>CM072940.1:9763905-10363905 GCA_036971965.1 Nyctalus aviator | reverse complement strand
CAGGCCCAGTGCATGGGGATCAGGCCAAAACCGGCTCTCCAACATCCCCCGACGGGTCCCGGATTGCGAGAGGGTGCAGGCCAGGCCAAAGGACACCACCAGCCCATGGTCAGGGTCCAGGAATCATGGATCGGCTGCCTCCTGCACGCCCTACACTGGGCATCGAGCCCGCAACCTGGGCCTGTGCCCTGTCCAGGAATCAAACAGTGACCTCCAGGTTCATAGGTGGACGCTCAACCACTGAGCCACACCGGCTGGGCTGTTTATTTTCTTTCAATCCTCACCTGAGGATATTGTCCCACTGAGAAGCAGAGAGAAACATCCAGCAGAGGAAAACACACCGATTGTTTGCCTTCTGCACGCGTCCTGAGCAGGACCGGGGCCGGGGAGGAATCCGACACTGAGGTACACGCCCTGGACTGAAATCTAACCCGGGGTCCTTCAGGCCACAGGCCGGGGCTCTATCCACTGAGCAACACCGGCCAGGGTGAGGCTATGGATCTTGAAGGTTCTCAGGGGTCCCCAGAACGCATCAGCCTGAGTGGCCACCCGCCTTCTCGCTGCCCCACGGAGAGCGAGGCCAGGCTGCCCGGAGGCAGACGATGTAAACGATTTCGCCCTCATTAAATCTCACAGGCTTAATCTCTTTAATTCTGGGTGGAGCAGGAAAACAAAAGTACCGTCTTGTTCTAAATCTGTGAAGAGCCTAGGGAGGTTCGCCCTCCCCAGCCGGCTTATCCCTGGGTGGGGCCTGGTTAACACTCACCTCTGGAGTAGAATTCGGGTCCTGACCTCTTACTACCCTGTTTTCCCGAAAATAAGACAGAGTCTTACATTAATTTTTGCTCCCAAAGTTGCGCTAGGTCTTATTTTCAGGGGATGTCGAATCTTTCCATGCGCTAGGTCTTATTTTCGGAGGATGTCTTATTTTCGGGGAAACACGGTACACATCATTCCCTGTGACGTTAGCAACTCACACGGCTGTTTGCTGAGCACTTACTTTGTGCCAGGCTCCCTTCGCCACATTTCTGCGCAATAACTCATGCAATCCTCTGAGGAGCCCCGGGGGACGGGTAACGAGCTGCCGTGCTCTGCGGAGGGAGAGGTGGAGGCCACAGGAAGGAGCTTGTCCCAAGTCGCCCATTCGGAGCCAAGCCACCTGCGCTGAGAGGCACACTCTTAACCCCCTCCCGCGTGATGATGCTCAGAGAGTTGAGTAGGGGCGGGGCTACCAGCCATGGGAACGGGGTGACATTAGCTTCTCTGAGCCCAAATTTCTTCAAAGTGAAGTATAACTGTATGTCTTTTTTTTAATATAATATATTTTATTGATTTTTTACAGAAAGGAAGAGGGAGGGAGAGAGAGTTAGAAACATCGATGAGAGAGAATCATCAATCAGCTGCCTCTTGCACACCCCCTACTGGGGGTGTGCCCTCAACCAAGGTACATGCCCTGGACGGGAATCGAACCTGGGACCTTTCAGTCTGCAGGCCGATGCTCTATCCACTGAGCCAAACCGGTCTCGGCCTGTATAGTATTTTAAAATCTCAGTGCAAAATTCACTATTCTTATTGGTCTGTTGATATTATTTTTAAATATAAATATATGTTTATCGATTTCAGAGAGGAAAGGAGAGGGGAAAAAGAGAGAAATATCAATGATGAGAGAGAATCATCGAGCAGCTGCCTCCTGCACGCCCCCTACTGGGGATCAAGCCTACAACCCAGGCATGTGCCCTTGACTGGGAATCGAACCCTGACCTCCTGGATCATAGGATGATGCTCAACCACTGAGCCATGCCGGCTGGGCAGGCCTATTTATTTATTTATTTTTTTATTATTTTATTTTTTAAAAAATATATATTTTTTTGATTTTGTACAGAGAGGAAGGGAGAGAGATAGAGAGTTAGAAACATCGATGAGAGAGAGTCATCGATCAGCTGCCTCTTGCACACCCCCCACTGGGGATATGCCCGCAACCAAGGTACATGCCCCTGACCGGAATCGAACCCGGGACCCTTCAGTCCCCAAGCCGACGCTCTATCCATTGAGCCAAACCGGTCTCGGCAGGGCAGGCCTATTTATATTCCTGTGCTCGTGTTGGTACTCTTGGTATGGCACTGTGCCAAGCTCTGGGCCTGCCCCACGCGCTCCACAGAAGTCCTGGGCAGCGCTCCGGGCTCGCTGGGCTGGGCCAGGCCTGCCATGGGAGGTGCTGGGCATGGTGGGCACTGAGGCAGGCCTGGGCTCCAAATTGTTCCCATCCACCCTGACCCTCCCAGAGGATGCCTGGCTGCCAGAGAATGGACTGTCAGACTGTGACCAGCAGATTCTGGCGAGGGAAAAAGAAGGGAATCGCGTTTGGTTGGGCCTGGGGAAAGTTAAACCATGAACGGAGTGGCCAGATTGGAAGTCAATGTCATGCATGTCCAGTGTACATTGAACTCGGAATCTCTTCACTTCATCCCTCCAGCCAATCCGGCTCAAGTGAACCACAGGCTGCAGTCCAGGTTGGGAGGCAACCAAACAGCAGCATAAAGAGACAGTTTGGCTCAGTGGATAGAGCGTCAGCATGTGGGTTCGATTCCGGTCGAGGGCATGTACCTTGGTTGCGGGCACATCCCCAGGAGGGGGTGTGCAGGAGGCAGCTGATCGATGATTCTCTCTTATCGATGTTTCTAACTCTCTATCCCTCTCTCTTCCTTTCTGTAAAAAATCAATAAAAAAATATATATTTTTTAAAAAAGGGACACACCTGCCGTGATATTTATAGGTACTTTCCGTCCGGGTTTCCTGGGGACGCGTGCCAAGGGGCTGTGCCAGTCTGGGCCGTCCTGTGCCAGCGTGCTTGCTCTTTCCTTCATCCACTTCTTGTTTATTGTTCTACCTTCCTTCCCACACACCTCTCGGGGTGTTGTGCAGTTTAGGAAGTTAGCGAAGGCTTGCGATTTTCCCAACGAAAGGTGTTATGGTGTTATGTAAATACACAGTATTATTTTGTCTTTATTCCAGCATTACTGGTTTGAAATAGTTCAGTGTGTGTAAATATGCTTAATAATGTGTATTAATTGGATTTTTTTTTTTTTTTTGTCATTTCCTGGCATCCCAGTTAACAAAGTGATAGCAGGCTTACTTGCACATTGAAATACTCGGCACATGCCAAAACCGGTTTGGCTCAGTGCATAGAGCGTCAGCCTGTGAACTGAAAGGTCCCAGGTTTGATTCCGGTTAAGGGCATGTACCTTGGTTGCGGGCACATCCCCAGTAGGGATTGTGCAAGAGGCAGCTGATCGATGGTTCTCTCTCATCGATGTTTCTAACTCTCTATCCCTCTCTCTTCCTCTCTGTAAAAAAAAAAAAAAAAAAAAAAAATCAATAAAATATATTAAAAAAAACAACAAAAAAGAAATACTCTGCACAGTCTCAACTATCCACTGGTCTCTGTCCCTTTCAGATCACATTCTAGCGAGACGAATTCTAAACACTCACAGCCATTTACCTAAACACTAGCAAACACAGAATCACTAACTTGTGGCCTCCCATGAAGGCAAACAGAGGGATATGCAGAGGTTCAAGTTCACAGCGTAGCAACTAGCCCAAGGATGGGAACAAGTATATAAACCATCACCATGACCGAAAAGCCTACGTGTATACCTTTCAGAAAGCAAATTTCGAGTGCCACCATATACCCACACATGTTTTACATTGGGATCTCCAAAAATAAATATTACTCTGAGGATAGACCGCCAATCCTAGTCACAGAAGCTCTTGATGGCCACAAGGTTCCGAATAAAGGGTTAGTTGCAACCTTCTCTGCAGGCAACAGCCCCTACATGTGCTGGCTCCCATGGGAACAATGGGAGTTTACATCATTTATCCCTTTAAATAGCCTGTGTGGGCATGTGCCCATTATCCTCTCTATCACAAGTGGCAGAGGGCACTTCCTGTGCAAATGGAGTCAGACGCATAAGCCCTAGAATTGTTATGAAGACGGGGAGAAGGTGTCAATGGATGACTGAAAAATGCACAAAACTCAGCAAATGGCGAGTTTAATGAGTAATATCATTTTTTAAAAAATATATTTTATTGATTTTTTACAGAGAGGAAGGGAGAGAGAGAGAGACCTAGAAACATCGATGAGAGAGAAACATCGACCAGCTGCCTCTTGCACTCCCCCTACTGGGGTTGTGCCCGCAACCAAGGTACATGCCCTTGACCGGAATCGAACCTGGGACCTTTCAGTCCGTAGACCGATGCTCTACCACTGAGCCAAACCGGTTTTGGCAGTAATATCATTTTAAAAAAATATTTTTATTGCTTTCAGAGAGGAAAGGAGATGGAGAGAGAGATACAAACATCAATGAGGAGAGAGGATCGGTGATTGGCTACCTCCTGCACGCCCCACACTGGGGATCGAGCCAACAACACGGGTGGGCAGGTGCCCTGACTGTGACCTCCTGGTTTGTAGGTCGGTGCTCAACTCCTAAGCCATCCTAGAAGTGGCTTGAGGCCGGATGAGTCATGGGGCTGGGCAGCCAGAGACACTGTAGGCCGGCTAGCTGGGCCATCAGGAGGTCCAATAAGGCACAGAAGTAGGCCATGACCTTGGCAATGTCAGGATAGTCAACTGGAAGTCACATGCTGCTTCTCATCTTGGGCCTTAAGACTAAACGGTCTTTCAAAACATGGAGTCCGCATCCCCTGAGAAGTCCAGTATCGCTCCTCTTCTCTGGTCTCCTTGTCCCTGTTCCTTCTCCCGTGTTCCACCCATGGCTCTTATCACAGGGCATCCTGACGATCTATCTCCTACGCTGAAATGCCGGCTCCTTCTGAGCAGGGGCTGAATCTGAGTGGTTCCCACAGCCTCCAGCACAGTGCCTGCCTGACACATGGGTGTTTGATGAAAGAATCTATACTAAGAAAAGGGTAACATGCTAATTAGACCAGACGTCTTCCGGACATCCTTCCGGACGTCCTTCTGGACAAAGCCACCATGGCAGGGGCCGAGGCAAAGGCAGTTAGGGGCAATCAGGCCAGCAGGGAGGCAGTTAGGGGGGCGACCAGGCTGGCAGGCAGGTGAGCGGTTAGGAGTCAGCAGTCCTGGATTTCAAGAGGGATGTCCGACTGCCCACAGGGATCAGGCCTAAATGGGCAGTCAGACATCCCCCTGAGGGGTCCTGGATTGGAGAGATTGCAGGCTGGGCTGAGGGACCCACCTCTGTGCACAAATTTCGTGCACTGGGCCTTTAGTGGAATATAAGAACAGCATCACAGTGGACTTGACTATGCTTCTAAAGGACCTATTGGCCTGGGATCAGGTGACACCACAGTGTAAATGTCAAATTCGTGTATCCTTTTGATGCTTTTTTGTTGTTGTTGTTGTTTGTTCATTGGCAGCAGCTCGGACCCTAATAGCTCTATGATTCTGCCATAGATGCCAGGGCTGTACAGCCAACCAAGAGGCAGGGATTTCAAGGCAATGTGAAGGAAATAGCCCAACATTCATTTGTTCTGTTGTTCGCTCATTCATCTGTTCAACAACGATTTACCAAAACACCTATTAGATTATTCCCAGTGGGTATTGGGAAACAGTGGAGAGCAAGACAGACAAGATTTCACCCCACGGGGTGGTGTGGTTGTTAACAAGACTCACATTTATGGGGATTTTACAAATATGCTTCTAGGAAAAATTTTAGGAGAGAATCTTCACTGGTCTCATCCCAAAGGTGTGTTTTAGTTCCTTTGTTTAAACAGGAGTCCACACGCATTTCTGAGCTCTAGCCACAGTGGCCACCAACCCATTTGGGCCCAGAAAAGACCTTTGCACCTGGGTAAAAGAAAGCAGTCAAACCCAGCCAGTGTGGCTCAGTGGTTGAGCCAGGAGGTCACAGTTCCATTCCTGGTCAGGGCACATGCTTGGGTTTTGGGCTTAATCCCCAGTGGGGGTCATTCAAGAGGCAGCCGATCGATGATTCTCCCTCATCACTGATGTTTGTATCACTCTCTGAAATCAATAAAAACATATTTTAAAAAAGAAACAGAAAGCAGTCAATGCGTGTGAGGGGAATGATCAAGCTATGAGGTGTTTGTGTTGGGGTGGGGTGGGGTGGGGGGGTATCTCAAAATTCAGAAGGGGAATTCAGTCAAGAAAACTCCATTGGCCGAAACTAGTTTGGCTCAGTGGATAGAGCATCGGCCTGGGGACTGAAAGGTCCCAGGTTCGATTCCGGTCAAGGGCATGTACCTTGGTTGCGGGCACAACCCCAGTAGGGGGTGTGCAGGAGGCAGCTGATCAATGTTTCTCTCTCATTGATGTTTCTAACTCTCTATCTCTTCCTCTTCCACTCTGTGAAAAATCAATAAAATATATTAGAAAAAGAGGAAAAAGAAAACTCCATTGCTCTGAAGCATGGTGCATTGTTGATTCTTACAATGCACAATGGTAAATCTGTATGCACCAATCGCCCGGAAGTAAGGAGGAGGTGGGCGTGAAACAGACTCTCTCTGGTAGCAGAGGTCTCCGTGCATTGCAGCTCAGAACCCAGCAGAAATACTATAGCACCAACCTGACTGATGTGCCAAGAAAGTGAAAATGGTTTCCATCAATGCATTTTTTATTATTTTTTTTTGAGACTTAAGAGGGTGGACTTCTAAAAGCTCTCAAAGACGGCCAGTCATGCTCAGACAGTTACCAGGGACTGGCATTTCCTGACCCTGCTGGGGATCACAACAAAGACTTCCGGGGGCCTCTCCCCGCCCTCCCCCCACCCCACCCCAGTTCCTGGGGCCACGAGGGCAGGGTCTGCTTCCAGGCCTCAGCCTGCAAGAGTCGGACTTTGATCAGCCTTCTATCCGACTGTATTTTAGTAAATTATCCATGTAGTTGTATTTTGACAGCTCTCTTTACAGCAGTAAAACAAAATGTGTGCATCACAAATGGCAAAGATTCAAATTTCAGCTATGTTTATCCAAAATAGCACTGAACTGCTTCTGTACTTATGCTATACTGCCTACAGCTTTTACGGAAGGGGAGACAGATGGGATGAATTTAGCAGGGAAACAGCTGTGGCTCGAAGGAGAGACAAGCAAAAGTTTTGCTAGCAGGCTTCATTATGGATCAAGGTACCAGTCAAATCTGCATCCGTAAGGCAGCCAGAAAAGTGTTTCTCGCTTGACTGGTGATAATTACCTTTCCTCAACAGCTGACGGAGTTCTAAGTCGGTGTAATAATTAGGCAATGAGAGGCAAGAGGCAGGGCGCTGCTGGGAACTGTGTTCCCTCCCTTCAGGTGCACTGGGGGGCAGGGGCTCGTGGACCACTGACCCACCCCCCTGAGAGACCCCAAGCCCAGGAACCGGCTGGGGGGAGTCCACAGAACAGGAAATAGGAGAGAACATCATCCCAGGAGACCGGAAGCTGGAGCTTATCTATGGGACCAGGACGTCCCTGAAAAGAAAGACAGTAGCTGAAAGCAGTGTGGCTCAGTGGATAGAGCGTCGGCCTGTGGACTGAAGGATCCCAGGTTCGATTCCGGTCAAGGGCATGTACCTTGGTTGCGGGCACGTCCCCAGTGGAGGGTGTGCAAGATGTTCCTCTCAATGTTCCTCTCTCATCGACGTTTCTAACTCTCTGTCTCTCTCAATTCCTCTCTGTGTAAAATCAATAAAATATATTAAATTTTTTTTATATAAAAAAAGGTCAGTACCTCCACCTTCCAACTTCCCACCCATTTCTTTATTTTATTTATTTATTTATTTACATTTTTATTGGTTTTTACAGAGAGGAAGGGAGAGGAATAGAGAGTTAGAAACATCAATGAGAGAGAAACATCCATCAGGTGCCTCCTGCACACCCCCTACTGGGAATGTGCCCGCAACCAAGGTACATGCCCCTGACGGGAATCGAACCCGGGACCTTTCAGCTCACAGGCCGACGCTCTATCCACTGAACCACACTGGTTAGGATCCCACCCATTTCTTACCAATGAGCGTGCATCGCTCATCCCTGGCCTGTACTAGTTCCCGCTCGTGGGAATGAGAGTTGGGCTATTTATGCTCTGATTCATCTTTGTCTGTGTCAACACGTCTCATGGGATTTCTCCAAGACGGATCTGCTTCAGCTGTCTGTGGACACGCTGTGTTCACGCTGTCCAGTGGTCATCGGTGGCCGCAGGTGGGGCTGGCTCCAGTGGCCGCTCCTGGCTGGCTCCGGCTGGCTCCCTGTTGCCCGTGGCTCTGGGAGAACTGGCAGATGTGCCACCGCAAATCCTCCAGATCCTCCCCCACAAAGAGGCCCTCACTGCACAGACCTTGTGTTTAAAATAAGAAACCAGGCATTCTGTGCAAAACGGGCGTCTCTTTATATATTACCTTAAGTGGAAGTCTCTCTCTATAGTGCACATTAACACCTGACACGCTGCTCTATTAAACAGATTTAAAAAATATATTTTTGTTGATTTCAGAGAGGAAGGCAGAGGGAAAGAGAGATAGAAACATCAATGATGAGAGAGAGTCATTGATCGGCTGCCTCCTGTACGCCCCACACTGGGATGGAGCCCACAACCCGGGCATGTGCCCTGACCGGGAATCGGACCATGACCTCCTGGTTCATAGGTCGATGCTCAACCACTGAGCCACACCGGCTGAGCTGAAATAGATTTTATAAACCTGATTTAGGCCACACGGTGAATAACATGCTCCACCCAGACCAGCGACATCAATACTGCTATGCTAACAGGAAAACGAATGCAGAGAAAGGCTGTAAGAGAAACAAACAAAGTCTGACATGTATGCAGTCAGCCCTGGTGTGACAGTGACATTCGCTGGCACAAGGTTTTCCTAAAACGTTCGGAATTACCACATCACCGCCGAGGGGAAACACAGGGAAAGCATGAACATACTCACAAGTATGCAAAGGAATTTTCTGATGAGAAACTGACTTCCTAAGCATTTTCCATCACTATTCCCACTCTTTCCAAAGGCTGTGTATTCTCTTTCCTTTGATGTGCAATTATTTCCCTCCAGTAGCCTTTCTGCGACACTCCTCTAATTTTTCTGTGACTTTTGTTCCCAAAACTCCTCCATCTGACTCTATTTTGACAAGTTCCTAATACCGAGTTCAATTGGATCATCTTCTCTCTCTCTCAGATTTTTAAAAATTGATTTTTAAAATATATTTTATTGATTTTTTTTTACAGAGAGGAAGAGAGAGGGACAGAGAGTTAGAAACATCGATGAGAGAGAATCATCGATCAGCTGCCTCTTGCACACTCCCCACCGGGGATGTGCCCGCAACCAAGGTACACGCCCTTGACCAGAATCAAACCCGGGACCTTTCAGTCCGTAGGCCTATGCGCTATCCACTGAGCCAAACCAGTCTTGGCTAAAATTGATTTTTAGAGAAAGAGGAAGGGAGAGGAAAAGAGAGAGAGAAACATCAATGTGACAGTAAGACATCAATCAACTGCCTCATGCATGGCCCACACCAGGGATCGAGCCTGCAACCTGGGCATGTGCCCTGACCGGGAATCGAACCATCAACCTTTCGGTGCACGGGATGGCACACAACCTGTCTCCCCATACTGGCCAGGGAGGCTCGTCTTCCCTTTAGGGGCAGAGAGACAGGGAGGTACTGCAGCGAAGCACAGGCTACGGAGCCAGGCAAGCCTGAACGGTCCAGCTTCGCCCCGTAGGACTGTGAGCTGTGCTCCACCTCCTTCCCCAGAGCCTCAGTTTCCCTGCCTGTGGCTTGGGGTAAACCTTGGAGGGCTGAGGGGAGCACCTGGTGTGATGTCCGAGGAAACTGTCAGTAACAGGAAGCACATTTTACCATCGTTTTACCATCGAAAAGGAAGATTTTACCGAAATGCCCTTTCTGCTGTGTTCTCCTTTTAAATCATTGCTGCTCTTTCCTTCTCCGTGGTCATCAGTCTGCTTAGATGTAAGGGACATAAACATACTTGAAACTGTCAACATTTCACTCTCTCTACCTCATTTTATTCCATCGATAAGATGGTAAGATTTTTACATATAGACAGGATACTAATGCTTAAGGTATGTATACCAGTCAGAGAGGTGTACGGCATAGAGATATAAGGCATAGGTGTGTAAGGCACTGGTGTGCAAGGCACAGGTGTGTAAGGCACAGGTGTATAAGGCACAGGTGTGTAAAGTATGAGATATAAGGCACAGGTGCGTAAGCCATGAGATGTAAGGCACAGGTGTGTAAGGTATAAGATTTAAGGCACAGGTGTGTAAGGCATAAGATATAAGGCACAGGTGCGTAAGCCATGAGATGTAAGGCACAGGTGTGTAAGGTATAAGATTTAAGGCACAGGTGTGTAAGGCATAAGATATAAGGCACAGGTGCGTAAGCCATGCGATGTAAGGCACAGGTGTGTAAGGTATAAGATATAAGGCTCAGGTGTGTAAGGCATGAGATATAAGGCTCAGGTGTGTAAGGCACAGGTGTGTAAGGCAGGTGTGTAAGGCACAGGTGTGTCAGGCATGAGATGTGAGGTATAGACATTAGGGCTCGATGCAGAAATGGATCAGATGCTCCTGGTGGGACATAGTGGCAGTTTACTGGCAGGAAAACAGCTCAAAGCACAGATAGTGGGGACATGAAACAATGCCGTGTCTTACTGGGGATGCTTTGGGTTTTTCCCCCCACTATCATGGGAGCAGAAATGCTTCTAAGATTCTCCATGTCAGCATCCCCTTTTCAGAGCAGCACTGTGGAGCAGCACTGCCAGGGCCCAGGGCCTGCTCTGTCATGTGGGAGCTGGGTGACCTTGGGCCAGTTCCTTACCCTCTCTGGGCCTCACTGGTAAAACAGGGACAAGGCTAGCACCTGCCCCGTAGGGTGTTATGACAATTAAACATGTTAATAAAGGTAAGTGCTTAGAACAAGAACAATGTTCTAAGATCTAGTGTAGAGTAGGGATGATCTAAAATTAACTACTATAATAATGATATGATGCTGATTATTATTACACATTCATTATGTTATACAATTAAGTACTAAGCATTGTTATTGTAAGGCGTGCCGGGAAATGTACATGGTGGCGAGAGGTTTCACACATTATTCAAAGCCATCGGACTGTGGAGACTGTGGGAGGAGGAGAGGGATGAGGAAGATTCCAGCACAGAATGAGAGAGGTGGGGTCCCGGCTGGGGAGCAAACGTGTGGATGCACGTTTCTCTGACAGCAAAGACCTTAAAGTTGTCTTTGCTGACTAGTCAGCCTTCTTCCTGAGAACTGTGCTGCTGAGGGTCACTACCTGCTCAGGCTTGCATAGAGGTCAAGGTCAAGCAGAGCCCTGCCTTGTGGGATGGGTCCTGAGACCTACAGGGAGGTCTCTGGCCACACCAGGAGACTTGATGAATATATTTCTTTAAAAATACACACACACACACACACACACATACACACACACACACATACACACACACAAATTATTGATTTCAGAGAGGAAAGGAAAGATATAGAGAGATAGAAACATCAATGATGAGAGAGAATCATTGATTGGCTGCCTCCTGCACACCCCCTACTTGGGGGGATCTAGCCCACAACCCCAGGGCATGTGCCCTGGGCTGGAATTGAACCCGGGACCCTTCAGTCTGCAGGCCGACGCTCTATCCACTGAGCCGCACCGGCCAGGGCTCGGGTTTCTCTTTGATACCTTGGAGAGGCATCAGAGAAGATACTCGTTCCTTTGAAGAACAAGATTCCTATTAGCACCAATGACAAATGAGACCCATCGCACTTTGTAGGAATCGAAACCATAGTAGCCACTCAAAACACGCCACCTCTTTTCTGACAATACACCTTCTAACACCCACCCTACAGGTGCAGTGACACCCACTGTGGCGAGAGGGGCTGCAGGGAAGGAGCAATGCCTTGTGGGTGGATGCATCATCTCCCAGGGTCAACGACACCACGGGTGCAGGCGGCTCCCAGGGGCTCCATGCAGCCTCTGGCTTCAGCCTCACGGTCGCCAAGGGAAGACAATAGCCATAGCCCGCCTCGCACGGCACATGAGAAGCAGTATCTAGCGCACGCTTTAAAGGTCACTGCATATAGAACAGCTAGATCGCTGAAGCAAAATACCATATTCATCAGCGAAATAGAGAAGCTTAGCAGCCTTCATCTGTTCCCATTTTAAATTTACCCCAGTATGCAAATGAGAGGATTTTAAAAAAAGCACCAGGCAAGATTCTCAGCTAGGTGCGAAGAAAAGCACAATCAAGAGGCAAATTTGCGACTTGAAGTGTAAGGATTTGCCAAATGGGCTGTACTTACATTTTACTAGGAATCTGAGTGTCTGTAAAGCCAATAGAAAGATCCCAATTATCGTTAAATACCCAGAGCAGAAATTTGCCGCTAAACTGCTGTGCGGTATCGGTCTCGGGTCGGCTTTTATAAACATCTGATTTTATGGGCTGCAATCATCACAGGGATACCGCATGCAGAGCTAAACGTTAAACACACAGCCCCGGTCCCAGACAGAGTCTGAAGGAAAGAAAGCAAGTACAATTAGGATTAGGGACTGAATGATCTGATTTTAAAAATACATATATTTTGCTGCAGTGGAGAGAATCTCCTTAGCCAAGATCAGCAGCTATATTATAGCAACTTAACATTTGAAAATCAGATTGATGGCAAATGAGATACCTGAGCATCCTCAACAGAGTTCTCTTCCATCAGCACATTTGCGCGTGCACCCCCCCCCACCCCCCCCCCCTGCCCCTGACAGGCACAGAGGAGGGTTTGTGATTCACAACTAGTAACACAATGAGTGTTTGTGGCCTAAACACAGGGAACAGCCCTTCTAGTTTTAATGAGATGGAAGCATCTATAATAATAAAAGCGTAATACCGTATTTTCCGGCGTATAAGACGACCCCCTAATTTTTACAGTTAAAACATAGGTTTGGGCCTATATTCGCTGTATAAGACTACCCCCCACTTCAAAGAAAAGACTTATTACTTTGCCATCAAGATCTGCAGGTAATTTTTGTGCAATTTTGGTCTTTTGCCCCCGATTTTCGGTTGACTTTTTTTCGTTTCAAAAGTCGTCTTATACGCTGGAAAATACGGTATGCTAATTAGAACAGAAGTCCTTCCAGACTTCCTTCGGGTGCCAGAGGGAAGCTTCTGGTGCTGCCAGCTGGGGGAAGGAAGGCCTATTCTTGCATGAATTTCATGCATCAGGCCTCAGGTATTTTATAGTTGTGAGGAATACCTATTGAGTGTTCATTGGATGTAAATCATCATACATCGATGGGAGAGAATCATCGATCAGCTGCCTCCCGCACACCCCCTACTGGGGATGTGCCCGCAACCAAGGCACATGCCCTTGACTGGAATCGAACCCAGGACCCTTCAGTTCGCAGGCTGATGCTCTATCCACTGAGCAAAACCGGTTTCGGCAACGTATTTTCTTTTATTAATATTTCCTCTAAAGGCAACTGAAACATGACGATGGATGGATGATGTCTAAGACGTCTCAAGGCTTTTGCTATACAGATGAGCATTCTGACTCTCCAGAGAGGTGATAGTTTATACGATCTGTCCCCAGACTAAGGCATCCTCTTCCCATAGGCCATTTGTAGGGCTGATTGTCCACAGAATACGTATGGGGAACTGCTGCCCCCTCCCCCCCTCCACCCCTCTGGGCCAGAGCGAATGCGGCCAAGGAGAGAAGAGGCGGTAACAGCCCGCGGTGAGGGGAAGCAGCTGTGTGCTATAACCGTCATCTCCATAAACACGATGGCCCACTTAAGAAGGGAAAGTGGAATGGATGCTTTGACCGAAAAATAAAATAAATAAGAGGACGAGTGGAAGGACTCCATTCTCCCAATTTAGAGAGAGGATAGCTGGTCGTGACTTATTGGCTTGTTCATTCCTTGTTTAGGAAGGAGACTTCATGCATCCATGTATTAAAAGCAAGGTATGGGTTTTTTAAAAAAATATATATTTTTATTGATTTCAGAGAGGAAAGGAGAGGGAGAGAAACATCAATGATGAGAGAAAATCATTGATTGGCTGTCTCCTGCATGACCCCTACTGGGGATCGAGTGCTAATCCAGGAATAGAACTGTGACCTTCTTGTTCACAGGTGGATGCTCAACTACTAAGCCATGCCGGCCAGTCAAGGAATGGGTTTTTAATCCAAGAGTTCACCTAAACCCACTTTGAAGCCACTGCATTCTCAGCAGCATTTTCCCTAAGAAAACAATCCTCCCAGGACTTTAAGAGAGGAGCAGATCAGCTCCCTGAAGAAAGCAGGCTGAGCCCCGAGCATCCCTGGGTGCACACAGGTCATCCGAAAGCCGGACCACGAAGGGCGACCCTTTAGGCTAGGCAGTAGCCACTGCTTGGGCTTCCAGCAGCTGTGGACAGACCGCTTGGTGTAAGAATGTTCCATGGGCCCAGCTTGGAGGCTGGAGGCTGGCCTTTCTCCTGGGGGGCGGGGGGGGGTGTGTGTGTGAAAGGGGGGGGGACAAAGATCTTCTCTCTGCCTCAGGTCTGTCTCTGGTACGGAAGAAAAATTGTGCATGGAGAATGCAATGCGGAGCCAGCCGGTGTGGCTCAGTGGTTGAGTGCCAACCTATGAACCAGGAGGTCACGGTTTGATTCCGTCAGGACACATGCCTGGGTTGCAGGCTTGATCCCCAGTGGTGTGTGTATGTGTGTGTGTGTGTGTGTGTGTGTGTGTGTGCAGGAGGCATGTGATCAATAGTTCTCTCTCATCATTGATGTTTCCATTTCTCTCTCCCTTTCCTTTCCTCTCTAATATAAGTAAAATATATATATTTAGAAAATGCAGGGCAGATTCTTCTTATAAAACCATGCCGGAAAACCGGTTTGGCTCAGTGGATAGAGTGTCGGCCTGCGGACTGAGAGGTCCCAGGTTCGATTCCTTGTCAAGGGCATGTACCTTGGTTGCGGGCACATCCCCAGTAGGGGTGTGCAAGAGGCAGCTGGTTGATGTTTCTCTCTCATCGATGTTTTTAACTATCTCTCTCCCTTCCATTATGTAAAAAATTAATAAAATATATATTTTTAAAAAACAAACCCAGGTAGGATGCTGTCCATGTCCATCTGCCTGACTCTAGTACTTCCTTCCAAGGCCCCCAGAAGCTCTCCTACAGGCAGCGCCTCCCCGGCTCGCCACCTGAGCCGACTGCTCCTCTCCTGCCAGGGTGATGAGTGACGCCCAGGGACACTCAGCACAGCGGCCACCGACGGCCACGCTCCAGGCCGACGGGGCCCAGCTGCTCCCACCCCTTCCGCTTCCCAAGGTCACTGTGTCTCTTCCCAAACCTGTTCTTGCTGCTTGCATAAGCATTATTAATTTTTAGTGAACTCAGAGATATGGTTGTTAAAAAAAGAGTCTGCTGAGTCTATGAAAAGCGGTAGGATCGTTTAGAAAGAGTCAACAAAGCTGAGCGCTTTGAAGGGCTGCCAAGTGAGGTGTGCACACAAGGAAGGCCTGCGGGGGCTCCAGGAAGGAGTCAGGGGGATGTGACCCCTCATGGAGGCTGCCTGGCATCCCTGTTCTTGGCTGGTCCAGAGAACCCAAAGGTGGGTGCAGAAATAGAGGTGATTCTGGTGAGGTTTTCTAGGGAAGATGAAGTGCACCTCAAATCAGGAAATGTCTTGGCCCAACACATGCACCCGACAGTCCTTGGTAGGGTTTCCCCACTTTTCAATTAACCGTCCAACTTCTGGTCTCAGGCCTGTGGCGTCAGACAGTTTCCATTGGCCTACTAATTATTTTAAAAAAATATTTTATTGATTTTTTACAGAGAGGAAGAGAGAGGAATAGAGAGTTAGAAACATCGATGAGAGAGAATCATCGATCAGCTGCCTCTTGCACACCCCCGACTGGGGATGTGTCGGCAACCCAGGTACATGCCCTTGACCAGAATCGAACCTGGAACCTTTCAGTTCACAGGCCGACGCTCTATCCACTGAGCCAAAGGTTTCGGCGAACATCTAGTTACTGATCTGCACTTAACATGTTCCTCCCTGACCCCTAGTCCCTGGCCACCTCCCTATTCCGGGAACATCTTTGTTATGGAGTAGGTACCTAGGAAACACCAGGCCACAAGTCAGGAAAAAGGTTCTGGTAGCCATCTGAACTGTGTGAAGTCTTGCAGTCATGTGTCTCTTTGGGCCTCAGTTTCCTCAGTTATAAAGTGTTTGTGTTGGGGTATGAATAGAGGGTGAGCGGTAGATGACAAGAAGGAGTTGGACTATTAATTGTTCAGGTGTCTTCTGATTCTTTAAAATACCACTCTAGGCAATTCAGCTCATATAAGATAGAAAGGGTTCCATAAAATAATTATTACAAGAGGCCCGGCGCACAAAAATTAGTGCATTGGGAGTGACGGGGAGGAGGGTCCCTCAGCCAGGCCAGCTCCCTCTCACAGTCCAGGAGCCTTCAGGGGATCTCCTGCTGATGGCTTAGGCCCCGCTCCCCATGGAAGGCAACTGGGCTGATCAGGGGAAGGCACTGCCCCCATCACTCCACTGCTGCTGCCACTGCCAGCTGTGGCGGCTGCCGGAGCCAACATCTGCCATGAGCCCTGGGCCTCACAGCTGCTGTGGATTTATCAGGATGGACTTCCAGAAGACATCCTCCCTAATCAGCATATTACCCTTTTATTAGTTTAGATTATTTGGAATACAAATCATAAATATTTGGGAAAAATATAAATTCATTGTTAAGAATAAGTAACTTTTCCTGAGAAAAGTAGAGTTATTTAAAATTTTTAAGCACAAAGAAGAGAATATCCATATAAGAATATTCAAATAAGATATGAGTTACCAACATGAAATTGATATTTTTATCATTTCAGAATGAAGAAAAAAGTCTCCAAGATGTTAGAGCTCAACTGCTTATACTTTCTTGGATGAAAAAGTTTGTAAGAAGCCATTCTTATTACTTTACCATTCCAGAGTAGGTTACAAAGCTGTAGTTTCTGGGAACAGTAAGCAGTAGAAAACTATTCAAATACTTTCCAGTATTAATTTTGCAAATACAAACCTACAAACAATGACTGACTGCAGCAGAACCATTCAAAGACACACGTGCCACCATCCTTAACACCTTTCATTCTGCAACGCAGCTAGAATGACAAATTAAGTTCCAGACTCAACTTTAGTCACAACTGAATGCTTTGTAACAGCAACAAGGCTTGACAAAAATATGTGACTCCAGATAAAAAGAAAATTACGGAAGGGCGCTGCCTAACATGCTGTTTTTGATCTTTCATTTTAATTATGAGATCGGTGCCTGAATTACTCTTTGTGCCACAAAAGTTACACCAACGTAAGAGATTTATTTATTTATATATTTTATTGATTTTGTACAGAGAGGAAGGGAGAGAGATAAAGAGTTAGAAACATCAATGAGAGAGAGTCATCGATCAGCCCCCTCTTGCACACCCTCTACTGGGGATATGCCCGCAACCAAGGTACATGCCCTTGACCGAAATCGAACCTGGGACCTTTCAGTCCCCAAGCCGACGCTCTATCCATTGAGCCAAACCGGTTTTGGCCAAGGTAAGAGATTTAGATCTAAGTCCACTTCATCTTTTAAAACAACCATTTATCCTTGTGAGTGGGGAAAGTTAGCAGCGTAATATTCCGTTTATACCCTGCCTTGGCGTCGGTATCAACTTCCAGTTTTCTTCTCTGACTCAGCTATACCAAGAGTCTGACAATATTTCATTAAAAAATTAATGTGTTACCCACACAAGGGGCAAATATTGAAAAGTTAGGGTATAAATAAAAAAATAATAAAAATAGTAAGTGCGCGAACACGGGAGCGGAAGGAAGGCAGGAGCAGGAGGCGCGACGTGAGAGGGAGAGAGAGTGAAACATCCGATTTCTATTCCGGACCGTGTACAGCGGCAGCGGGTGGAAGCCAAATCTATTCTCAGGCTCCGACAGGATTTGTGAACTACCCTGGCATTCCTCTGACTATATTCTCCCATGTGATATTTCCTGACGGGCAATGCCAGTCTCATCAGAGCTTGCACGGGAGAGCTGTGGGTGTTGGGGGGCATTCTCGGAGTCAGCCTGCCTTGGGGAGCCCCCTGGCTGGGGGTGAGCAGCTTTCCCAGGGCACAGAGGCATGCAACCATGGCAACCTCATCTTCCCCCCCCTCCCCAATGCATCCTTCCCTGTCCCCATCCCCTTATTAAAAATATTTTTTTATTGATTCAGAGAGGAAGGGAGAGGGAGGGAGAGAAACATCAATGATGAGAGAGAATCATTGATTAGCTGCCTCCTGCAGGCCCCACATTGGGGACCGAGCCCACAACCGGGGCATATATCCTGACTGGGAATCGAACCATGACCTCCTAGTTCCTAGGCCCATGCTCAACCACTGAGCCACACCAGCCCGGCCCCAAACCCCTGTAAATGAACAATAGGTCCCTGGTCTAATTTACAAAGGTAAAGGGCAGCATAATGCCCACTTCACTAATCAGCAAACCAGCTTCCTCTTTGTTGTTATTGTTCTTCTTCTTTTTTAAAAAACATATTTTATTGATTTTTTTACAGAGAGGAAAGGAGAGGGAAAAAGTTAGAAACATCAATGAGAGAGGAACATCGATCAGCTGCTTCCTGCACAGCCCTTACTGGGGATGTGTCCACAACCATGGTACATGCCCTTGACCGAAATCGAACCTGGGACCCTTGAGTCTGAAGCTGATGCTCTATCCATTGAGCCAAACTGGTTAGGGCCTCTTTGTTCTTTTTATAAGAGTCAGTCCATGACAAACAGCAAGCTACATCTACCTTATTCCATCACAGCCCTTTTCATGCCAATGCCAATGAGAAACAGTCACTTGCCTTGTTAAACACGCAGCGACAGACACACACTTGTCCCCGAATCCAAACAAAACACCAGAGAGTCCCCCTCCGCCACAGGGGATGCGGGAACCATTTTGGAAATATGAAAGATCTGTTGACGCAGCCTAGGCAAACATCCCTCTGCGTCAACACGAGGGTCCCCTCTTGATTGCTCCCTGATTGTTCCTATAGAATCTAAATTGTACATGAAGTTGTAATTAGGCCTTGTTTAATGTAAATTGATCACCTCAATTATTAGGAAATGGATTTGAATGTTAATGGACTCTTTTGCTGGAGAGGCGCCAAGCAAATCAGCACAAACCCTGATGGCGCTCACTGCTGGAGGTGCACCGCCAGCCTCGCTGAGGCCCGGGGCGGCCCGTGTGGCTCCGAGCCGGCCCTAACGTGGTCCAGACGGTGAGCGAGCTCTTCCTCATGCAGAAGAGATCAGCGTTAACTTTCAGTGTTGGGCCATTGTGTGACAGGGAGGCTGTCATTTGGATTTTCTCTCTAAAAAAAAATAGCGGTGAGATCCGCCTCCCAGTAGCAAGGACTCTGGCTTTTTAGGAAATGTTCTTTCTGCAGATGCGGGCATCTGTGAAAATCAGGGCTTTTCCCAAAGGAGGGACTGACCTAAAAGCCAGAAGCAGTTGAAACCGGTTCGGCTCAGTGGGTAGAGCGTCGGCCTGCGGGCTGAAAGGTCCCAGGTTCGAATCCGGTCAAGGGCATGTACCTTGGTTGTGGGCACATCTCCAAGAGGGGGTGTGCAGGATGCAGCTGATCAAAGTTTCTAGCTCTCTATCCCTCTCTCTTCCTCTCTGTAAAAAAAAAAATAATAATAATAATAATAATATATATATATATAACATTAAAAAGAAGCCAGCAGCAGTGTGTCATGGCATAAGGTCGCACTTAGTGATACTGAGGGATGGCCACCTGGGAACTGGCTGCAGACACACCCCAGCAGAACACCACACCCTGACTGCCTGACCCCTCTCCTTTATTTTCATTTTATTTTATTTTTAAAAAAATATATTTATATATTTATCAGAGAGGAAGAGACAGAGATAGAAACATCAATGATGAGAGAAAATCTTTGATCGGCTGCCTCCTGCACGCCCCACACTGGGGATCGAGCCCCAAACCCCAGCATGTGCCTTGACCGGGAATCCAACTGTGACCTCCTGGTTCATAGGTCGATGCTCAACCACTGAGCCACACCGGCCGGACCTGACCGCTCTCCTTTGTAAAAATCCGGGGTCTATGGAGTCAAGCTGGTCTCGGCACTTCCCAGCACAGACCTCAGCCACTCTGCTCTCCAGATGGTGGCCACGTTTTCATCGTTAAATTTCAGCCGGGGATGCCGGAGAGACAGCCGCACATCTGCCAGACTCTGCCAGCCTCCTCACATCTGATTCTCAAACCCTGGGTCCCAGGCACACTCTGGGCGCAGGCATAAAGCCACCTCTGGGATAGCATGACCACCTATGGCTGCAGGCCCACGTCTATGCATCAGCCAAAACCATCGCACACCCATTGTCACTGCTACCTACCTGGGATATTTTAGGAATTGAAAATACAAGGTTTTATTCACTTCAATCCTGATAGACTCTCTTTCTTCTTCCTCTTTTTTTCTTTCCCAATGGAAACTGGCAGTCTTATCTAGACATACCTACAGATCTTATATGCAACATATACATTAAGATTGAGGCTGTGGCCGAAAGCGGTTTGGCTCAGTGGTAGAGCGTCGGTCTGCGGACTGAAAGGTCCCGGGTTCGATTCCAGTCAAGGGCATGTACCTTGGTTGTGGGCACATCCCCGGCAGGGGGTGTGCAAGAGGCAGTTAGTCTATGTTTCTCTCTCATCAACGTATCTACCTCTCTATCTCTCTCCCTTCCTCTCTGTAAAAAATCAATAAAATATATTTTAAAAAAAAAAAGATTGAGGCTGTGAATAAAATTTCTTCAATTCCTCCCACTTTTCTGAATGAAGTTCCGGGGTGCTAAAGAAACAAGTGAATGACATGGCATCCTTTTTAACAACACGGTTCAGAAAAGGCGAGAAATGACGGAATCAATTCAAACCAGCTCAGTTTGAATTGATTCCGTTCTGTGTGCTGATCTGAGTGGCGTAAAACCCCCCTTGATGTCAGGCTAGCCCAGTGGTCGGCAAACTCATTAGTCCACAGAGCCAAATACCAACAGTATGATGATTGAAATTTCTTTGGAGAGCCACATGTTTTTTAACTTAAACTTCTTCTAACGCCACTTCTGCAAAACAGACTCGCCCAGGCCGTGGTATTTTGTGGAAGAGCCACACTCAAGGGGCCAAAGAGCTGCATGTGGCTCGCGAGCCGCAGTTTGCTGACCACGAGACTAGCTCATTGTATCCAACTGTTTATAGGACAGTTCCCTGGCACTAGTCAGCTGCTAAAAATCCATGCTTCATAACCTGGAAGGCTCAGGTTTTGGATAATACGGCCTCACAACGTGAGTCTAATACAATACCACACGAAGGCACACCGTTTTACTGTGTAAGGGTATAAAATCCAGCCACAAATGTGCATTTTGTTTAAAATATATTTGATTGATTTTTTAAATATATTTGATTGATTTTTTTTTTTATAGAGAGGAAGGGAGGGGGAGAGTTAGAAACATCGATGAGAGAGAAACATCAATCAGCTGCCCCCTACACACCCCCTCCTGGGGATATGCCCGCAACCAAGGCACATGTCCTTGACCGGAATCGAACCTGGGATCCCTGAGTCCATGGGCCGACGCTCTATCCACTGAGCCAAACCGGTCAGGGCCACAAGTGTGCATTTAGAGATAAAGAACCAACACGAAGCCACAGAACCATGAACAGACAGAGGGAAAGTATGACCAAGAAGGAGAAGGCAAGGCAGTAGCAGATAAGTAGCACTGGTGGTTAGTAAACAATTGAGCGTAACAGTATATTTGGCATCTTAATACCCACCCACCCCAGGCGCCCACCCCAGTGCCCACGTTTTAGCCCATCAGCAATGCCTCAGCTAGACGGGTGTCTACTTTCTCCGAAAGACACAGTTGCCCAGCATTTAAACATTCAGAGTTGCATACAGCCCTAGCTGGTTTGGCTCAGTGGTTAGAGTGACAGCCCCCTGACTAAAGGGTCTCGGGTTCGACTCCAGTCAAGGGCACATACTTTGGTTGCAGGCTTGATCCCCAGCCCTGGTCAAGGCAACCAATCTATGTTTCTCTCTTGCATCAGTGATTCTGCCTCTGCACCTTTCTTCCCTTCTCTCTAAAAAATCAATGGAAAGAATATCCTCAGGCGAGGATTAACAACAACAACAAAACTTTGCAAATTATGGGAAAGAGTGACTTAGAAGCCACTTTAATGCTGCTTTTCTACATTTCTGCAAAATGGTGTTTCTTCCCCTACACACACACACACACACACACACACACGCACGCACACACGCACACCTTCATGGGTAATAGCCATTTGCAAAATTAATTTCTAGGAAAAAAGGCTCAGAAAATATCACTCTATACCATAAAGACATTATCCCAAAACCAAACATTCTCTTTAATCTGTTAGCTCCCATCGCCAGCAGTCTGCATGCTATCCCTGATGCAAACTTGCTTTTCCTCCATGATATACATTTGCCACCAAACAGAGGAAGAGACCTTCAGCACAGACTTCTCTCTTCAACTGCTTTCTGAAAACTGTGAACAGTCTTAATTCTCCCCAATCTGAAATGTCAAATGAGATAAAAATCAATCATCTAGCTCCTATCTGAACGTTTGTTTCCGGGGAATAAAGTTCCCACTAGAAAAATACTACAGGTTTGTTGAAGATCGTTCTGAGGTTAGTTTATAGAAGACCAATTTTAAACTCATTATTAGTTACCTTTCAATCAGCAGCTCCATGTCCTCAGTCAATAGTTTTTATGCAAATAATTTAGGTAATAATTAACGTAAGAAAGAAAAAGCAACGTGACGCCTTATAAGTGACAGAACAACCAGATTGGTGGGGTTGTGGCAGAGAACTTGACCACATGAGTCCACATGAGCCCGCTCAGTGGTCTTCACTGGCTCAAGAGCTCGTCACCTATGGCTACACTGTGGGGCTCACATGGACCTATATTCTCTGGGGAAAGACTAGCATATGAACCAATGCTCACTCTACAATATAACTAGTAGGACATGTACACAATGGAGTACTATGCAGCTGTAAAAAAAGAGGGATCTCTTTCCCTTTAGGACAGCATGGATGGACCTGGAGACTATTACGCTAAGTGAAATAAGCCAATCTGAGAAAGACAAATATCACACGATCTCACTTATTTATGGAATCAAATAAACAAAGTGAATTGACCAACAAAATAAGACCCGAAGCAGGGAAGCATGGAACAGACTGACATATCTTGATGTGGGGTTCTGGAGATGAGAAGAGATAAACCAAAGAATATATATATATATATATATATATATATAAAAGCCTAATATACAAATCCAACTGAGCAGCTGAATGACTAGCAGAATGACCACTTGCTATGACATTCACTGACCACCAGGAGGCAGATGCTCAATGCAGGAGCTGCCCCAGTCTGCAGGCCCAGGCCAGCCAAGGTGGGTGCCAGTGGGGGGCCCTCCTATCACCCCACTGGTTGCCTCACAGATCGGCCCTGATCGCCAGTCAGGCCTAAGGACCCTACCCGACCCTACCCGTGCACAAATTTCATGCACGGGGCCTCTAGTATACTTATATGCACAGCCCATAGATGAGGGCAATATGGTGGTAAAGACCTGGGGGTTGGGTAGGGGCTAGGAGGAGGGGATTAAGGGGGGAATGGAAGATATCTGTAATACTATCAACAATAAAAATATGTTTTAAAAATAAAACATAACTAGAGAGTAATGCCATTGCTATTCTTAACATGAATTTTCTGGACGGCCTCTGTAGACACCAGGAGCTCCAAACCAGTTGTTGAAAAATGTCCCTTTCCTGACTTTACAACTTTAATGGCCTCGCAACCAGAATTTACTACATTCACATCCACTCTGATTAACAAACAATTCTCTGCTCCCAAATGCCCCTCCCAGTACACCCCCCCACACCCCCCCACTCCCCCCACACATACTGGTTGGCTGGTCTGTCTGCCTCGCTTTTTCCCCTTTACCTTTCACATCCCACAAAATAGAGGTTGAAATATGCTATTTCTGTTTTTCTAATCACACTTTTCAGTCCGCTCTGATATGGTTTCTGCACTTAATCTTCTACTAAAAATATTTTAAAAATATATTTTATTGATTTCTTACAGAGAGGAAGGAAGAGGGATAGAGAGTTAGAAACATCAATGAAAGAGAAACATCAATCAGCTGCCTCCTGCATCCCCCCCCCCCACCCCACTGGGGATGTGCCTGCAACCAAGGCACATGCCCTTGACTGGAATCAAACCTGGGACCTTTCAGTCCGCAGGCTGACGCTCTATCCACTGAGCCAAACTGCTCAGGGCCTAAATATATTTTTGTAGAAATAACCAGTGATGTCCGTTCATTAAGCCCAATGACAGTAAATGTTTTAGACTGTGGGCCAATAGGTCATAGTCTCTGACTCAGCGGCTTCACCCTGACATTGTCGTGTGAAAACAGCCACAGACATGCAAGTGGCGAGCATGCCCAGGTCCCTGAGCCTCTCAGAAGGCTGTGGGCTGGGCATAGTTTGCCAGTCCTGATATCAAGACTAGCAATCTCTTCCCTGTTGCTGACAGATTCATTTCAACTGTTACTTTCTCATTGAAACTTCCGGTCAAGTCAATCCTCCTTATGGAATGTGCCTGCCCCACGAAGTACATTTCTCTTTCATAGAACGGATCCTTACTGCCATCGATCAGATATTTATAAAATTCCTCACCAACATTCCTCTGCCCTATGAGGCCGGAAGCGCTTCCCGTTTCCCGATGAGACTGGGAATGGAATTGACTTTGCTGTTATATTCCCAGTAGGTGGCGGAGAACACGGCGCATGATGGTAATCAATAAACATTTGTCCAGTGAAGGACTGATAAGTTTGCTATCTGGCCCTCAGCTGGCAACCTCATCTTTCCGAGCCCCACTTCCCCGTCTGCAAACGGCAGCGACACAAACAGTACTTTCCAGCTCTGTTTCACAGTAAGACAATAAGACAACACGTGTGAGAGCATTTGGGGAACTCGAGAGCACTATGCAAATGTAATCCTTGGCCCTCTGGCTGAGAATGCTTTTTGGTTATATAAAGGCTGTAAAAACCAAGTCAGAATCCAAATGAAGACAGCTGTGTGGACAGAGAGCACGTGTTACTCTCTGGTCCTTGCAGTAACACCCAACTTCCTCCTCCTCTCCCCTCCCCCCATCCAGCCCCCCGCCGAAGGCTGACAGCTATGGTCATGTATGACCTGCTCACTGAAATATTTTTCCTGGGGAGTTCATCATTACCCAGACATTATAGATGACACCTCTACAGGAAACAAGGGGCTGTGTTTGTTACAAAAAATACTGCACAGAAAAGAAAAGGAAAGGCAGAGGATGAAGATTCAAGTTGGAACTCTACACTTAACCTGCCACCTCGAGCATAAATCCATCCGTCTCTCTGAGCCTGGGTTTCTTCTTCTGGGTAAAGAGAGTAAATGCCAGGATGCTGTTGAGTAGATGGCCAGTATGAGCCATGTGCTTTGTATATATTACATTGGATTTCTTTTTTCTTTTTTTAAAATATATTTTATTATTGATTTTTTACAGAGAGGAAGGGAGAGAGATAGAGAGTTAGAAATACCGATGAGAGAGAGTCATCGATCAGCTGCCTCTTGCACACCCCCTACTGGGGATATGCCCACAACCAAGGTACATGCCCTTGACCGGAATCGAACCCGGGACCCTTTAGTCCCCAGGCCGACGCTCTATCCATTGAGCCAAACTGGTTTCGGCTACATTGGATTTTTATATTCAACTGCACAGTAGGTATGATTAGCCCCAATACAGATGAGAAACTGATGCTCAGAGAGGGTGGGTAAGTTGCTCACAGCAACAGCCCTGGGGAGAACCAGAGGCAAACACTTTCAGTGCCACCTCTGCTTAGATATCGACCTTCTTAGGCCTACTACGCGATTCACCTTACAAAAAGCCCACAAAACGTAACTTCTGGAGGAGAACGTTAGAAGTTCCTCCATATTACATTACCAAAGCACACCTTAAAGGGGACGGTTCTGTATTACATCTCCTCCCGTGTCTCTAGAGAACAGTTAGGAGGTGCTCTCCTCGCTGTGTATTATAAGAGCCAAGTAGGGAAAGCATAAAGGCATAAGAGTGTGGGGTTTTGAGCATGCCCCTTAAGTAGCCAAGCAATCACGGGTTCTATTTATTGCACAGCGATTCCTAGTCTGTCTATGAATCAAACGGGTTTCTTATGGCACAGCAGTTGACAGTTAAAGCTTCTTACCTTTGCTTCATGATCTCATGGAGTCTCCCGTGCTGGACACACTGCTCCTCCAGCTCCTCGTTTCTTTCCTGTAACTTTTTCAGTTTCTCATAGGCGTGCTTCTTCTCCTGGCTGAGCTGGGCCACTGCAGATCTGGAGAAGTGAGAGCACAAACATAACAAAGGTTGGAGGTTCTTACTGCTAGAGCATGTTGTGTTTTTTGTTGTTGTTGTTTGTTTGTTTTTCTAAAATATATTTTATTGATTTTTTACAGAGAGGAAGAGGGAGGGATAGAGAGTTAGAAACATCGATGAGAGAGAAACATCAATCAGCTGCCTCTTGCACACCCCCTACTGGGGATGTGCCCGCAACCAAGGTACATGCCCTTGACGGGAATCGAGCCTGGGACCTTTCAGTCCGCAGACCGATGCTCTATCCACTGAGCCAAACCGGTTTCGGCGAGAGCATGTTTTGATTGTATAACCTTGACATTGTCTGAAACTCCTATTTTAATCTAATAGTGCAAATAAAAATATTATGTAAAGTAAAATATTTCAGAAATTGTAGACTATCTGGAAGAGGGGTCTACGTGGCAGACGCTCGAGTGGCAGACAGATAAAGGGGTAACTATTCTAACAGAGATGGCTTCGCCAACCAGACAACAATGATAATGATCAAACTCCTTTTAAAAAAAAAGGCCATCGTTCATTTATCGAATATTTACCGAGCTGTCTATTTTAGGCCAGCAGCAGGCTGTTAATGGCGCAACCCCACATACAATTTCTATAACAGAGAGTAGTTTCTTTTAAGTAGTACCACAGCTAATTTAATGGCACACTATTAAAATCATATAGTTTCAAAAGGCATAATAATGACAACTGGCAGTCCTCCGCCCCTGGACCTCCTACCCAGCTGAGCGGTGACAAATCCTTTCAAAAATGTTAAAGCTATTTCTTCTGGTATTTTCTCTTTGTACTTCTTCATTATAGTTCAATACCTCATATTTCATAAATTAAAAATTTATACTGATCCATTATGGTAGAGGAAGATTAAACCATTTTTTACATGCCCTCTATGTCCATCTCCACCTTGTCAATGTCATTATTAGCATTTTAACTTGTGGTTAAATTGTTATCAGTATTAATGTTATAAAGACTGCCTATGTATTGATCCTTGCTCTCTAAGTGGTATATTATGATTACATTGGCATTTGTGTGCGTTTATTGTCCCCGAATGAGTGGACTTCAGTGTAAGAGCGACTGAGGGGCAAGCTATCTTTTCCTGTGGGAGACTCCCAATAGCAGTATCTGTACTCCTTTCCGCTGTGGCCTCTGTTTCTCAAGAGAGGGTGCCTCCAGTTTCCTGCCTCGTGTGTACAACCTGACTGTCAGTGGCCTAGGGGCTGGGTGGGAGTGGAGGGTGGGGATCTCACCTTTCAGAATGCAGGCTTCCTCCTAATCCCTCTATTTTAACATCAGTGCCCCAATTTAACCAGCGCCTGCTGGTTGACTCTCTTCAGAGAAGATGCCTCTATTTTTCCGGGTGGAAGAGGGACAGTTACACCTGACTTCATGGGGGACAGGGGACGTGAAACTGCCCATTTAGGTTTCAGTCCTTGTACCACACCTGCCTTCCAAGCTAAGAGCAGGCAGCTTCCTCCAATTTGCTACACCAGGGACCATGCCCCCAACCTCCCCTCTGTCTTCACACATTTCATTTGGGGCATCTACTCCGGTGATGGCTGACATCCCTATGCAGTGTCTCCGATGACTAAACTACCTCAAATCTCAAAATGTGAAGAGCAGAAAGATGTCTGCCCAAGAAAAATCGTATCCTTGTCCTTCTTTGAATGTAACATGGTTCCCACGACCAGCATCTCTTCCTGGTTAGAACAGAGAGTTTGAAACTCTTGCATGTTAAATGATGAGTTAACCACTGGCTCGTTTCTCGAAGTTTAAGTAAGACTTGCTGTAAAATGGTTTCCCTCCAAAGAAAGGATTCCTCCGTTAGGAGAGAAAGCCTGCCCTCGGTGGTGAAGAAAAGCTTTAACTTTGCTAACGGGATTCACCCCCAGGACCCCCAGGACCCGGCTGCTTCCAGGGGGGAAGTCATCTCTCACCTTTAGTTCACCTCCGTCCTGTTTTGTTCTCATCTTGGTTCACCTGTCACGTCGCAGGGAGCTCGCCCTGATTAATACCTAGCGGTTCTCAAGATGTCAGCACGTTTTCTGAAGCTACCTCTCGCTTTTATGCATGCATTAGCCTCTAATTTATTCCTCAAAGCTGTGCTCTATGCCTCATCTTCCTTACTAGATTATACATGGGGGCATGGATTATCTCATTTTCAAGCTCAGATCAAACACTCAACCTACGTTTGCTTCTCCTAATAAGAATTTACTGATATTTGAAATAGCCTAAATGAATTAATGACTTACCATGTCTCCTTTCAAAAATCACATACAATATAAGAATTAGGGGCAGTTTTCTAAGAAATCGTGAACTTTGTTTTCTCCCAAGACTAGCACCTCCTATCAAAATATGCACTATGCACTAAAATAACATTCTGAAAGGACAAAAATAAATAAATCCATAAACCAAATTAGGAAAAAAATGCAGAATAATAATTATCTATTTTTTAGGTACTTTCCCAGAACAAAAGTCACTTTTTTAAAAGAAAAACCACAATGGAAACATAGATTTTATAATATAAAATATAGCTCTAACTGGTTTGGCTAAGTGGATAGAGCATTGGCCTATGGACTCAAGAGTCCCGAGTTTGATTCCGGTCAAGGGCATGTACGTTGGTTGCGGGCACATCCCCAGTTGGGGGTGTGCAGGAGGCAGCCGATCAATGTTTCTCTCTCTTCCTCTCCCTTCTAAGTCTCTCAAAAACCAATAAAACCATATTAAAAATATGATGCTGATAAGACAGGAATTCCACTTTATAATTAAAAAAAAATACTTTGGCCTGTGTACCACATATTAATATGGATTATCTCTAACTCTCAGGGTCAGGATTAGGGAATAAATTTTGCTTCTTTCCCCAGACTTTCTGAATTTTTACAATGGGCATGTATTTAAAACAAAAAAAATAAAGAAGTCGCTTTTGTTTTTTAAAAAATTCATAAAAGCAAAAAGAACCGAGAGCAAGTTTTTGAAAATTTACAAAAAGGAACTGGAAACACACAAGATGAAACGAAGGAAGATTAGAGATGTTATTTAATAAAGTGCTATCCCCACTCTCCATCATAGTCTAATTAAAAAAAAAATACAAGTGATATGAAAAATAGTCTCAGAGGAGGAAACAAATGGCCGATAGACTTTTATAAAGTATTCAATTTTGCTATTATTCAAGGAAATTCATAATAAAACCAGATTACAGTCACATATTTATTGCATGCCTACTCTATGCCAGATAGAGAAATCCATCCTTTATATTAATGGTCTCGATGAATCCTACAATGTAAGTGTTTACTTCCTTTTCTTGGAGAGGCAAATACAATTTAATGATTTGCCTAAAGTTACTCCAATGGCCATTAGCCAAGCTCAGGCACAAACACAGGTCTCTCTTCAAGGGTGGTGCTACCCACTGTGCAGAATTGGCTCTCACTTTTTAAATTTAATGTCTCACTTCGCTCACGGATATGTGAACATATACTCCACGAGCAGAATTCATTTAGTACTTAACACAGTGACACACATTAATAGTCTTTCAGGGGTTCATGGTCTTTGGACCAAAATAATCCCCATGTAGGCTTCTCCGCTAACGGAATCATCAAAAATTCAGATTTATGTACAGAATTATCATTCTATTATTCATCACCGTTAAAAATTGGAAACATCTTAAATGTCTTGTGCATACAAATGATTCAATTAAAATTATAGTTCCAAAGCGTTTCGTGATCTAGAAAAATGTTCATGAGGCAACAGTAAGGGAAAGAGCAGAGTACAAACTGTATTGATAGTGTAAGCTCATTCACAATATAAATGTGGGCTTACAGACACATTTACATGCTCGCAGAAAATTAATCATAGTTAGCTGGATGGTACTGTCACAGAACGTGTCTTCTTAAATTCATCTTTGCATATGCATCTAAATGCCCTGTTTTGAGAATGCCTTACTCCTAGAGTCACACAAATATAAGTGTCATTAGTATCGTACATCTTACTACCAGGTATTTTATTGCTGCAATATTTTTTTCTGCTTTGCATATTTTTGGAGCTCCCCCCCTCCGCCCCTGCCTTTATTTATAATGATAATTTGCCTACCAACTTCCAATGCTCAAAAAGGATTTGATAAATGGACATGGACATGATCTTTTATCTGCCTTGAGCCAGTGGTATATTGAATGAAAGGATAGTTTGCAAAGTTGAAAGAGTAAACCTACAAGTTTCTGGGTTAGTCTGAGATCACATCTGTGGCAGGATTATTCTAGTGTCACACAAAAGGGTAATTGACTTTAATCCACTTTCATAGAAAATGTCGGTGAATTCTGGCTTTACAGGAGCATGAACTTCCCCCCTGCATTTTTATATACCAGCAATAGTGTGTAATTGCATTGGCATGAAATATAGTATTTTGCTATCATTAGGATTACAGCGATAATTGCTTTTTAAGAGAAAACATGACCCCTGATTTTTTATTCTTTTAGGTTCTCATTTGACTTTTGGTAACAATTAGCAGAGTCTGACACCAGTCTCCTCTTACAGAATATAATTTCTGTGGCATCTAAACACGCAGAAAAAAAAACTAGTTCAGTCGGGTGTGTGTTCTTTACTTCAATTAAACTCACACAGTTGGATACCTCCCGTTGCCAAAACAGTAATATAATTTATACATTATAGTCCACACAGTAAAACTCCACTAAAAGTCATTTAACAATATTTATAACGCCATAAAGTACAGTGTTAAAATATATGAACTGCAATATGTACCGAAATTATAAAATTTGTTTCTCATCATCAGTGATTAAAACCGGGATCATTGCTCTAGCCTCAATACCCACAACCCTGGTGGCAGATTAGGATTCAAATCTTAATGATCAATTTACAATTAACAAGATAGAAGTGAAACAAATTAAACCAACCATTATATATAACGAGACCCGGTGGACTCCCATTGTTCCTCTTAATTACAAAACGCAGATCACAAATCCACGACGGGCAGAGGGTTCGACACCACTCCGCCAGCCCGGCAACCTGGGGAGTGACAGTGATGGAGGAGAAAGAACAGAAGCAAAACCCTGCCGCCCGGTTCTGCGCTCCACATCCTGTTCTTTACGGCACGGGAGTGTGGAGAGGCTAAACCCCAGCAGGTGCTCAGGCCACAGCCACGGCCACGGGCCAGGCTCCCCCCAGCCAGCCCCAGCCGCACTGGGCATCCCAGGCTCTTAGGACCACACTGCACAGCTGATCCCCCACGTGCCAGGGAAGTGGGGGGGGGGCTTCTTACATGTGGACAAAGCAAAATCGCACAAGCAAGAAGGTATTTAAAAATCTCCACTCCCCAAGTTCAAAAACTCCCCTGCCCCCGCTAGAGAACTGTCAGCGCCTGGGGAACCAAGGGGGAGGGGAGCTGAGGGTATCCGAGCTTCGGGGAGCATCAGCCAGAATGCCTGCCTGGTGTTAACGGAAAGGAAACGACGGATTCTCCTGTCTGGCGGTCAAACACAGCGGGACAGAACGCCCCGGACGTGCCAGTCACAGGCCCCGGGTTAGGGACCTGCAGCAGCAGCAGCGTGGAAGATGCAAGGTGCTAATGACAGGGCTTCAGAGAACAGAAGCAATCCGCACCACTACTGGGAGAAACACACACACCAGACACAAGCACACACACACACATGCATGCACATGCACACACACACATGCACACATGCACCACACACGCACGCAGGCACATGGGAACTGCTTCTGAACGCCTCCCCGTGAAGCTGGGGTAGAGAGGCAGAGTGTACCGGCCTGGGCTGGCCCCAGCTGTCACTTTCCTACTCATTCTGCACCAGCTCCAGTCACATGACCAGGTCTGTGAGTAAAGAGAAAACTTATTTCTCGCGGAAGGAACCCATCATTGGTGTAGTGTGGGGTTTTGGATAACATGAGACTTAGAAAAATGCCACTAAGAAAAGACAGCAATAAAAATGTGCTTTCAGCTGTTGGTAGATACGGAATTAAATACACCTACTTTCAGGAAAAATCTTACTGCTGAAATCAAAAAGCAAACTTGGATTAAATGTACCACATGGTTCCAACAGTCAGTTTGGAGACTGAGTTCCAAACAACACTCTAAGATCTCCTCACCTCCGAGTTCAGGGGGAATGGCTTATCCCTGAAGTTTAGGGAGTTTAATAAGTTTATAATTTTTATTTCAAAAGGAACACTCCGAGCTCTTCAAGTTTTAAGGGTGGTTTCAAAGCAGAAAGCAGTATCAAAGTGGGATGTTATATTTTGCATGGATTTTGAAAATCTCATAGTCTTTACATCAAGCCATGGGGAATGAGGCTGGTTCGAGAAATTTAAGAGTAAACAAACAAAAAAATAACTCTAAAATCACAATTTCCCCTGTGTATTATATTCTTATGAGACACATGAGATACGTATTTTATAAAGCTGAGAAGCCTTTTAAAGTTTTTTTTTTAAAGGAACAAGCCCTCGCCAGTTTGGCTCAGTGGATAGAGCACTGGCCTGTAGACTGGAGGATCCCAGCTTCGATTCCAGTCAAGGACACAGGCCCGGATTGTGGGCTCGATCCCCAGTTGGGGGCATGCAGGAGGCAGCCGATCAACAATTCTCTCTCATCATTGATGTTTCTCTCTCTCTCCCTCTCTCTTTCTCTCTGAAATCAATAAAGAAATATATTTTTTAAAAATAAAATAAAATACTGCACTTGTAAGAAAGATCTTCGGCTCTGGAATCAGCAATACCTATAATCAATAACCAACCACAAAGCAATCTTAAAATATGATATTGCAAATCCCAGATCAATACAATTTTTCTTAAATCATAGAATTCAGTTGGTTCATTCCTAACAATTACTTATGCTTGGATTTATGTGAGGCAAATCAAACATTTCTGGTCAGGAAGAGCTCCTGTTGATATTTTATGACAAAATCACGTGTGTTTCCTTGTCAGACTTCCTGAAAATAGCTGGCATTGTGGGTCCTGAGCCTTCCCCTACCCAAACAAGATATTTAATTCGTATTTGCAGCCCGGCCAATGTGGCTCAGTGGTTGAGCATCCACCTATGAACCAGGAGGTCAGGGTTCAATTCCCGGTCAGGGCACATGCCCGGGTTGTGGGTTCCATCCCCAGGGTGGGGGCGTGCAGGAGGCAGCCGATCAACGATTCTCTCTCATCATTGATGTTTCTCTCTCTCTCCTCTCCCTTCTTCTCTGAGATCAATAATTGGTATTTGCTGAGAAGGAGCACATGCCAGAGAGGTTCTCAGTGGCTGTAGGAGCCTCTGCCTGCCTGAGGGCAGAGAGAACTGGAGTCATAAGCCTCCACACTGCCCAAACGACCAGGGGTGGGGATTTTTTATTTATTTATTTAATATATTTTATTGATTTTTTTACAGAGAGGAAGAGAGAGGGATAGAAAGTTAGAAACATCGATGAGAGAGAATAATATATCAGCTGCCTCTTGCACACCCCCTACTGGGGATGTGCCTACAACCAAGGTACGTGCCCTAGACCAGATTCGAACCTGGGACCTTTCAGTCCACAGATGGATGCTCTATCCACTGAGCCAAACCGGTTTCGGCAGGGGTGGGGATTCTAACGCTAAGCCAGCTCACTGATGGAGGAACCCAGGTCGGGCTCAGAGTGATCAGATGCTCTGATCCACCCAGAAACCTTTCTGAATGAGACACCTGAGTCAGTAGACGAGCTTGCTGGGCCAGATCGCTTGCTCTGTGCACATCTAAGTGAGTTTCAGAAAAACACAGAAGGTAAGATATGCAGGTGACTTTCTCCTTAGGTCAGTGGTCGGCAAACCGTGGCTCGCAAGCCACAGGGCTCTTGAGTGTGGCTCTTCCACAAAATTCCACAAAATATCATGGCCTGGGAAAGTCTATTTTGAAAAAGTGGCGTTAGAAGAAGTTTAAGTTTAAACAATTTGGCTCTCAAAAAAGCACTTCAATCATTGTACTGTTGATATTTGGCTCTGTGGACTAATGAGTTTGCCGACCACTGCCTTGGGTTATAGTGTAATGTCACATTTGATATCTAGCTAGTTACGTGAATGTTGCCTTTGATAGTTCAATTCAAAGGATGCTGTCCAACAGCGCTCGTTTACAAGAGAGAACCACTGCTCAAACAGGTCAAATAAACTTCTCTGAGATAACAGTTCTTGTCAGAGCTGAGGTGGGAACTCAGGCTTGTTACAATGTGGAATGTGAAATCATTCATTGAGATAATCCAATGAGAAAGTGTGAGGGAAAATTTCAATAAGATCCCAATCAGTGGGTTTCTAAAGGAGTAGCGTCCATATAAAATGCATGGTGGCTATCTCATTAAAATAAAATATTTTTAGAAAGAGAAGGAAAGGATGGTTTTAGCTTATTTATTACAAAGTATCACCTTTCAACTATTATTTTTGGACCTAAAAGTGGCGTGTGTGTGTGTGTGTGTGTGTGTAAAGAGAACTGTGGTGATGAATGAAAATGCCACACATAACAACGTTAAGGCCTGAAAACTGCTTGACTCGTCTGCATCCATTGTTAGAAGTTTGCCATCTTGACCTTTGTGTTGTGAAATTTCACAGTTTTCGATCCTAACCATTACAAAAGTCAAACAACAGCACAAATTCATAATTACAAAAAAAAAAACAACACCAAAAACACACAGGTATCTGTGTGGACAACTAAGAAGATATTCATACAGAGAAAATATTTCCCAAGAAATATATCGCCATACACACGAGTCCACCCTTTACCCACGGGGATATATTCCAAGACCCCAGTGGATGCTTAAAAACTCTGTTTCTCCGTGTACCTTCAGACCTTTGATAAAATTTAATTTATAAGTTGGGCACAGTAAGAGATGGATAATAACTATTATAAAATAAAATAATTATAACAATATCCTATAATAAAAGCCACATGACTGTGGTCTCTTTCACTTTCCCCATCTCTCAAAATGCCTCATTATACTATGGTCCCCTTTCTCTTCAAGGGAGCACTTACAACTTGTCTGGGCGTGTCCGAATCGCCAGCAGCTCTAGTTTGGTGCTTTGGGGCCATCGCTGAGTAAAATAAAGGTGACTGCCCAGCCGGTGTGGCTCAGTGGTTGAGCATCAACCTATGAACCGGGAGGTCGAGGTTCGATTCCCAATCAGGGCACAAGCACGGGTTATGGGTTCAGTCCCCAGTGTGGGGTGGGGCATGCAGGAGATAGCCGAACAATGATTCACTCTCATCACTGATGCCTCTCTCTCCCTTCCTCTCTGAAATCAATAAAAATATGTATGAAAAACAAAAGAGTAAAACTATGAACAAGGTGGGACTACTGTATCTAATTTTGACATTCGACTGTAAAATAGTGGAAATGCTGTCCTTTAAAGAAAAGTTACAGAATTTAATTAAACCAACAGCGCTCGGGAAGTATTCTATAATAGCACCTACCTGCTCTTCTGAGAGATTTGTTCCAGTTTCTTGGCTAACGTAGAGCACTCTTCCTTTAACTTGGTCAAAAATGCATTCTGGGAGGTCAGCAAGGAGTTCTGTTCGCTTTCTAGAAATAACAATAACCCCCACCAACAGGAGATGTTTATGGCTGTGGCTCTGCAGTGCTTCCATATGTAGACGGTAAATGTGCTAAGACACTACCCACATCCCATATGCTACGAGGTCACGTTCAATGTCCTCAGTCAAAGGGCTGCCTACCTGGTGAGACTCTGAATCTTGGGAGACATCTATTTTTCGAATCATTACTTACCAGAAACATTTTTGATCACACCAGCGTGGTGTAAGGTTTCAACATGTTACCAGATTACCCAATACCCCGGTGGAGCCCTATAGGCTTCTATCTTGCCATACGCAAGCTATGGTATTTTTTATTTGGACAATTTTACTGTAAAGTGTCCAAAATTATGACAATCAGAAAACTCTAAACGGAGGTATTGAGGAACAACTCCCTTTATGCTGTCATTCATGCTTGATGTCCCCTGTCTGCTCACATATCCCATTACCCACCTTGCCAACCTTACTCATTATGAAGGTGAGATGTGTCATTTGATTTCACTGTCAACAGTATGCGCTTCACTGAAGATCTGGTCAAAGAAACTGAAGCGAGTGTGGCATTTTTGTGCAACCTAAGAGGAAGTGTTAAGATGGTTCTAACATAAGGTGACCAGACGTCCTGCTTTTGGCGGGACAGTCCCGATTTTCCAAAAATCGGAACTGTTTGAAAACGCCGAGGGACGTGGGACAAATTGTTGAAAATCGGGACTGTCCCGCCAAAAGCGGGACATCTGGTCACTTTATTCTAACAGTGACATAATCTTATCTTGCTCGCAGATCTGCCCAACTCCCTGAGCCCAAGGATCCTGCCAGCAGTGGAGGCAAGCCATAACTTAGCCCCCAACTTCCTCCTTTTTTTCTTTTCATGGAAAACATCTAAAAAAGTCTGGTGACTTTTCATTTTTATCTGGACAAATGCTGTTAGGAGGAAGTCTCTATTACGTTGCTGGAGGAAATTGCGTGACTCAATGCAACATTTACCTCTTCGTAAGTAAAGAGATTATTCAATGACTGGCGCGTTAGCGATGTTTCCTCTTAGAATGGGCAGTAAGATTTGGACCGGGTCATCAGACGCAGTGGACCTTAAATCAGGTGAAAATCGCCTGTACGTGTGAGGCTTCCGAAGGCCCTTTCTTTTCCATTTTAGCAGAAAGCACTTTGAGCAAAATAAATCAAAAGCACTGGGGAGTAAGCCACCCTTTCCTGCAAGAGGCGGATCAATGGAACTTCTGTTTTTCGGGGACCATCGGCCTGGGGCCTGTGGCGTGGAGTGATAATGAGTGTGGCCGCCTTGTTGCGACTGACACCGTCTGCGAACACACAACTCGCAAGTGACAAGGCCCCGAGTCGCACACGGCCAGCTTCCAAGTGCATTTTACTTTCAGATCAAAGGTAAGGAGTTGCTGGCCAAACTGGGCAGGATCGTGCCAACGCGATGAGGATGAGAGATGGCAATTTTTAGCCGAGCCGCCAGCTGTGGCCAATGCCCTGTATCCGTGCATCGCAGCAGCGGTTGTGAGAACTTGAAGAATGCAACGGATTCAACGTCGCCAGCGACTGGGAGGGGGAAGGAGGCAGGGGCGGGCGGCGTGCAAATGCTTAAAATGTTCGAAGCCCGCAAAGATTAAATAAAGGAACGGATTCCATTATGGAGCGGCTGAATGGCATCCAGCTGCGACCGTGAATTAAGAGCCGATTAATGGGGAGAGCTCTCCCCACCCTCCCCGTTTGGCTGGGGACGAGGACTCATTAGGCTGTTAGGGGCGCTCTAATGCGCGTCCTGCGGGGGCTGCTCCGTGCTATTCGGGGGACCTTTCACGGGGGAGCTCGGGGCGCTTCCCGCGGCGCCTCGGATGCTATTTTCTCTCCCCGCGGCATGTGTGCCCGCCGAGCCCAGCCAACAGCGAGCCCTTTGTGTTCCCGCTTTGTTGTGGTCCCGCTCAGCTTTCCGTCCCTCGCACACAGGTAAATAAACTCATAATCCAGATGGTGCAGCAGATGTGAGAGCAGCACTCCGAAATCAACCAGACAGTGGGCACCGCTTCCCGCGTTCCCTTTTAAACGCTAACTAATATGTAATCCGGAGTCTCCGGGGCGGGGAGCATCTGCTCCCTTCGGCCAGCCAAAGGTTACAGGTGTTCCTGATGTCATTTCACAGTGAGGTGTGGGCCCGGCTGGCGGGCGCCGGCCGGCTCTGACCCGCCCCCCCGCCCCCATCGATCCCCCCCCCTCCACCCCCCACGGCCCCCCACCTACCGGTCCTGTCATGCTGGGCCTCCATTTGCTGCATCTTCTGCGTCAGCTCCTGCTGCCTTTGCTGGGCCTGAAGGGCTCGGGCCTTGGCTTCGTCGCTGAGGCTCTGCTGAATGCTCTCTTTTTCCAGTCTGCGGGGCAGGGAGGAGATGGGGTTTAGTCTACAGATGCACGCATGCACCCCCGTTCCTTCCCCCCCTCCCCCCAGGGCCACGGGGAGCTGAGATGCAGGAAATTGTTTAGCCTAAGGAGCAACAGTCTTGCCAAAAGCGCTGTGGCTCAGTGGATAGAGCGTCGGCCTGAGGACTGAAGGGTCCCGGGTTCGATTCCGGTCAAGGGCATGGACCTTGGTTGCAGGCACATCCCCAGCAGGGGGCATGCAGGAGGCAGCTGATGGTTGATTCTCTGTCATTGATGTTTCTGACTCTCTATTCCTCTCTCTGCCTCTCTGCAAAAAATCAATAAAATATATTTTTTTTAAAAAGAAAAGATAACAATAGTCTTTCCACTCCCCCCCACCCAACCCCCCCTCCCTCCTGCCCCCGCAATTAGGGGGGAAATCTGAAGGACCTTTCAGGCAATGTGAATACATCCCGTCCACTCAAATGGACTCGGGACTCAACTATCAACATAAAAAAATCGTGCCGAAACTGGTTTGGCTCAATGGATAGAGCGTCGGCTTGGGGACTGAAGGGTCCCGGGTTTGATTCCAGTCAAGGGCATGTACCTTGGTTGCGGGCATATCCCCAGTAGGGGGTGTGCAAGAGGCAGCTGACTGATGACTCTCTCTCATCGATGTTTCTAGCTCTCTCTCTCCCTTCCTCTCTGTACAAAATCAATAAAATATATTAAAAAAAAAATCATGACAACTGAGGGATGGTATTTTGTAACCTTGAAACACGAACACCTTCTGCCATAACTTTTTCTTGAATCCTCCCCCGAGGATATTTTCCATGGATTTTTAAAGAGAGTAGAAGAGAGGGAGAGGCAGAGAGAAACATTGATGTGAGAGAAGCGCATCAACTGGTTGCCTCCTGCACGAGTCCTGACCAGAGCCCAGGCTGGGAGGAGCCTGCAAGCGAGGGACGTGCCCTTGACCGGAATTGAACCCGGGATCTTTTGGTCCGCAGGCCGATGCTCTATCCACTGAGCTACACGGGCCAGGGCTGCTTTAGCATTCGTCATGTTGTGTAGCCCTGGCGGGTCTTTTCTCTGTTGCCTGGTTCCTATTTCCCAAAGGCCCTGGAGCTGAAGGAACAGGAGGCCCAGGGCACGCAGACTGGGATTCTGGAACGAAGCGTTGCAGGCCGCTTCTACTTCCCTCCCAAATGAAAACGGAAGCTCAAACGCAACGGCAGAGTGTCTAATCCAGATTCTAGAGGCAAGTAAAAGATTCTGCGGCCCCACATGCATGTTTTGTGGAATATTCTCACATATCAGCCACGTCATGTGAACACGTATGAAATGAGTCCCGCTCCAATCACAGTGGCTCCTGAAGAGAGAAACTTCCTGAACAACTAGAATCTGAGGATGCAAAGGACCTCGTGGCAGGAGGCACTGAGGATGCTGACACTGGGTGTGCGCACCCCCACCTCCACACACATATGTGCTCATGTACTAATACATGCTCACACACACACAAGCTCACACACATGTTTATACACTCCCACATGCTTACACATACCTGCTCACGCTCACACACACTCACATACAAACACATGCTCACACTCACATACACACACACGCTCACACTCACATATACATGCCCCCCACATTCACATACACGTGTGCTCAAGTGCACACACACACACACATTTACATACACATACACACCCAAGCTCACATACACACTCACAAATGCTTACATACACACGCCCTCACACTCACATACACACACATGCTCACACACGCACATACGCACGCACACCCACGCTCGCATACACATACTCACACATGCTTACACACACGAGCCCACTCACATACACATGCTCACACACACACATGCTCACACACATGCTCACACATTCACATGCACACACATGTCCCCACCACAGACACACACACACACACACACACTCACACGTTAGGTTGGTTCTTCATACTAAATCTGGGTGAGAGAGAGAGGAGGGTTTCCTTCAATTAACCAGCTTAGCTCTTCCCAGCACCCATCCCCCTGGGGGTCCCTCTCCTCCACGCTGCTTCCGTTTACTGACTGAGATACTGACGGCCTGGCCTCTGCCAAACCGGAAATAAACAATTCCTAAAGCGTGCCTACTGGTGTGCGGACCGCTGTGGGACCTCCATGCGCTGGCTGCTAATTGCAGAGCCGCATAAGGAAAGCCGGCACCGAGGCCGGTCATCGCGGGTGGCAGTGGGGTGGTGGAAAATTCCAGAAGGAAAACACACCCACGCCTCACCCAGGCGGAACCACCAGGGGTCCTCCCTCATGTGAGCCCTTCCGGTGTTTCCAATGACGTCACCCCCTTGGATGTGCTCCAAGGCCTGGCCTCACGCTCCATCCAAACTCCCACTGTATTTGCCAAATGGACGTACGCTTTCCTCCCTAGTCACACCATGTGCTTTCTTTTTTTCTTTTTTAAAAATGTATTTTTATTGATTTTTCACAGAGAGGAAGGGAAAGGGATAGAGAGCTAGAAACATCGATGAGAGAGATACATCAACCAGCTGCCTCCTGCACACCCCCCACGAGGGGATGTGCCGGTAACCAATGTACATGCTCTTGACCGGAATCGAACCCAGGACCTTGCAGTTTGCAGGCCGATGCTCTATCCACTGAGCTAAACCGGTTTCGCACACACACCATGTGTTTCTCTCTGTTTTCCTTTAAAAACAAAAACAAAAAACAAAATACCACATATATATTTTATTGATTTTTTTACAGAGAGGAAGAGAGAGGGATAGAGAGTTAGAAACATCGATGAGAGAGAATCATTGATCATCTGCCTCTTGCACGCCCCCCACTGGGGATGTGCCTGCAATCAAGGTACATGCCCTTGACTGGAATGGAACCTGGGACCTTTCAGTCCGCAGGCCGATGCTCTATCCACTGAGCACACACCGGTTTTGGCACATCTGCCTTCTTTGTCATCGTTGTCTCTGTCCCCTGAGCCCGGCTCAATCCTGGGCACCTGGTGCATAGGAAATGGGCAGCAGGAGCTTCTTGAAAGGCTGTCCTGCCCTGAGCAAGGGGGACGGGGGTGGGGTGGAGGGAGGGGCGGCTGGAGTCTTGAAGTGGGGCCGGAGGGTCTGAGCAATTCTTAGATGAGGAGGCAAGCACTATGTTTGCAGAGTGGCTGAAAGAGGCGGCTCTCATGGCTTGGCAGCTGGGGGTACAGGCAGCTGGCGCTACTGAGAGCATCGTGGGCTTCCATGGGGTAACACCCCCACTTCAGACCCTGTTTAACTGGGGTACAGGCAGGGAGACATGGGCTCTGTGATCCCTAATAACCAGGTGACCATAAGCCAAAACCGGTGTGGCTCAGTGGATAGACTGTCGGCCTGCAGACTGAAAGGTCCCAGGTTCGATTCTGGTCAAGGGCATGTACCTTGGTTGCGGGCACATCCCCAGTGGGGGTGTGTGCAAGAGGCAGCTGATCGATGATTCTCTCTCACCGATGTTTCTAACTCTATCCCTCTCTCTTCCTCTCTGTGGAAAATCAATAAAATAAAACAAATTAAAAAAAAAAAAGATGCGTTGTTAAAACCAATACCATCTGGAGAGGGGGAAGGGGGCAGGGTTAATAATGACATGGAGGCAACTGTCATCGGGATGCCCCTTTGCAAACTGGGGATCTGTTCCCCTTCAAAAGGGGTCGCCAGTCTCCCATTGACGTATGGAATTCGGTGCAGAGAAGGAACCATGGTTGCTGTCTCCCAATAAAATAACCTCAAGGAATGCTCTACCAACAAGTGTTGAGCTCACATCAACTTCTCTTTCTTCAATCCTTGTTCAACGTTCACTCTATTTGAAACTACACGTCGTATTTTTCATGGCAGAAAACTCGGCACATGTTTGCTTTCCTTCCTCCCTCCTCTCCCTTCCTTCTATGTTGCCTTCTCTCCTTGCAGGTTTGTTCCGACTTAGCAGATTTTCTATGAAACCTTAAAAGGCTAGAATTGAAAGGGAATCTCAAATCTGTTTAATCAAAACCTGTCCTGTTATAGTTGAAAAGAAAAGAGGATCCTAAGTAATTCGAAATCTGCTCAAAGGTCATGTTTTAAGTGATATAAAGGCAGAAGTGAAATTGAAACATTTTGATTTAGGGAAACCTATTTTGTTAAAATATATTTTTATTGACTTCAGAGAGGAAGGGAGATGGAGAGAGAAACATCAATGATGAGAGAGAATCACTGGTCGGCTGTTTCCACTTGCCCCACACTGGGGATGGAGCCCACAACCTGGGCATGTGCTCTGACTGGGAATTGAACCATGACCTCTTGGTTCATAGGTTGACCCTCAACCACTAATCTACACTGGCTGGATGAGAAACCATTTTATAACAGTCTAGGAGTAATGCGTGTATACACACACACACACACACACACACACATATGTATATAGTGGCCCTGCATATGAATCTGTGTGCCAGTAGCTCACCAGTAGCTCCTACTATCTTCAACATATTTACTTCTTTACTCAGACTTAGAATACTCAGAAAGTACTTTCAAAATTGCTCACCTTCTATGGGAAGCAACTCCACTCAGACATGGAATTAAATATCTGCTCAAAGTTTTGTGGATTTTTGTTTTTTGTGGTTATTTTTAAAAATAATTGCATATACCAGTTGTTGGCAAACCATGGCTCATGAGCCACATGTGGCTCTTTGGCCCCTTGAGTGTGGCTCTTCCACAAAATACCACGGCCTGGGCGAGTCTAAGTTGAAGAAAATGGCATTAGAAGTTTTAAGTTTAAAAAATTTGGCTCTCCAAAGAAATTTCAATTGTTGTACTGTTGATATTTGGCTCTGCTGACTTACGAGTTTACCAACCACTGGCATATACCATTTGCAGTTGGTTCTTCTTGTGTTCTTGGAAAATAACATTTTGAGAGGCAGAACACTCCCAGAGCTGGAGGGTCAGAAGGTGGCATCGATCTCCTATGACCTATGTGACCTTGGACAAATAACTTCATGCTTTTAATTTTGGGGTTCTTCATTCAAATAGGACAGAAAAAAATCCCTACCTTAAAGGACTAACAATTTTAGCAACCTATTATTTATTAATGTTTACCATAAGCTAAACTCCTCACATGTGCTCTTTTATTTAATCCTCACACAACTTTCTTATAAACCTTACTTTATAAATGAGGAAACTGAGGCCTGGCGAGGTTATATAACGTGTTCCAAGTTCCCCAGTTAACAAGGGGCGTAGCCAGGAAATTTAGGCCTACCCAATTCTAACGAAAGTCCACAGTTTGGATTTCTATGCTTTAATCTCTTACTTGATCAGGAAGGCAGAGAAATATCAGAGGTTGAAAAGTAACACGAGTCTAATTTCAATGATCTGGGTGTGTGTGTGTGTGTGTGTGTGTGTTCATCCCTTAATACCTTCATTATCTATCCTAACAGCCAAATCCCAAGTTAGTTCTCCTCCTTCCCATTTTTCTTATACGTTATGGGGTCCTTTCCTTCTACAATGACATCTGTTAGCAGTATCTTCCTTTATAATCCTTAAATAAGATTTACCTTTGAAAAGCCCTGAAAGGCTCACAAATACATCTCCTGCTTCAAGGCGGTCACAGACCCTCAGGGGAGATGAGGAAATACAGCTCACCTGGAATGCAGGTGCCAGAGAACAGAGCCCTTTGTTTGGTCACTGATTTACCTCAAGAGCCTGGAATGTTTCCTAGCACACAACTGTGTGGCAAAACAAGCATCTGATGAATGAATGAATGAACGAATGAACGAACAAACTAACAGTTCAAAGAAAGTACTAAGTATCCTCACAGGCATAAGGAGCCTCCTATCTACTGATTCAAAGAAGAGAATGGGCCCTAGAAGGTTTTGCTCAGTGGATAGAGCATCGATCTATCTAGACTGAAGGGTCTAGGGTTCGATTCTGGTCAAGGGCACATGCCTGGATTGTGGGCTCGATCCCCAGTGTGGGGCATGCAAGAGGCAGCCGATCAATGATTCTTTCTCATCATTGATGTTTCTATCTCTCTCTCTCTTCCTTCCTCTCTGAAATAAATAAAAACATATTTAAAAACAAAACAAAAAAAGAGAAGAGAATGGGATAAGATGATCACTATGTCAGCTAATAATTTAATTTAGTTTTATAATTCTTGACGATAATAAAATAAAACAATCCAATGAGTGGAAAGCACGATGTCTTCCACGTCCGAGACACAAACCACGCGCCGTTTACTGCTAACAGGTTATGTTCTTTGGGGCGAATGTAGAAATAACGGGATAGAACACACAGGGGTGAAGAAACCCTGCCTTCCTCAATGGATGCAAGACACTGAATGGCATCACACATATTTCCAAGAGGAAATTATTTCTCTCTGCTTCGCTGAGCACCACAGTGAAATATGACTTATCCGAAGAGCCAAGTGCAAAAGGGTGGGTATGCATCAGTATAGAGACTCAGGCTAAGACCACGCCTTCAAAGAGTTCCCGACAAACTCATTAGTCAACAGAGCCAAATATCAGCAGTACAGCGATTGAAATTTCCTTTGAGAGCCCAAAACTGACTTCTGCACATGGGCCAGGAAGTTTCAATCTCACTGTACGCGCATGCGCGCCCGCACGTGGGATTTTGTGGAAGAGCCACACTCAGGGGACCAAAGAGATGCATGTGGTTTGCGAGCCACAGTTCGCTGACCACTGGTCTAATGAGGAAAACAGACAAGAGAGAACAAGTAAAACGGTGTGGTGCCAGCTGGGATGGCTCAGCGGTTGAGCGCCAACCTATGGAACCAGGAGGTCATAGTTCAAGTCCCGGTCAGGGCACATGCCTGGGTTGTGGGCTTGATCACCACTGGGGGGTGTGCAGGAGTCAACTGATCAATATTATCATAATTGATGTTTCTTTCTCTCTCTCCATTTCCCTTCTTCTCTGAAATATGTGTGTGTGTGTGTGTGTGTGTGTATATATTTAATGGTATGGTAGCCCTGCTGGTGTGTCTCAGTGGTTGACTTATGAGCTAGGAGGTCAAGGTTTGATCCTCAGTGTAGGGTGTGCAGGAGGCAATCAATCAATGATTCTTTCTCATCATGGATGTTTCTCTCTCACTCCCTTCCTCTCTGAAATAAGTAAAAATATGTTTCTAAAACACTAATAAGAAACAACCACCGTAGTATGGTAAATACTAAAATGAGCTAAACCCCTGCTATCATACAGGTGGGTAGGATGGGAGCTGGAGAGGGAGGGCTTCGGGAAGCTTAAAAAATTAGAGGATTAAGATGCTGTGTAATTGGCCGAAACCGGTTTGGCTTAGTGGATAGACCCTCGGCCTGCGGACCGAAAGGTCCCAGGTTCGATTCCGGTCAAGGGCATGTACCTTGGTTGCGGGCACATGCCCAGTAGGGGGTATGCAAGAGGCAGCTGATTGATGTTTCTCTTCATTGATGTTTCTAACTCTCTATCCCTCTCTCTTCCTCTCTGTAAAAAGTCAATAAAATATATTTTAAATTAAAAAAAATGTGGTGTAATTGGCCACAGAAGGCACCAGAAGGACACTGTTACAAGTGAAGTGGGCAACCGTGCAAAGACCCAGGGAGGAGAGCCAGCCAGGAGCTGCTGAAAAACGGCAACAGCTCTGGCCGGACTGGGGGCTGGGTATGCACATTGTGGGGTGAAGCGAGCACTTGGCAGAGGGGGGACAGAGGAAAGAAGAGATGAGAGGTGCAGGCAGGGGCCAGGACACGCAGCTATTTCTAAGGACTTGTTCCCGAAACAGGGAGCCGGTGTAGGGTGTGAGGCAGGGGTGTGCTGTGATCACGCTCTGGCTGAGTGAGGACAGAGCGGGAAGAAACAAGAGGCAAGGGGAGCAGCTATTACTCTGGAGCAGCCTTGTGATTGTGTCTCAGATGGAGTAGACACCAGAGGGAGACCCTGGGACTGAAGAGCGTCCCATGTGCATTTCAGTCACGTTCAGCCTTAAATTGTCTGGCAGCTCAGAGGTGTCTGATGCGTTACGTGACTGTGTGGAGCAAAGCAGTGTCATAAATTGTGGTCTGAGCATTATTTCCTTGCCTACTTCCTTCGAGCAAAGCATCTTTTTTTTTTTTTTTTTTAAATGTCACTTGAGGACATGCTTAGAGAGAGAGACAGAGAGAAACATCAATGTGAGAGAGAAACATCAATCAGTTGCCTTCCATATGCTCACAACGCAGGGATCAAACCTGCAACCAGGTATTTGCCCTGACAGGGAATCGAACTGGCAACCCTTCGGTTCATGAGAGAACACTCAACCAACTGCTCCCTTCCAGCAGGGCAGCAAAAGATCATTTTTTAACTCTGCTGTTCCAGGAATCAAAATAACGGTGTTGCCTCAAACTGCTGACTTTGAGCGCCTCATCAAGATAGCAAATCTCGTGTGTGGTTTTTTTTTTAATACAAAGCAAAGATTATTAAAATAACAGAATTTTTAACACCTGCACACATTTCTCATTTGAGTCTCCCGTCACCATTATTTGAAAGGAGAAGCAAAGGAGAATTCTGATAGAAAACGAAGACCAGCTAGAGCTGAAGGAGCAGCCCAACTTTTTAAAATTGTAAATCAGGTCTGGTTGGAAGCATCTCCCAAAATACATATTCATGTTTAAAATTAAATTATAGAGCATATTAAGAACTAGTCGATACAGCCAAGATGGCAAATTATAGAAAAATGTCATTATGTCCATGGATTCCAGACGCCTCGTAATTAAATGTGCATACAATTGGAAAATCTTTATTATGTAACAGTCTCCCCATATTGTTAAATGGGAGAGATTCCCTCCACAGATTTCTTCCCCGAACCTCCAATAACCATCCTCACATCTTTAACCAATTCCTTGTTGCTAGTAAGAAACGAATACTTTCAAAGTTTTACAAGGGGAGCATGTTGTCATATTAGTCAGTCAATAGCCAGCCAGATTAATAATTATCCCGCTGCCTGGTGAGTTCATCTGTTGCCTTTGTAGTTCTCACTTTTTGCAAAATGTTAGCTGCAGTTTGTGGAATACAAATAAGCAGATGCACGGTGATAAAACTCTGCAAAAATCGCTGGAGTTTATTTGCTGTTAGAGATATAATCCAAGGAGCCAGCGGATGGGTCTCTCTCACATCCAGGTTTCTTCTCTCTCATCCTCCCTCCACTCTCTCTTAAAATCAATGGAGAAAACACCCTCAGGTGAGGATGAGCAAAACAAAAATCGTCCCTATTGTTTTGTCTGATAGGCAAAAAATTGTTTTTAGGTGTGCAGCAGAATTTGGGTAATTAGTATATACCGTGTTTCCCCGAAAGTAAGACATCCTCCGAAAATAAGACCTACTTACAGGTTTCCTTCTGAGTGAAATATAAGGCATCCCCCCGAAAACAAAGCCCCCCTTAGGCTAAACATGAGAGATTTGGTTCACTGATTCTGAAAGAAATGGAGTCACAAGAAATTCACCAGGAAATTCAGGAATTGGATTGTTATGATGATGTTCCAGAAGAGGATGACATGATTATCATTGAATAAATGAGTACATTCTTGATACTGTAGGATTCACAGTTTGTCTGGTTTGTGCTGACAACTACCGTGCTACCGGTACTGTATACAGGTAATAAATTTCCTTTATTTTCATTTAACAAATGTGTACCGTATTCTTCTTCATGGAAAAATAAGACCTCCCCTGAAAATAAGACCTAGCGCATCTTTGGGAGCAAAAATTAATATAAGACACTGTCTTATTTTCGGGGAAACAAGGTATATGTATATATGCCGTGAGCTGGAAAAGGTTGAACATGGCTGGTTTAAATGGTGATAAAAAATGCTCCCTGTCCCTCACCTCCCTTTGTAAGGCCTGATTGAATATAAATGGAATGTTACCAACCTACCTCCTTTCATGAGTGAAAGGGAAGCCGGGCAGTGGCAAGGATGTCATAAAAAAAAATTGAAAATTTCCACATATCATTTAGTAATCCTACTGCCAAGTAACTTAGATCAGTTTTTCCTGAAGCATATTCCCCCCAAGCCTATTTCCTGAAGGAGATGAGGGAACTTAACAGAAAAGGTTCCATAAATCATATAATTTTGGAAAACATCGAAAACTAAACCCTTTCAAGGTGAGTCACATGTGTTGTTAGCATGTGAGAGGCTCTGAGCAGCCCGCCTGTCAGGAACCCCATGGAATTCAAGCATCCAAAAGGAACTGATCAAAGAATCTACTTTTTCACAACTCCCACCCTGTATACATGATGAATAAAACTCTAGTCCTGAACCTGACTGCCCTAGGTTTGGACCCCAAACCTGCCACAGGGCAGCTCTATGACCTTGGTCAAGATATTAACCTCCATGCACCTGCTTTCTCTCTTTCTTTTTAAAAAATATATTTTACTGATTTTTTACAGAGAGGAAGGGAGAGAGATAGGGAGTTAGAAACATCGATGAGAGAGAAACATCCATCAGCTGCCTCCTGCACACCCCCTACTGGGCATGTGTCTGCAACCAAGGTACATGCCCTTGCCCGGAATCGAACCCGGGACCCTTCAGTCCGCAGGCTGAAGCTCTATCCACTGAGCCAAACCGGCCAGGGCACACCTGCTTTCTTATCTGTAAAATGGAGCTGTGGCAGCATCCATCTGAAAAGGCTGTTTGGAGACTGAGTTAATGTAAGCAGTGTACTCGCTTATCACGTAAGCAGCTTGTCCAGGGAACTGTTTTACCACCAACCCCAGGGGAGGGTCCCAAGGAGTTGTACTTGCTGTTTTGTGAGCTAAATCTCTGCTTTTTTTTCCCCCCCAAGAAAATAATTTTCCCTTCACCAGCACATTGTACAAGAGTTCTTAAAAAAAAAAAAAAATATATATATATATATATATATATATATTTTATTGATATTTTACAGAGAGGAAGGGAGAGGGATAGAGAGTTAGAAACATCGATGAGAGAGAAACATTGATCAGCTGCCTCTTGCAGGCCCCCTACTGTGGATGTGCCCGCAACCAAGGTCCACGCCCTTGACCGGAATCAAACCTGGGACCTTTCAGTCCACAGGCCGACGCTCTATCCACTGAGCCACACCGGTTTTGGCCAATAAAATAATTTAAAAAAATAGAAAAGAAATAAAAAGAAGAATCATGCCCTACTCACTTTAAAAATTCACAGTGCCTAGGATAGCTGTAATATAATATACACTCAATAAATGCTGAACGAATAGCTGCTTACCACCAATCCACCTGATATCCCTTTATTAAAAAAAAATCAATATCTCTGTGATGTAAGACACTGTTCAGGGTACAATTAAGTTTTTGTGTTTTTTGGAAAGCTCTTAGCTCTACCCATGGAGAGCTTACAGGGGGATCTGTGGTGTGAATATCAAGTGATGACACTAATTGTTGCCGTTGCTTTTGACTATCTTTTGACTTGAATCCATAATTCACACGAGGTTTATGGTGTTATTTTACACAGCAGCACCATGCTAGTAGCACTCTATGTAATAAAAGGTTAATATGCAAATTGACCAGTGGCTATGATGAGCACTGACCACCACGGGGCAGACCCTCAATGCAGGAGTGGCTTCTAGTGGTCAGTGAGCTACCACTCAGCCAGAAGCCAGGCTGGTGAGCACAGTGGTGGTGGCGGGAAAGACACCTCAGCAGTCAAACATCCTGTGAGGGCTCTTGGACTACGAGAGGGTACATGCCCTCAACACCAAGTGCACAAATTTCGTGCACTGGGCCTCTAGTTATTATATAAAGGCATTCAGTAACTATGATGAAAGAGATGGCAACATCAGTACATTCCAAGGGAAGCAAGGCCGAAACTGGTTTGGCTCAGTGGATAGAGCGTCGGCCTGCGGGCTGAAAGGTCCCAGGTTCGATTCCGGTCAAGGGCATGGACCTTGGCTGCGGGCACATTGATGATTCTCTCTCATCGTTGATGTTTCTAACTCTCTATCCCTCTCTCTTCCTCTCTGTAAAAAATCAATAAAATATACATTTAAAAACAACAAGGGAAGCAAGTATATCCAATAAATTGTATGCAAAATTTTAGATGAATAAGAATATCTATTCGATGGTACCATCTTAACAAATAGGGGAAAGAAGCACGCTTTGAAGCTGATTTTAGAATACAGGTTATCAATTTCTTTTATTAGAAAACAATCACCACTTTCCTTCCAAAGAGATGGCCTCAGACAGTCTGAAAAAAGAAAAAGAAAAGACCAACATTGTGGATCTCCACAAACCACGTAGTCAGAAGTAAACATCTATAGCTGCTAATCAGATTCCAGTTCTTTCTTTTCATTGACGAAGACGTGTCCTGAGTCACAGACATCGTCTCGGGAATGAACATGTCCCGGACACTCCACCCCGGTCACATGGAACCTTGACCCAGGTCGCTGTGTGGGTAGAGCGCTCGCTGAATTCATTCTGAAGATTTAATCTTTGTGAAAAGTGTGCATGCAGAAATTGTTGTGGATAAATTGATAGACTATTAAAACCTCAAAATAACTGTGTTTTTTTCATCGTCTTTCCTGGTGGCTGCTTCCTAGCAGCTCTGCCCCTACCAGCTTCCCCTTCTCTGCAAGGTAAGGCAGAGAGGTGTCCCAGGACAGGGCCCAAGCAAATGGGAGCACGTGACCAGGCAGGTGTTAGCAAGGAGTTTTGGGTTTGCAGGGAGAAAGTTTAATTATTTTAACAATATATTTTATTGATTTTTTTTTTTTTTTTTTTTTTTACAGAGAGGAAGGGAGAAAGAGAGTTAGAAACATGGATGAGAGAGAAACACAGATCAGCTGCCTCCTGCACACCCCCCACTGGGGATGTGCCCACAACAAAGGTACGTGCCTGGAATCGAACCCGGGACTCTTCAGTCTGCAGGCCGATGCTCTATCCGCTGAGCCACACCGGTTTTGGTGAGAAAGTTTAATTTTAATAGGACTTGGGAGGTAAGGAAGCCCCCCTCCTTCCTTGCCCCACTGTCCACTGTCCTCATTGTCAGTGCTATGGAGTGTGCAGGTGTCTGCCCGAAGGCAGGTCACTGAGGTCAGCGGAAATCAGGGCACCCTCAGCCGCAGAGTGCAGCCCTGGGTTCGTGGTGGGAAATGAGTATCTTAGAGAGCATTCTCCCAACAAATAAACAAAGCAGACTTTGCAAAAGGAACAGAGAGTCCGAACAACAAAAGCAAAGCAACAATATCTCGTCTCACGGTGCATGTTTCTTAGCGGTTACAGATGCCGCCCAGCAAGGCACACATTCGCTCCCCATCTGTGAGTAGAACCCGGGCCTCACAAGACACGTTTGAATGGAATGTTAACCTTCACTTAATTTTTTTCTTCTTCTTTCTTTTCCTCGCTGACGACACGATTTTAGGATTATCACGACGGAATTCTGGCTGGAAAGGAATTCAATTAATGGGTGGATTTCTTGATTTTTGTTTTTTTTGTTTTTAAAGCTTAGAATCTTAAAAAAATAAAATAAAATAAAATAAACAACTTTCAAATCTCTCTCCTTCAGGGTGTCAAGAGCCAAGATAAATGTATTTCCATCGCGACATCCAAACGAAAGCCACAAATTACAACCATTATGCTAAGCGCGAGCTACCCCGCCGGGCAGCTTTGCTTTGTGGGTTTTTTTACCTTCCCCTCCGAACACTTTTAGCCGCTGAGCGCACAGCCTTTCAATGTTTTCTGCCTTTTCCTTTAAATAAACTGGCTCTGGCTCCTTCCATCTGGTTCCCCTTCCGTCAGCAGCCCTGCACCTGTTCACACCTCCTCTCCTGTTGGAATCCACTGAACATTGCCTCCTCTGCCAGGCTATTCTGGCACTCGCAACCTTTCTGTCATTCAATCCATCTGTCAGAAGTGAACTTTGTTTACTGCAAGCTTCTGCTTGCTTCTTCAAGGAGCAGAGCCCCCTCAAGGTCATTGTCAAATGAACTGTCGGCCCCGATTCCCATCTTCTCTCGCTATCCAGCGGAGGACGGGGTTCTGCGGTGTGTGTGTGATGTGCTTGGGAGATGTACTTTGGGGTTCAGGCAGACAATCATTTGCAGTCAAGGCAGCGAGAGGGGGTGTCTTAACGATCGAACCAGACAGCTGATGTGTGCATTTCCTTCACGTGTCTCCGCACTTCTTATTATATCGAGCGGGAACTATATGCATCAGAAGCAAAATAAAAGTTTTCAAGTGACATCAAAACACCACAAACAAGCTTCCGCTATATAAAAATTGCCTCTGACTCTATAGCATTAACTTGAGGAATAAATATTTGCACTAATGAATTAGCCAAGGGAGAGAGTATTCCAGTTAAGAAATTTTCCAGTGAGATGCTCAAAATGCACAAATGTGTACCATTTCAATGAGGAGCTCTGTCTCCCATCACAGCTTTGAAAAAACTTAACCCATGCTATCCAAACCAATGTATGTAAATTTTTAATTTCCATCATTTAGAGAATAAAGTTCTGTTTAAGTAATATTCAAATATGTGCTACCAAACACAAAATCTATCTAAAGAAATGTAAGTTGTATCAAATGGCCATTCTGAGAAAAAAAGAAACTCCTAGAAATTAGGTGACAAATTATTCTGGTACCTACATCTATTGAGTACCCACCCTCCTTCATCAATCAGACATAAAATAACTTTATGTAGAATTCTCAATTTTAGACAATCAGATTCTTTATAAAAAAAACAACAACAACATTTGATTCAAATGCCTTAAAAAGAAAAAGGGGGATCAGTCTGCAGGAGAAAAAAATATGGCAAACATTTTATGGCACTTCATTCATAATGCTGCTGTTATATTATGAAGAATTATCTCAAGAACTAATCTCATTGCATATGTTTTTTATTAAATAAGATTAAACAAGTCTGCAAAATTTTGGGGGGAAAAATGTAAGCTTCTTGCATTGACATAAAATTAAAAGCAGATTTTATGAATAAAAGCTGTCTAAAATACATATAATTGAAAACTGGAAGTATAAGGTTTTGATAAATTAAATATTTATAATGTATTAAAGATATTTTGTCAGAGCAGTTTTTCGGATGTGTTCAAAGAAAATTATTGTGATGCTAAATTTAAAAGCAAAAACAAAAGAACAGGCAGAAAAGCTTAAAATCCAAGTGAAGAGACATTCTTTTTCAGCTTATTTCAATTTTACTATTCATCTCCAAAGTCCCCAATAGCCTATAAATCGTTCTTATGTAATATGTAGAACCACTATTTAATATATGGACTTTGGAAACCAAAATATGTTTCCTAAGAGGTGCTTTCTCTTCCATCTTCCTGAAACATACTTTCTAAGTAATTTCTCTTTCTCTGGAGGAGGTTTCAGAAATCCTATCTAATTTGCCCAGCGAGCTGGTTCCCTCTTTCTGGGTATTTATTTTCCCCTCTCCTGCCAGCTGTGCTTGGCGACAGCTCGGTGACCTAGCCCCCTGCTCCTGTGTAGCCCGGGAAGGGGACTGGCGATCCGATCACTTGCTTGGTCTGATTTGCTGTGGAAAGGGAAGAACGATTAGCAAATGGCTGGTTTAATAAAGGCTGCCGAGATCACCGTGAGCAACTCTAAGTACGCAGCAAACTGCATTCCAAGAACACACGAGTAGGCTTGTTAGGGAGAATTTATATGGCAAGAACATAAACAAATGAGAACCACTCCGAGGAACATCACGTATAGCCACGCACAGATGCATGCGTGTACGTACACACACACACACACACACACTCACACACACACACACGCCTGTACTTTCTCCTCCCTAAACACGGAAGAGAAAGAAAAGGGACATACTAGCATGATTCCTTTGACAAATGGATCATTTCAGGGAGTCAGGGAAGACCGTTTTCTATTTATCTGCCTGTTGTGTGATGGGCTTCTATTACCCTTTAAGTAGGAAAACTTGGGAGAAGTTTTAGGCAGAACACTTGAAACACACGTTTTACGGGGGAAAACAGGGTCTGGGAGCCACGGTGCCAGGTGGCACAGGGGCAGGGCGCTGGGGGGATGATATTATTCTTTAATATGAGCTTCTCCGGAACAGCAGGTGGGCGTGGGACGGGAGGTAAAATATTTAAACTCCTTCCTGAAGCTCTGCCCTCCGCTCCTCTGCCTTCCGACTGACAGAAAGGCACACGATGGGAACCCGGCTCGGCTCGTTGTGTCTGGTTTCTTGATTTTTCCTCCCATCTACTCCTGAAGCCTTTGACCCAAGAGGGGGTACCCCTCCTTCCACGCCCTCCCTCCAGTACCTGCAGGCCACACCTTCTCGGGGGGGGGGGGCGCGAAATGTCTGCAGGGGTGCAGGACAAAGAGCCCGTGGAGGGGGTAAAAACGTGTTTGCGAGCTTCTGCTAGGAGCGGGGAGAGACTGAAGTGACAAGCTCAAATCTGCCGCGATCATTTACTAATGTGCTGCTACATCAAATAAAGTCTAATTTTTCTGACAGCACCAAATTAGATTTATTGCAGAAACTGCTGCATAAATAGCATATGGCTGTGTTATACCACCTATTTCCAATCCCGGGGATGTCCCCCTCCCCCTCCGAAATGAATAAATGGAGCCAAGCTACAAACCTCCTGCAAAAAAAAAAAAAAAAAAAAAAAAAAAAAGGAAGAAAGAAAGAAAAAAAATATACCAGTTCAAAAACAGATGCAGGAGATCTGGATTTCTTTTGTTCAAGTCCTAGTTTAAGCATGGATGGCCCGGGTCTGTATTTCAAAAACCATGTCTCCCTACTCAGCTATGACATTGAACAGGCCAGGTTGTCTGTCTTCTCTCGTTTCCTCGAAATGACTTGCTTTTTGTCTGATGTTTTTGAGACTCTGCGTGATGCTTAACACTTAGAGGTTCAAGCCTCGGTTACCGGGGAGGGAAAGCAGGCCGGCGTCTACGCATCGAGCCCGGTCTCTAGACAGGAGCCGGGAGACCAGGGACACCCACGCACCAAGCATTTCGGGGTTGTTTTTCGGTTTCGCTTGCAAAGACGCGTGTGGTGGGAAGCCGATCTGGAGGGAATCTACGCTCTTTCGAACGGTCACAGTCATCCTGGATCCTGCAAACCCTCTGATGCATAAAATATCCAAAGTGACCATGAGGACGGCAGGGCCGAGAGCTGAGTTCCGTGCGAGCCGGACTGAAACCCACACACAAATCCCTCTAACGGGACGGACAGACAGCTCTCCCTCATCCCCATCCCCGGCCCGGAGCCCACCCCACCCCGCCCATGAGCAGCCCCCGAGCTGCCGCCCGGCTCTCCGTGCTTCTCTCCGAACAAAAGTTTCCGTCCTTCCGAAGACGGGAAAGACGTTGCAAGGTCTTCTCTCAGACCAGTGGGCACACCACTGCCAGCGCCGTGGCGCTCGGCTACCCGCAGGCGCGCGCTCGGTGGTCAGTCCTCCCAGCTGCCCTATCTGTTACTGTCTGATTAGTTCTGCTAAGGAACCCCTCCCCTGCCAGCTTTCCGTGCCATCTGTTCCGTACATGATGGCTGCTGCCCAGCAACCCAGCACTGCCCTCCTACCTGGCACCCGGCTACCATCCTTACCCCGAAGTGCTAACACAGGTTCGCGCTGCTGGCAGAGCCAGCCTTTCATTACGGCTGCGTTGACAAGTGCAGGGTTGCTTGTAATTTCTCTTTTATCCCGATTTTGATTGTACAACCACCTCCCACTGATTCCGTTTGCTCCAGTTTTGTTGTTCACAGATTTTCCTCTCCGCATTCATCTCCCTCTGGCATGGGCCCGCATCTGTTCCCCTTTTTTATTATTAATTTCCAAATTCCCACCATTTTTTGACCAAAAAAAAAAAGAAGAAAAAAAAAAAAAAAGGAGGTAATCTACACTCTGTTTCTGCCCATTTCATTTTCTTTAATTTGGAGGAGAGGTGCGAGGGCGCCTGCCAGCGGAGTTAATTCTCCGTTAACGGTTTATTTGCTGGCATCCCCCCCGGCCTTTGTATACGAGCCGCAGACAGGGGACGCGTGTGGACGGAATGACAACGGCGGTGCCTGGGTTGAATGAAAAAGCAAACAGAGGAAGCGGCATCCACAAAGTTTATTAGCTGCCCGAGTTGCCTCGTGCTGTCCTTCTTCCTCTCGCTTTGCACAGACGATTAAGTTCTTTGTGCAAATCGGCGCGAGTGCGGGGGTCTGGGCCCCTCTGTGGACAGCGGGGCTATTTCCGCCGGCTACGGCTCTTATTATTATTTTTTTTAATATATATATTTTTATTGATTTTTTTTTTACAGAGAGGAAGAGAGAGGGATAGAGAGCAAGAAACATCGACGAGAGAGAATCATCGATCGGCTGCCTCCTGCACATCCCCCCACTGGGGATGTGCCCGCAACCAAGGTACATGCCCTTGACTGGAATCGAACCTGGGACCTTTCGGTCTGCAGACCGACGCTCTATTCACTGAGCAACACCGGTTTTGGCTATTTCTTAATACAATGATAGTCTTTCCCCAGCCCGGCCCTCATGACCTAATGCACCAGCTAGGAGCTGAGGAAATGCCTTGTTCCAGAAGCAGGCTCAGAGAGAGAGCAGCCATTCTCCCGGCAGAGCGGGGCTGCTTCCAGAGGATCTTGCTGGACGGACAGTGAATACCAGGGGTGGCAGGTGGTTTTTTTTCCAAAGACACGGCGTCAGGGGACCGACGTCCTGTACGGACCGACGGGCTCTGTGTGTCCTCCTGGCCCGCGGCCCCACCCGCCACAGAGGCCTCGAGTGATTTGGCCGTGTCTCCGTGGCCCTGGAGTTTTCGGGACTGAGCACTGCCCTGTGCCTGCTAGTAGCTGACTTTATATGAATTTATATAGTCATATGATCACAGCACTGCAGCCCCCCCACTTAAGGAGCGACCCCTCGTTTACAGAAACCTGGTGAGGGTCTGTGCCTCTCATTCTCGTGTGTCCTCAGGAAACCACAATTCAGACACGTAGGCAGCCGGAACCGGTTTGTCTCCGTGGATAGAGCGTCGGTCGGCCTGCGGACTGAAGGGTCCCAGGTTCGATTCCGGTCAAGGGGCATGTACCTTGGTTGCGGGCACATCCCCAGTGGGGGATGTGCAGGAGGCAGCTGATCAATGATTCTCTCTCATCGGTGTTTCTAACTCTCTATCCCTCCCTCTTCCTCTCTGTAAAAAAATCAATAAAAAAATATTTAAAAAATAGGAGGGAATGAGATGCAGGAGGGCGCTGTGCCCCCGGTGACGGGAGAATCAGAAGCCACTAGGACCGGTGACAGATCCAGCGACGCCCAGCTGTGTGGCCTCACTCCAGACGTCCAGCAGCTCTCGAGAACTGCTCCCCACTCTAATGCCTCATCCTCAACACCCCACCCCACCCTTGTGGGCATTCCAGCAGTGGCTTGTCACTTTCACAGACTTCCTTTGCTGGTAGAGTCATAGTGATCATAAGGACTCCCTCCACTCGGGGGGCATTCTTTTGATACCCCCTGCACCCCAGGTCAGAGATAGGTCCTTGGAGGAGACAGGATGCAGGCTCTGAGGGATGCGGGTACCCTCAGGGGGAATGTTTTTGGTCCAATGCCTGTTTCTCTTCTCCCTCAGCCCCACCTTCCCCACCACCAGTCAGGGGGACGCTCAGCCCTCCACAGGGCACCTAGGCGGCTGGCAGAGGGCACTGGAGTGGAGGTGGGCAGCCTTCCCCTCGGCGGACACTGGCTCACAGCGGCTCCCGAATGTCTCTGGGCCACGGGGTGCCCACCCTGAGACCCCCAGACTGTGCTCTGGCCAAGCCCCCAGACAGTACCTTCGTACCAGTGTGTCCATTTGGACGGGGCCGGGGCCCCCAGGGACACAGCCCACGACGGGCCCTGATACTGGGGGGCTCCCAGGCCTCTTCTTTCTCCTCGGGTTCCTTAACATCAGCTCTGATGCCCGATGTACCAGCCGATGAGCCTGAGTTGCTGCCTCACCCCCTTGCAGACCCTAACCATCGGTCTCACCGACACCCCCGTTAGGAGGAGGTGCCTGAGAAGGGATTGAACATCGTTATAGGGGCAGTGTTTCTATACGTCCTTCCCCTCCAGTTCATGTTGCAGATCAGAGCTTTCTGTTAGAAAGACACGCCGACCTCAGGCTTGGTTTTTGCTCCTGTTTTCGCTGAACGAGGTGCTCACTGTGAGTCGGGCCCGGGGTGCAGGCAGCGCCTTCTCCATCGCCTCTGGGCCCCCACCAGGTGCCAGGCTGTGGGCCTGGGTGGCAGGGAGGACTCTGCACACACATTGGGGCTCCAGACCTGGGGTCGGGGCAGAGGCAGGGACATTGGGCAGAGCCTGCGGAGACACAGCCTGGCAGCCTGGGATCTGGCCTCCCGCCCCGGCCACGTGGGGACCGGGGTGCCCAGCCCTTCAAACGGGCAGAGGGGCGCGGGCACCGGCCACGGGGTGCCCATCAGACAGTGGGAAACGACTCTTCCCCCACTTCCCCCCCATTCCCGCCGGCGACAGTCGGCTGGCTCTGGATCGGGGTAAGGCGAGGAAAAGAGGACGCCACTTAAAACAGGCCCCAGGCCATCTATTTTGAGACTCGAGGATGTTGGTTGCACATATATCCACTTAAGATTATTTTTGACATGTTCTCTGCCTAATTTATTCATGCGAGGAGAACAGGAAAAACACACACACATACAAAAAAACGCGAGTTTAACTTTTAAAGGGAACTTTAGACTAAAAATTCTTCAATAAATGCAGAAGGGGGAGAAAAAAATAAAAGATCAAGTTCCCTGATATACTATGCCGTACCAGTGAAAATGGACCGCAAGTTTGGTCTTTATTTTATTTTATTTTTTAAAATATATATTTTTATTGATTTCAGAGAGGAAGGAAGAGAGATAGAAACAACAATGATGAGAATCATTGATCGGCTGCCTCCTGCACACCCCACACAGGGGATGGAGCCCACTACCCAGGCGTGTGCCCTTGACCGGGAATGGAATGTGACCTCCTGGTTCATAGGTCGAAGCTCAACCACTGAGCCACACCGGCCGGGCTGGTCTTTATTTCACTTTTGAAATTAATTTTTATTGTTGACGGTTTTACAGATGCCCCCTACAACCACCTGAAGATGAGTGCATTTCCTCCTTAATTCTCCCACGAGGAGGAGAGGGGAAGTTACTCATCCTTTCAGAGAACATGCTAGACTCCCCCGCGAGGGAAGGAGACGGGGAGATGGCTCAGATGAACCTAGGCTCCTGAGCCATGGAAGAATTCCTGATTCCCTCTGAAAGCTGTTTTGTGCTTATTTCTGAGTAGGAGCTGTGAGCAGGGGATCTGGAGTCCGCGGGACCCGGTTCGACCTGCCTCCTCTACTCCTCCCTCCTTCTGGGCTGTGTGACATCACGGGCTGTGTGACGTCACGGGCTGTGTGACGTTGCGCCTCACCGCGCCCCCCCCCCCCCCCCCCCCCCCGTCCTTGGAGGGATTGAGAAGACAAGGAGTCTCCATCTTCTGCGTAAAATATCTTTTTTTAAAAAAAACACAAACAAACACTTCTGGTCCTTGGCAAAGCATTAGCCTTGTAAAATGAAATAAAAAGTCAATAATACTGTCATAACTAAGTGTGGTGTCAGATGGGTAATTACGAGGTGACACTTCATAAGTTATATGAGCATCTACTTTCAAAGCGGCACACTAATAGAATAATTGACTATTTGTTTAACCTAACATAACACTGCACTGTATTTCAGCTGTAATCAGAAAACACGTTTTAAAAAAATGAATTACTAGAAACAATTTAAGAGAGCCAATCCAGCCCTGTTTTCATGCACTCGGATATGTGGCAGTTTAGAAGTGTAATAACAGTTTCCAAATACTCTCAGTTTTTGTAAGCATCTTGTGGCAGACCAGGTCACAGCCCAGGGCTGGGCCCGTGCTAGACGCTCATGCACGCACCCTTTCTTCTCTCTTCACGTTCTGAGGGTGCTCTGAACAGCACCCCAAAGCCTGGGAAGAGCTGGCCACGCCCCTCGGGACTGGCCACAATGGAGACCCTCTCTCTCAACACCTACAGAGCAGATCTAATCTTCCCTCCTTCCTCTTAAGCCATTCCGCAGGGAAAACCGGAGGCTTCGTTTAACAGACCAGAGGCAGCGGAGGGGCCCCTGCTGTTTTACCTCCCAGCACCCCGATGCCTTCCCCTTCCTCCTGGGGTTCACGGAGGCTCCTGGGGGGGGTGGGGGGTGCACGTGACTCCGTTTCGCAATCTGAAACTGCAGCTTTTGAAACTGGAAGTGCAGTCACTTCCTTACAGTCTGAGATCGAGGGCATTTCCTTGCCCTAGCGCTTTGGCTCGGTGGATGGAGCGCAGGCCTGCAGACTGAAGGGCCCTGGGTTCGATTCCAGTCAAGGGCACGTGACTGGGTTGTGGGCTCGATCTCCAGTAGAGGGCGTGCAGGAGGCAGCCAATCAGTGATTCTCTCTCATTGATGTTCTATCTCTATCTCCCTCTCTAAAATCAATAAAATTATATATATATGTTACATTATATTATATATATACAATATACATATATAGATATCGCTTTGACAGGCTGGTTCATGTACACATACAGATGTGTATATGTATACTGTATACACGTATAAAATATAACATATAATTTTATTGATGATCATACATGTGCGTATACAATATACACACAGATGTACATATGTATATTGCATACACACGCATATATAATATGTATTGTGTAACATGTAACACACACATACATATATATATATATATATATATATATATATATATATATATGAAGGGTATCTCCTTTGTCTTCCATTCAGGCGGCTCCGTGATGTGGGAGAACCTGACAGAATGAACCAACCTGTCAATAGAAGTCAGGCCCTGACATGACAGTTAGAAAAGGACGCAAACAGGTGTCGCCCCGCGTCCCTGGTCCAGAAAACACTCAGGCCCGCCGCACCTGGCCTTTTCAGATGGTCTGGCTTTCGGAGGATTGGTCCTCCGTCCACAGCGGTCTGAGACTCGGAGGCGTGTGCTCCGACACAGGTCGGTACGGAGAGGCGGGCCTGCCTCAGTGCGCAGCCAGTGGCAATCACAGCCGTCCGCGGCGGCCTGTCGTCAAAGGCGTCCGCAGAGCGATCGGCCTGCTCGATGGTCGTCTCGGGAGAGGAATTTAAATCCCGTGGCTCTTCGGAGCTCGGAGAACATGTCACACACACACACACACACACACACAGGAAGGCGCTCCCGCCACTTTATGGAAATGCGGGGAGGGAGCGGAGGGGAGTGACAGTTGCTCTGTAACATGTGAAGCGACTGTGGCAAGTGATGAGCCAAAAGGACAGTTTCGGAGGAGAAGCCCACGCCAAGACCGAGCCTCGCTGGCCTATTTATACCAGCGCCGGGAGCAGCCAGCGCGTATTTCTATGGTAAACGTGTGTGACTGACTCTCGTTTGGATGTGGGGGACCAGTTGCATGAGCCCCTCCCTACCGGTCCGCACTGCGTTACGGCCGATGGCTGACAGCACAGGCTCTGGAGGCAGATTGCTGCGTGACCCTAGATGAACCGTCTTAGTTCTTTGGGGCTCAGACGCCCTCGCTGTAAAACAGGGGAAAGCTGGCCTATTATTGCTCTTTAAAGAGCTACTGTACGTCCCAGGCACCAGGCAGGCCCTGAGCTGCATGTTATCATTAACCCCAGACACGGATGCATTTAGATATTTAAAGGGTAGGCTGCATTTAACTTACTCTTGTACACACACATGCACCTCCCAAATGCCATTGCCCTCCGCAGTTTCCCGGGCAGTGCCCTTCATTCTCATTTTCCTGAATCCCACTGCTGCCAGAGCCAGTAAGAAATTATCCATCCGGCCAAAACCGGTGTGGCTCAGTGGATAGGGTGTTGGCCTGCGGACTGAAAGGTCCCGAGTTCGATTCCGGTCAAGGGCATGTACTTGGGTTGCGGGCACATCCCCAGTAGGGGGTGTGCAAGAGGCAGCTGATCAATGATTCTCTCTAATTGATGTTTCTAATTCTCTATCCCTCTTTCTTCCTCTCTGTAAAAAAATCAATACAATATATTTAAAAAAAAGAAAAGAAATTATCCATCCCTCTGTCCCTCTAACACCTGACCTGGATCTCCCTATCTCCCTTCTGGATCTTACCATTTGTCTTACTATTGGAGGCCCGGTGCATGAAATTCATGCACTTGGGGTGGGGGAGGGAAAGGGGGGTTGTCCCTCAGCCTGGCCTGTGCCCGTGGGGAGTGGGCCTAAGCTGGCAGTTGGACATTCTTAGTGCTGTGCAGAGGAGGGAGACACTCACGCCATCACCGCTGCACTGGCCAGCCATGAGCCCGGCTCAGGGCTTCTGGCTGAGTGGTGCTCCCGCTGTGGGAGCACATTAACCACCAGGGGCAGCTCCTGATGTTAAGTGTCTGCCCCCTGGTGGTCAGTGCACATCCTAGTGACCGGTCATTCCGCCCATTGCTCTATTTGCACATTAGCAAAGGCCAATGTGCAAATAGACCGAACGGTGGAATAATAGGTCACTATGACATATGATGACCACAGGGGGGTATGTGTGGAACATGGCGGTCGCTGGCCGGAGTGGGATGGTGGAGCAGGTGAGCAGTGGCACCAGACCAAGACGGGGCGCCAGTCACTGTTGTTGGGGTGAGTCCCTCATGGTTACTGAAAATTCTCTGCTCCCAAGCACCGCGGTCCCACCTGGTGCTCGCACCCGCTGCCATCGCCCGGTGCTGGCCCTGGTCACTCGGTGCCCTCAGGGGGTGTGAGCGGTGGCCCAAGCCACCCCTAGGGCTTCTCCGCCACCCCCTGCTCCTGAGGGGAGATCGGGGCAGCAGCCGCCTCTCGCACCGCTGCCAGTGAGGCCCCCATCGCTTGGTGCCTTTGGTGGGTGTGAGCGGGGCTGGCCCTGCAAAAGAAGGCGAGGTTGCCACAGGCTAGAGGAGGCTGGGGGGTATGTTCGGTGTGCAGAGCAGCAAAAGGGGAGGCAAGTCCAAGAGTTCAAGGGCGCTGCATCTGCTCACGTCTGGCCGGAAGTCAGCCTGGGAGGAGATGGAAATGGTGGCGATGAAATAACACCGGGAGCCTGCCATGCTGAGTGGCCGGGACATCTGGAACGGTCCTCTGGGCACCACGGAGGGCCTGAGAGCAGGTGACGAGACAAGGAGAACTAATTCGGCAGTGGTTGGCGGAGCAGGCGGGAAGAACGTGAGGGACTGTTTTCGTACCCCATGGAGGTCAGCCTGGACCATGAGGAATGCAAATGGTGGGCATGGAGGTCAGTCTATGTCCTTCAACCTCAGGATACATCTTAGACAAAGGGCACTCCACGCAACTTAAATGCCTAACACCTGGAAAGCGGAACTGCACGGTACACCGTGGTAAATCATTGTTAGAGTCATTGACGACCGGAGCCAAAGGAAACCTAGAAATCATGTAATCTAACCTAATTTTAAAAATATATTTTTTAATTGATTTTTTACAGAGCGGAAGGGAAAGGGAGAGAGAGCTAGAAACATTGACGAGAGAGAAACATCGATCAGCTGCCTCCTGCACACCTCCCACTGGGGATGTGCCCGCAACCAAGGTCCATGCCCTTGACTGGAATCGAACCTGGGACCCTTCAGTCCACAGGCTGACGCTCTATCCACTGAGCCAAACTGGTTAGAGCCTAATCTCGATTTTTAGGGAAGCAAGCAGGTTCGAAGAATGAAGCAATTTGTCAAAAGTTGCAAAGATAGTGAGTGCCGGAGGGAGATGCTAAAGCCCAGTGTCTTCAATCTTGGGGTGCGGGGGGGGGGGGCTCCCCTAAGAATAGTGTGTGCTTGTCATTGTCTCACTAAGGCCACCCCAATGCCTTCTGTAGCCTTTGCTGATCCACTGCAGGCCCGTCAGTCTCCCCCACGGCCCCTAAAATCCTGGTCCTCGCTGGGTGTCTGCTCCATCCTCAGCGGAGCTGACACTTCCAGCAAAAGCATCTGAGGCCGAGCCTCCTGGGCCACCTCCCTCCTCACACTGCACTCCTCTCACCGCACCTGCACCGGGCATTTCCTCCCAAGTCCCAAAATAGAGCAGTCACTTCCCTGGGCGACTCCCTCTGGTAACGGGCACCCAGTGAATGCGGGCTGGGAGTTCTGTGCACCGTTAACCGCAGCCTCTCTCACTCGCCACCCCAAGTGTTTCCTGAAGAGGCCTTTCCGCTCTGTTTGACTGACGCCATCCCTGCCCAGGACTACGATTGGTGCTTATGTTCTAAACGGGCTGCTAGCCATCCTCTCCTCCTTAACCAACGTGTTTCCACATTGACTTTTTATTTTTAACAATATATTTTCTATTGATTCAGAGAGGAAGAAAGAGGGAGAGAGAAACATCAATGAGGAGGGAGAATCATTGATCGGCTGGCTCCTGCAGGCCCCCACTCTGGGGATCCAGCCTGCAACCCAGGCCTGTGTCCCGACCAGGAATTGAATCATGACCTCCCGGTTCATAGGTCGACACTCAACCACTGGGCCACACCGGCTGGTTTCACGGTGTCTTTTAATTGCCTTTCAAAGCACACATCTGAACCCACAGTAGTTCAAGCTATCTTAAACAGCCTCCTGGGCATTTGTAAATACGTTAGGCTTTGGAACCATACTCAGTTCTGCCCTGGTAGTGCTATAGGCAACAACATCACAGAAGCTGTGCCCACTAAAACTTTATAATGGCTGTGTGACTTTTATGTGTCACCAATTATGATTTTCCCTTTCTCCCCATAACACTCTAAGAGCAAAAAGCCATTCTTAGCTCAGGGCTCAAACAAACACAGAAGACGGGTCAGACTTGGGCTGTGGGACCTGCCTCTGTCCTAACCGGTCTTCCTGTTCACATGAACTCCGCAAGTTCCCTCTCCACACTGCTGATTGGGTCAGCATCCCACCACAAGCTGATCACGTGGGGAGCCCTGCTGACCACAGGAGAGTAGCCCATCACCCTCACCGATAGTGAACTTACAGAAACAGAGACTGAAAAAGCAATCCCATTTATCATCGCACCAAAAAAAAGTAAGATACCTAGGAATAAACTTAACTAAGTAAAAGACCTATACACGGAAAACTACACGACACTGAAAAGAGAGATTAGAGGAAGATGTAAACGATGAAGAACATACCATGTTCATGGATTGGTAGAATCACCCTCAGAATAGACCAAACTCCGGAAGGCACAGAGCCTTTCCCCTGGCCCCTGAACTCTGACCCCATTTCCCAGGCTTGTCTGTTGCCAGACACCTGTCCTGGGGTTAGAGTTCACGCGCGCTCCCATCTTTGCCTTCGCACACATTGCTCCCTGCAGCTGGGACACTTCCCCCACCTCCTTCCCCTCTGAGAACTCCTCCTCCTGAGCCATTCACAAGGTCACTGCCACACATCTCCTCTTCCAGGGGGTCTTCCTGACAGTCACCTTCACTGCCAAGCCGAAGGAGCCAGCTCTCCTTCCATGTGCCCCTGTGGCCACCTTCATTCCTGTCGTTGCTCTGTTATCACTCTGTTATACTGTGTGTATCTAGCTCCGCCAGAGAGTGGGAGAGTGTGAGCAGCCTAAGGCGGGACCTGAATCTCCTTCCTCTATGCCAAGGGCCAAGCAATGTAGTGAAAGATAGTAGGTGCTCAATTAATTATCTGTTAAATAAGTGAATGTCCTACTTACTGTTGGGATTTTCAATAACTGTTGAATTTCTTTTTTTTTTTTTTTTTTTTTTAAGTCCAGTTAATCAATAAAGGGAGATACAAAAAAAAAAAAAAAAAAGTGATAGATTCTTGTCCTTTCAGACTGATCTACAGAGTTCTACTCCAGTTTTTAAATTTCAGTTGCCTGGAAGATTTGGATTCTTATTTCATTATTACTTTATAACATGGTTTTCACATTCAATGTTAAACTTTGCTCAGAATATGACGTTTAAAAATGTTTGTGTTAAGAATAAATGAAGAGCTATCTGTATGGGATTTCTTTCTTTCAGCTGGAATATATGGAAGGGAGAGACACCCATGCTTCCCAGACACTTGAAATACTGAATCAATAAAGAATGATAAAGGGAAGTAAACTCTAAAAAAAAACCCTCAAAAAGTGCATCGGCAATATTTAACCTCACAACCAACTCACATTTGCAGTGCGGAAGAGAGCTATATTCAGCCCCTTACACGTGTATCACCACCTTTGCATTGCTGGGCTTTGTAAAATACGGAAGCCTAAAATGCTTACAAAACAGCAGCACACCTAGAAAACAGGGAATCACACTGCATTTCCTGTAAACGCGAGGGGTTCAATTGGTATACATAAAACTCAGTAGAAATAGCTTTCTACCGAAGCCAGCAAAACTGTTTTTCCTTAAGAACAAAAGAATTCGTTACCATCTAGCCACTTGCAGAGTTGCTGTATCTTCATATGCTCTCCTTGCAAGAAACGGATCTTGTCAGATGGCAAAAATGGGCATCTTGCAGGAAAACTCTTCCGCGAACTACGACTTCGGAAACTAACTCTCAGAGTGAGACAGAGGCCTGGCCAAGGGGGCAGAGCCGGGATTAATATTTATTTACAGGGAGGCATGCAGAGTGGTCCTATTTCTGGGGTTTGGCAGTGCAAAGCACACAAATGGCTGCTTCTCAATAGAAATCTGACAAGGAGGACTGTTCGCCATCGTGATGGGACTGGATTCCGAAGCGGGGATGCTGACATCACCATGGGGACTCTGTTAGCGTGCCTTCTCAGCTCTGCAGAAGGACGCTTTATGCGGGCATCCAAAGAGCAGTTACTGTTCTGCAGCATTAAGCAACCGTCTTTGTCATAAAAGTGCTTTATCTATATCACACATGTAGAAATGATGTACTTTCTTTCTTTCCTTTTCTCTCTCCTTTTCTTTCATTGTTTAAAGGAGAAGTTGGCAATATTCCATTTGGAATATTATCATAACAAAATGTTGTGTGTTTTTTTTTTTTTTTTTTTTTTTAACAAAGTTTGATTTTTAACAGAACGAGAGACATCTTGACACTAGCCTAAAACTTTGGGAGGTTCACCAACCTCCAGAATATTTTTTTTTTCTCTCCCCAAAAGCAGGCTGTTCAAGTGGTGTTTCTCTCCATCTGTTATCCTACCGTGCTCAGAATTACATGCTCATATTTAATGGAAAAGAGATCAGTCCCCTTTCGGAGTTGAAATTCAACATATTACTATGATTAGAAGACCAGTGTTTTTTTCTAAACCAAGAACCAAACCAGCTCTTACAAATCGACATGTGTATTTAGACAAACTTCTCCCCAAAAGCTGAAAAAACTCCCCAAACTGAAGACACCCGGAGGCTTGACCCGAAAATGGAAAATTATACGAAAACTGAAAGTGAGAAGCAAGCGCTTACAGGATAATGAGGAATGCCTGCAATCACAGTTCGACTTTTTCTCTGCTGTATTTCTGTGTCTGTGTGTGTGTGAGAGTTCAATATAGCAGATTACACGATGTTTGCTACCAAAAATACCTTATTGTCATTTGGGGCTGAGTTATGTGGTTACTGACCTTTTAGGACAATGATACTCTCATATCAATACCCCATGACAGAAATAATAGGCAGCGAGACCAGGAGGGTGCGAGCCTGGTTATAATAATGCTTTACATGTCAACGGTGCAATATATTTCATCTCAACACCTTACACCTCCTTAGGACCCGGGCTCCTCGTTAGTAATGGTTCCGCCTCAATTTGCATCACAGGATTTGATTTTTTGCCTCTTGATTTTGCCTCTTGATTTTGCCTCTTGTGCCACTGACAGCATCTGATTACTTTCTTACATATATTCCCCGGGATCCTTCAGAGCAGCATTCTTATTAGACACGGGATTAACACGCGAGAGGGGGTGGCAGGAGAAACATGTCATGTTGCTTGTATTGATGGAGAATCGCCTAAATATTTGAGCATCTTTTGGGATAGATCAGTCACTCCCTGCCACACTCATCACTCACATGTCTGCGTGTTTTGCTTCTGTGCCTGAGACTTAACTCCAACAACTGCTTGCAAGCCCGTGGCAGCCCGCGGTGGGCTGAGATGGGGGGCCCCCGGCGGGGAAGGGGGTCAGGGGGTGCGGAGCGGGTCTCGGGGTACCTGGTGCGGTGCAGCTGGCGCTCGGTCTCGCCCAGCCTCTCCGTCAGTGTCAGGAGCTGCTCTCCGGCCCCGGCCACCTTCTGCTGCTCCCGCTCCACGTGCTGCTTGCTCTCGCTCAGCTCCAGCATCAGCCGCTCTATCTCCTTAGGGGGAGAGGCAGGGAGAAAGCATCCGGATGAGACACAGGCACTGAATCGCAAAACTGCATTTTGCTACGCATTGCAATGGGATAAGAAATTATTAGGAAATGTAGGCTAGCACCCATTTGATGACAAAGGGAATTAGCAAAGCCAAAAAAATGTACATTAGTAAGGAGTTTTGTGGTTTTTGTTTCTGTTTTGATTTGTTTTTTTGGACCACAGATGAAGTCTAATGTGAAAGATGAAATGATTAAATGAGAGGAGTCAAAATGGGTAATCTGTACTTCCATTCGCAGGCTCAGTTTCCTTAAAAATAATCTGAACTTCAAATGTCACTGCTTTTACAATGCAGCGTTTCTGTCGGTGAGAGCACATCACATACATGCCAGGATTACATCAATATGTGGCTGTGGCTCCCTCCCGAAAGATGCACTTGTGGGTTTTATTTGAATATTTTGAAAACCAAATGAAAGGGTAATATAATTTAAGACATCTTTTAGAAAAAAGGTACAAAAGGAGGTATCATGATGATGCTAAGAATTATTTAGAAAAAAATGATTTAGGAAAAAAAAATACAGCGTGAGAGTGTATAAGATTTCTCAGCTAAAATAACATTACATTAAAGTTGCATTATAAAAAAACAACAAAAGTACTCTCAGTTAATAAATATAAACATTTAAAATATGGGAACATTTATGTTGGTTAATTTCTTAGTCTTGGGATGAAGTTATCTTTATCTTACTGAAACTCAAAGATTTCAAAGCAAAAATGCTTACATAGAACATAGTTTTAAATAATTTATACATTACAGTAGAAACATTTATTTATTATAGAACACCTATAAAAATTTTTAAAGCTACAAATATTCATGCCATTAAAACAAGAAGAAAAAAAAAGGAGAAACATTATTAAATTCAGCAGAAAGCAAAAAAAAAATTTCAAAAAATGCAACCCTTTTTAAAAAACAAAATCCTACCCAGGCAGATTACTCTAAACTTCATAATTAAGTAGATTTCAAATTTCCTCACACCATTACTTAGTATTCAGAACAATTTCCAACTATATTTAATACATCAGGAAAACTAAATAGTTCTTCCTGTAACATTTATTTCACTATAAGTATTCAGTTTACCCCTATCAAAACCACATATTACTAGCAATATAATAAAACAGCTTCTTACAAGTACTCAAGTATTGTTTTAACTTTAAAAACCTATGTAATAATGAGAATATCATTTTCATTTGGAGTACATTTTCTGGATCTTTCAGATTAGAATATGAATAAAACCTATTTGTTTCTTTTGAAAATATTTTCAACTGCTCAAGTTATACCAATATATTTCATCTCATAATTAAATAGATGAAAAAAAATAACAGAAAAATCTAATGCCTTGTGCAACGTTGTGAAATAAACAAAAGCAAAGAAATACAAAATTTAAATTATATATTGACTTTGAAACTTTAAAAACCCATTCATTCTTTTTTTTTTTTCCTTTTTCTTTTTTAACACAGTGCTATACATAAGACACTGCATTATGTTGAATTCAGTTTCCATCTCTTTTACACAGAATTTAACTATTCAGTTGGGTAAAAATGAGACACACACATACACAAAGACTAGTAGAATACAAAGCATTATGTTGAATTCAGTTTCCATCTCTTTTACACAGAATTTAACTATTCAGTTGGGTAAAAATGAGACACACACATACACAAAGACTAGTAGAATACAAAGCATGTAAGAAATAAAAACAAAGGAGTATTAGAGAAAACCTGCGCTTTAAAAGGCCAGATTAGGAAAATATCAGCATGGACAAGACAGTGGGAATGCAGATAAGGGCACATTAGCCTATGGGATGATAGATTAGACTACAGTATGTATCCTAGACTAACAGAAGTGTATTTTTCTTATATAGAATGAGGAGATGTTAATGGTTTAAACAGGTATGCAATATGAGAGAAACTGAGCTTAAAAAATAAACTGGATCGGTGTGTGAGATCAATTTGAGATGGCGGAGACCACCAGCAGGGAGGTCACACACAGCGGCAATATTACAGACAGGAGGAGCAGAGACATATTAAAATATACACTAAAGACAGAGATATAAAGAGGACATGTGAGTTTATGGAAGTTAAAGGAGAGAGATCAGGAGACATCAAAGATGACTCCAGAATTTTGAACTGAAGAAAAGAATGACAGAACAGAAAATGTAAAAGATTCCAAACTCTCTTAAAAAGAAAAGATGCGATGATTTTAATAAGCAATATACAATGACAACATAGGAAACTTGATGCTGATAATGAGTTTTTAAGTATAAATCATCTGCTTTCATATATATATATGATTTTTCACAGAGAGGAAGAGAGAGGGATAGAGAGTTAGAAACATCGATGAGAGAGAAACATCGATCAACTGCCCCCACCTCCCCACCTCCAAGTGGGGATATGCCTACAACCAAGGTACATGACCCTGACCGGAACTGAACCCGGGACCCTTCAATCTGCAGGCCGACGCTCTATCCACTGAGCCAAACCGGTTTCGGCTCATCTGCTTTCTTAATCTCATGTAACAAGAACCCAGAGGCTTCCCTGGGAGCCATGTAAACACCGGGATTGAGACGAGAGACCCAAGAGTCAACGCAAGTCAGGGGTTCAGACACAGCCCTGGCACCTTTCGGCTCTGTGTCCATGGACATGACCCTGTGTTTTCTCGGTCTGCAGTGGGAGTGCTAACTGGAGCATGTTCCTAAAATGACCATGAAGATTCAATCAGAGAACTTAGCAAGTGTCCGGCACACAGTGAGAGCTGAATTAAAGATGGCAGCCTCATTATCATTTCTGATTTCTTCTTCATCTCTCAAGAACAGCAAAGACATACACACACACACACACACACACACACACACAGACCATCAAATACAAAGCATATGAAACACAACAACAAATGAGTATTTGAGAAAATCTGTGTTTTAAGAAATATATTAGCAATGGGCAAGAAAGTGGGAAAGCAGATAAGGGCACAATAGAGTCATAGAATGCCAGATCAGACCACAGTATGAGAGGTCTGGAATTCTACCAGGAAATGAATAAAACTGTCTTTTTCTTATATATAATGAGGAGCTGTAAATGGTTTACATAGGAAGGCAGTAGGAAAGATGCAGACGAATGACCTTCCTGAGGATTCATGGTTATCACCGAGGATTAAAAAGCTCTTGATTTCATTCATTAACGTTTCCCCCATCAAGCGCTATTTTGGTGAAATCGGAATAAAACTTTATTATCATTTCCAACTGCAAAAAGCATTTTGTCGGGAAGATGGAAAGTTCCCGCCTGCCTCCGGGGATCTGGGCCAGAAAAGGAGCTTATTGGTGCAGATCGTCAAATCCAACAAATAATATCCACCCAGCTGGGCTGGGGCTCAGCGCCTCTCCCCGTGTTAGGAAGGGCCACCATGGCACCAACTCCAACTGTCAGAAGGGGAATCGCTCGCCAGGGATGCCATGCCCCCACTGGCAGGGTGAGCCTCTGTCTCACCCAACTAGGTCAGGGCTGATGCCTTGCTGTAGGCAGCGGCTCCGGGACCAAAGACCAAGGACAGTCACAGGCCAAGCGCACAGTCCTCTTAAAGGGCCCCACTAACCCGCAGTGCCTGCTGTGCCACTGAAAAGTCCAGATTGCTTTGTACTTCACCAAAAGGTACAGCCCGCCTCAAGCCAGGAATGCAGCTGTCGGGACAACGGGGAGTCCCAGGGGCAGAAGACGGAGCAGGGAGGACTCACTGCTTGCTGTTCCTTTGTAATCTACAACCGTGGGACGTGCTTTCCTCAATCGGGGACATATAAGCTTTATTTTTATGATCAGTTAAATTTTCTTATCAAAACAACATGACTAAGCCAAAACCGGTGTGGCTCAGTGGATAGAGCATCAGCCTGCGGACTGAAATGTCCCAGGTTTGATTCCGGTCAAGGGCATGTACCTCGGTTGCGGGGACATCCCTAGTAGAAGGTGTGCAAGAGGCAGCTGATGGATGTTTCTCTGCCATCGATGTTTCTAACTCTCTATCCTTCTCCCTTCCTCTCTGTAAAAACTCAATAAAGTATATTTTTAAAAAACCAACAAAAAAAACCCCCAATATGACTAGTTTGTGTTAAATAGCACTCAATTGCTCAATACAAAGAAGGGTTCTGCCCATTACCCCTTACCATCTCCAAGCCTAATTTTCAAAGGCACACACTATCCCCTCTTCTGATATTCACCTTCATATTGTTCAATGACCTACTCGTAAGGCTATTTCTTGATTTTGGCAGTATTAGACATTTTCTATCGAACTCCTGTGATAAAACAGGTAATGATCTACATCTCTTATACCACCCACCCAATATCCCCTCCTCAACCTCCCCTGTAAAAATGTTGGTTAAATCATTAGTCAGTCGTCCATTTAGATTATAATGACTATAGAAATAAATTTCACTACAGAGAAATGAATTATTTTGCTCAAATTAATTTTCTTGTACAATATTCTATTATTCCTGGAATTAATTGCCACGTTATTAATAGTTTATTTTTCTAAGAAACTGACGTTTCCCTCTCTACCCTGCCCACAAATGATCAAACAGATTTGTCAAGTACCCATCAATAATATTTTTCCAAATAATGGAACACATCAGAAAAATGATCAGTTCCTGCCGGGACCGGTTTGGCTCAGTGGATAGAGCATCGGCCTGCGGACTGAAGGGTCCCGGGTTCGATTCCGGTCAAGGGCATGTACCTTGGTTGCGGGCACATCCCCAGTAGGGGGTGTGCAGGAGGCAGCTGATCGATGACACTCTCTCATCGATGTTTCTAACTCTCTATCCCTCTCTCTTCCTCTCTGTGAAAAATCAATAAAATATATTTTTAAAAAAAAATGATCAGTTCCTTTTAATTTTTTTTTCCTTGATATATCCTTTTGGTTTCTTATGCCTGGCCTGGTTGGTGGCTTTACTGTGCTAATCCTTACCCATGCTCCTATTAGAGTTCCCTGTTTTCTGGCTGTAAGTCACCCTGCTTTTAGATTTATTCTCCTTTTGGTGGGAGTTTATTCTCCAGGTAACTTTCATGAGAAAGGATATATGAATTAATACATTTTTAAAGTACCTGTATGGCAGAAAATGCTGTTATTACATGCATACACGTGTTAGTTTGGCTGGGTATCAAAATCTATGCTGAAATTAAATTTCATTCAGGATTTTTTAAGGGGCTAATCCACTGTCTTCAAGATTCTGATATCACAGCCGGGACCGGTTTGGCTCAATGGATAGAGCGTCGGCTTGGGGACTGAAGGACCTGGGTTCGATTCCGGTCAAGGGCATGTACCTTGGTTGCGGGCATATCCCCAGTAGGGGGTGTGCAAGAGGCAGCTGATCGATGACTCTCTCTCATCGATGTTTCTAACTCTCTATCTCTCTCCCTTCCTCTCTGTACAAAATCAACAAAATATATTTTTTAAAAAAAGATTCTGATATCACAACTGAAAAGCCCTATGCCATTCTGATTCCTAATACTTGGTCTATAATTTGCTCTTTTTGTATCTGAATGCTTTCATGGTCATTTTTCCCGTGGCACTTTGAAGCTTCACAATGTTGGGAAGTGAAATAGGCCTTTCTTCACATTTTGTGCTGTGTGGACTCTTTTAAATCAGGAGGTTTATTTTCTTTAGCTTAGAGAAGTTTTCTTGTATCATTATGTTAAAATATTTTGATGCCATACATTTCAATATTTCCTCTTCCTGGAACTCCTGGCCATTGGTTTTTGCTTCTGTTGGACTGATCATCTAATTTTCTTGTATTTTCTATCTCTTCATCTTGGAAGATTCTCTTGACTTCATCTCCCAAAACTTTTACTAAATTTAAGAGAAGATTTCCACCACACTTCTCATTCCCATGAGCTGCTTCTTGTTTTCACTGTTTTACATAGCATGCTATTTTTATTTTACTGGTATAATCTCCTATCTATTAGAATATTATAGTATTTCAAATGTCCTTCTCTGCTCATTATAAATGGTCCCAGGTTCCTTTTTCTGTGTGTCTGTTTTAGACACTCCTTAATGTCAGAGGCTTTCCTCAAAGACATAGTGGTACTTCATCATATTTTAGATAAAGTTGTTAACAAACGTTTGGCTGCAATGGTTTTTGGGTAAGAGGATAATTTAGATTACTGGTCAGCAAACACTCACTTTCATCTTCCTTCCACTGGGAGTGGAATACACTCTCTCTCCCCAGTGACTCTGGGCTCGGCCACTTGATTTCCGTTGGGCAGGGAGCTTTCCATGGGAGAAGCCATAGCCTGTTGGTGTGGTTTGGCCCTGCTCCTGTGTTCTGGTGATTCTCCAGGAGAAGAGCGTGCCCTTGAGAGCTGGCCCCCTTTGGCCTGGATCACAGAACACATGCATGTGGAGCAAAACGAAGCCTAAATCACAGCCCAGACAACTTACAACCACAGCCTGAAGCAGAGCCAGCGGTCAAAGGCAGCATGGAGCAGCCAGACCTCAGCCGACCAGAAGCATAAACCATGGGCACAGACGATTGCTCTTATGAGCCGTGAGGTTTTCCACTATGAAATAACTGACAAAACCCTTCCAAGATATAAGGAGCACCACAGCTGCAGATCACCTTAACCTTTTATTTGATCTTTGAAACAGCCGCAAGAAGCATGCAAGGCAGTCATGATCTATTCAAAAATATAATTGAGGGTTTGCCAAAACCGGTTTGGCTCAGTGGTAGAGCGTCGGCCTGCGGACTGAAAGGTCCCAGGTTCGATTCCGGTCAAGGGCATGTACCTTGGTTGCGGGCATATCCCCAGTAGGGGTGTGCAAGTGGCAGCTGATCGATGATTCTCTCTCATCGATGTTTCTAGCTCTCTATCCCTCTCCCTTCCCCTCTGTAAAAAATCAATAAAATATATTTAAATGCCCATTATCTAAGATTGCCATGATCCGACATCACCGACTCCACACCAGCCATGTGTTAGACAATGGCTTTCCATCTCTCTCTCTCTCTTTTTTTTTTCCCTTTTGACCAAGATCCATAGTAAGAAGTCCATTTTACCTCACGATTCAGAAATGTACACACCCTCTCACACATGTGCAAATGGAACTAGTATTTCAGCAAACCATCTTCACTGTGTGTGAAATACTCAGATGTGTCCTATTCCTTCATTCTATTCTACCACTTAAAAAAAAATCATCTGATTTCTTCTTATAAAATTGACTTCATGAGCTTGCCACTTAAAAAGCACTGTATACATTTGATAACTTAAAAATAAATTTTTACATAAGTTGAGTAAAACCAAATAATAGTCTCATTGAAAGAAGTTCTAGTATACATTTCTCCTGCTTTCCCAAGCAAAGCCATCTGAAGAAATGAATGTAAAGCCCACTGAAAACTACATATCTTCTTAATTATAAAGAAATATAAACTTTACCCTGAAAGATAAAATAGCAAAAATGAACCATGGTATCCCAGTGGTAGTGATTTATACTTGCTACTAGAGATTATGTTACTTAAAAAAAAATCTTTTAATAATCTTTAGTATGCAGTAACTTATTTGTGCACGTGAACGAGAGAGTGGAGAAAATAAAACAATACAGACGAATAAGACTGGAACTCAAAGTCCTTGCATAGAGAAGGGAAGGAACTTGTGACTTGGAAACTGACAACTTGGACCATGTGAATTCATCACCCATAAACCCATGGCCAGGCAGCTGGCACTTCTATTAACTCGTAGATGTTAAGAATGATTTTACCAAATCACTAACAAGAATTTGTCTGGCGCTACACTAGCTACCTGTGGCTATTCAAGTTCATTATAATAAAAAAATCGAGTTCCTCAGTTGTATTAATCACGTGATAAGTGCTCAACAGCCGCATACGGATCATGGCTGCCATATCGTACAATGCAGGTATCAAGTATTTCCATCCTCCCAGGAACTTCTATTGGGTAGCACTGCTTTAGGATAAGCAAACTTGATTTCTCAGACTCACTCTCCAAACTAGACTCCTGGAAAACCAGCCTGTGAGACTAAAAGGACATTATAGGCGGTTATAAGTCACGTTAGGGAGGAACAGAAGGAGCTGTGTCCTCTGCTGATGCCATTCTAGAAGTTCTGCTCGTGGTATCTTTATGAGGGCACACGGCGGAGATTTAATACGTTTCCAGTGCGGGCCTAATGGTGACACTCATGTCAGCTATCGTATTGGAGTGCTCACCATCTGTTCCAACAAGCGAAGTAAGACAATGTGAATTAACATTATAGAGAAAGGACATGAATGATTCCATTGTGCTAGGAATATACGGCTCTAAACACATACAAGTACATACACATCCGTGCAGACTCTGTAAATGATGAGCGATTTATGAGAATTTCAAAATTAATTTCAACCATACAGAATATTTATCCTTCAAACTGAAATCAGAACATTAACCAATACATTTTATTTTATTTATTTTTTAAAAGTATATTTTATTGATTTTTTACAGAGAGGAAGAGAAAGGGATAGAGAGTTAGAAACATCTATGAGAGAGAATCATCGATCAGCTGCCTCTTGCACACCCCCTACTGGGGATGTGCCCACAACCAAGGTACAAGCCCTTGACTGGAATCGAACCCGAGACCTTTCAGTCCGCAGGCCGACGCTCTATCCATTGAGCCAAACCGGTTTCGGCACATTTTGTTTTTTTAAAGTAAAATAAATCTGGAGTTGTTTCTTGCAAGATGAACTACCATAAAAACAGGAAGATTTCTCTTCTGATGGGATATCCTCATGTAAAAAGATTGGTCTTTTCAAAGGCTTTCACAAAAATTTCATAGGTTTTTCTCTCTAGTGAAAACAAGTACAAAAGCTGGGAGATAAAAGAATTAATATAGAAAAAAAAAATCTATAAATAGTTACTCCAAACTCAAGTGTTCATTATAACTGTTGACTTTTATCACTATTTGAAAATTACTTAATTACCTATTGAGAGAATCACCCTAAGAAAACTTAACATAATTTCAATTTAGGAAAATAAATGGCTAATTTATTCCCTTAGACAATCCCTTCCCATGCCCTCAGTACAATACAGTAAATATTTTTGAGTTCCTGCTGTGTGCATACTGTGCCTGACATTGTACAGTCTGCGTGTTATGTTATATATATAATCCAGATGGCCAATTACACATATATCTCCAGTCTGTCCACTCTTCACCTCACTGTCTTTATTGTCCTTCACAACTATTAAAATATACACTATATCCCTACCATTTTGCTAAAAAAAGCAAACCCAATGAAACATCTCATTTCTCGTATCATTTCCTCCTCAAATACACAGTCATCTGGGCTATAATAAGTAACAAAATTATCACAATGATCACAATACACTTCTTTAGTTATAAAAATTGATAGCAGCCAATGTCTTCTAAGCAGTAATAGTGAGGCTTCAGGGTTCATATTAAATAAAGTTTAACCATAATTTTCACATTATATTACCATATTTGGGATAATTTTGTTCCTTCTATCTCTGTATATTAAAGCTATTAATATTTTTCAATAGAACGATTCAATTGAACATACATTGAAATATATGATTAAAATAACTTTGGTAGTATTGACTATGACTATTTACATATTGTTGCTATTGTGGTATTCCCTGTGTGTAGAATTATGACTTAAACAGGAATAAAAAATAAGAATAAATAGAAAACCACCTGAAAACAATTTCAATAAACAAGAGAATGAAAGATAAGGGTCTTTTCCTATCTATAAAGGTAAGTGTCAATGAACTGAAGTAATGTTATTTCTGAAGTTACATCTGATTATGTCACAGGAAAACCTTCTCAGCTAATTTAAATATGTGAAGTTCATTACCTATTTATGATTTAGAAAAGACCTTTTTATTATTAAATGTATCTACAATGCCTTCAGGTTCTCATTGTGAGACTAAAGATACTTAAGATACATCAAGAATATCATTTATAATTCTAAACTATAGCTATTTTTTAACTTTTTTTTTCTTCAAAATTGACACTATTTTACCTTGGATCATTGCAATGTGGATTTCAACGATTTCCTATATTTCCAATTTATCTTTCAAATGTCTTATTTTTTCAGATACTATAATTACATAAGTACCTATATAATATTTAAGTATGCTTTTCAAAAAATAAAAAAATATATAGTAGGTATAAGAGTACTGACAGCTACAAGAACATAATTTCTTAAGAAAACTAATAAATAATTCTGGTAATATTCCAATAATAAACACGTTTTTCAGTTGTGGTATCACCTATTAAAAACTGTGTAAAATAACTTGGCCTATTTATTCACTGACAATTGCAGCAAAGCAAATTCGTTTCTTAGATAATGCACCCATTTTTATTACGTTTCAACCAGAGCATTGAAACTCTTATACTCAATGCTACTTTTTTTTAGGAATTAGCAGAAATATGTCAGTTAAATATTATGTTTTCTAAAGGGAACATGCAAGGAAGTTTGGGGGATATTTTGCATCTAACTTTCAAGACGTCAATGTCCGTTTTTAATTTAACAAGTGTAATTCCTCTCCTATCATACTGTGCTGACCATTTATGATTTAGAAAAGACCTTTTTGTTATTACATGTATCTACAATGCCTTCGGGTTCTCATTGTGAGACTAAAAATACTTCAAATACATCAAGAATATCATTTATAATCCTAAAGTATAGCTATTTTTTAATGTTTTTTTTTTCTCCTTCAAAATCGATAGTATTTTACCTTGAATGACTTGCAGCCATAAAGGTCACTGCAATGTGGATTTCAACAATTTCCTATATTCAACAAATATAGGAATGTGCTCCTACTAAAACATTTGGGAGTTAACTGCCCTGTTTACATCAAGATTTTGTTTAATGAAAACACAGGCCTTAAAAAAAAAAAAGATACAGTTAGAGACAGAAGACTCCTCAGTCAGCATCTCCATCTACCCCCTCCCTCTGCAGAGGGGAGCACGGGTCGAGGGGTGAAATGACCCCCTGAGATGCACTGACCGGACCGGAACCCAGGTTTCGGATTCTCCGCTCACCCCGCTTTCCTCCGCGTGTGGATAAATGCCAAACCACAACGCTAACTCGGTTACGAGCACAAACAAGCTTCTATTGGCAATAATTAATTTTTTTAAATGCAATCAAGAAAACACATCATCTGTTTCTCCTCTGACAACTGTTACTCAACAATAAGTTTTGCTCCCTGCTCTGCGTCTTCTCTCATTAAATCCTGTCAATCTCTGACAATCAGAACACATGTCAGGCTCAGACCCCCTTTCTGAGGAGCTGGCTTCACAAGGCTATACACGTCAGTTCTTAATTTAGAGGGAAAAAAAATCTTTTATTCGATTTTACTTTTACTTTTACCAGTATGCCTGGTCAGTACAGATGTGGGGGCAAATCAACTCTTTTCTCTCAGACCAAAGAAGCTCAGACATTTAGACCCAACTCATGATCTCACTCATTTGTGGAGTACGATGAACAACAAAAACTGATGAAAAAAATAGATCCAGAGACGGAGAAACATCGATCTGAACGTCAAACCTCAGAGGGAAGGTAGGGGAAGGTGGAGGTAAGGGGGCAGAGATCAACCAAAGGACTTGTATGCATGCATATAAGCCTAACCAATAGACGCAGACACCAGGGGGGTGGGGGCATGAGTGGTAGGTGGGGGAATAAGGACACATATCTAATACCTTAAACAATAAAGATATTTAAAAAAAAATCCCAGCCTTTAACTTCAAATGGAATAACTTTATTTTATAAGAAGCAGTATTTTAATTTTTCTTTAAATCAGCTTCAACTGACTGGGAAAAGGAGACCCCTGTCCACCTAGCCTTGACCTCTTGACAGTGCAGACAATGGAACACGGTGCTTCCCAGACAAAGACACTGCACCAGTGAGGTCCCCGCTCTTCCCGCCTACCCAGGGTCTGACCCCCTATCACCTCTGGTTACATTGCTTCCCTTTCACCTCCTACATGCGCTTGACCGGAATCGAACCTGGGACCTTTCAGTCAGCACAAGAAGCAGGGTATGACTAAACACACAGCTCCAGCATTCAGACCTACAGGCTGTGGGATGCTTCCATTCAAAACATCTGACCATCAAAACAGCTTGTCTGCTCAACTCACCTCTCAGCCGTCATCCTGTTGTAGGAGACCCAATGGATCCTCTCCCCCATTGGAGAACTGGACCGTTGAACCTTATCTTGGTGGAAGGTGTGCACCTCAATTAATGAGATGTTCTTATGTGGAGAGGAAACAGCAAATTTTAACAACAAAACTGGGTTTATTTTTAGAGACCTAACCGATTGGGGGAGAAAATAAATCCTTCTGCACTGAGGCATGGTGTACGTGATCTCACCTTATGGGGAGTTTTTAGAAAACTCCCTTTCGCTGTGGGTTATATAAATATTTCTGTAGGATTCTATTTGTGGAACTTAAGAATTCATCAAACTTTGCTTTCACTCAAAAATAACCCAGCTAATTGTGGAGAGAAGCATCCAGAGTAAAGAAGATGCTCCAGTTAATAAATATTTTGAGTATGATTCTTTTAAATTAACAGCATCCACATACAAAGAAGTAAATACACCTATTAGTTTATTGAGCACCTATTCAATCATAACAGTTCTATGTGTGTAAACAGCGCTTCATAGTTTAGCAAACACTGTCATGGGCATTACTGAATTTATATGCTGCGACAGTTAGAACACTAAGATCATGTCAGTTTTCACTCATTTTCAAAAAGAAAAATAAAACAGGTGTAGAACAGATAAATACAGGGTAATGACTGGGATAGAATGAACATTTTTTTTTGAGATATAACTGACCTATCGTATTGGTACAAGATAATTATTTAAACAGTAGTGTATGGACAGAACACTTTTAAAAGGATTCATGCAATAGAAGGAATCAAGGAAGCCTCAAAAAATAATTTTACAGATTCTAACTCCTCAAATTTCCAATTTAGTCCACTTATCCAGGTTTAGATGGAAAAAAAAAAAAAAGAAACCACCTGAAATTGCAGGCAGGCCCATTCCCCTTCCATGGGGAGTTTCCCAACACAGATTGCGATCCTGCCAACTACGGATCTGCTCCATCTTGACAAAAGCCCTCCGAATTCACGCCTAATTCCCTCAACTATCTGCCACCAATGTAATCTTCTGGCATGTGGCTCAGTGCTACTTGAGCACACTACTTGTACATAGTAGGTACAAAAGTAAGTGTCATTTGATTTGACTGGAATCATTTGGAAGAAGGTAAGTGGTCTCGTTCTTTAACAGGAAAACAAACACATCAGTTTTTTTTTAAAAAAAACAAAACAACATACGTGGAAGATAGAAAATATCAAGCTACAGTGGGCGGGGCTGTGCTCTGTAAACCACTGATTTTAATGAGGTCGTTAATGATGTGTTGATCAAATTTGCTTGACATAAACCTGAGAGGAGTCATTTGTTACAGTAAGACGTCGAAGACAAAATCCAAAAGAGTTCAGGCAATGGTAGGTCCAAACTCAAATGATCACGTTTTAGAGAGACAGATGAAAATACCTATTTTAAACAAATATATTTTATTGATTTTTTTTACAGAGAGGAAGAGAGAGGGATAGAGAGTTAGAAACATCGATGAGAGAGAAACACCGATCAGCTGCCTCCTGCACAACCCCTACTGGGGATATGCCCGCAACCAGAGTACACGCCCTGGACTGGAATCGAACATGGAACCTTTCAGTCTGCAGGCTGACGCTCTATCCACCGAGCCAAACTGGTTTCGGCTAAAAATACGTGTTTACTGCCCAATTGTAGGGCAGCAGACAGGGTGCCATTAGAGGTTTTCATTGAACTTAAGGCTCAGGAAGAGTTCACCTTGAGACGTTTGATAACCACATAACCAGTGGGAAGTTAGATTAATAGACGCGTAGAGGACAGCCCCACTTCTAGGTTGGTCAAGTCATTTCAAAAACACCTTGTTATCTTTGTGGAAAACTGACTGCTGAGTAGTATCCTGGTGACTCCTTCCCATCACCGTGAATCACCCCTTCTAACGCATCCTCCTTTTATCACGTTTAACTTCATTATCTGACTAGGAGTTGTCTGGGCAATAAATATATTTTATTTCTCACTGCAATCCCTGGGCCTATTTGTGAGGGACATGCACTCCCACACATGTATTACACACATAGGTTATCAGTAAGTATCCTCTATAATAAAAGGCTATTATGCAAATTGACTGAACAGCAAAACAATCGGTCGCTATGATACACACTAACCACCAGGGGGAAGACTCTCAACACTCCAGAAGGCAAGCTGGCGAGCGCAGTGGCAGTGGTGGGAGCCTCTCCTGCCTCTGAGGCAGTGCTAAGGATGTCTAACTGTTGAGGGCTCCCGGACTGCAAGAGGGAGCAGGCCAGGCTGAGGGACACACTCCACCCCGCCCCGAGTGCACAAATTTTGTGCACTGGTTCTCTAGTTAATAAATAATTCAATGCATAAAAATGAGGTAACACTCAGCTCGCTCATTGTCCAATCACCTATAAAACTAAGGGGACGGCCGAAACCGGTTTGGCTCAGTGAATAGAGCGTCGGTCTGTGGACTGAAAGGTCCCAGATTCGATTCCGGTCAAGGGCATGTACCTTGGTTGCGGGCACATCCCCAGTAGGGGGTGTGCAAGAGGCAGCTGATCGATGATTCTCTCTCATCGATGTTTCTAACTCTCTATCCCTCTCTCTTCCTCTCTGTAAAAAATCAATAAAATATATTTTAAAAAAAAACAAAAACAAGGGGACGGATGGAGTCACTAAGGCCTTTGTGGCTCTCAGTCCCCACCAAGCCATTGCTCTTTGCTGCCTGAGGTCCTCTCTTTGGTCCTTCACATGTGGCCACTGAAACAAGAGAGACCGAAGATAAAAATCACCGTCACGGATTTTATTTCTACGGGGTTAAAAAGCATCTTCCAAAAAATGCCAAGTGAAATTACTCTCAACCACCGGCAGCAGTTGGGGGCGGGGGTGGGGGCTGTGGGAGGTTGTCATAGCAATTACAGCTTTAAAAATCCATTAGTGTGGATCCTCCCGAAAACACGATGGGCCTGTGGTCGTGCTGCCTCCTCTGAGTCATGGTTTGATGGGAGGCAGCGTAAGCAGAGGAAAAGCCCAATGTTCTCAGGGTAAATGCCTTTTCTCATTTTTCCTCGTCCCCCCCCCCCCCGCCCCCTTTCCCTCTGCTCTTCCTGCTTTTGTGGCTGGAACAGCAGTGAGGCCCTTCTTTCTCTCCTGGCTGAGGAGGTGAGTCTAAAGCCAGTGGTTGGGAAACACATTAGCCCACAGAGCCACACATAAACAGGACAAGGATTGACATTTCTTTGGAGAGCCACATTTTTTAAACGTAAACTTCTTCTTCTTCTTTTTTAAAAAAATATATATTTTATTGATTTTTTTACAGAGAGGAAGGGAGAGAGATAGAGAGCTAGAAACGTCAATGAGAGAGAAACATCGACCAGCTGCCTTTTGCACACCCGCTACTGGGGATGTGCCCGCAGCCAAGGTACATGCCCTTGACCGGACTCGAACCTGGGACCTTTCAGTCCGCAGACCGACGCTCTACCACTGAGCCAAACAGGCTTTGGCAAAACGTAAACTTCTTCTAACCCCACTTCTTCAACATAGACTCGCCCAGGCTGCGGTATTTTGTGGATGAGCCACACTCAAGGGGCCAAAAGGCTGCATGGTTTTTTCAATGGTTTTATTCATACTATGAAGCGAGGAGGAAAGTTCTCTGTGTTTCTAGAAGCTTGGGGGTGTGGATACGGAGAAAACCTCAGCCACCATTTAGCCCAGCTCCTTGCTCACTGGCAGCAACAGCGGTTCTCTCAGGGTTTGCTCGGGAAGTCAGCTGACCAGCCAGATTGAGGGCTTCGGACTCAGCGTCCGAAGCTCCAGTCCTGCCCCGTGTATCTGTGTCCGCCCGCCCATTAGCATGGAGTCTTCTACAAACCATTAAAGCCACCGCCAATTCTTCATCCTGAGGAGCTAACCCCACTCGATTCGCACACTGACAACAAAATGAGATTTTAGAGTAGGTTATCTGGAATTTGAAAATCCTAACATTGTTCCACTACGTAGAGAATACTGCAAAGGAAATACAAACCGTGCAAATGTCCCCAAAATATGACTCTGTGCCTGACTGCAGGGTGTGCAATGGGTTAAAAACAGGCAATTACATGGGTTTCTGGAGCTCACGGGAGCCCATGTCCTAGGGAATCTTTTATAACAGACGTGGCACTTGAGATCCTGAGGTTATTTATACAGTTTGCTATGCAGTCAAAAGACACACACGTTCTTGCCGAAACCGGTGTGGCTCAGTGGATAGAGCGTCGGTCTGCGGACTGAAGGGTCCCAGGTTCCATTCCAGTCAAGGGCATGTACCTTGGTTGCGGACACATCCCCAGTGGGGGGTGTGCAAGAGGCAACTGATCGATGTTTCTCTCTCATGAATGTTTCTAGCTCTCTCTCTCTCTTCCTCTCTGTAAAAAACAATATATTTTTAAAACAATCAATAATTTTTTTTTTAAAAGACACACACGTTCCTTGAATGCATCCTCCTTCCCTGCCCCACCTTAGCCCCTCCTCCTCCCAGCTGCATGGGGGGGCGGGGTTTGCAACGAAATTGCCTTCCTCCCCCACCTATGCTGGGCAACACCTGAACCTCCTTCAAGGAGGTCACCTCTCCCTCTTTTAACCCACCACACCCTTAAAAAGCCATTTTAATATGTTTTTATTGATTTCAGAGGGAGAAATAGAAACATCAATGATGAGAGAGAATCATTGATAGGCTGTCTCCTGCAGGCCGCACACTGGGGATCGAGCCCAACCCGGGCATGTGCCCTAACAGCACTCAACCACTAAGCCACGTCAGCTGGGACCCCCTTTTCTTTTTTTTATCTTTTTAAAATATATTTTTATTGTTTTTTTTTTTTACAGAGAGGAAGGGAGAGGGATCGAGAGCTGGAAACATTGATGAGAGAGAATCATCCATCAGCTGCCTCCTGCACACTCCCCACCAGGGATGTGCCCACAACCAAGGCACATGCCCTTGACAGATATCGAACCCGGGACCCTTGAGTTCACAGGCTGATGCTCTCTATCCACTGAGCCAAACCAGTCAGGGCCCCATTTTCTTTATAAATTCGCATGGATTCCTTAATTCTTTTTAAATATATTTTTTTATTGATTTCAGAGAGGAAGGGAGAGGAAGATATAAAAGCGTAAATGATGAGAGAGAATCATTGATCGGCTGCCTCCTGCACGCCCACACTGGGGATGGAGCCTGCAATCCCGGCATGTGCCCTGACTGGGAATCGAACCATGACCTCCTGGTTCATGGGTTGACGCTCAACCACTGAGCTACACCAGCCGGGCTCCCGCGCCCTTCTGTAGTTTGCTGATGATAGTTACCATGTTCTCTTTGACATAATTATTTGCATATCTGTGTTACAGAGTCCCTTCTTTAAGAACAGAGATTCATTCTCGGCCGGCCTAGTGCCTGCAGTATCTGGTTGTTGAATTAAAGCAACAAGTCAAATTTAGGGCAAAGGGATTCTAAATTTGGTTTCTAAATTTGTCACAGTGTCTGCTCTCCTCACAACGTGGCTGAGTCTCACTTTAAAGTCCGTGTAAACGGTCATCTTAAAGCGATCACTGCGAGGAACAGGCACATCACGCGGAGATGCTCCAGAAACGGCCGAGTGAAAAAAGGGAAAGACCAAAATGATATCTAGGCCATGTTTACTGCCTGCAAATATCATATATGCATATGGACAAAAAGTGGAAGGTAAAACAGAGACATGAAAACAATTTGCTCTACTGGGTGATGCAAATTACTGGCTTCTGTGCACGTACGTATGTTCATACGACAAATATTGTTTTAAGTATGTACATATGTGGTAATTAGTAATATGTTCCCTGGATATCGGCGCTAATATTTCCGGGCTGTGAAAAAAGGCATGTGTACTGTCCTCCGTGTAACGCCTCTCGGCTTGCGGGTCGCAGGGACACTCACTCAAGGAAATGCCGATGTGAGACCTGAGGGGAGGGTCTGCCAGGTGGGCTCGTTGGCCTTGTAAGTCCAACTTTTTTTTTAATCAAAGTTTGCGCCTTTTTTTTTTTTTTTTTAAGGAACAAAATATGTATCATCCAATGAAATTGAAAATATAGGAAAAAATATGTTTTAGGGCCAGTTGTTGACAAATCTTATGTCTTCCTTAAAAATAGTCCTTGAGCCCTAACCGGTCTGGCTCAGTGGACAGAGCGTCAGCCTGTGGACTCAAAGGTCCCAGGTTCGATTCCGGTCAAGGGCATGTATCTTGGTTGCGGGCACATCCCCAGTAGGGGGTGTGCAGGAGGCAGCTGATCTATGTTTCTCTCTCATGGATGTTTCTAGCTATCTCTCCCTTCTTTTCTTTAAAAAAAAATCAATTAAGTATATATTGGAAAAAATATTCCTTGAGACCTGGCCAGCGTTGCTCAGTGGTTGAGCATCGGCCTATGAACTGGGAGGTTCCAGGTTCACTTCCTGATCAGGGCACATGCCAGGCTCGATCTCCAGAGGGGGTTGTGCAGGAGTCAGCCGATCAATGATTCTCTCTCATCATTGATGTTTCCATTTCTCTCTCGCTCTCCCTTCCTTTCTCTCAAATCAATATATGTATATATATATATATATATATATATATATATTCCTTGAGTTCAGCTTACAGTTTTACATTCCTACCTGAGGCAAATGTATTAAAATGTTAGGTCCATTGGGCGTGTTTTATTTCCTACCTGTGCCCTCTTCTTTTAAACAGCCTTAAACTGCCATCTGCAGATAAAGGTCTGGCTTATTCCTTTGACTTTTACAACTACGTTACTATGGGAAACGGCATTATCATCTCTGCCTGGACACAAGTGCTTCTCCGCGGAGCACGTGAAGTGCATGTATGATCCAGGTTCGCTCCACGGACACGGTGACTCAGCGCCAGATCCCCAAGGACTCCCACTCGGGGTGATGCACTGGATCTGGTCCCACTGCCTGTCCCTTTGGGGGACACACACACACACACACACACACACACACACTCAAACTCACTTTCTTCCTGCTCATGTTGTGACCGTCCCAACAAAACTGTGATTTAAAACGAAGACACGAACTTCACACGGCGTTTTAGAAAAAACAGTACTTGCAATCGTCTTTTAGTAAACAGGGCTGTTTTGAGTTCTTCCCATAATCCTGTTTGGCCCATTCAAGCCTCCCTCACTCGGGCGAGAACAAAAGGGGCCCGGCGATTAGACAGACCGCCGGGCTGCGGGATTTTCTCAGGATTCCTGGCCGGGCTGCGAGAAGGACACAGGCCTCTCTAAGCCACCGCACAATGCTTCGGGGTGTGCTTAGGGCCGACGCTGTAAAAAAGAGGCATGCTTGCATCACACGCAGGACCAGATTCCCCCTCTCATGGGCGGGAGCCAGTATGAAGTTCACACTCCATTAATTTGCACTTGTCGATCGGCTGCTTTGCAAGTATTTTTAAGGCATGTTCAAACGTGTGCCCCGTCTCCTCATCTAGAATAGAAACTCCCTCAGGGCAGGGCCCTGGGCTCCTGGTGACCACCCCCCCGGGGTCCTGGGCAGGCCGGGCCTGGGGAAGGACAGGTGCCTGGTGAGGAGCAGGGAGAGGGATGCTCTGAGCCTTCAGCAAGGAGAGAGAGTGGAGCCTGCAGACACCGGAGAGCGTTTCTGTCATCACCAGGACCGAGAGAATGCATGTGCGAGGGACAGGCCCAAGTGGCCCCTGTCCCAGCCATTTCTGAGGCACAGAAGCGCCATGGTGGGTGGCAGCTGCGGGCTCGGGAGCCCAGCGCTCAGAAAGCCATCGATTGCCTCCACATGCTCCCCAAAACCTTGCAGAGAGAGGGTGCAGAAGCAGACACAGCGGGAGCGGCGCTGAGGGCCGTGTGCTGTATCTGTGGGTGCTACTGTATTTCCCCCAAAATAAGACATCCTCCGAAAATAAGACCTACTTACAGGTTTCCTTCTGAGTGACATATAAGGCATCCCCCCTGGAAATAAGCCCCCCCCTCCCCAGGCTAATCATGAGAGATTTGGCCCACTGATTCTGAAAGAAATGGAGTCCCAAGAAATTCATCAGGAAATTCAGGAATTGGATTGCGATGATGATGTTCCAGAAGATGATGACATGACTGTCATTGAATAAATGAGTACGTTCTTGATACTGTAGGATTCACAGTTTGTCTGGTTTGTGTTGACAACTACGGTACTACCGTACCGTATACAGGTAATAAATTTCCTTTATTTTCATTTAACAATAAATGTGTACGGTATTCTTCTTCATGGAAAAATAAGACATCCCCTGAAAATAAGACCTAGCGCATCTTTGGGAGCAAAAATTAATATAAGACACTGTGATTCTGGTCAAGGGCATGTACCTTGGTTGGGGGGGGGGGGAGGGGAGGGTGCAGGAGGCAGCTGATCCATGTTTCTCTCTCATTGATGTTTCTAACTCTCTATCCCTCTCCCTTCCTCTCTGTAAAAAAAAAAAAAATTAATATAAGACATTATTTTCGGGGAAACAGGGTACAAGCGGAGGAAGGCTGATGCACCACCAGCCCCATCACGGGTACACTGAGCCGATTCAGGGATGTTTGCAGAATCCAACAGAAGGCGGCGGGTCCATCAGCGGGTCTTCAGAAAGCCCCATTCCTGTTGCAACCATCTCTTCCCACCTTCCTACGGCCAGAACCTTCCTCTTTCCAGCTATGGTGTGGCCAGTTCTAATGATTAAATCCCCTTGTTCTTATCCTTTCCATTTGGAAGGTCAAGACCAGGTGTGTCGCTTTCTCTCGGAAAGGATCGGTCAAGTCCTTGAGGCTGGTGAGCGATAGTCCAGTCTTCTCTCCGTTAAAAAGGTAGTCTGTCTGCCCTAGCCGGTGTGGCTCAGTGGATAGAGCACGGGCCTGCAGCCTGAAGGATCCCAGCTTCGATTCTGGTCAAGGGCATGTACCTTGGTTGGGGGGGGGGGGGGAGGGTGCAGGAGGCAGCTGATCCATGTTTCTCTCTCATTGATGTTTCTAACTTTCTATCCCTCTCCCTTCCTCTCTGTAAAAAAAAAAAATAAATAAATAAATCAATAAAATATATTTAAAAAATAAAAAATAATAATTTTTTTTTTTTTTTTTAAAAAGGTAGTCCGTCGACTTTGCTTGATGGCTTTTATTTCTCTGGCTTTACCTCGGACTTTCCAGGCGTCCTCTCATCTTTACACAAAGGCAAGTAACACAGACTCATTAACTCAGTGGAAGCAGGAAATTGCTCCTGTGCTGATACAGTCCGTGTGCAAAGTCAGCATGAAAGCGCTGAGTCATGAGCAAACCTCTTGCCTTAATGTTTCTGGCCAGAGTTTTCCAGTGGATTTCTACCCTTAAATACCTGATTTCCTTACGCCACTCGGGTAATTCTGAACTTCAATGCTTCCTATTCAACAGTTGCCACAACTCCCAAGTTTATAACCTTCACAATACTAGTAAGAATGTCTCATCTCTAGAATTGTTTTTTAATACCAATCTAAAACCAAAATTGCACATGTAACATTTTATATGTATATGCCCACGGAAGCCACTGTTAAGCCGCCACTCAGATAACGGCACTATAACCAGCCCTTCGCCCACGTGGCGATGCCATCCAAGGATTAAGACCCGGGCATGTGGCCTAGCTGCTGTGCCTTAAACACTGAAAAGCCATCCAGTTCTCATTTCAGATCACTGAGTCTCCTAACCCAAAGCTCCACTTTTAAAAAAAAAAAAATTAAATTTTCTACCAAGACCGGTTTGGCTCAGTGGATAGAGCGTCAGCCTGTGGATTGAAAGGTCCCAGGTTCGATTCCAGTCAGGGACATGTATCTTGGTTGCAGGCACATCCCCAGTAGGGGGTGTGCAGGAGGCAGCTGAGGGATGATTCTCTCTCATCGATGTTTCTAACTCTCTATCTCTCTCCCTTCCTCTCTGTAAAAAATTCAATAAAATATATTTTTTAAAACATTAAATTTTCTGGGGTGGCGTTGGCTAACAGGACCAGACCGGTTCCCAGTGCACATGTCTGTGCTGCATTGCGCCCCAGCTCTCACAGGCACTGGGAGCTCTCACAGCTGTGGCTCCTCCTCCAGGCAGGACTGGCAAGCTTCCTGGGAAGGGTCAGACAGTAACCATCCTCGTCTTTGTGGGCGACGTGGTCTCCGTCGAGACCCCTCCACTCTGCCGTAGGCAGCAGGCGGACACGTGCATAGGGCTGGGCTCTGGGACAGCTTGACCGTGCAAACAGGCAGTAGAGCTGTGGCTACAGGTGGCCACCCCATCTGCATGTGCAGGGGAACATACATGTGCATCAGGCACCCACTCTGCCTACCCTTCCGCCCCCGGCCTCGGTGGCTTCTGGGGCACGAGAGCAGAGCGGGCAGTTCAATGCTCTGTGCGCAGTTCTCAAACCCTGTGCCCCCAGTTTCTTCTCCCCCAGCCCCGCCCTGGGACCTGCTGTCCTCCCCGGGGGTGTGTGCTCTGCTGCTGTCCCCTGTCCCTTCCCCTGGCAGGAGCCCCGGCAGTGAGGCGGGAAGGTTGGTTGAGTGTGTAGCTCCTGGCATCTCAGGGCAGGACATGGAGGTGACCATCCACTCGGGGACTCAGTGCAGACCGCCTAGTCCCCGAGATCCAGGTACCAAGTGTGTCCTCATTGGCGGTTGCAATCGCTAGGGGTCGAGCATCTCACCCCCTTGGGATGGGAAGGATGACCCCACCCTGCCCCCACAGGGGGCTTATGGGGGTCCTCAGCTGCTGGCGGGGAGCACCCAGAAGCCATGGCGCATGTGCAGGCTCAGTCAGGGAAGGTGTGTGTGGCCTGCACCCCCTTAACCCCTACGAACATCCCTGGGCGGGAGGGACCACGACCTTGAGTAGCAAACAGAAAACGCCTTGGCAGGGCAGTGAGAGGGAGACGGCAGAGGGAAGAAAATGCTGGATCTTTTCACACCTGGAACCTCCCTCTTTCCCTGGATTGAAGCTCGGGGGCTGTAAAGAATCCTCTTCTGCCGAAACCGGTGTGGCTCAGTGGATAGAGCGTCGGCCTGCGGACTGAAAGGTCCCAGGTTCGATTCCGGTCGAGGGCATGTACCTTGATTGCAGGCACGTCCCCAGTAGGGGGTGTGCATGAGGCAGCTGATAGATGATTCTCTCTCATCGATGTTTCTGACTCTCTACTCCTCTCTCATCCTCTCTGTAAAAAATCAATAATAAAATAAAAGAATCCTCTTCTGAGATTCATCCATCACGACGGAAGCTAACTAAGGAAATCCCTCTCAGTTCGGAGTCAGTGACCTTGCCATGTGAGGGAGTAAGAGCTTCCTGCGCATGCCTCGATCTCCTATCTAAGACTCCGAATTCCCTTGTGATGACTTTTAGGCACCAGCGGGCTCCAGTAGGACATGGTGAGGGGCTACTGCGGGGTAGCCAGCCCCCTACCCTAGATTCCCACGGACCGATTCATATTTCTTTCAAATGAGGTCGCCTTATACATAGAGAGCACAATCAAATCACTGTGCATGAAGTTTAATGAAACAAGAGGCAAAGAAAGTTGAAATTTTGTGATACTTCCTCTTCTTTCCCATTAAAGAAGGTAATGCTATCATATTCTAACATCCCTACTCTACTGGTTTGGATAAACCAACTGTAAAGCCAATGTTGTGGAGCTGGTGAAAGACAGTTGAATATGGGTTGGGCATTAGATGATATTACAGAATTATCGTTAATAATTAGGTGTGATAATGACCTAGTGATCATGAAAACAAGTATTTCATGGATGTATACAGAAGTGCTGATGGGTGAATAGGACTAGGATCTGTCTTAAAGAGAACTGGAGGAAGAAGAGAACAAGAGAAAGAGGAAGACAGAGAAGTCGGGAAGACAAGGCTGGTGATAATGAAGGCAGAGGAAGGAGAGAAAAGATGGGAGAGAGAGGAAAAAGACTGGCAAAATGACGATGCTGCAAAAACGAGGGAATTCATTATAATATTCTCTTTATCCCCATATGTGTTTTTAAATTCCCCTAAGGGTGTGTGTGTGTGTGTGTGTGTGTTTATGCGAGCGTGCTTATAGCCTACAAAAATTTTCTAATAAAAGTAAAGATGCAGATTTCTCATTGTCTTCTCTACCAAATGTCTTTTTTTTCCCCCCTAATTTTTTTTTTTTATGTGCAAGAAGAAGCATCCTGTGAGGCTGACAGGAGCGCTCCGAGCTGAAGAGTACAAAGGAGCTGACGGGAAGGAGAATCCGCCCATGGATTCCTGGCACAATGTATGTTTTAAAAGGAGAGAGAGGAGGGAGAGATGGCATTGTTGCTCTCCTGACCCTTCTCCCTGATTATGCCGGGGCAGGGCTCGGGGTCACGGGGAGAATGACTCGGTGGCCGACCATTTGCCCCGGTTTGTGAACATCAAAAAGCCCTTGTTCTCAGCACATTCCACGCTCAGTCTCCCACCTACTCGGGAAATGTCCCGGGTGCTCAGATTAGCACGCACATGAATGAGATGACTCTATTGCGAGGATCGCCCCCGTTGGGGCACCCAGGGAGGGCCGTCTTGTTACTGTGAATGGCCCGGCGTGTGACACTTAGGAAGTTAAACGCACTCGGTGTTGGTGGAGGTATTGCAGATAAACACTCCGCGGGCCCAGCTGCTGGAAGTCGAATGGAAATTTCTCTCCCCGGCGCAGATGGCGGGCAGGCCAAGGAGCGCGCGGGCCTCGCAGACAGAAGGTCAGGTCATGGCTGAGAGACCCGAGAACAATCGCCGCCCGGCTGCCCCGGGTCACCCTGGACCGAGACACCGCCCCTCTGTTCGCGGAGACTGTCTGTGCAGACAAAACAGTGGCAGGGGCCGCCGAGGAGATGTCCTCACGCTCTGTCCCGGGGGAATAAGGGTCGCAGGGACATCGCAGATCATCACGTGGCTGTGGGAGGTCTCATTCCCAACTCTCTGATCTCCGAAAAAAATGCACATCTCTATCTAAATCAACCCTCAAAATCAAATGGACACTCTATACTATAAAACCTTCTTTTAAAGACTTTGAGGTAGGCTTTTATTTTAGAAAACTTATGAGAGGTCAGTGGGGGAAAGGAGACATAGGCGATACTTGAAACAATAAAGAATAAAAAATTAAAAATAAAACAACACTGAGAATCCTCGTAAAGCTGTTAGGGTTTCATATCTACCAGGAACCGTTTTACAAATGAAAACTGATCCCTTTAAAACCCTGCGCCTTTAACCTCCACGCTATCTCTGGTTCATTGCAATGAGACGTGAGAAATAACGGTAAAAGATTAACATGACAAAGACTCATTCGTATGTTTTTCATTTACAAGTGATATCATAATGCTATTGTTCCTGCAGTGTTTTCTCTCTCTAGAAGATTATAATGTGGATTTTAAATAACTCGGGAACTCTTCTTTGCTAGATTTTTCCAGTTAGCCCAACTTGTTATGCTGGCAGATGCTAGAGAATAACATAAAAGGTATAGAACAGTGCCAGCGAGTATTCTAAAAAGGATATTTTTTAAAAGTCATAATGCATCAGCCAAGGGAAACTCCGTGTTAGGTCTGGAAGTCCTAACCTTCAGTCCCTGATAAAAAAGGATTGTCAATTCCATTATCAGGCACGCCCCCAACTGGATAGAACAAAATAGTCCCGTTATTTGTACACGTTAATCACGAAAATTCTTCTCAATATTTAGAATGCTGTAACACTTTGACTACCGCGGTACAAAAGCAGGATTTGCTTTTGTTTGTTTAGATTTTCATTTAGTGACAGGGATTTCCATTTTGACTTGAAAAACGTTTTATACTAAGTTTCATTATTACTTTCATTTTCAATCTCTTACCTAATTGTGTTTGTGTCTTAGAGACCTGATCGGGTTGGAAGGGAAAACACGTTGGTGAATAGGACAAAAAGCTTTGAACTGGAAACATGTTTGTTTGTTTTTTATTTACTTAGGGCTACCTACTTTTACATTGTAGCGATTTCTCCAAAATACTGATACTAAGACCTCAGTATCTTATTATTTTTATTTATTTAAATTCTTATGGTTAAATGGACACTCTGTATTATAAAATCTCCTTTTTAAAGACTTTATGAGGTAGGCTTTTATTTTTAGAAAATTTATAAAGAAGTTTTTGTTTTAGTTGAACGAATTTATCATCCTGCTTTCCTTGAATTGTAACATAAGAACAGAAAACCCAAATCAGCCTGTTAGAACTGCTTTCCTCCACGTTTTGTCCACTTTGTCAATTAAAATCAGGGCATCTATATGATCTCAACCAAATAGAAGATAAAAAAACATCTGCGCAAACTGGAATTGAATAAGCAGGATTTTTTGGAACATTTCTAATTTTGCTGTTTTTAGGCACCCCGAGCAAACGTCTTCATGGTTATCTTAGTTAAAACTGGCTTCACTCTGCCAACAATCAATTTGATTGACATATTTACATATCAACTCATCTCATCGTACAAATTTTAAACTTTTTCACTTAAAATTGGATTCAAGTTGGCATCTTTCGAGAACTTCGTGTACGTATATTTTAGGTTCAAACTGTGCATTAGAACATTTTTTTAAACTTTTGTAAGTAATAGATACACATATCCAAATGTATATTTATGACCTGTCAGAATGGAAATTCATATGCATGCAGTTGTACCCTCACCACTTCATGTGAAAGGTGGTAATTTTAGGCAACTACAAGTGAAATTCTTTTAATAGTATGAACTGAATCGTTCCATTAGAACCAATATAATAGAGATGAATGACTTAGGAATAAAACCACCTCAGCTTCAGACAGAGCGTTCATGTGCTCACTATGCCATGGCTTACCTGATCTTTCAGGTCAAGGTCCCTCTTAGCTTTGGCTCTGTACTCTCTGAGATCCTTTTCTGCCTCCTCCTTCTCCATTTTGGTTTTATTCAATTGATAGCGCAATTCCCCACACACCTGTTAGATGACAAAAACTAGATCAATGCTAGTAGCTGCTGGAATCGACCAGCCGATGCCTGCAATTAGATCTTTTGGTGCCCCCTAGAGGGCATGTAAATAAAAAAACAGCACAACTTTTCTAAGAATGGCACTTTTCCTATTAGGATATCCAATATAATATTCTGTTAAGATGTGGAGCCAACCCCAGGTATTGCTGAATATAACAATTTCAAACTATAGATAAAGAAATGCATACTAAGGAATTTAAGTAATGTTTCACGATTTCTTCTGTAAAATCATAGTTTCAATTGCATATTACCATCCAAAATGCACTGTCATCTCAATTTTAAGTAGGTAAAATTATTAATGAAAATATTAAGCTATGGTATTATTCATTTAAATTCTTATGGTTAAATAGGCACTCTGTATTATAAGACCTTCTTTTAAAGATTTTATGAAGTAGGCTTTTATTTTAGAAAATTTATAAAGAAGTTTTTGTCTCTGCTATTAGACTATATTATTGATATCTAGGTGTAGTAGCCATATTAACTATAAGCTCTTTAGACAATGCCAATCTCATTATGCACAACTACGTATTTCAACTAAAGAAAGATTGCGTGGTAAAGGTCATGGGCTGGATCTAAGCACATTCTGCATTCGTAACTGTAGATTTAGCAAAAAGGAAAATGTACATTTAAGTGAAATAATGCTAACTTATCATTAAATAATGAACCCACATCATGTCTTAAAAGTCTTTTCTACAGTTTTGTTTTCAATCTGTCGTCTCTACAGACATGACTATATTTGGAAAATGCAATTAGCAGATAAATTTATGTAAAGAAGTGATAAGCCTCGGGGAGAACAGAAGACTTATAGAGCGATGAACGAATACATGATTCTGCTCCATCAGCCTCTAATGGACCAAGACAAGTTTTAAAAATCATGTGTCACGTAAGGTTATACTTGTCTGAAACTTGTCAAATTTGGTATTTCTCCAAAAAGGATGATTAGAACTTTGGAAATTAGTACCATCAATATTGAGGTACTAGAATGTTAGAAAACCTGTATGCATTTCCTATGTTCAAATAAAACATATCTTGAAAAATAAACTATTCTGTGTTCCAAAGATATAGTGACAAGACAGAAAAAAGCCAATAAGCTTTCCCCCAGTGGCCCACAAAAGCTAGAAAAACAGTAAAATTACTAAAAATTCTATTTGAAATTCAAATGCTTTCAGCGTGTGAGTTGATCTTTCTCATTTAGAAAAATTAGTAATTTACATAAAGGCATTACTTTTAAAGCTAAATAAAATTTAAAAATTAAGAGTGCCAGAAAAAAATGGAGGGTCCCTAATTTACTTTCTTTCTTAGTTCTTCACTGTTTCAATCTATTTGATTTACCCTCATGAATGAAATGAAAATATCCAACTTGATAATACCAGAAAATAATAATTATACAACAATTATACAATCACGGTGTTTAAAACCCAGCACCAACACAAAATTATTACATGTAACAAGTGTCTAAGCATTAGGTCTTATTGAAAATTATTTTATCCCTTTATTTTCTTTTTAAAATTCCCTTGCCTTACTACTTTCAGTTTAGCATTTGTGAGTTTATCCATAACATTGAAATTCTATCTAAAATAGACAAATAAATTGGACTAGAATTATATTATCTTTTGGTTGGAAGCAACCTCAATGCACTCCTCTGATGCCTGAGTCCCTCTGGACAATTCTAAGGACAGATTATGCTCATTCTTTACTCCACAGATTTCAACAGAAAGTTCTATGCCTATGATGAGCTGAGAACTCCGGCCATAGCTATCATCCATAAATTGGATTAACTATGTTCATGCCTCTGCATCAGTTCTCCTACTTCTGCCCCTCTCTGCACACAAACGCATTTACTATGTGGGTAAATATGATATTTTTATTTTATTTATTTATTTATTTATTTATTTTTTAAAATATATTTTATTGATTTTTCACAGAGAGGAAGAGAGAGGAATAGAGAGTTAGAAACATCGATGAGAGAGAATCATTGATCAGCTGCCTCTTGCACACCTTCCACCGGGGATGTGCCTGCAACCAAGGTACATGCCCTTGCCCGGAATCAAACCCGGAACCTTTCAGCCTGCAGGCCTACGCTCTATCCACTGAGCCAAACCGGTCCTGGCTATATGATATTTTTAAACATCTACATTTGCTAGGTTGATTAAATCCAGGGAAGAGAAAGAAAAATTAGGCTCCCTTTCCTACCGTAGGTTAAAGTTCACTTAAAACTTCATTTGAATTACTAAATTATAAAACAACAATGGAATACAATAGGTCAAAATTTAGGAAAATACAGTGAGAAACAAAATTCAATGTCAAAAGGTTATGAGTTTTAAAATAACCTGTGAATATATTGATTAAAAAGAATTCATTTAACTTATTATGTCATGCATGCCATTATTTAGTTTCTTAGTGTTAAAGCAATTGATTACTGAAATCTACATGGACCGCTAGTGTTTCTTAAATACGTGCCTTACACCAGCCAGTTAAGACTATTAAACATTTTAGTACTAGGTTCACAACTTTGTGATACCCGGACAGCAAAAAATATGACTTTTAAAGTATAAATTTAAAGACCAATAAAATAATTAGCTGTAGCAGTAGAACCTTGACTTCAGAGACCAAGTCTGAAAAAGAGATCAAGCCTGCAGATTTCATGTTAAGCACATGCCTCATGTTGTAAATATATGTCTTTTGGCATTATGATGAAGATCAGACGATCAAACCTATGCTATATCTGGCAAAAATTACTTATAATTAGCAAGTTGTTTTTTTTTTTAAAGCAACTGTTGTCAAATATTCCATCATTAAATAAAGCTTGCTTATTTATAAGTCTGTCTCAGCCACTGATCTCTTAAGCTCTCTGAGAATATGATTTGTGTCTAATTCATCTTTGTACAGTATTTGCAGCATCCAGCCAACAGTATGAACTGTACGTGAGTGACAATTAGGTGGACTTTTATTATCTTGAAATAACAAAACTTCTCCACTCCACACTTCTTTCTGAGCCTTATTCAGTAGGACAAGACGTTGCAAGGAAAATATGTAAGTAATGATTAAACTGAAATGTGGCTTTGTACCTTCGTGGCATCCGTTTCCCGGGAAGCAAGCTGGTTCTGCATTTCTTCTAGCTGGTTCACAGCTGAAACCTTCTCCCTCGTGGCCTTTTCCAGCTGGGCCTCCAGGTGGGCCAGGTGCTGAGACAGAGCCAACATCTGAAAGAGGAAGTCAGAGTCCTAAGTGATAACGTCATTTGACAACTGAGTCGTAAATACTGAGTTCACAGAGCCTCAGCCACTGAGCTTCCCTGAAAGCCCTTTCTCTGTGGATTGGTATGTCCATTTTTTTTTTGCCTCTTCAACCCATCTCTCCCCCATGACGTAAGCATGTACTTCCCTGGTCTCTCTCGTCATTGCGGAAAACATATGACACGATGATAAAAATCCAAGTGTTGGTTGAAACTCTAAGGTAACAGATAGCAGACACCTAAGCTGCGGGAGAGATGGACATGACTACATTTCACAGGTGTTGCCAAGGAATCAGACGACTCTTAAACCCCTCTCCGCACACAGGGCATAGAGGATTGATCGAGTGGGAGAGCTGGAGGGGCCGGCACTTCAGAGAGAGAGCTACTGGTAGTCTCTGAAACGCCTTCGCTCCCCCATCGTCGCTGGAGGAGGCTCTCCGAGGTTCCCCAGCCTTCCCATGACCTCCTGGCCCATTCCCCCAGAGGGACTCCCCTCAGCCACATCTCCTCTCCTCCAGGAGGTCTCTCTGGCCCCCAGCTCCCAGCACAAACAAAAGCGCCTTCATATACTCGGAGTTGCTCCTCAGTGAACGTGCACTGGGTGGTCCTTCCTGCTGCTTGCAGCCACCGCCCATTCTCATTGGCTGCTGTCCATGCCGTCCTGGTGCTGAAGTAGTTCCACTACCACCTCTGTCTACCCTGTGGCACCCCAGCCTCTGCACTTCTCACAATGTGTTCAGCGTCTGTTTCCTCACCAGAACCTCTACAATCTTCAAGGGCACGCTCCTCGAGAGGCACCAAATGTTTGGTAAATGCATTGGAAAACCAGAATAAATGGTTTTTCTGAGGGACTTTATGGGTACCCGGCAGTCAGGTATCCTCTGAGGGGTCCCGGATTGGAGAGGGTGCAGGCTGGGCTGAGAGGACCCTCTCATACACAGATTTTGAGCACGGGGCCTCTAGTTTGTACATAAAATTATCTTTGCTCATACCAAGCTACAAACCACCCTTACACACATTCCAGTTCAAACCTAAACGTCAAAAGAAGCTCAATGTAACAATCAGAAACATTCATTTAAGTTCCTTAATCAAAAAAATTCAAGTTCATGACTATCCACATCCTGAATGTGTCATGATAGCTTCTCTGGAAAAGTACAGCAACCATAAACCAAACTTTAATGACCAGCTCCTAAAAATCATCTATGACTTATGGGGAGCTATGTATGGTAAACACAAGATCACTGTGTGGTTTTTTTGAAGTAACTGCTAGACGTGTTAGCAGAAGCTCTCCTTGTAAATACTGAGTCCGTTTGCATGACAAGGCGTGTAACGCATCACACTCTCTCCCTCCGGCACCTCCCTCTGCCGCCTGCCACTTCTCCCCTCTGCCCGTTACCTGTCTGCTCCCTCCTGTCACCCACCCCGGGCCTCCCCTCCGAGGCACGCCTTCTCCACCCCACGCCCACCATCTGGAAGCCAGCATCTCTCTGCGGGAGCCTCTCCATCCACATCTGTCGCAGGAACACGGACAGCTGCGACCCTGCGGCGTCCGGGCCGGCGGCAGCAGGTAAGTCCTCTCCGCTCTGACAGGGCAAGCGGAGACAAGGACGCCCGGGTCAGGAGAGCCTGGCAGAAAACTCTGCCTTGACATGGCCCCCGGTGCGCTGGGCACGGGGTACAGCGGGCCTCCCGCCGCGAGAGGCACCGAATGAAGGACTCAGCACAGGGTTCCTGCCAGGGAGCCAGATCAGGAAACGCACGGACCACAGAGGGAGCTCCATACCCAGATGAGGAACGACTGACTCGACGCACAAGCCCGAGGGGCTCAGTGCCACCAGAGACCATCTCTCTCTCTTTTTTTTTTCTTTTTTTAAAATATATTTTTATTATTTTTTTTACAGAAAGGAAGGGAGAGGGATAGAGAGTCAGAAACATCAATGAGAGAGAAACATCGATCAGCTGCCCCCTGCACAGCCCCTAATAGGGATGTGCCTGGAACCAAGGCACATGCCCTAGACCAGAATCAAAACTGGGACCTTTCAGTCCACAGGCCGACGCTCTATCCACTGAGCTACACGGTTTAGGGCCCAAAGACCATCTCTTAAGACAGCAAACACACACACAGCGAGGACCTTGCTTGGGGCAATGATTAAAAAGCTCTCCAGGCAGAAGGCATCTGTGCCCCTAGAGATGCCCACGCACATGGGATTTTTAAATTAAATTAAAGGAGAGAGGAGACAAATAATAAAAAGAAAGAAGATCTAAAAGTAGAAGCGAGCACGTCTCAATGCTGGAAGGCGGAGAGCCAGCTCTGGCAGTGACTAAGGACATTTACAACATCCTAATTCATTGATCCAGCTCCCTCCCCGATTAACTGCCTGAGCGAGGCGGTGTGATACACATTCTCTCTGAATCCCCTGGAGGAAGAATGGTATTGGATTAATTTTCCATTGAAAAAAGTGAGAGTCGGTAAATGAAGTCATTTGCCCAAGTTCATTCAAGCTAATAAATAAAAAGCAGGGCTAGGCTTTATATTCAGATCTGTCTGCTTTTACTCACACGAAGACCCAAGAAATCTACCTAATAAGCCAGAAGCTAAAATGTATGAAATGCCCACGCTAAGTTAGGTATTGTGTTAGATACTTTCAAAACATTATCTCATCGAATTCAATCAATCCATGGAGTAGATTAGCTCCATTATTTACTCTCGAAATTTAAATATATATCTTACTGATTTTTTTACAGAGAGGAAGAGAGAGGGATAGAGAGTTAGAAACATTGATGAGAGAATCATCAATTAGCTGCCTCTTGCACACCCCCTACTGGGGATGTGCCCGCAACCAAGGTACATGCCCTTGACCGGAATCGAACCTGGGACTCTTGAGTCCGCAGACCAATGCTCTATCCACTAAGCCAAACCGGTTTCCGCTATTCTTGAAATTTAGAGAGGTCCAATTCTTCAAGGTCACGGTGAGGTCAACTTAGATTCAACCCTAAGACTTTCACTCCAACGCCACTTTCTGCCATTTGCTGGTGACTGCCCTCACCCAGCGCTGGGACCATTTTCAGCCTTTATTTCTGCACCTGCACTGAGGGCAGGGCCTCGAGATCCAATGCCAACCAGGCCTCACCGAGGGCAAGACAGATGACTCAGCCTCAGATACATTGCATCTCTGTCGTCACCTCTATTCAGCAAAGAATTGTCAGCATAAGAAAGAGGCTCTGTTACCTGCGCCAGCACCTGGAATAGTGCCTGGTGCATTCAGTCCTCTCTTGTCCTTTCTTAGCAGGCATTCTCATCAAGGTATTTTACACAGTAGAACTACTCAGCGAGGCAAAAGTTTCCACCAAACAACCAGAAAACAAAACAAAACAAAAAATATCTCCTAGGTGTGAACAGTTGTCTTTGAAGTTGATACCATTTTCTCTCCGCTCACGGTTTTACCTCCCCCAAGCCTTAGTCATGCTGCTATGGCCAGTATTCCTTCCCACACTCTGCATTTCTAAAATCCTCCCTGTTCTTTGAAGCTTAGCTGAGACGCCGCCTTCTCCGAGAAGCCTTCCATGATCTCTTGCAGACAGGGATTCTGATCCTCTGGATTGTCAGCATTTCATTCATACCTTTCCAATTCAACAACAATATATGGAGCACATTTTATGCGAGAGGAATGTCCCAAGCTATGAGGGTGTTAAGAGGCCGTACAATCAGGGAACTCCTTGTAAATGAGGGAAGGCAAACAATTCAACAAGAACTTGGAATAAATTGAGTTCATCCCTGGGAGGCTGTGAGAGGAGGTGGTACCAAGAAGGACTTTGAAGCATCCATTGGAGTGGGCAGAGGAAGAAGATTCCTCCAGGCAGGGGGCAAAGCACAAGCAAAACCCTGAAATAAAAAGATAGCATGACCCTAGCCGGTTTGACTCAGTGGATGGAGCGTCGGCCTGCGGGCTGAAGGGTCCCGGGTTCAATTCCATCAAGGGCACATGCCCGGATTATGGGCTCCATCCCTAGGGTGGGGTGTGCAGGAGGCAGCCAATCCATGATTCTCTTTCATCACTCATGTTTCCATCTCTTTCTCCCTCTCCCTTCCTCTCTGAAATCAATAAAAATACATGAAAAAGAAAAGAGTTTCAGCCTACAAGCCATGGGAGACATCGCCACCAACACTCGCGCGATGTGGACCCAGAGCTGGGAGTGGGAGTACCTTGGATCCCAAGTTCTCCCGCTCCTGTGTCAGCTCCTTCTTCATCATCTCTTTGTCGCAGGCCCGCTTCTCCTGCTGCGTGGCCAGCTCCTTCTCCAGCCGCTCCGCCTGCCTCTCCAGCTCGCTCCTCAGCTGCTCACACTGGATCAGAGCCTGCGGGAGAAGACAGTACATGGGAGCTGGGGATTTAGAAAGATAAGGAGGAAATGAGACAGTGAAGCTGTATTTTTTTTTATTTAAAATACTTAAAACGCACTATAGCCCTATGGCTCAGTGGGTAGCACGCTGGCCTGTCGACCGAATGGTTTCAGGTTCGATTCTGGTCAAGGGCATGTGACAGGTTCCGGGCTTGATTTCCAGTAGGGGGCGTGCAAGAGGCAGCCAATCAATGACTGTCATCATTGTTTATATATCTCTCTCTTTCTCTTTGAAATCAATAAAAATATATATTTTTAAAAAGACACACTATAAAGTCAAATAGACAATTTGTACACTTACTGATGTAACAGTTTTTGAGCATTATATTTATCTCGATTCGCATTATCAAAGCTACATTAACTTTTATCAACAAAATTCAGGAAACGGGCCTTGATGAAGGCCACTGATGAGTGAGAATCCTAAATAAAGGGGATCAGAAAAATAAAAGGTTCTAGTACTTTTGATTATATACCATGTTAATATTACAAGAAATATGAAAGTATCCATTTTTAACTGATCTTTTCATTTTCTCATGGTTAAAGTTATTTGAATATTTTTAAATGTTAAACATGAAAATTTTTTTAAAAGATGTTGAGTTTATTTATTAGATACAAGCATCTGTCTTTTTTTTTTTTTTTTTTTTTATCATTATGCTAGAAGCCCAGTGCACGGAATTCATGCATGGGGAGGGTCCCTAGGCCTGGCCAGCCATCAGGGCCAATCTGGGCCTTTTGGTTGCCAGCTGCCAGCCAGAGCCTTCCATTGTTCCATGCTGCCCTCTGGTGGTCAGGGCACGTCATAGAGAGCGATCAGTCTCCCAATCAAACTTGCACAGGGACAATGTGCATATTAGGCATTTAGATAGATAGATAGAAAGATAACAACCAAACTTCTTTAAATATAACTAAGATCAGACTTAGTTTACTCCCCTTACACTTATAACTACAATAAAAATTATATAGTAATCAAAAGTTAAGGCAAGACCAAAACATCATATTTGTTTTATAAAACGAGAATTGCCATCTTTCATTTCTAGTTATTTAAAAATCTGTAACTGTCCATTAGTTTAAATTCCCCACTCTGCAATTCCAGAAGTAAACATTCTTTAACTTCCTCTTGGTTATATTCATCTTATGTGTATATATAATACTCAATAATAAATGATGACTTCAAAAATTCCAATTTTTAAAAATCCCTATAAAATTAAGTTGCTTCACACAGAAGATCGGAGTCATCCTAAGGAGTCTTAGTTTTAGTCCAGTGGCCCAGGCTTATGATATCACCTGGTCCATCCTCTATTTCCCCTGAAGATAGAGACCCGCGTGTCATGTGACTCCCATACTGCGTGGTCTTAAGATTCAGGGTCACATTTGCTGTGAATGGAGACGAATGGTCTCGGTGAGCAGTCAGCGTGGTTACGCATAGCTCTGCTTCCCTCTGCTGAGCGCTGCAGTAAATACAGTAAATGTCTGGGGCATGTGAGCTTTCTGTCCTCAGCTGGGAAGAATTAAACTACAATTTCTTCCCGACTCTTCTGGAAAGTTCTGTACGCCCCGATGAAGTTAAATTGTCTCAGATTTTTACTTCTGGAATTGCAGAGTGGGGAATTTAAACTAGTAGACAGTTACGGATTTTTAAATAACTAGAAATGGAAGATGGCAATTCTCATTTTATAAAACAAATATGATGTTTTGGTCTTGCCTTATCTTAACTTTTGATTACTATCTATTTTTTTTACTGTAGTTATAGGGGTAAGGGGAGTGAACTAAGTCTGATCTTAGTTATAGTTTAAAAAGTTTGGTTGTAAGTAGCTGCAGTTACTAAACAATGACTCTTCCACAGAACTAGTCCCAACTCCAATTCAAGTTGAGAATGTTTTTCAAAAAAATTTAAAATTAGATTTTAATTAAAAAGAGACATTTTAAAAGCACATGGCCAAGGGGGTGACTGCCCGCTCCCCCCCAGCAACCTGTGGAAATGGCCGCAGGCCTGAGGAGCTGGGCATTTTGCTTCCCCACCCAGTACATTCAGTCCTCAGGGACTTCTCTCCCGGAAACTCCTTCATCTGTGCTCATGCTTGACGTTCCCAGTCCTGGTCTACTAAACCAAAGAGCATGCGTTACTTATCTTAATGGGGTCAAACATTCTCTAAAAGAAATGTCTATCTAGGTAACTCCATTTTTATTTATTTATTTATTTTAAAACATATTTTTATTGAGTTCCGAGAGGAAGGGAGAAGGGAGAGTGAGAGAGACAGAAACATCAATGATGAAAGACAATCATTGACCGGCCGCCTCCTGCACACCCCACACTGAGGATCGAGCCCACGACCCAGGCATGTGCTCTGACCAGAATCAAACCAGGACCTCCTGGTTCACAGGTCGATGCTCAACCACTGAGCCACACTGGCTGGGCAGTTGACTCCATTTTTAAAATAGGCAACCTATTGATATAAAAAAGTCCTTCCCAACTGCCAGCCAGGGTCAGGCTCCTAGAAACCCTGATAGAATTCACCATTAAAGAATTAAAGATCTAATGAAAGGTACAGTTTTCACTTAAGAATGTAACCTTTAAAACATAGGAAAATCGTTTTATTTGTTATGAAATGAAGCCCACAAAATAAAATTGGTTACCAGCATGCCTTAAGCATGTAACGTATGAATAGCATCGATACTGCTATTTCATTTATAAATGCTTGCTTACCAGAAACCTCTCAGCCAGCCTTACCCCTATCTCCCATGTTCAAGATAGTTAGCATTTGTTTGGTTTACGGAAGATAATGTTAAGTATCCAGAAGAATTATTTTCTACGCCTGTGACTGCAGTCAAATATTCAACGCTTTTGTGATTGCTTTTTTTTTTTTTTAATTCAGGTTTCTCATTCTTGCCTTTCTGATTCTGCCTTAGTCCAGGAAAAAAAAAAAAATTATTTGGGTCCTTTAAAAGGAGAAAAAAAGAAAAAGGTTTGGGAGTTGGGGGTATTTATTCAACCTACTGTGTTGGTATTTTTTTGGGGGAAAATCCTTCTTGGCATGGTTATGCCATTCATATAGGCTTAGGGTAATGTTACGCTGAGGCCTGCAGCTCCCCTTCAGAGAGAGGCAGGCCGGTCTTCACTGGGCAGACCACCCTCTCACCGGTAGCTCTCCCAGGCATCACTGAAAAGCCTCGGCTTGTTCACCCTCATTTGGTCCCAGGTTAATTTTTAAAAAATATATTTTATTGATTTTATTACAGAGAGGAAGGGAGAAGGATAGAGAGTTAAGAACATCGATGAGAGAGAAACATTGATCAGCAGCCTCCCGCACACCCCCTACTGGGGATGTTCCCGCAATCAAGGTACCTGCCCTTGACCAGAATCAAACCTGGGACCTTTCAGTCCACAGGCATACGCTCTGTCCACTGAGCCACACCAGTCAGGGCCCAGGTTGATTTTTTTTTTTTTTTTTTTGCCTCTTGTAAGGTTATCTCCACTACAATGATTTGCAATTTTCAAAGGAAAACAAAAACATCTATTGAGCACTGACTATGAACCAGGCACTTTGCTAAATGGCTTCTGTGTGGATTAGTTGATTTAACTCCTTCACTAGATTTTAATTGGTTCTTATTCAGTTAAAGAAACTGAGCTTGGAGCCAGTAAGTAGCTTGTTCAAGATCAAAAATCCAGAAAGCAGCAGGTTAAATCCGATCCAAAGTACTTCTACATGGAATCTACAGGAACAAAACTGTAATTTTCTCTTTTGTCAATCTGCTGTCTTATAAATTTCTCAGGTGTTTTCACTGCCACTATCAATGTACACACATAATATAAAATTACTTTTTTTTTTTATTCACTTGCATGCATTACGCAAAGTCGAACACTAGGTGGCACCAAATAGCAAGGAACTATCAGAACAAAGTACCATTTCCTAGCTCACTAACAAAGTAATTGGCTTCAAAATTAAAATATGAATGTTGTCTGTTTTTATTCTCCGAAAGCAAAACTACTAATGTGTTGCAACATATCATAGAGAAAAAAATCGGTAGACTTGCACTGCATTTTGTAAACTGCTTAGAAATCAAACCTCGCATTATTAATAATTCAGTAAAATATGCTTAATAGAGCCCCAGCCGGTTTGGCTCAGCGGATAGAGCATCGGCCTGCGGACTAAAGGGTCCCAAGTGTGATTCCCGGTCAGGGCACATGCGTGGGCTGTGGGCTCCATCCCCAGTGTGGGGCGTGCAGGAGGCAGCTGATTCTCTCTCATCATTGATGTTTCTCTCTTTCTCCCTCTCCCATTCTCTCTAAAATCAATAAAGAATATATATATATATATATATATATATATATATATATATATATTTTTTTTTTTTTTTAAAGCTTACAAGGTGCTGTGCCTGTGGAGGATGGGGTGTGAGAGGGGAGTGACAGGAAGTGACCTTGGAGGGCACAGGGGAGCACTATGACAGGCCTCACACAAAGAGGGTGGTGGGGATCCCGGAAGGACAGTCACATGACCGCATCTGCTAAGAAAGACCCCATCTGGCTGCAGTGGAGCGGGGTGAAGAGGGGGGTCAGGAGGCTTTCATGGCTCATCACCCCAGAGATCACAAGAAAGGGGGCCGGGAGGAAGGAATTCCTAGATCAGAGCCGCGATTGGCTGGAGGCCCGGAGGGCAGGGAGGCTGCCGTCCAGGCCTCCTGCAGGGCCTGTCCCTGAACAAGGGTGCCATTCAGAGGCCAGGACACAACAGCCGGGGGCGGTGACTGGGAGCTCCGTCCGGACTGTGAAATGCACACTGACAGGGAGAGGGAAGAAGACGGGCCTGAGACGGCAGATGCAATGAGAGGCGAGAGGAGGCTGAGCAGCTAAAGGCAGCAATGAGGACACCGAGTAGGTTCAATTAACGGATGGGGAGCAAGAGATGGGTCAGAGAGAGCGGGCTCAGAATCGGGGTCCTGCCGAAACCGGTTTGGCTCAGTGGACAGAGCACTGATCTGCAGACTGAAAGGTCCCGGGTTCGAATCCGGTCAAGGGCATGTACACTGGTTGCGGGCACATTCCTGGTAGGGGTTGTGCAGGAGGCAGCTGGTCGATGATTCTCTCTCACCGATGTTTCTGGATCTCTATCCCTCTCCCTTCCTCTCTGTGAAAAATCAATAAAATATATATATATATTTTTAAAAAGTTAAAAAAAAAGAATCGGGGTCCTCAAGGACGCTTCAGTTAACGTGGGAGTTACAGTAGGACAGGGGGGACGGGGGCAAAGAAGCCCAAGTGTGGGGGCCATGTGGGGACCAGGTGTCCATACGTTACCACATGGACACGGAAACCTTTGAGGCTGATGAGAGAAGGGGGCGATGCTGCAGAAGGAACAGCTCTGCCCCTCCAAAGCCCTCACGTTCACCCCCTCCCTCCAATGTGCTGGTGTCAGGAGGGGGGGCTACCGGATACAGTCACCGCAGCTACGTGTGGCCACGGTGCGTAGGGAAATACAGCGCGACTCTAATGGATGGGGAGCCACCAAAGAGCAATGACCCAGCCGTAACTCCTATTATTCAAAGCTCCTACAGCACTACCGGTCACTGAGTGAGAATCCTTACTGTCGTCATCATTATCTGTGAACATGCCTGATTTAGTACACACCATGGATCTAGACTCATAGCTAGGGATGCTATAATATACTCATATACTATTATCTCTGGCCTAAACAGGCGGTCGGATATCCCTTGAGGGGGTCCCAGATTGGAGAGGGTGTAGGCTGGGCTGAGGGACAACCCCACCCACCCACCCTCACTCCATGCACAAATTTCGTGCACCGGGCCTCTGGTACACATATATTATTCTCTGTGGCATACTTGGATATTCTCAAAATTCCCTGTGGACAGCCAGCTCGGCTCAGTGGATAGAGCCTCAGCCTGTGAACTGAAGGACTCTAGGTTCAATTCTGGTCAAGGGCACAGGCCTGGGTTGTGGGCTTGCTCCCCAGTAGGGGGTGTGCAGGAGGCAGCCGAACAATGATTTTCTGTCATCACTGATGTTTCTATCTCCCTCTCCCTTCCTCTCTGAAATCAATAAATCTATATATATATATATATATATATATATATATATATATATAAATTCCCTGTGTATAGGAAAAAACACATTTGTCTTTAGTTATACATGAACATGTACTTTTGGCTGTCAAGATTTTTGCACCATTGAAATATAGACCGTGTTTCCCCTGAAAATAAGACATCCTCTGAAAATAAGACCTACTTACAGGTTTCCTTCTGAGTGAAATATAAGGCATCCCCCCGAAAATAAGGCCCCCCTAGGCTAAACATGAGAGATTTGGTCCACTGATTCAGAAAGAAATGGAGTCACAAGAAATTCACCAGGAAATTCAGGAATTGGATTGTTATGATGATGTTCCAGAAGATGATGACATGATTGTCACTGAATAAATGAGTAAATTCTTGAGACTGTAGGATTCACAGTTTGTCTGGTTTGTATTGACAACTACGGTACTACCGTACCGTATACAGGTAATAAATTTCCTTTATTTTCATTTAACAATAAATGTGTACCGTATTCTTCTTCATGGAAAAATAAGACATCCCCTGAAAATAAGACCTTAGCACATCTTTGGGAGCAAAAAGTAATATAAGACACTGTCTTATTTTCGGGGAAAACAGCCTAAGCTACCGTTAGACTGTTTGACTATGGTAGCTATGCCGCGTACTGACCACCACGGGACAGATGCTCAATGCAATGCACAGGCATAGAAACATGAAACAGACGGATGAATCTCAGAGGGAAGGGGAAGTGGGGAGGAGGGAGGGTGAGAAGAGATTGACCAAAGATCTTATATGCATACTAGAGGCCCCGTGCAAGAATTCATGCACCAGTGGGGTCCCTTGGCCTGGCTTGCAGGGATCGGGCCAAATCTGTGCACTGGGCCTCCGACATCCCCCAACGGGTCCCAGATTGCGAAAGGGCGCAGGCCAGGCCCAGGGACCCCACCGGTGCACGAATCCGTGCACCGGGCCTCTAGTCATCAAATACAAAGATTGAGCATACGAGCCTCTCAATGTCCTTGACCTGTGTTCTCTGGACAGCGATAGAAGGGTATCTGCAGAGGAGTAAGAACTCTCCAAACAGGAAATGGTTTAATTTAGCCAAGTCAACATTAACAGGTTGGCACTCACGTTGCGTGTTTAGAAAGAGGAGCTTAGCTATGGGAGAACGAGGGAAGACATCCTCGGGAGGCCGAAAGGACCATGATGGCCGGCCTGGCCCTGGCCCTGGCCCTGCCGGACTTGCCTTGGCTTTCTCGAGGTTGGCCTCCTCCGTCATCTGCATGGCACACTTCACCTGCTCGTAGGCGCCCGCCTCCCTCAGCTGCACGTCCGCCAGGCTGCTCCTCGCGGACACCAGCGCAGCCATGAGGTCATCCCTCTCCCTGTCGGCACAGAAAGGGCATTCAAAGCCAAATAGGAGCAAAGGGTCGTGCGTTCCGAGGTCAGGAAGGAACAAGCTTGCCAAAACCGGTTTGGCTCAGTGGATAGAGCATCAGCCTGCAGACTGAAAGATCCCAGGTTCGATTCTGGCCAAGGGCATGTACCTTGGTTGCAGGCACATGGATCAGCAAGAGGCAGCTTATCCATGACTCTCTCTCATCTATGTTTCTAACACTCTATATCTCTTCCTTCCTCTCTGTAAAAAATCAATAACATATATTTTAAAAAAGGAAGGAACAAGCCTGAGAACGCCTCGGAAGAGAGAGGCGGGCTGCCCCGCACACAGCGTGCACGGGCAGAGAAGGGCCTCTGTCCTCGCCCGCGGGTAGCAGGGCAGTAGGGAGGCGGGGGTACCGGGCTGGACGGCATCCGCTGGGCACGGACCATGGTGGAGACACTGGCACCCTGAGGGGTTGCAGACAAAGGCACAAAAAAAGGGGAGATTCGTTTCAAAAGGAAACAAAGCAGCAAGGTAGAGAACCTGGGGGCTGAACCCCAAAGCAGAGGTAAACATACAGAGAAGGGACAACGGCCAGTTCTCTCATCTATTTGGACAAATGTAAGTCCTTTCCCTTTTTTAAAAACTATGTTTTTATTGACTTCAGAGAGGAAGGGAGAGGGAGAGAGAGGGAGAGAGAAACATCAGGACGCCCCACACCTGGAATTGAACCGTGGGCCTCCCAGGTCATAAGCCAATGCTTAACCATTGAGCAACACCAGCCGGGCTATGTCTTTTCCTTTGTATCTGCCTCCCCAGTCCTCTTTTTCACTCTCTTCTTCCAAATAAATACTTTGCCCTGCTTTTTAAAAATATATTTTATTGATTTTTTTACAGAGAGGAAGGGAGAGGAATAAAGAGTTAGAAACATCGATGAGAGAGAATCATCGATCAGCTGCCTCCTGCAAGCACCCCACTGGGGATGTGCCTGCAACCAAGGTACATGCCCTTGACCGGAATCGAACCCGGGACCCTTCAGTCCGAAGGCTGATGTTCCCATCCACTGAGCCAAACCGGTTTCAGCTCTTTCTCCTACTTAGGAACGCTTTTCTTCTCTCAGTGGATAAGTCCTGTTGAACCCCTCAGATGCCCTGGTCACCCGGGGAATACCCACGAGGCGATTATCTCATCCCGCTGGCTCTCCTCATGGCCTGGCCCCTCCTCTCCCCTCCCCCAGCTGCATCGGTTCTCAGAAGGGCCCGGAGCCAGGCTATTTCTCGGGGAGAGAAGCGAGGGGAATGCCAACTGCCTCGGCCTGTGAAACAGCCAGGATCCATTCTTACGGGCTCAGTGAATCCCACAGGAAAGGGTCTGGCACATTTGGAATTTAGCCGGGGGGTGACAGTGGCCGGGAGGCCGGAGAGAAGGCGAGGTGGAAACTTTGCACACACACAGAGTTAAAAACCTGGAAGGTGCAGTGCTGAGTGCTTTGTGAAAGAGCTCAAGTTTTCAACCGTGGTTTCAAGTTCAGCTGAAGTCCATTGCAATGTCCTTCCCATTGCCAAGTTCTAAACCAGCAGAAAACAGCCAACTGTGATTTTCTTTTTAATTTTGCAAACTTTTGAGTCATGATTGAAAAGATGATAAACTCTGGGTGTGAGCTGCTTTCAAGAATTAACCAGGGACTCCATCTCAAGAGATCTCTCACAGATAAAGTGATTTAAACTATTTGTGGTATTTGGAAAACAGCCATATTTTAAGAAATGTGTAATGCTGAACAAAGTTACAATTATTAAGCTTCAAAAAGGCTCCTTTTGTGAAGAAAGAAAAAGAAAAAAAAAGAATAGATTGCTGCAGATACCATAAAACTCATGAGAGCATGGTAACCTTAGTTTAGATTCCCTGATGTGGTTAAGTTGAGAAATAAAACTCACTGTCATGTTTTTGTTCTAAAGAAAATGAAACAAGTTACTTCTTTTTAGAAAATATATTTAAACACGATGATGATGTGAAAAAGTGGGAGTCAAAGCAAATTATTCTAGTTATGTGATAACTAAATTAAAATGCAAGCACAACTGAATGTATATTTATTTACACTTGTTTAAAAAAAAAGATATTTTATTGATTTTTTACAGAGGAAGAGAGAGAGATAGAGAGTTAGAAACATCGATGAGAGAGAGTCATCGATCAGCTGCCTTTTGCACACCCCCTACTGGGGGTGTGCCCGCAACCAGGTACATAGTCTTGACCAGAATCGAACCTGGGACCCTTCAATCCGAAAGCCGATGCTCTATCCACTGAGCCACACCGATTCCAGCTATTTACAGTTCTAAATGTGCGCCAACACCAAAGGTGACTGGCCTCACTGAGAATACACAATCCACGGAAACCCTATCCTTCTAGAGCAGTGGTTCTCAACCTTCCTAATGCTGAGACCCTTTAATACAGCTCCTCATGTTGTGGTGACCTCCAACCATAGAATTATTTTCGTTGCTACTTCATCACTGTAATTATGCTACTATTAATGAATCGTAATGTAAGTATCTGTGTTTTCCAATGGTCTTAGGCTCTACAGCAGCAGTTCTCAACCTGTGGGTCAGTTAGCAGGGTCACCTAAGACCATCGGAAAACAAGGATATTTACATTACGATTCATAACAGTAGCAAAATTATAGTTATGAAATAGCAACGAAAATAATTCTATGGTTGGGGGTCACCACAACATGAGGAACTGTATTAAAGGTTCGTGGCATTAAGAAGGTTGAGAACCACTGTTCTAGGAGAATCACAAGGTCACTCTTAAGGCCAGCAGGTCTACCACCCGCTGGAAGTCCAGCAGCTGCTCGCCGGCCCCCTGACCTGTTCCTGACACCACGGCGGCATCAAGGCCAAGGTTCCAAACAGAAAGGATTAACAAAAAGCCCAGGGTTTGTACGTATCCCAACAGGATCAACACCTAACAGATTTGCGTCTTGTGCTTCATCCATTTAACCTCTTTTCAGTATATCCTCTGCTGAGTGGTTGGCCACAGGAGATGCTCAAGGAAATGAACAACAAAAGAACAAATGAATGACTCATGATCTGGCCACAGGAGGGCATTCTAAGAGCTGACCTAAAAGTCCCTCTTAGTTCTCCTATTGTATGACCCACATTTAAAATGTCAACAGACTCATTTAGAACTGGAAGATAAATGATTGAGTTGCTCTGGTTCAAAGAATTTTGAGCCTGGTCGGCATGGCTCAGTAGTTGAGCGCTGACCTATGACCCAGGAGGTCAGGGTTCGACTCCTGGTCAGGGCACATGGCTGGGCTGAGGGCCTGATCCCCAGTGTGGGCTTTGCAGGAGGCAGCTGATCATTGATTCTCATCATTGACGTTTCTATCTCTCTCCCTCTCCCTTCCTCTCTGAAATCAATTTAAAAAAGGAGCATGGGGGTCAGTTCTGTGCCCGATTAATGCGCATGTCCTATTTAAGGGGCTCGGCAAACAGGACTGAGCAAGACCATGAATAATCTGGACCAAATGTTTGAAATAAGGAAGAGAGAGACTTTGATATATACGTATAGATAGGTATATATACATACATATATATATATATATATATATATATATATATATGCTTCATCCTGAACGACAGAGTGCCTAAGAAATGCCTTTAGTGCCCAACCAAGTTAGGCTACAGCTACTGCCAGTTTAACGCATTATAAAGCATCATTAATAAGTATCGTCACTGCTTCCCAAAAGCAAGTCCGGAAGGCTGACTTCAACATTTCCTTGTTCCTCATTTCTGGGAAGTCCCTGCCAGGGTCTTTCAAAGTACACTGCAGATGACCCACCCCCAAATCACGAGCTGTACAAGAGGCCCGGGATGGAGCAGTGGTGATCACTTCTTCTCTCTGAGCAGTGAAACTTCTCCACGGCAGCAGGAGCAGCAGCAAGAAATGTAATCCCAGCCGAATCCTGTTTTGCTCAGTGGTTAGAGCATCGGCCTGCGGGCTGAAAGGTCCCAGGTTCGATTCTGGTCAAGGGCATGTACATTGGCTGCAGGCGCATCCTCAGTAGGGGTTGTGCAGGAGGCAGCTGGTCGATGTTTCTCTCATCATCAATGTTTCTAGCTCTCTATCCCTCTCCCTTCCTCTCTGTAAAAAAAATCAATAAAATACATTAAAAAAATAAATAAATAAAAATAAATGTAATCCCAGCAGCTCCATCCTGATGGTGAAGCAAGAAAAAGAGATGACTGTCGCTCTGACCTTCCTTGTGGCGTAATGAAAGGCAGACGCTCAGAAACACCAGGACTTCGTCAACATTTCAAATAAATCTGGGGTTATCGGCAGCTGAAAGTCCCCGAATCCCTCATAGAACACCGCAAACACACGGTGGGCTGCTCTCCATGTCAAGTGCCCATGTCACTCTTGTGTCCTATACTCACTTCACTATGTGCTTCACAGATCAGCCCATCTGCTGGAAGCTGCTGTCCCCAGACCATGTCTCCACAGAGGCCGGGAGACTCTTGATTTGTCCCTGGTGGGATATGATTTTTCTTTCTTTTTCTTTTTTAAAATATATATTTTTTTTAATTTTTTTACAGAGAGGAAGGGAGAGAGATAGAGTTAGGAAACATCAATGAAGAGAGAGTCATCGACCAGCTGCTTCTTGCACGCCCCCTACTGGGTATGTTCCCGCCACCAAGGTACATGCCCTTGACAGGAATCGAACCCGGGACCCTTCGGTCCGCAGGCTGATGCTCTCTATCCACTGAGCCAAACAGGGTTCGGCTGGGATATGATTTTTCAAATGTCATGTTAAAGCCATGCAGGAAATACAGCTCACGGAGGGAGGGGTTCATGCTTCCCGTTCTGCTTAAAGACAGAACTCCAGCCTACCACGAGCTGGCAACTCTTCAAAGACAGAATAAACCTCAAGTTCCGCATGAAGAAGCGAAAGAAGCTGAACCCCCGCTGAGGCTAGCGGGTGGGACAGACAGACAAAGGTTTTCACTGACAACACGAGCAGAGACCTTCCACGGGGCCCTGTATCAAAGGAGGACATGGGCCCTGACATGCTGACAAAGCAGAAAACTGAACTGAGGAGACTGACACTTATGTTAACAGGCTGAGCGCTGAGATGTAAGAACTGACAATGGACTGTACAGCTGAGCAGGAATCTAATTCCCAAGTGACTGCCAGGCTTGGAATCAGGGTACGTACTGTTGCTTCCATGATCTTCAAGGTCAATGTCAAAGGCAATATAAGAAGGAAAAAAACCCACGCGGGTTGTTTTTTGTTGTTGTTGGTGGTTGGCGGGTTTTTGCTAGGTAGTGGTTTCTGCCTTTTTTAAAATTTTTCTGTCAATCCTCACCCGAGGATATTTTTTCATTGATTTTTAGAGAGTGAAAGGGAGCGGAAGAGACACACAGAGAGAAGCATCGATGTGCGAGAGCCACTTTGATCGGCTGCTGCCTGCACACCCCACACTGTGGGGATCGAGCCTACAACCCAGGCATGTGCCCTGGACTGGAATGAGGCGCCTCCCAAGCTCAGTGTGTCTAGAGGAGTGCTGGATTTGCAACTACAGAGCCAGAGAAATGAACAGAAATGTACTGGCCCTCTGCTTCAATTTTCTCACCTCAAAATGAGACTGAAACTTAGAGAGAGAAAATGACTTGTCCATCTTATCCACAGTTGGCTGAACTCATTTATTCTGTTTTCAAGAAAGCTCCATGAAGGAACCTTTTCTTCTTAGTTTTTATTTTAAATGTGTTTTTATTGATTTTTGAGAGAGCTAGGGAGAGAGAAGCATCAATGAGAAACATCTACATCTATCAGCTGCCTCCTGCACACGTATGTGTGTGTGTGTGTGTGTGTGTGTACACATGCACACACACACACAAACACACACATACATCCATCCTGCTGAAGATTGAACCCTCAACCCAGGCATGTGCCCTGACCGGGAATCGAACCAGCAACCTCTCAGTGCATGGGACAACTAACCCACTGAGCCACACCAGCCAGGGCTGAAGGACCCTTTAAAACCCATTGGATGCTGAAACCGGTTTGGCTCAGTGGATAGAGCGTCAGCCTGCGGACTGAAGGGTCCCGGGTACGATTCCGATCAAGGGCATGTACCTTGGTTGCGGGCACATCCCTAGTAGGGGGTGTGTAAGAGGCAGCTGGTCGATGATTCTCCCTCATCGATGTTTCTAACTCTCTATCCCTCTCTCTTCCTCTCTGTAAAAAAAATCAATAAAATATATTAAAAAAACAAAAACATTTGACCCGAAGCTTTGCATGAACCACAGGTGAGGGATTTAGCCCAGGAGAGAAGAAAATCGATGCCCGTGGAAAGACAGCGCGCCGTGTTCCGGAAGGTTCCGCAGGGGGCAGCACACTTACTTGGTCAGCCGCTCTATGGTCTGCACGTGGACGTTGCTGTGCGTCCGGGAAAGGACAGCCTCATGCTGAGCGCACTTCACACACAGGCCGCCTACGCGGTTAGGGTTAGACGCCTGGGCAGCAAGGATGGACTCTTTGTGCTTTAGTCGCACTTTAAGATCTTCACAGTTTTTCTGACTTTCGGCTAAATTTTCCCTAAAGAGAAGGGGAGGAGAATTCCGTAAGTGGCTACAGGACTTCCCAATGCATCAGCAGCGTCAGAGCCATTCCTGTTATTTATGCGTGTGAACCTTTGAGGTGCTTTGCATATGAATTCTCACCACAGCCTGGGAATTCCAGGCGTGATCATCCTAATTGGCCCTCTGAATAACATGAGACTTGAATATATTAAATAATTAGCCCAAGTTCTCGTAAAATTCGTCTGCGGGTGATACTGGCTCTCCTTTCTTAGGATCTATTACATTATATGAACCACAGAACAAATGTAAAACCACAAATACAAATTCTAAATAGTTTCGTCTAATAGAGTTGGTGGGGTGACTTAACACAACACCCTTGAATTGAGGGAAATAGCCCATTTCTTTCTTTCAAAACAAATATATATATTTTATTGATTTTTTTTTACAGAGAGGAAGGGAGAGGGATAGAGAGTTAGAAACATTGATGAGAGAGAATCATCGATCAGCTGCCTCTTGCACACCCTGGGGATGCGCCTGCAATCCAGGTACATGCCCTTGCCCGGAATCGAACCTGGGACCTTTCAGTCCGCAGGCCGACGCTCTATCCACTTAGCCACACCAGTTAGGGCGCCCATTTCATGTGTGAACCTCTTAAAAATTGATGAAGAGTTCCTTACAGGATCACATAAAGGACATGAATCCTATTACTGTCCATGTTTGTTCACAGGGAAAAGTTTTCTAACCGCAAAGCTCTACAAAGCGCAGTTTGAGAGACAGGGGACTAGGGGGGAAAGCTATGTGGAACCTGCCAGGCTTAGGGTTTCATAAATAGCAGGCACTAGCTGGAAATAGGCAGCTTGCTAATGAGGCAGGGGGGGATGGGGGGCTGAGAAATCGGGGGGCTGTTTGTTTTGACCTGAAGAGATTATCCTTGGATGATGTGTTTCTCCAAGTTTTGCAAAGTCACCTTGGGCGACGGAGCTTCCTGGTGAATAAAAAGAAACTTCCTAGCTCAGGAAGGAGAACGCTGCCCTCTCCCTTCCTCTCTCTCTGGCTTTGTCTACTTTTTTTTTTCTTCCTCTTTAAAAAAAAAATATATATATATATATTTTTATTGATTTCAGAAAAGAAGGGAGAAAGAGATGGAAACATCCATGATGAGAGAGAATCATTGATCGGCTGCCTCCTGCACGCCCCCTACTGGGAATCAAGCCCACAACCCGGGCATGTGCCCTGACCTGAGAATTGAGCCATGACCTCCTGGTTCATAGGTCAGTGCTCAACCACTGAGCCACACCGGCTGGGCTGGCTTAGTCTACTTTATGTTGCCAGTTTGTATTATATTCAGCCGATAGCTGTCCCAACGTGCTCACTTCAGGGACTGGAAAAGCTAATCTCCCAAGGTCTGAAATCAGAAAATAAATGGAGCTGGTCTTGCCCGGTTCCCAAGATTATACTGTCTCGGACATGTTTCCTATTAAGTGTCCAGAGGAGGAAGTCTGACTTCCAAAGGCTTTGTGAAGAAGCCGAAGGAACAGGGCCTCGCTGACTGTGACAGGTGCAGTTTCAGAGCACTCCGTGGTTCTGGTCACGCAGAACAGCAGGGAACAAGTGTAAAATTAAACAATTCCCGTAAAGCCAGAGTTTCTGAAAGCAGCGATTTCCTTTCTTTCTTTGAGAAAATGCATCTATTAATAATCTTAAATATTATTACAAAAGAAAATAAAGAAACAGAAAGGTGCAGGGAGCAGAGGGTAGTTCAGTGTAAGGCGGTGTATTAATGAAATTAAAAAGAGCATATTTGAATTCTAATGAGACCAAATGAATCACATTACCATAAATATAATGAGTTAGAAATGAATAATTTTAAAAAATTAAAGAATCAAAACACAATATATGAAACTATAACAAAGATGAAAGGCAAAATGAGACCATAACTTAAACATTAGGTTTCTTCATGAAAAAGTAAAAATCTGCAGAAATCATCAATAAAGAATAAGGAATGGAAAGCATACAATTATGTTAAGATAAGTGAACAAGTCCAGCTGGATTGGCTCGGTGATTGAGCAGCCACCTATGAACCAGGAGGCCACGTTCGATTCCAGTCAGTCCTGGGTTGCCAGTTCAATCTCCAGTAGGGGGTGCGCAGGAGGCAGCTGATCGATGAGTCTCATCATTGATGTTTCTATCTCTCTCTCCCCCTCTTCCTTTCTCTCTGAAATCAATAAAAATATATTTTTTTAAAGATAAGTAAACAATGACATGTATTCTGGTTCTTAGCATTACTCTAGTTTTGTCTTAGACAATACAGGGACTCAAGACTTAAAATTTTATTTCAAATTGGACTATTAGAATAATTAATTCATTAAAAGTAATTTAATAAATAAAAGTATTAGTGTTTTAAAGTTCCTTTTATTTGAAAATATTTCATTACTCTTGTTTAAAATAATATTTAACATACAAAAAATAATTCCTGGTATCTTTTTGTATAAGAAATAATTTTCTAGCTTAAAAGAAAGAGCATTGCACTTAAATTCTTGGACAATAAATATTTAATAAATCAATAATGGTTAATCTATAATATATAGGTTTTATTAGGATTTTTGAAAACATATAAAAGATAAATGAAAACTCATTATATATTACAAATTCACCATGTATACAAAAATACTCAAGCTATTATAGTATTGTTGAAATGCTAAAATTAAATGAAGAAACGAAAAAATTTTCTCTTACATGTAATTTGAAAACTGGAGTGATTTATTTTTACTATCTTGAAAGCTTAATTTCTATAAGAGCAGCTAGTGATTCTTATTTCACTAAGTGAAATAAGAATCACTAGCTGCTCTTATAGAAATAATATAAGACTAATCACTAATATCTTAGTGAAATAGTTGTAATATTTTATAACTGATGAAAGAACAAAACTGATAATTTAGTTCCCAGTGATTTGAAATAACATTTGAAAAAGGACTTCACAGATTTATTCCTCCTTACCCTTTAACAACATGAGAAAAAATGTCTTGTATTGCAAGCAAAATGGCGTCAAATACTTCTTATAGTGACTAAACTGGGATTTCAGCAAACACTCCAATATATTTCAAGCTCATTACGTTTTTGCTATGTCTTTCCATGGATGATGATACTTTACCTCAAAACCCTCAATTGAGATTCCAGGATTTCACACTTTTGCTCATAAGTAAGTTTCAGCCTCTCCTTTAGAAAAGAAAAGAAAAAAGTGCATTTCTTCTGTAACCTGTGTTTTGTAAGCAAATTTTAATTATTAATATTAAACTCAATATGTTTCCCAGGAGGGAAAAGAATGTGTTCTCTCAGGAGGACACACACACACACACACACACACACACATATATACATATTTTAGAAGCCCGGTGCATGAATTCATGCATGGGTGGGATCCAGCCAGCCTGGCCAGGGGAAAGGGACATGGGCGATTGGCCAGGCTGTCTATTGGTCGAACTCTTGGTCAAGGGGACAATTTGTATATTAGCCTTGTATTATATAGGATATACACTGAGTGGCCAGATTATTATGAGTACAGAGATCATAATAATCTGGCCACTTAGTGTATTGAAGGATACCTGCACAGAACTACTGAGTCATAAAATGGTAATTACTGACAAAAAGTTTTTTTCAAAGTTGCATAAATTGGGTCTTTCTTTAAAGAGTGTGACCCTGGGCCCGGCCAATGTGGCTCAGTGGTTGAGCATTGACCTATCAACCAGTAGATGACTATTGGATACCCAGTCAGGGCCCATGCCCAGGTTGTGGGCTTGCTCCCCAATGTGGGGTGTGCAGACGACAGCCAACCAATGACTCTCTCATCATTGTTTCTATCTCACTCTCTCCCCTTTCTATCTGAAATAAATTATATATATATATCACATATATATTAATTGTGATGCTGGAAAAAAACAATTATAACCAACAAGGTCAATGAGGACAAAGATCCAATCCTACTGGAATCCCCTATTGAGATTGCTATATATTTCACATACAATAAATATGCATAGACTAGATATGTGTGCATGACAGACAACTGGATGAATGATGGGGGCAAGGTGTGAATCCCATGATGATCAATCAAACTCTACAAGCCCCTGCTTGTAATTCTTTCATCCAACAAATATATTTTGGGTATCTAAGATGAAGACCCAACAAATATATTTTGGGTATATTTGAGGCAAAAATCAACTGGAATGTTTAAGGATCATGCTCCCTTTAACTCCAAGAAACTTAGAGTCTAGGAAGGAACAGAAAGACAGATGTGCATTCAATTATACTTGTATGTAATTAATGCTAGCGAGGCATACAGAAGGTAAAATTACAGGAATCTGAAATTCAAGCAAAGAGACGCAGCGGAAACTTCATGACTCAAAAGCCTCATTTCCTAGAGCGAAAGGCATAGGGGCTAGAGATGTGAGACACTAGGTGGGGAGTGCATAGAGATGGCTGCACAGTAGGTAGGCCACGGACAATATAAAAGCAGTAAGACCTTCATTTAAGCAGTAAGACCTTCATTTAGACGGCTCACGTAGTCTCTGCACACTGAAAACTCTTGATGACAATATAATGTGTTGGCACAAATAAGAGCAACAGTATCACTCATATGCTGCTGGTAGAAGTCTAAACTGATAAAAGCCACCTTGAAAAAGTTTTCCCTAATCTCAATTTGAACATATACACGCATACCCTAATACCAACAGTTCCACTTAAAGGTGCATACCCAACATAAATGTGTGCAATGCATACCACAGACATATACTCATAGCTGCAACGTTCATAGCAGTGATTTTCACAATAGCCCCAAACTGGGAACAATACAAAGACCCATCAATAGTTGAATGAATGAATGACTGTAGTGTATTCATACAGTAGACCCCCACCCCCAATGAAAATGAACAAACTTCCACACATTCAGCTTGCATGAACCTAACAAACATAATGCTGAATAAAATAAGCCTGACACACACAAAAAATATATTTACTGTTTGACCCCATTTACATAATGTTTAAAAAAAAAGAGGCAAAAATCAACTGGAATGTTTAAGGATCATGCTTAGGCAATTTTCGTAAAAATCAAGATACTGATTAGCTTTCGGGGAGAGAGGGATGATGAAAAAGTTCTGAAAATAGTGTCAATGGTTGCACAACACTGAATGTACTTAATGCAAATGAGCTGTACAGTTAAAATGGTAAATTTTAAAGTATCAAAATGCTAGATTTTAGGTTGTGTCTATTTTCCAGAATAAAAGACTACAAAAAAGTAGATGCATAAACAGAAAAGCTCCCAAATACTCACCAGTTCTAGCTTCCATTTCTCAGCCTCATGAGCAAAGGAGGTCTTGGTCATGTCTGCATCGCCACGGGAAAATGATTTGACAGCTTCCTGAACTCCTGAATCCTCACCTCTTGTCATCCAAGAATTCTGCATGTTTCCCTAAAATAAAATGTGCCAATAATTGCAATCACACTGCCCTTTACATCAACACGCATGCTTTACCAATGGAATATTAGTTCTTTTTTTATTTTTTATTTTTGTTAATCCTCACCTGAGAATTTTTTCCCATTGATTTGTAGGGAGAGGGGGAAGAGAGAAGGAAAGACAAGAGAGAAACATGGATGTGAGAAAAACACATCGATTGATTGCCTCCTGCACGAGCCTTGTCCAGAGCCCGGGGCCAGTGTAGAGCCTACAACCAAGGTACACGCCCTTGGCCAGAATGGAACCCGGGGACCCTTTCTTTGGTCTGCAGGCTGACGCTCTAGCCACTGAGCCACACCAGCTAGGGCGGAATGCTGATTCTTATCTGTGATGAAAGAACTTGAAGAGCAGATGCTTCTCCACTACAAATCAATAATCACATTACGTCTTCAGGCTAGCGGGGGTCATATTCCACAGCCAGCTCCCCAAGGTCAAGTTCCTACAGGTACAGGCAGTAATGTACATGAGCAGCGAGGGGCGGGGAGGGTGTCAGGGCAGTCAACGGATGGATTTACTCTTGAGACACAGCCCTCTTCACTTCGCCTTTCACTTTCCACATCACACAAAAGCATGACTGACAATAGTTGTTAGATCATATGGTGTTTACTATGTGCCTGACAATGTTTATGTGCTTCGCATGTAGCAACTCATTTCATCATTACGACAATCCTACAAGTGTCATGATTATTTTCATTTTACAGGTGAGGAAACTGAGTCATGTAGAGTAACATTCTAAGACTTTCAGAGGCAGGAAGTAGCTAACATGTGGCATAGCCAGGATCCGAACCCTGGCCATCTGGCTCCAGAGTCAATGCCTTAAACCACTATGCTCTTCTGCCTTTTCAGAAAAAAAAAATACTTACCTTCGATAAGTAAGACAGAACTGACATGTAGCCTGCGTATCTGGCATACAAAGGGGTGATAGGGACCATGAGAAACCCTGCAAATGAAGCAGCCACCACCAGTGCCAGTCAATTGATACCATGTGTGAATGCAAACTCATATTAAAAAAAAAAAAATCTTATAATTTAAAAAAGAAGCCAGCCCGGCCAGTATTGCTCAGTGGTTGAGCGTAGACCTATGAACCAAGAGGTCACAGTTCCATTCCCGGCCAGGGCACATGCCTGGGTTGTGGGCTCGATCCCCAGTGTGGGGTGTGTAGGAGGCAGCCAATCCATAATATTTTCTCTCATCATTGATATTTCTATCCCCCTCTCCCTCTCCCTTTCTCTCTGAAATCAATAAAAATGTATTTAAAAAATAATAAGTCAGGCCGAATCCGGCTTGGCTCAGTGGATAGAGCGCCGGCCTGTGGACTGAAGGGTCCCAGGTTCGATTCCAGTCAAGGGCATGTACCTTGGTTGTGGGCACATCCCGAGTGGGGGGTGTGCAAGAGGCAGCTGATCGATGTTTCTCTCTCATCGATGTTTCTAGCTCTCTATCTCTCTCCCTTCCTCTCTGTAAAAAATCAATAAAATATTTAAAAAAAAAACAACAAGTCAGATACCTGGCTTTTCATTTGAAACATTGTTAAACATTGGCTCAACGTTAATCAAAGAAACAAAACAGATGCACGCATGGCATCTCGTCAGTCTTCCACCTCCAGTCCCCTCTCGCAGTCAGTGACATCAGCAGCCCTCAGATCTGCGTGACTTAATGGGTGTTACGGTATGAACCCAACAAATGACAACTGAACTCCTGCCAGGGGCCAGGGAATACGGTGGACCCACGAGACAGGACAGGGCCCCCCACACAGAACCACGCCGCCGTGTCCGATCATGCTAGAATGCGGCCAACGGCATTCCCGCAAAGTAGAATTCTGAGATTCTCTTCCATGCTCTCCCGGAAGGGGAGATGACTGCACACGTTTCCGTGTTATACCCACATGTCCACACACTGTGCTGAGAGCTCAGATGGCTCGGTTCGATATCGAAAAGCTGCTCCTACTTTCTGCAAACAGGTAGAACACGTCCAGGCCAGGCAGACAAATTTGGGGACGTGTTTTGAGCCCTAGCTTTGCTGTTTTCAAGCTCTGTGGCATTAGACCGGTCACTTTGTTGCTTAACCACTGTGTACCTTAGTTGACTCATCTGAAAATAGACATACTGACAGTGTCTGGGTGGCTAATGTCAAACTGAAATAATATCCTATGTAATAAAGAACTAATATGCAAATGGTCGTCACGATCTCGCGCCCTTATGCTGGGGCCAGGGGATCTGAGGCCTGGCGGGGGATCTGAGGGTGCTCCGGGGGGCTTTAGGCTATGCCCCCTGCCCGGAGGGGCCAGCTGGGTCTGGGTCTCCTGTGATTTTGAGGCCCTTGCAGGTAGGCGGAGACTTGACTCTGGGTCCCGCAGTGCACCCAGACTCTGACAGGAGGGAGACTTTCATATGCATTTTACTAGTTTTCTTTCATCTCTGACACTCCTATTATAGAGGGAGGGCAAATAGCAATATTAAAATATTTCCTCTAGTTAATTCCCTTTTAATGTGCACGAATTTCGTGCACCGGGCCACTAGTAATGTAGATAAAGTGCTTGCTATAGTACTTGGGCCATCAGAACCATGCATAAATATTAATTACTGCTACATTACCATTTAAGTTATTCTTCAAAGGAAGGCCTTAAGAAGCACTGAAAATCTATATTCCAATCCACCACCAAGGGATTTGGCAAGATCTACCATCTACATGGCAATAGACGCATTAAAAAGTTCAGAGGCAAAAAGGAAGCTCCTATCTTTTGATCTGTTTATATTTAAGATGCTCTACAAAGCATCCTTTATATTACAACGTATGTTTTCTTCTTTTAAATATATTTTTATTGTTTCAGAGAGAAAGGGAGAAGGAGAAAGAGATAGAAACAGCAATGATAAGAGAGAATTATTGCTCGGCTGCCTCCTGTACTGGGGATTGAGCCCGGAACCCAGACATGTGCCCTGACCAGGAATTGAACCGTGATCTCCTGGTTCCTAGGTTGATGCTCATTGAGCTGCCTTGGCTGGGTGACATACTTTGCTTAATTTCCAGCATGCAAAGGCTGCTGAAATGCCTCAATTCACGTACACAAGTGAAAAGTGGGGGTGACAGTCCTGGGATAATGAGATGACACAGATGACTAACATTAAATAGATCTCCTGGCACATGTGCACTATGGCTGCAACATCTGCACTGCATGGTAGCTCACGGACTGTGCAGAAAAACAAAATCTCCGGGCGTTTGTTCTCTCGCTCACTGCGGCCGGAGTCCAGCAAGTCTCCTTTGCTTATACGGCCAAGCACGCGTGCTTCACCCTCGTTTCCTTCCCCTTCTGCGTTACTCACTTCTCTTGCCCTCTGATTCACTTGTCTGCCTAAGTTCCTTTCTCCCTTCACTTCCCCTTCTCCCTCTTCCTGGCCAAGTTCTAATGACTGAAAACCATGAATAACGGAGTCCCTGTTTGCCAAAAGTCTACACATTTGGGAGAAAAGCAAAAGAATATATAGGTACCTCTTAACTATACATATATTTAAATGAGCTACTTCTAAGTGCTTTTTTTGCATGGCTGTGTCACCTTCAAATTGATAGTAAAATAATAGGCAACGGTCTGGCCAGTGTGGCTCAATGGTTGAGCCCCAACCTGTGAACCTGGAGGTCAGGGTTCGATTCCTGGTCATGGCACGTGCCTGGGTTGCAGGCTCGACACCCAGGGGGCATGCAGAAGGCAGCCGATCAATGATTCTCTCTCATCATTGATGTTTTTTATCTCTTTCTCCCTCTCCCTTCCTCTCTGAGATCAATAAAAATATATTAAAAAAAATAAAATCATCATCAACTGAGATGGAATTTTAACTACTTATATTAACAGCACAATGATGTAATTATTTAGAAAAAGGCATACAATGGAGAGAAAATTGCTGATCATAAACTGGAATGCAATTGCATAAAAAATAACCTGAAATATTACAATCAGCTCACTTCCTTATTCAAAGTCAACACAATCAGCTACTTCTAAATAGCAAATTCTCACACGCAGAAGTCAAGGATTATAAATGAAACCTCAGACCAGGGAACAAACGATTAAAAAAAAAAACAAACCAAAAAACCAACACTTAAAACACTAAGACATCTTTTTTCTTAACAGAATTAATTTACTAAAGACGATTGTATCGAAACCACTAGAAGCCCTCGCAAAGTGAAGCTGCCACAGGCAAGTGTCAAAACTTCCCCACGGAGAGCTGAATGTGTCTCAAAAAGCAGAACAAGCTCTGACTATTGGCACCCCAGAGAAGAATGGAAAATATGTTCAAGACACAAATATCTGTGACAACTCATAAGGAGATACCAAGTTTAAACACTATTTAAATATCATCCCAGGAATGACAGAGACCATTCACCCCACTCTTGTTCAAAATGTGGTCCTCTGAAATTAGAACCACTTCGGCAACTTGTCAGAATTTCCTATTTTTAAAAAAATATATTTTATTGATTTTTTTTTTTAACAGAGAGGAAGGAGAGAGAGAGAGAGAGAGAGAGAGAGAGAGAGAAACATCGATGAGAGAGAATCATTGATCAGCTGCCTCTTACACACACCCCACTGGGGATGTGCCTGCAACCAAGGTACATGCCCCTGACCGGAATCGAATCTGGGACTTTTCAGTTTGTAGACCGATGCTCTATCCACTGACTGAGCTAAACCAGTTCCGGCTAGAATTTCCTATTTTTAACTCAAAGACACAACCTGTCAAAATTCTGTAATTTTAACTCACAGACTGTACCCAGACCGACCGAATCAGACCCTCAGGGTGTGGAGCGCAGGTTCTACACCATCCAAAAGCAAGCAAAGTGATTGTTCTTTCCACAGTAAAGACCAAGAACTGTTGATATACGTGATTCTTCTCAAATGACCAATAAACAGAGGGCCCTTGAGGTTAAAGTGATATTTGAAAGTCCTTTAAAATTACAGCATTTGCAGCTCGGCCGGCACGGCTCAGTGGTTGAGTGTCAACCTAGAAGTCAGGAGGTCAAGGTTCAATTCCCAGTCAGAGCACATGGCTGGGTTGCAGCCTCGATCCCCAGTGGGGATTCTGCAGGCCGCAGCCAATCATGGTATGATTCTCTCATCATTGATGTTTCTATCTCTCTCCCCATCTCCCTTCCTCTCTGAAATCAATAAAAAAATATATTTTAAAAAATTATAGCATTTGCTAAGCACCTAGTTTGCTGGAGACAAGGGCAAGATGACCAGTTTGATTCTTGGACCTTCAGGCCAGTTTTCTTTCTGCCTTACCGTGCTGCTAACTAGACTCCATGGGAATTCAGAGCTCAAGAAAAACTTAGAGCACTGGCTGGTTTGGCTCGGTGGATAAGAGTGTCAGCCTGTGGACTGAAGGGTCCCAGATTCAATTCCGGTCAAGAGCACATGCCCAGGTTGTGGGCTCAATCCCCAGTAGGGGGTGTGCAGGAGGCAGCCAATCAATGACTCTCTCTCATCGTTGATGTTTCTATCTCTCTCTCCCTCTCCCTTCCTCTCTGAAATCAATAAAAAATATATTTTAAAAAGAAGAAAACCTTAGAGAAATATAACAGAGATCTAAGTGACAGTCCTGAATAGTTTCTGGACTTAACAGGGACCTTCCCCCATAATACACTTCCTGCTTTCAGCCCTGCTCTTTCCACACGGAAAAAAAAACATAAATGGAAAGCGCAGAGAGGAAACCGGAGTAGAGGGCAGGCATCACTGCGTCATTTCATTCGAGCCTTCATCCCACACCAGGGAGTGTTAATGTTTAAGGCCCCAAGCGAATATATGCAGAATCCTTTTGCCAAATTTCAAAGAGAAAACTGGAGCAGCTCAGAAGACCGGGGAGGAGACAGGAGAGAACTTCAAACTAAAATACAATAGTGGTTAATACTTTAAACAATAAAAAAAATATATTAAAAATTTTTATTTTTATTTTATTTTATTTTTTTTTAAATATATTTTATTGATTTTGTACAGAGAGGAAGGGAGAGAGATAGAAAGCTAGAAACATCGATGAGGGAGAGTCATCGATCAGCTGCCTCTTGCACACCCCCTACTGGGGATATACCCGCAACCAAGGTACATGCCCTTGACCAGAATCGAACCCGGGTCCCTTCAGTCCCCAAGCCGACGCTCTATCCATTGAGCCAAACCGGTCTCAGCTATATTAAAAAATTTTTAAAAAATACAATGGTGGTTTTTAAAAATGCTCACAGAAGCATCCAGAAGAGTCTGCTCCCTCATCACTTCCTCTTGTCTTTGAGCTTTCAACTGTTGTTGGAGCTGCTCATTTTCCAGCACAACCACCTGCACCCTATTTTTCATTCCAGAAAGTTCCTCCTGCAAAAAAGCAGAAACCGACATGAAATACATGAAGTGTTTTTATTTGTTGACTATTAGATAATCCAACGTGACGTAAAGCATGGAAGACTTATGTTCTCTGTCCATTTTCTGAAGTACTGTAATTATATTCAGACAAACAAATGTTAGTTAGCAAACAAAGAGAAGGCTGGGGGTGAGTGGTAGAGAGCCTGCTAATGGCCTTTTTAGAGAAGTGCGTGGTCTCTGACAATTTTTTTCTCCAAGGGATTAAGGCTTAGAGAAAGGCTTTAATTAAAGGGGTTATCTAAAAGACTTTTAAGAATGAGGTAGACTGCTGAAAACTAAGGTAAGATATATTATTAGCCGGGACCGGTTTGGCTCAATGGATAGAGCGTCGGCTTGGGGACTGAAGGGCCCCGGGTTCGATTCCAGTCAGGGGCATGTACCTTGGTTGCGGGCATATCCCCAATAGGGAGTGTGCAAGAGGCAGCTGATCGATGACTCTCTCTCATTGATGTTTCTAACTCTCTATCTCTCTCCCTTCCTCTCTGTACAAAAATCAATAAAATATATTAAAAAAAAAAAAAGATATATTATTACTCTCTAGAGGCTGGGTGCACAAATTCGTGCACCAGTGGGGCTCCTTGACCTGGCCGGCAATTGGGGCTGATCGGGGCCAGCCGGGGGGAGGGACTGAGGGAAGTTGGCCAGCCACAGGAGGTTGGCTGTGGGAGGTTCGCTATGGGAGGTTGTCTGTGCAGCTCCTGTGTTGAACATCTGCCCCTTGGTGGTCAGTGCACGTCATAGCGACCAGTCGATCGGTCATCCAGTCATAAAGGTTCCTTAGGCTTTTATCTATACTAATAAAAGGGTAATATGCTAATTAGACTGGGTGGACCAGACATCTAGATGGCTGACTTCCTTCCGGACAGAGCCCGATGAGTGGACGGCCAGTTCCTGCTGAAAGTATGTCTCCACCTTGGACGGACTGTGTTTTCCTTGATGCTGACAATCAGCAGCCTTCACTGCTGGGGAAGGGACTGTATATCTACACTCCTGTTGTGATAAAGCCGCCCAGTGTCCACGCAGCACATGAAAAGCCACCAACCAAACAGCTTTATTTAAAAATATAGGCATAGCTCCAAATAACGGGGGCGGGCAGTGAAGAGACAAAGAGCTCGCAGCATTTATAAACTCGGAGACAAAGAGACTCAGAGAAATTGAACTAGATTTTTTTTTTTTTGAAAGAGAGAGGTTTTTCCCATGCAGAGTCCCTTCCAAGGGGATCCCCCTTTAAGGACCCTCCCTTGGGGAGAGTTTGTATATTCTTCCAATAATCTTCCACATCTTTATTTAAAACCTTTTAGTCCACCAATTTTTTTAAAACTATATTTTATTGATTTTTTTTTTTTTTTCACAGAGAGGAAGAGAGAGGGATAAAGAGAAACATCAACGAGAGAAAATCATTCATCAGCTGCCTCTTGTACACCCCCTACTGGGGACGTGCCCGCAACCAAGGGACATGCCCTTGACCGGAATCAAACCTGGGACCCTTCAGTCCGCAGGCCAACGCTCTATTCACTGAGCCAAACAGGTTTCGGCCTAGTCCACCAATTTTATTCTTCAAACTTCGTAGGACAAGACCCCACAGAAGAGACTGCTCACCCCGAACCCCACGTCACACTGGGGTGGGGAAAGAAAGGTAATGTGTGGTTGACGAAATGCTCATTGCAAACAAGGCTGCGAGTTCAAACTCTGGAGGGACTCGGTGTTGGGGGGAATCCTACACTTCAGTGAATTTTCTCTCTAGGTCACCAGGTTCTCCCAGCAAAGACTAGAGAAAAATCCCCTCCTGGAGGAGAGGAGTCGCAGCCATTTTGAAATATGTCCAGAGCATCTGTCCTTCCTAACCGCCTGCCTGAGGAGGAGCTATTTTATCAGAGTCTAACGAGCTGGTTTTTTCTGGTCCTAACTGGCCTGGGGAAGGGAGATACCCATCTCCGACTGCCCCCCAGCCTTCCTGTCTCACTACAGGGTGGGGGAGACTGAGGAAGGAACACTTGTGAAAGTCATGGCCAGGGGCAAGGCTGACCAAAAAAACCCGAGCCCTAATCACAGGACCTAGACTGCTTCCCAGACTCCCAGTCCACCACCACATCAAAGGCGCCCCTATGTAATGGCAGGGGAATGTACTGAAATAACTGAGCATATTATACCATATTCTAGAAGAATCCCCGAGGGAGGCCCTAAGACACCAAGGAGACAAAAACCAAGAGACTGGAGGCAATGTTGGCCTCTGCCACCTGCGGCAACAGCCAAAACTGTACACACAGCCTAACTCCCAGCCAACTAAACATAAAAGCTCACACCAAAAGTCTACTTGCCCTGTTCCTTTTGTGGAAGAAAAGGGCCATATGCTAACCCGACTGGTTCAGGGAAGGCCTGCATGGCGGTTGTGCAAACTCAAGGCCCTAAAATAACCACAAAGAACGGTTAAATATCACGCTACAAACAGGTTATGGTGGGCAGTCATGTCCCTAGGCCAGTATTTTCCTAAGATCAACTTAGATCTGTACTGAGCCCATTTGTCATTTTGCCACTTAAGATAACATATCAGTGAAATGTCTGGGTAACTTGTAACTTCCCTTTTTCTTTTTCCAGACCCCTCTGGACACAACAAATAGCACCAGGACATCCCCTCAATGTTATTGTTATCAAGTTAACTGTCAACTGTTGACTATGTTAACTATCCGGTATCCATTTGTGTAAAAGAAGCACATGTCCATCATTTCACTTTTTATCTGATCCCAGAGGTTTCCCCGCTTTGCTTTATCCCACCTCCTTCATCTATCACCAATGGATTGAATGTAATCCACTTTTCTAAATTTTATAAATTTAAAATTTTCCTTTTAAATTTATAAAAACAAGGAAATGAACTCCTCATTCTCCAGAGCATTTTCTTAATTCCTTGAGGATCTGCTTTCCGGCATATGTCGACAGTTTGTCTCAAATAAACTCACAAAATTCTTTACAGGTCTGAATGCTTTTTATGTTAACACTTTGACCCAGTACATCATGTGTAACATTCAATGAAAAGTTACAAGGTGCAGTAAAAGACTTAAAACTCAGTTTAAAGAGACTAAGCCAGCCCAGAACAAAATTTGGATATGGCAGAGGTTGGAATGATCAGATTAGGAGTTCTAAATAATTAGCATTAACATGCTAAAGAGTCTAGTGGGAAAAGTGGACTACATATAAGAATGTAAGGGTAGCCGAAACCGGTTTGGCTCAATGGATAGAGCGTCAGCTTGGGGACTGACGGGTCCCGGGTTCAATTCCGGTGAAGGGCATGTACCTTGGTTGCGGGCATATCCCCAGTAGGGGGTATGCAAGAGGCAGCTGATCAATGACTCTCTCTCATCGATGTTTCTAACTCTCTATCTCTCTCCCTTCCTCTCTGTACAAAATCAATAAAATATATATTTTTAAAAAAAAGAACGTAAGGGTAATGTAAGTAGAGAAGTTTAATATCTAAAACAGAATCAAAAGGAAATGCTAGAAATAAAAAGAATGGCAATAGAAATGAAGAGTGCCTTGGTGGGCTCATTAATAGACAGGACACATCCAAGGAAAGAATTAATGAGCTTGAAGAATTGTCAATAGAAACTTCTCAAAATTAAATGCAAAGAGAAACAAAGAATGAAAAACGAAACAAAACAACAACAGCAACAACAACAAAAACAGATTATTCAGGAACTGTGGGACAATTACAAAAGGTGTAACATATATGTAACGGGAATTGCAGAAAGAGAAGAGACATAATTTGGGAAGTCAGAAATGCTCCAATGTATTAATGGCATTACTAAATTCCATATAGTCAAGCAATAGGTAACTATCTACTATTTCACGCCATAGTGACAAATATGGTTTCTTGATCATTGTTACTAGTATCCCCATGAGCCATTCCCATCATTCAAAGTCAAGGTCAGAACCTTCATACTGACAATGGATCAGGTTTGGTCTAGTAGCTTAAGTCCCTGCCTGCTGCACCCCAGCTTCAATAGGTTAACAAATGTGGGGGAATGACTGGGATTACTATTTCAAAGCCTCTTCAATCAGCTGGGCTAAAGTAATGGGAGTGGACAGAAAACTTTTGAAACACCAGATCATATTATCAAAATGTTAGACACAGTTGGGTTATGAACTACTGGAAAATTGAGCAATCAGAAATGGCCTGGTCGCCCTGGTCAGTGTGGCTCAGTTGGTTGCTGGATTGATTCCCAACCAGGGCAAGATCCAGAGTTGATGGTGTGTGGGAAGCATCCAATTATGTTTTTCTCTTCACATCAATGTTTCTCTCTCTCTCCTTATCCCTTCCTCTCTCTCTAAAAATCAATAAAAATATATTTTTTAAAAGAAATGGCATGGTCAAGGGTGTCATTCCCAAGTTTCATACACATTAGTCTTTCCAATCATATAAGCATGGTGATTGTCAATATAATTGCTATAAACTTGAAGACTAATAATAGCAAATTTTCACGTAAGGCATTATTAATAAACTTAAATTTAGGTAGATTTATGTTTTTAATGAGAAAATTACCTTGCAGAACTTGACTTCTGCCTCCAAATGATGAATGTATTGGGACTGATCACTGATGATAGGGACAAGATTATGAACAGTAGGCATATTGGTTTCCTCACATTCTGATGAACTCTAAAGAAAAAACACAAATTAAGCATGTTTGGTTTTATCAAAGAATCAATAAATACCATCTCCATACTCAATTTAGCACTGACGTCATATAAATATAGATTGAATCACATGCAGCTACTAAGTATTTATTTCTCTATCCTAAAAATTCCACAAATAGATTCAGGGATATGAACATTTTTTAAAAGATGGAAAGTGACGGTGGTTATAAAAACTGGCAAATGGGAAAATGCCAGGCAGTATAGTTAGCGTGGGATGGACTGTCTGTATGAGCCATCTATATATGAAAAAGCCTAATATGCAAATTGTCCCTTGGGAGTTCGGCCAGGAGTTTGATCACTCGCTATGATATGCACTGACCACCAGGGGGCGGTACGGAATGAAGGAAGGCCCAGGCCAACAGCTGGCAGCTGGGTAAGGGAGGCCCCAGACAGCAGCCAGAAGGAAGGCCCTGATCAGTCCAATCGCCAACCAGGCTTAGGGACCCTACCCATACATGAATTTCATGCACTAGGCCTCTAGTTTTGAAAGAAAGAGACAACTCTCTTTAAGAAATCTCCATGGCAGAGGAGTGACAGCTAAGGCTTCAGTAGCTCCCTGAAGGAGGGACTCTTTAGAAGGGTGTTCGATGCCAAGTGTGTGTCATGAGTTAAATTCTGTCGTTACTACTATTTCAGCCATTTAAACCTGGCAAATGCTCCCCTCACACCTCCCTTCACACCTAACTTAGCCTGTAGCCTATCACCCTGCTTCAATCAGGAGTAATACACTCTGTCAAAGCAATGGCAATAAAATCCAACTTCAGAAGATACAGGGCCTAACTTCTAGTATCACACAACTTTATAACCATGTGTTTTTAAATGTAGTATAAGATTACATACTTTGGTTTTGACGTTCACAATAAAAGCATATCACAAAGGACAGCTGGGATTATAATTAAGTAAATTCTAAAAAATGATCAAATACAGATATAACCCTCTAAAAAAAGAAGTGGCTAATCTTTTCCACATACTGTTCCTTTTTTTATATTTGCTAATAGTTGCAAAGAGAATTCTCTAAACTATTTCCTCACTCACATTTCTCAAGTGAAGAATAAATTAAAATACCAGGATTCCCTCTGCATATACATCTCTCTTCTGCCATTAAAATCATCAAAGGGGAAATAATTACTTCTTACAGTTTATTTACTCAGAACACTCTGCTCAGAATTGCTCTACCACATTTGCCACTAAAATGACATTGACAGGAAAAACATAGTTAGAAAAATAATGTCTTCGTTGCATTGCAAATGTTGATACTTACCAAAGGGGTCATTTTTCGTCTTCTTGATGGAGATACCTCACTCTCCTCAGCTGCTTGTTGGTGCAACAAGGCTATGAGTTGATTAACTACAGGGCAGAAGCAATGAATGTGTTTAGTAACCTGATGGGAGATCCATGGTTTATCATCACTCATCCATTCTCCCATCCAATATTGTTTAAACACACATTAAACATCAAGAACAGGGGATGTAAAGAGAAGGTGAGAAATTCTTAGGAGCTAAGAATCCACTGGGCAAGAGTGACACACTAATAGATACAAAACAACTAGAAGCCCGATGCATGAGATTCATGCCAAAATGGGCCTTCCTTTCCCTGGATGCCAGCACCACCTTTGCTCTGGCAGGGGCCATCTTTCCACCTTCCAATGCTGCTCAGAGGCCAGGACCATCCGCATATGCAAATTAACCCACCATCTTTGTTGGGTTAATTTGAATGTCCACTCCTGATTGGCTGGTGGGCGTTGCGGAGGTATGGTCAATTAGCATGTTACTCTTTTATTTAGGTTTGTATATAGACCCAGAACCATTGACAGTGCTACAAAAAGAGTAAGCACCTAACTGTGCCTGTTTTCACAGAGGAGTTAGCTCTGTAAAGGAGGAACGGGAGATGGCTCAGCAGAAAAAGGTGAGACAAATTCCAGCAGAAGGCATTCATGTGCAAAAGCACAGGAGCCTGGCCAGGAGCATGCCTTGCAAGATGGCTGGCTGGAAGGAGGCTAGAAAAACGAGGCTGGGAAGGTGGCTTGGAGCCATCTATAGAAACGTTGCTATGATATACTAAGAATTTTGGACTCTGGCCTATAGAGGCATTGGGAAATCAAAGGAAAAAAAAGTAAGTGAGGAATTGTATTAGCTGATTTGTGGTCCAGGGATAAAATCCCAGCAGTAGAAGGGAGAGGGGTTGGAGTAGTTACTGTATGGAGCTCAAAGAATTCACTGTATGTGGGTCACCCGGGTTAGGGCTGCATTCAAATCACCGGCATGGCTGTGCTGTAGCTGGTGCCAGGCAGTTTCAGGGTCCTCGTTTCCTCCTTCGGCGCTAAAAGAAGGTTCTAGTGCATCGTCTCTACCAGCGTCATTGTCTTCTCTCAGGATGCAACTCAGCTGGTGAAGGCTTCTGTTTGCGCGTTCTGCAACAACACAGCAAGAGTGAGGCTGGAGGAGTCTGGGCGGACACAGACATCCACGCTCCACAGGGCCGTTTCTAAGGGAGAAGCAATCCTTCGGAAACCTTACGGGCAAAGGCCGAGTTGTTTCTGGCTCGCTGAGGAATGTGCTGGAGGAAGCGAGGGAAGGTTAAGTTCATGGCTGAAGATTAGACTTCATCTCTAAGGTCACTGGCACCTCAGCGGTTGATACTCACTACATAGAGTGCTCCAGCAGGAGGACTGAATGGGAGAGCTCCTCCCTAACCCACTAACCAAGGAGGCAGAGCGCCAAAGACTCCCTTAATCCGCCCGGAGATACGGGTTGGGTGGCAGGACCCACAAGAGGGACCCCGCTACACCAAGCCTCTGCCCAGGGAAGCCTCCTTGTCCCTGTGACCCGATGTCCGTCCCCCCATCCCGCCAAGAGACAGCCAACTGCCTGGCCTAGTGTTCAATCAAGATTTGATTAGCCAGATGCTTTGAGTGGCAGCCCCTGCAGACCGGCCCTTCATATGTCCTGCTGGCTGACCACATCTCATGTAGCAAGTCCTGGTCAGTGCAATGACCAACACGAGAATGAAGCTCACACTCATCAGCACATACTTAACATCAAGTTTAAGACAAAGTATTCTTTTTTTACATTTTATTTTTTTATCTTGATTTTTTTAAAAAAAATATTTTTATTGGTTAAAATATTACATATAGTAGTACATATATCTCCTTTTCTCCCCCCATTGACCTTCCCCCCGACCCCCCTTATCTCCTGTGGCATGCCTCATCCCATGCCCCCTACAGTGTCTTGCGTCCATTGGTGTGCTTACATGCATGCATACAAGTCCTTCGGTTGATCTATTTCCCTCCCTCCCCAATACTCCCCAGCCTTCCCGCTATAATTTGACAGTCTGTTCGGTGCTTTACTGCCTCTGTATCTATCTTTTTTTGTTCATCATCGCCTGGCTTATTTCACTTAACATAATGCTCTCCAGGTCCATCCATGCTGCTGCAAATGGTAAGAGTTCCTTCTTTTTTTTTTATAGCAGCGTAGTATTCCATTGTGTGGATGTACCACAGCTTTCTAATCCACTCACCTGCTGATGGGCATTTAGGCTGTTTCCAAATCTCAGCTATGGTGAATTGTGCTGCTATAAACACAGGGGTGCCTATGTCCTTTCTGATTGGTGTTTCTAATTTCTTGGGATACAGTCCTAGGAGTGGGATTGCTGGGCAAGACAAAGCATTTTAAGGCAGATTGCTATAGTCGTTCATCTCTAAAAATGGTCCCAAGGCTCAAACCCTTCTCCTCTCCCACGTTGTTGAAACTGAGCAGGTCTGTAAGGCATCCACCAATACAATGTGGTGGAAGTGACACCACACCATACCAGGCCTCGGCTTTAAAATGCCTCTAAAAATGGTTGCTTTTGGGAGCCCTAAGCCATGAGTAGGAAGTCTGGCCACCCCGCTGGGGACACTGTGAAGAGGCCACGTGGGAAGGAGAGGCCACACGGGAAAGAGAGAAGCCCAGGCCTGCTATCACCCCGGTGGGCCCTCCAGGGCTGCTGCTTCCAGCCTTTAAGTTTTGGGGTGGTTTGCTATATAGCAATAGATAACGGAAATAATGATCAGGGAAATACTAGCCCCAAAACACTTTCAGCAAAGGATCCAAGTCTTACATTAATAGCAGAACTATACTAATACCAGCAGTGATATATGACTAATAGTTCTACTCTACTGTAGCGGGTATTTTTACATGAATATCAATGGAGAACCAAGCAGCCAACTGGTAATTTCATTGATTTCAGGTTTCAATGTCTGCTAATCTCATGATTAAATTTGCTGGTTTCAACCCAGAAAACTATAAATATATTTAAAAAATGTTCTTCATAAGTTGGAGGTGGGGGCTAAATTTCAGTCACCATTTTCAGATTTTGACATCTGTACCTGAAAATTATTTTTAACTCATTAATTTCATATATATAAAAGGCTAATAAGCAAAGTGTCCCCTCAGGAGTTTGGCCGGGAGAATGGGAGTTGATCGCTTGCTATGATGTGCGCTGAACACCAGGGGTAGCACAAGGAAGGCCCCAGCTGGCAGCCACAAGGCTCCGATCAGCCCTGATTGCAGGCCAGGCCTGGGGTCTCTGTCTGTGCACAAATTTCGTGCACCAGGCCTCTGGTGTATATATAATTATGTTAGAAAAAGATGAATTCCCACTCAGGTTAATGCACACCTATTGTCTATTTCAAATGGATTCCATTTAAACAATTCTTAAGTTGTTCTTCAGAGGAGATGGTGCTTTCCCTCAGTAAGAGCAACTTGCAACAATGACGGCAATGAGGTCGCCATCTTTTGTTCCAGGCCCTCCTTTGACAATGTAGACCTTTTCTTCTTATATCCTCATGAGATAAAGCTCCTCTTCCTGCTTCCTATATGGGAACCCCAAGAAAGCCACAAAACACCTACATTTTCATTATCGCTGGAAAAAATATTCATAAACATATATTCTCCAGAACCTTGGGAAACAGATTCCATTTTCTCCATGCTCATCAATTTCAAATTATGGAAAAGAAAAAAAATAACCAAAACTTAATCGAAGAAAATACACCCTAAAGTACACCCTGTATTACAAAATATCTAATATAGGTTCATCATTCAGAGAAACTCATTTTCTACCTGGATTAAACTTAAGAGGACTGGTCTTTGAGTCCAGGTTCAACACTAATCTGATGAAATGCTATTACTCAGCTACACAACATACCTGGTGAATTTATCACTACCTTTCTCTCCACACTAACCCTGTTTCCACACAGACCTTTCTCTAACAGGAATGTGGTGCCCATTACTAAGCCAGACTGGCCTCCGGTTATTCATCAGGAATTTAAGAAAAGTCCAGAGGCGATGCATTCCTGACCTGAGCAAAATGAGAAGCAGCAATGGTTTTCCAATAACTGCATATGCTCTGAAGACACTTGTTAATGGGAAAGGGAAGTCAAAGTGTCACGTGATAAGCAATTGAGTGCCCAGATCTTTACGTTTCTGCACTTAGATCTATGAATAAAGCACTTAGCTCTACCACCTCCATTAGAATGGGAGCAGGGGTGTGACTAACATTAAGAGTGTCCCCTGGGAAGTATCGGATGACTTCCCCTCCAAGACAAAGGATAATTACTTATTTATACCTAATCTGACTAAAAGCGAATACGCCGTATTAGGGAAAATAAAGGAAATCTGAAGAAGAAAAAATTGCATAGCTGACAGTCCTGAAAGGCAGAGTTCTTTCATCAGATTACAAGGATGGCAGATTTGATAAGCTCATTGATCCCTCCTCTAATGTCTCCAAAGTCTTATTTAATCTTTTAGAATTTCTAACGGTCAAAGATGACGTGTTAAATGGCACCATGAAGATAAGTATGATGTGAAGTCCTGAGCGAAGGGTACGTGATATGTTTAAGTTATTTCAACGCTCCATTTCAAAACATGTGTTATGCACTTGGACAAGCAGAGCTCATCCTGAGGCGTAATAGCGCTCCCATGATCCTGGACAGAGGGAAACCCCGTTGCTAGTCAACTGGACCCATTGCAACTGAAGGCCCCACAAATCCTATTCGGAACACTCCCCCCCTCCCCCCCCCAGATGCGGTACCTCCTGCATACACACAAGGAAACCAGATGACACAGGAGGTGCCAGTAGTCCCCTGTCTCACTGCCAATGGGCACAGCTCAGTCTGCTCTAACCCAGAGAGCAAGAAAGGACTCGCATTTCTTCTTCTCTCCTCGGGGAACATCCTGATTTCTCCTCCCGGGACCTGACACGGGCTGAACGTCAACTCAATTATGAATACAAACAGCAGTAGGACTTCTGGGTCCTACGAAAGTCATAGGAACACAAGTGTAAGTGAATAATATTTCTGCTTGTCCACTATCCAAACATCAGGACTGGTCAGGTTATAGCCAGCTCCTGATTGCTGACAACTGAAGCCTGTTTTATTCATTTTTAAATATATATATATATTTTATTGATTTTTTTACAGAAAGGAAGGGAGAGAGATAGAGTCAGAAACATCGATGAGAGAGGATCATCGACCAGCTGCCTCTTGTACAGCCCCTACTGGGGATGTGCCTGCAACCAAGGTACATGCCCTTGACCGGAATCGAACCTGGGACCTTTCAGTCCGCAGGTCGACGCTCTATCCACTGAGCTAGACCGGTTTCCGCTCATTTTTTTTTTTTTTTTTAAATCCAGTTTCCCTACTTCTAACTCCTGGCTCACCATTGGATGTTTCTGAACAAAAGGCAAGTGTGCCCCCGTCTAGCGAGGACCAGCCCTCGTACACATACTGTGAATTATTAATCTCCACACTGTCCATCTGCACCGGGGGATGTGGAGGGGAATTAGCCTGGTGACAGGGACGGCGGGCCACACCCTGCGAAGCACCCAGCTGTCCCCGAGAAAGCGTGCAACCGACCAGACCGCCCCGGGGGCGGAGACACCAGACGCATCCCAGTTCTCAGAACAAGCTCAGACTCGGGCGGGCAGGCAGGAAACCGAGACCGAGGGGAGATAAGAGATACAAGTGTCTGTCCACCCTGCCTGGGCCTCCGCCTGGCCGGGAGATGGTGTCACCGCTTACAAAGGGACTGACAGGTACTGCAACCAAGATACAAAAGCCTAATCTAGAACCAGACAGAGCCAGCTTGGTAAATGGCCATGACAACAGAGAGAGGCATCAAACACAGTATAAAAAAAATTAAAAGTTAAAAAAAAAAAAATCCCAAAGAAGCCGAAACCGGTTTGGCTCAGTGGATAGAGCGTCGGCTTGGGGACTGACGGGTCCCGGGTTCGATTCTGGTCAAGGGCATGTACCTTGGTTGCGGGCACATCCCCAGTGGGGGGTGTGCAAGAGGCAGCTGATCGATGACTCTCTCTCATCGATGTTTCTAACTCGCTATCTCTTTCCCTTCCTCTCTGTACAAAATCAATAAAATATATATTTTTTAAAAAATCCCAAAGAAAATGCTACCATCAGGACTCTTAATAGCCCACAAATGTGCTCAAGTGGCTGGCGCCGGGAGGGAAAGATAACCCGAGCAAGCATGCAAACATCCTGAGAAAGCAGTGTCTGGAAGGTCATGAATGATGCATGGATGTTGGCAAATCAAGGAGATTGGCTAGATGCGGCGTGAGGGCTACACCTGGCATCCTTTTGGCACCGACTGGGAGGACTTATGCACCTGTCACTTTCCATCGACAGAGAAGTAATCCTAGCCAGCCTGGCAGAACCTGGGCACAATCACCAGCCAGTGCAATCTGGGTCCTTAATGGTAATGACTGTCAAGGACGATGCGGGCTGAGCCAGGGCTGTGAGCAAAGCTTTCCTTCAAGATCATGGCCTCTCAAATTCGGCGCTACTGACAGCAGGCCTGACGACTCTTGTTTGAGGGGCTGTGTCGTACATGTTTAGAGCATCCTTGGCGCTGGCCCACTGCATGCTGGGAGCATCCCCCCTCCCAGGTTTGACAAACAAAAATGTCTTGAGACGCTACCCAATGTCCTCTGGGCAGAACCATTGTCCCCGTTGAGATCTACTGGTTTATTTTTTATTTTTTATCCTCACCTGAGGATATTTCCTCATTGGTTTTTAGAAAGAGTGGAGAGAGGGAAAGTCAGAGAGAAATATGGATGTGAGAGGAACACATAGATTGGCTGCCTCCTGCATATGCCCCAACCAGGGCCTGGAGAAGCCTTGACTGGAATCAAACCCGAGACCCTTCGATTCACAAGTTGATGCTCTATCCACTGAGCCAAACCGGCTAGGGCGAGCTCTATTGGTTCAGAGCAATCAAATAAGACAGCTAGTGTTCAGTCTTGAGGAGAGACTTCCATCAGACTTGCATCTGATGGAGTGCCGTCAGAATCAGTCATAAAGGTGCTTGGGTGAGCACACAAGTGCATGTCAAGCTACTTTCTCTACCTTTCTGTTGGATTGTGTTTTGTTTTGTTGGTACTCCTCACCTGAGGATATTTTTCCATTGATTTTTGGAGAGTGTGTTAGACAGGGGGAGAGACAGAAAGAGAGAGAAACTTCGATGTGAGAGAGACACATCAACTGGTTGCCTCTCACACATGCACAAGTACGTGCTCTTGACCGGGAATCGAACCAGGGAACCTTCAGCCCGCAGGCCAATGCTCTATCCACTGAGCTAAACAGACTCGGGCTTCTTTCTCCACCTTTTGACCCTGAAAGGAGTATCACTAAGTGGAAAGGTTAAAAACCTCAGCAAAGTGCTGAGAGGATGTCTTGTAAACATCCCAAGATGATATATAATTATTCTCAGTATCTCAATAGCCTGAAAACGACTCAATCTCTTCTTTCTGTGCAAGAACATGCACAAATGTCCTTACAACTTCATTACACCGAGCCATGTTTGATTCCAGGTGATGCTAGGGATTTCTAGTTACTTTTTTGCACTCTTAAGTCCCGTCCTTCGCCTATTTTACCTCCTCAGTAAGAGGGAAAGAAAACTGGAACTTTACTGCCTTTTTCTTATTCTGGTTAACAACAACAACAAAAAAACGTGGCCATAAAAGTTAAAATTACTAAGAAAAGTCATGTGAGTATATAAAGCAAAATAATAATAATAATAATAATGAATACATGTAATTTAAATTTCATCAGCAAAAAAGGACCTCAGTTGCTTATAAGTTTTATTTGCATGACTAATCCTTATTTAACAGCCAAACCATTCTGTTGTGTGTTTTTTTTAATTTTTAGAAAACAAAGATGATTTAGTCTGTGCTGAATTACCAACATAATTTTGTCATTTCAGAATGAATGCTTCAGAGGCTTAACTGTCTTGCTCTCAATGAGGCTGACAGTAAGACAAACAAATAAGCAAGCATTAGCTGTGGAGAATGCGTGTGTGTGAGCAGAATATAAAAATACTAAAAAAAAAAAGTCAAGAAGATCAGAAAAGAAGAAAAAGAGAAGGGGTTGGAGGAGGAGGAGGGGGGCAGGGAGAAGAAGTAAAAGAAGAAATACCAGTTTGAGGAGTAAAACTGAGAAAAACAAGAACTTCCGCCCAAGTCACACACATATTTTTGTAAGTTTGCCAAAGGTCCAGATGATATCACTGTGGGCTAATCCAGTGACCAAATTATTGGCTAGTCCGGTTTGCACAGGCTTCCTGCAGATGTGAGCCCTCCCTGGGAGGGAAACACACTGTGGACTCTGGAGAGATGTGCTAATCGCATACAAGTAAAACACAGGACATTCACATGATCTTCAGTTTTCTCAAACCAGATCAATTTACCAAAAAAAAAAAAAAAAAAAAAAAAAGAATCAACCCCCCCCAAATTATATATTTTATTTCCATTTTCTTTTATTTTTTAAATATATTTTATTGTTTTTTTTTTACAGAGAGGAAGGGAGAGGGGTAGAGAGGTAGAAACATCGATGAGAGAGAAACATTGATCAGCTGCCTCCTGCACACCCCTTACTGGGGATATGCTCACAACCAAGGTACATGCCTTTGACTGGAATCGAACCTGGGACCTGTCAGTCCACAGGCTGACGCTCTATCCACTGAACCAAACCGGTTTTGGCTTTATTTTCATAGTCAACCTTCCACTTTCTATGAACTAGTTCCACCTCTCGCTGTTATTTTAACTAGAGAAACATAACCATTGTCAGTCAGACGCTCCAACCCAGTGTTGATGGAAGGAACATTAGAGACACCGGGGATCTGAGAATGATGCCTGGGGTGGGAACCAGCTCTCATATATGTTTTGTGTGGATTGTTGTTTTTTTTTTTTTTTTTTTTTTAAGATAATTTTTATCGATTTCAGAGAGAAAGGGAGAGGGGGAGAGAGATAGAAACATCAATGATGAGACAGAATCATGGTTTGGCTGCCTCCTGTACGTCCCCCACTGGGGATGGAGCCGCAAGCAATGTCATTAAACTTCTGCAATTTCTTGCAGTGCCCTGACTGGAAATCGAACCCTGACCTCAACCACTGAGTCAGGCTGCTTGGGCTCTCTCAAGTGTGTTTTGCTTGGAAGGAACAGTGTGGGAGGAAGGGAGAAGAAAAAAGAAGGGAAGGAAAGGAAGGAGGAGGAAGCAAGAGAGAAATGGATTGTTTTTAGAAAAAACATAAACTGCCCAGTTCTGCCACAAGCCTCACCATTCCCTGATGTCTTCCACTGGCAGCTTCACACATTCTGTAATTCCTAATGAGGCCCAACTTTATTTTGTAGATAAAGAACAAGAATCTAAGAACACTTGCCTAAGTGAACAGATGTTTGTCAGCCAGGCAAACAGTAAGAGTCAGTGACCTGGCTCCTGGTTCCACATTCTCTTCCTCTGACTACATCACAACCTTCGACAAGTTCAATCTAGAGCCCGAAGCACCAAGATGATGAAATAGGGGGAGTCGGCACATAAGATGATTAGGTCGATGAGCAACCGCTGAGCAACTGGCTGGGCCCCAAATTATATTTAAAGGAAAATAAACGAGGAAAAGGGTGAAGGATTAGCACGGAAAATTGTGAAAACATTTTGCATTTTAAAAATATATATATTTTATTGATTTTTTTACAGAGAGGAAGAGACAGGGATAGAAAGTTAGAAACATCGATGAGAGAGAATCATCGACCAGCTGCCTCCTGCACACTCCCTACTGGGGATGTGCCCCCCAACAAAGGTATATGCCCTTGACTGGAATCGAACCTGGGACCTGTCAGTCCGCAGGCTGACGCTCTATCCACTGAGCCAAACTGGTTTCAGCACATTTTGCATTTTTATGTGCCTATTTCCTGGCTGACTATAAATGAAGAGCTGTTAGTAATGATTGCAGGTACAATCATTTAGAAACCAGAGCAGTAACTTGAGATGCAAGACCAAGAATGCTGGTTAGCTTTTCCCCTGCTCCTGAAACAGGCGAGAGATTTTGGGGAAGTGACAGCAGATAGACAAAACCAAACCAATAAAACCAACGCGAAACAATACAATGAACTTGAACTTGCATTTTATCTGATTGGATAATGGTAACGTACTTTGCAAGTTATGAGGCAGACACACTCAAAATCATGAAGTTCTCCACATAAAATAATGCCACCATACTCTGTTCAGAAACACACATTTGGACTTTAAGGAAGATCCTGTAAAAGAGATAATTTATATATAGGTATGAAGTGAGGAACTTCTAACTATGCTTTGTGTCAAAATTAGTTTTGTTTTCTTTCTATGAATTGTTATATAAGCTACATAAACATAAAAATGAAAACACATACACACACACACACACAAAACAAACAAAACAAAAATGCTACTAAGTAACAAAGTCCTGAAAATCCATGAAAAATCAGGTGCCACTTCTTGATTCATTGTTAAAACTATCTCTAATTTTTTTTTTAATACTTCTATTGATTTCAGAGAGCAAGAGAAAGGGAGAGATGGAAACATCGATGAGAGAGAATCACTGATGGGCTGCTTCCTGCTTGTCCCATGTTGGGGATGGAGCATGCAACCCACGCATGTGCCCTGACTGGGAATCCAACCGTGACCTTCTGGTTCATAGGTGGGTGTGCTCAACCACTGAGCCACACCAGCCGGGCTAAAGTGTTTTTGTTGTTATTGTGTGGGATTTTTAAAAAAATGTTTTTAATTGATTACAGAGAGGAAGAGAGAGAGAGAGATAGAAACATCAGTGATGAGAATCATTGATCGGCTGCCTCCTGCACGCCCCCTAATGGGGAATGAGGCCACACCCCTGCAGCCATAAGTCCTTGATCAGAATCGAACCCAGGGCCCTTCAGTCCCCAGGCCGACACTCTATCCACTGAGCCAAACCAGCCAGGACTAAAGATTGTTATTGTTTTTTTTAAGTTAACTTTTTTCTTTGCTTTATGTCTGCTCTTGATTACAAATGTCCTATTTTATACTGTTAGCACACTAAATTTCAAATTTATTTTAAAATGTATTAAATTTCATTAGTATGAAAACTCTTGAGTGTTAAAAATAGTACAATAACATTAGTTTGAATTAAATGTCCTTTGATGCTTACATAAAAATTCAAAGTAAGATTGAAGAAGGAGAAACATTAGGAGTCATTTATAATACAAATTTTTTTGCCAAGCTCAAAAATTAAACAAAATCACTCACATTATCATTTGTGCACTGCATTTTTCTTGCTTTCAAATAAAATATAAGCCTGGCCGGTGTAGCTCAATGGTTGAGCATCGGCCTATGAACTTGGTGGTCACAGTTCTGGCAGGGGCAAACACCAGGGCCCGGGTTGAGAGCTTGGATGCTAGTCAGTGGGGGGTGGAGGGAGGGATTCAGGAGGCAGCCAATCAGTGTTTTTCATCACTGATGTTTCTATCTCTCTCTCCCTCTTCTTTATTGTCTGAAATTAATTGTAAAAAAAAAAAAAAAAGTGACGAAGCCGGTTTGGCTCAGTGGATAGAGTGTCAGCCTGCGAACTGAAGGGTCCCAGGTTCGATTCCGGTCAAGGTCATGTACCTTGGTTTCGGGCACATCCCCAGTAGGGGGTGTGCAAGAGACAGCTGATCGATGTTTCTCTCACCTCAATGTTTCTCTCTATTCCTCTCTCTCTCTGTAAAAAATCAATAAATATATATATATTTTTAAAAGTTAAAAGTGATTATTTCTGTATCTAACCGTTCTTGAAGCAGGAGGAGGGTGAATACCTTCACAAAAAACAATTCTTTGACCCTTACAGTGTGGCTACTGAGAATGCTGACAGTTTCTAAGGCTGCTGACGATGGGAACGGTAATTAATAACTCTCACAACGTTTACAGTCACTTGAAAATAAACGTTCTAATCTCCTTGAAAAATCCTCCCTTTGCTGTAAGTACCAAGTATAAACAGCAGCTCACCTTTAATGAGTGCTTCCAAGCACTGGTCTTTACCCTTATTTTCTACCAGAGTGATCTGTAATTATTTCATTTGTTTATTGTCTTTCTCCACCACTAATCCAGGGGCTCCAACAGGGCAGGGACTTTGTCTAGTTATTTATTGGATTCCCCCAGCACCCAGTATGCCTAACACATAGTAGGCACTCAATTAATAAAAGGCCCTGGCCGGTTTGGCTCAGTGGGTAGAGCGTCAGCCCATGGCTTGAAGGGCTCCAGGTCCAAATCCGGGCATGCACACGTACCTCAGTGGCAGTTTCAATCCGCTTTGTGGGCTGGGTGCGGGAGGCAACTGATGTGTTTTCCTCACATCGATGTTTCTCTCTCCATCTCTCCCCTTCCCTTTCACCCTCTCTAACTGGTATGGCTCAGTGGATAGAGCATCAGCCTGCAGACTGAAAGGTCCCAGGTTCGATGCCGGTCTAGGGCATGTACCTTGGTTGCGGGCACATCCCCAGTAGGAGGTGTGCAGTAGGCAGCTGATTGATGTTTCTCTCTCATCGATGTTTCTAACTCTCTATCCCTCTCTCTTCCTCTCTGTAAAATATCAATAATATATATATATATATATATATATTAAAACAAACAAACAAAAAAAAAAACAACTACTCTCTAAAAATCAATGGAAAAATATCCTTGGGTGAAGATTAACAAAATAAAATAAATAAATGAGACAGTGTTCTATATGCATTAAATAATTTTTTAAACTACTGGTCATGACCTAGAGGGTTAAGAAAACGCAATACAAAAACACAATAAAAATAGAATGTATTACTCCAGTAGATTATTCTTTTTTAATTTTTTTTAATTTCAGAGAGGAAGAGAGAGGGAGAGATAGAAACATACATGATGAAAGAGAACCATGGATCTGATGCCTCCTGGATGCCCCCTGTGGCCTGTTAGTTCGTACGTTGATGCTCAACCACTGAGACAAGCCGGCCGGGACAATAGAATATTCCTTTTTTTTTTTTTTTTTTTTTTTTTGCCAAATTCAGATTTTAATGATACCACTTGTTGCATGGGTAGTAAAGGGTGGGGATGTCACTGAAGTTTGCTTTTTCATATATTAAGATTTTAAAGGCCTAACAATACTCCAGGAACAACTTTTCTTTATATATATATATATATATATATATATATATGTTTCATATATATATTACTGATTTTTTACAGAGAGGAAGGGAGAGGGATAGAGAGTTAGAAACATCGATGAGAGAGAAACATCGATCAACTGCCTCCTGCACACCTCCTACTGGGGATGTGCCTGCAACCAAGGTACATGCCCTTGACTAGAATCAAACCCGGGACCCTTCAGTCCACAGGCCGACGCTCTATCCACTGAGTCAAACCAGTCTTGGCAATGAAACTTTTCATTTAGTAAATATACATATGGTATGTAATAAAAGGCTAATATGCAAATTGACCAAAAGGCAGAATGACCAATCTCTATGACGCACACTGACCACCAGGGACAGATGCTCAACACAGGAGCAGCCCTCTGGTGGTCAGCCAGAAGCAGGGTTCATAGCAGGCGGAAGTCTCTCTCGCCTCTGTGTCAGCACTTAGAATGTCCAACTGATGGCTTAGGCCCTCACCTTGACTAAGCCGTCAGTCGAACATCCTTCCAGGCAAGCCAGGCTGAGGGACCCACAGTACACAATTTTCGTCCACCGGGTCACTCTAGTACATACATACTGTATATAGACACATGTATAATCCCATATAAAATGTATTTCTTACTGATATACGATGTCCAAGATGAAAGAGCTATCTACAAGCATGGACTTCTATAGATTCTCATTCACAGGACCCTATACGAAGAAAATCTGAGTGAACTAATAAGGTTTCAGTCATAGTAATTATGACATGATTGATAGAGAAAAACGAGCTTTTCAAACTGAATTTAATACCTGCCTCTGGCTCTGTGTGGGCTTTGACCTAACTTAACGTCTTTACAGCTCGATTTCCCCATGTGCAAAGTAGGAATATTCATAAGTTTGTCTGAAGTTTTAAATGATTTAATGTATGTAAATAGCCTAGACCACTAAATAAAGCTGCTGTGATTAAAATAATTTCTTAGTGTTGTGTGTTTTTCCTGGTCCAATAAATCCCATTCAATCCCACGACACCGTAATTTGAATGGGTACAAAGTGTGCAAATGTGTACAAAGTGTGCAATTAGGAGCTTACTGGATTAAAGAGCAAAGTGTGGGAACCGCGCAAACGTGGCTTAGAGCCGTGCAAGAGTTGCTGCTGGCGCTGGAGAGCTAGGTGCCTGAGTCAAGATCAGAGAGTTGGACAGGTGACCAAGGGGATCAAGGGAAACACCACAGGTTAACAGTAAAAGCAAACTTTCTCCCGTCCTCAAAAATCACAGCAACACCCATCTTCTTCCTCCGTGTCCTGGCTGGAGTGGGGCCCATTGGGGTGTGGGGCAAGGCACCTGGGCAGCTCCCGCCCACCAGGCCCTGGTCCCCAGAGGGTGAGGTGCAGGATGAGGGGGCAACTCACCCCGGAGACTCCGCTGTAATTGCCTCAGAGCCTCCTCCAGGGTAGAGCTCTCCGGGGGCTCCTCCATGCGCAGACTCGGGGTCCAGAGATGGGAGTGAGTGAGGTGGGACAGTGTCCAGTGATCTCCCCTCCGAGCACAGGAAGCCTTGGCGCCCCGACAGGACCCGCCGGCTTCCTGCCTCGGCTGTCAACAGGGAGCCTGGAAACCCATTCAGAGGGTCTCTCAGGCTCCCATCCACCGGGCCTCCTGGGGGATGATGGGACTTGTGGTTCACAGGCTGAGGCCTTGCAGTCTCGACTTTCCTGAGAGCAACGTCCCACGACACTACAATTCCCAGAGGGCACCGCGGCGGCCCGTACCGGGGCTGCAACGGTTGGGTTGCCAGATCCGGTTGCCAAGGGGACTGGTCGGAGGCTCCGCCCTTTTCCTGGTCTTAGTCCTGCCTTCTTCGTCCCATCCTGCTGTTGGACCACCCTACTGACAGCAAGGGCTCCCTGCAAGGCCTGGACCCTTCTGCCTGTGCCAGGAAGCGTCCGACCCTGCAAGCTTCTCAAAGACGCAAATAATAACACGCTCGACACGCCTCACGACGTTTGTCAAAAAAAAAAACAAAAAAACGGGTCAAATCACATTCTCAAGTGAGAGCAGCCCTTCTCCTTCCAAAGAGCCTCGATTGTGTGGGAAAGGCGGCTCACACTACAAATCCGAGCATGCCCAGCCGCCCGACCTCCCCTTGCCGCAGCCGGCGCACTGCCCGCTGGGAAGTGTAGTCCGCGATGAGTGGCGGCGGCGCCGGCCCAGGCCCGGGGTCCTCCTCATTGTTCCCGCGGGCCTGGGAGGCGCGCTTGCGCAGTAGGGCCCGGGACCAGCCTGCGGGAGACCCTCTCTCTGCACAAACCCCTTTCATTGTCTGCGGCCTGGCGCCTGCGCAGTGAGCGCTCGCCGGGCTCCTCGCCCTCCGCCAGGCGCATGCGCACGGGCCGCCGCGCCTGCCGTTACCGCTATGTGCGGGGCGTGTGTGGAATAACGTTATCGCCCGGCGGCGGCGGAGCCCACAGGCCGGGAGGCCGGGAGCTCGATCGCAGCCACAGCGACGACCACGACGACCACCACGACGACGACGACGACGACGACCACAGGGTGCGGGGAGCACGGCGTGCGGAGCCTCCCGGACCGGCGCCCTCTCTCCGCGGTGAGGGGTGAGTGATGCGCGCCCTCGTCGGGCTTGGCCGCCGCCGCCGCCGTCGCCGGGGCTCTCCACATCCTCCTCCCTCCCCGGCTTTGCAGCCCGTGCCTCGGCCTCAGCCCCAGCCCGCGGCGGGGAAGGAGGGGGGTAAGGGGGGGGGGAGGGAACCGGGGGCCGCTTCCCGGATGCTCCGCGCGGCGCGGGCCCCCCCGCCCCCACGCACCCCCGATCGGGGTGGGGTGGGGGTGGGGGTTGGCCGGGCGCCCCTGCACCCCAGCCCAGCTCCCGGTCACCCCCCTGGCGATCCGGGACCCGGAGCCGCCGCGGGATGGAGTCCTGTCATCGCGCTCCGGCTGGGCTTTGTGCATCTTCCCCCTCCGCCCAGGCCGAGCGCGGGGCGCGGGCGGGGCCGGGCGGGAAGGGGCTCCCCGGGTCCGAGCCGCCTGCAGAGCAGAGACCCCCCTCTTTGTGGTCGGTTCCGGGCTGTGGGGTGACGGGGATGGGAGGGCGTGGGAGACGGGGTGTCACGCACCCCCGCCGCCGGGAGATTGCACCCTGAGCTCGGCCTCGGCCCCCCTCCGCGGTGCACCGGAGGGGACACGGGTGGGGGGACCCGGATGAGCACTCAGGGCCTCCTGGGGGCCTCATTGTCCCGAGGACTCCGATGCGGGGTTTTCGGGATGGTGCCCTGACGTGATTCCCCCGGGGAAGACCGATCGGAGCGGCTGACCCAACCCTTGGGCGGGAAGATGTGGGGTTTGGGTCCCCAAGTCCTCCCTCGAATCTCGATTTTTTTTTTTTTTTTTTTTTTTCTTGAGAGTTTTCTTTCTGAAACGGAGGAAGGCAAGGTCCTGGAAGACGGCGGGCCGGAGCCCGTGCAAGCTCCGCCTAGGCGATGGGTGGAAAAGGACTTTCTAACGGCGAGGACCGGGCTCAGGGCAGGGCCGGCGGCGGCCCATTGTGTAGCTGGGAAATGCAGAATTGTTTTTGTTTTTTTTTTTTCGGTGGGTTGGGTAATGCATGCTATGTTGCTAAGCGAATAGATGAACATCTTGCCTATTTATTTTTTATTTTTTTAAAGCAATCAAAGCAAATAAAAAAAATAGACCTGGTGCATTTCGATGTCTGCATTTGGTTATTTTTTATTTTTATCCTCTTGATGTTGAACATTCACTCCCCCTTGAGCGGAATGGGGTGCAGCAGATTGCAAAGGTCTCTTTTTTTTTTTCAAAGGGCCTGATCCTTGAGAGCTTGCAATGCTTCTGAGCTTGTCCTGGAGCTAAAACAAGCCCAAGAGAATGAGGCAGGATGGGGAGGAGCAGGTGGGGGGATAGTGTGATTACAGTATGGGTACAGTATCTAGATCTTTCCTGATGAAATCCTTCCTGGGAAGGTTTCCAAGATTTAGGAATTCGGCCCAGGAAATACTACATTGCAAGTCACAAACCCTCTTGCATATTTTTCTGCCTTCCTGTGTGCGGTTTCTAAGTCACACCAGGGCTGTTTTTCCTGCTTCCTAACTTGGTTAGCTGTTGCGCAATTTTTCTGTTTTAAAACCCAAGAATCTTAAGTGCACTTGATTGACAGAGGAAGACACCAAAATTTGAAAAGTTGACTGGCTTGTCTATCAAACCCCAACTTCCAATGAAAGGCAAGTAACAAGTAACATCCCCGGTGGGGTCGTGTATGGAAAGCTGCTCTCCAGCCTCTGAGTGGCCTGTGACAGTCAAGTTCATGGTCACCCCAGTTGTATTAGTCTGATCCTTTGTCACGGGAAAGTAATTCCACTGAAATAGAACTTTAGTTTTAGAAATTAACTTACTGATGTGGGGAAAGATACCATAACATGGGTTTTGCATAAAAACAGAAGCTTGGGAAAAATTTCCCCTGCTGCTTACCAAGTTATCATATTTTAATATTTCTTGATATTCTGTAGTATTTTGTAGTATGATCAACTCTATAAACTCGGTTAAAAATAAAATTGCCACGTAACAAGAACCTGTGAGGTTCATTTTTCATCAGTTAATGAGATATTATTTTAAGCAAAGATTTACCTTTTGAGGAAAAGATTTGTGTTGAACTTTTTATACCAAAATTAAATGTATGCTTTTTATTGAGTTGGTTTTAGGATCAAGTGTTTTTTTATTGTTTTTTAATTTTTATCCTTAAATTGTACTTTGCACTTAATAGACTTAAAAATAATTCAGTATTTCTCTTACATTTCAACTTAAAAATAGACTGTAACTAAATTAGGTGTGTGGAATTCTATTAAATCACACTTGAAATGTATTCTACTGGTACATTTCATGGTATTCTAAAATTACCCTGTATGGAAATAAATAACCATCTGCATGTTTATCAGAGCATTAAAATAGTGAAAACTGCACTAGAAAATTAGTGTACATTGTGCCTATCCATGCAAACATTAGGGTGCTATAAAAATTCTGTGCTTGGTGATTTGGTTTATTTGTTCCAAGTATCAGTTTCTTCTTTCCTCTTGACACTGAAAAACTACTTGTTTTATTGTTGCATCTGATAGTAATCAGATATGACTCATCTAGTCCTGAATGCTGTATATGTTTAAGGTTGTCAACATGTTTTTTACTGAACAAAAGCTATTCCTGAAAAATAATTTTTGCTATTTCAGTTAATGAGTAATGTTTTTGTCTTCTCTATAGCGAACATGAGAGGTATTAAACTATCCTAATAAATACCTTACACACAGCATGATACTAAATTGTCAACTTAAATACCCGTTCGGTTCAAATTATACTGTAAGTGTAACAAAAGAGTAATTGCATACCATCTGAAAATCCTCCCTGGAGGAATAGTGTTGACTGATCATTACATGTTGATGGGCTTCAGTAAGAAATGGGTTTCCTCTTACCGGGAGAAATCTGAGATCATCTTTATTTCATAACCTTTTATTAATGACCAGGATTTCTAATAATCAATTACACTTGGTGGAATGGGTTTTAATGTACTTACTCATATATTTCTTTGAGTTGGCCAATGTGAGCAATACAAGACTATAAGGAATCTTCTGTCTTGGAGTAAGGTTGATAAAACTGGATATAGAGTCCAGTTAGTTGAAATGATTGTCCAAGAGCATATTATGAAATTGTTTGGCCAAAGTGAACTGATACAGCCAATATGTACTGAAGGTAAAGTCCACTTTTATGTCAAACAAAAATAGAAAGGAAAGCACCAAAGTGAGGTTAAAGAAAGCCTTACAAAAAGTACTAACATGCAAATAGGGATTGTACTAATATGTAAGTGGAAAAGAATCCCAAGCATGCATTATGTTTGAAAAATGAGACATAGCAGAGAAGTCATTTAAGTATAACAATCATTAATAAGTAAGACAGAAAATATTACTCTTTGGAACACGATATTTATTAAATAAATGAATAATCTATTATGTATTAAGCACCTACTACACTGAGTGGCCAGATTATTATGATCTCTGAACGCATAATAATCTGGCCACTCAGTGTATATCCTATATAATAAAAGGCTAATATGTAAATTGTCCCCTCAACCAGGAGTTCAACCAGCTGGCAGGCTGGCCAACCACCCATGTCCCCTCCCCTTGACCAGGCTGGCCAGACCCTACCCATGCATGAATTCATGCACCAGGCTTCTAATATCTAATATATATATGTGTGTGTGTGTGTGTGTGTGTGTGTGTGTAATAAGTGACCAGATTATTATGCATTCAAAGATCATATTAATCTGTCCATTCAGTGTAAGTGCCAGGCAGAGTGTGTGTGTGTGTGTGTAATTTATGTAACAGTACTATAAATAAGGTGGTATTTTCCAGTTGAGAATATTTGAGACCCAGAGTTAGTGAATAATTTTGTTTTGTGTCACACATTACTAAGTGGTACAACCCATAACTGAACCTATGTCTTTTGGACTAAAGCAAAAATTCTGACCACTCACCTTTTTTAGTGGGTTCAGAAGGCAACATTGATTCCTTCCTGATTCACAGAATTTTAGGCTTCGAGGAGATTTTAGAAATAATACCATGCCGACTACTAAATCCCTGTAGATGTTATTGAACCCAGCTTCTCCACAAACCACTTCCACGAGAAAGTAGCTTTTGAAAAGTATGGAAAGATCTTACTGAAGTTGAGTTAGTATCTGCTCTGTCTGTATTATGTAACTTCTTCCCACTTTGCAGTTCTGTCTTCATGAGTGAGATGCGGTAAGCTTTTCCTCACTAGCCTGGGTCCTAGCTAGCTAGGTCTTCTCTTTTCTAAGTTAAATATGAAAACCCCTGCAACTTCATGTGATGTGGCTTCCTTTGCTGTCTCATCTGTCGACTGCAGTCAGTTTTGTCGGAGCTCTTCTTTCTCTGATCTGGTTCCCTATTTAATTCTGCAGTTATGGTCTGAATATAGTGCAGTGAAATTATGTCTTTCCTCAGCTTAAGCAGTGCACTTGTGTTTGCGGTCTCAAATTGTGTTAACTCTTGACTAGCAGGAAAGTGAGAGAAAAAAAAATGTTACGTGGCTTTTCCAGTCATAGTTGTGCGAGTAGGGATTTTTTTTTCTTCTTCTTACGATTCGGATTTCTCCTTTTCTGATGCTATACTGACCCTTCTTTATGAAATGATAGTGCTGGGTGGTAGGTTTCTTGGGACATTTATCTTGGATTTCTTGGTTTTGTCTTAGAATTCTTAAATAAACAATAAAAAGTGGGCAGCTGGATATTGTTTCTCTTTGTGTTTTGAAAAATTTGTCTGGAAACCACTGATGTTAACAACATAAGCCAGCATCTTTTTTTATGTTAAGATTTCTCCCAGTCTGTATATACAAGTTCACGGTGATTTTTGAAGCAGTGTTATTTACCTTTAACTGTGGTAAAATCATCTCTTTGAATGTAGCGAGCCGAGCGTTAAAACTTGTTGAGGTCTTCTTGAATCACGATTCCGGTATCCAAGGGATTAGCTTCCCTTCCTGGCTTTTTGACGTTTGCAGAATGAACAAGCCAGCCCTCTTATGTCTTTATCCTGGCCGTGTACTGGATGTGGCCAAGGACAGCCTGCAGATTTATAAATAGAAGAAGTGTTGCATGAATGAAATATGCTAGAGGTAAGCGGTGACACAAGATACTAGAAACCGTTGAGATGTTTTTATTTATTTGTTGTTTTTAATTAAAGAGGAAATCATGCTGCCCTCTTCCTGTATTTATCCTTTCAGTAATTTTTTTTCAATTCAATTTTATCAATTTAATCTTAATTCACCCCCTCTCTTTTACATAAAGGATTGCCTCTTTATACAGTATTCTGCATCTGGACAGGTATACTTTAGAGAGTGGTCAGGGGACATCTCACTCTGAAAAGGTGACATTTAGCAGAGACTTATCCTATATAATAAAAGTGTAATAGGCTAAGTGTCTGACCTATTGGTCGATCATTTGAGTGACCGCTTGACCAGTTGCTATGATGTGAACTGACCACCAGGGACAGATGCTCCAACTGGTAGGTTAGCTTGCTGCTGGGGTCTGGCCCATTGGGACTGGACAAGAGGGCCAGACATGCCCTGCAGGACTCCTGTGGTCCCTCCTCAGCTGGCCAGCCCCCATCGACCCCCAACAGGACTGAGCAAGACAACCCGATTGCCAGCCCGGCCAAGGGACCCTACCCGTGCCCAAATTTGTGCACTGAGTCTCTAGTAGAAGATAAGGAAGCAGCCATGAAGGTATCTGGTTAGTGGTCCTGAGACAGGAATGGGATGAGTGGATTCTAAAAACAAAGAGGTCACTGGCTGGAAAGGTATGAGGAGATGAGATTGGAGAGAGATTCCACTGGTTGATTTTTATTTAAACTGCCTTGTGAGCTCATTGGAGTGTTGGAGCAGGAGAATGACGTAAGAATTGGGTTATATTTTTAAAGTATGGCTCCGGCTGTTTTGTGGCTGTTAGACTGGAGGGTGGAGAGAGAGGGGCAAGGAGGATGAGCTAAGACACATTTGGAGTGATCTAGTCTAAGAGATGTTAGTGGTTTACACTGAGTGGTAGAGTGGCTATAGTGAAAATTATCAGATTCTGATTTTAAAAGACCAAGAGCTTGGGACAAATTAAGTTCGAAATGTCCATTTATACATCCAAGTGGAGCTATCAAGTAGGCAGTTGAATATATTAGTCCGGAATTCAGAAGTTCATTTCAGACTGAAGACATTGAAATTTTAAGCATTATCAGTAGACAGTATTTATTTTTTGTTTTGTTTTGTTTAATCCTCACTTGAGGATATTTTTCTTTTTTTTTTCTTTTAAAAAGTATATTTTTATTGATTTCAGAGAGGGAGAGAAACATCAATGATGAGAGAATCATTGACTGGCTGCCTCCTACACACCCCCTAATGGGGATGGAGCCACAACCTGAGCATGTTGCTTTGATTTTAAACAAACCCGGAACCTTTTAGTTCATAGGCCAATGCTCTGTCCACTGAGCCACATCAGCCAGGGTCAAGGATATTTTTTCAGTTGACTTGTAGAGAAAGTGAAAGGGAAGGAAGGAAGGAGGAAGAGAGAGAGAGAGAAACATCAATGTGAGAGAGACATACCAATTGTTTGCCTCCCTCACATGCCCCGACAAGGGTTGGGCATTGCAATTGAGGATTAATTTGAGGATCCAGCTTAACCAGGATCAAACCTGGGACCTTTCAGCCCATGGCCTGATGCTCTATCCACTGAGCAACACCGGCTAGGGCAGTAGACCCTATTTAAAAACAGGACTGGAGGACATCCCTTAGGCTGAGAGTTCATTAATTAGGTTGATAAGAGGCCTGAGAATTAAGACCTGATACTGACAAGAGAGGAGCTATCAAGAAGGATTGTAATGAAATGGCCCATGACCTAGCCAGTTTGGCTCAGTGGATAGAGTGTCGGCCTGCGGACTGAGGGGTCCCAGGTTTGATTCCGGTCAAGGGTACATGCTGGCGTTTCAGGCTCGATCTCTAGTGGGGGGCCAGTCAATGATTCTTTCTCGTCGTTGATGTCTCTCTCTCTCTCTCCCTCTTCCTCTCTGAAATCAATAAAAATAAATTAAAAAAAAAGAAAAAAGAAGTGGCCAGTGAGGTAATGAGTGTTGTGTCCCCAAAGCCAAGTATAGTATTTTTACTTACAAGAAATGATCAATTACCTATAACACATGTAGTCACCTAAATACTTCTCATGAAAGCAGGCAATATCCTCTTTCCTCTGCACTGTCTCTGAGAAAATGATTTATTCCAGTTTGTCAATGGGGACATTCACACTATCTCCTCCAGAAGCTACTACATCTTAAGCTCTGAACAGAGTTTTCATCACGAATCGGCCTCTGCTGCTGGATCAGCGTAGGGAGTTGGCTACTGTCACTAAGAGAGAGCAGGAAAGGCCGAGCTATTCAAGAAGATTTGCTGTCAGAATTGCCTGAGAATCTTGAATTGTGTGACCTTGAACATGTCGCTTTAATTTCAGAACCTCAGTGTCTTCATCTAGAAATAAAGTTTGAGGTAGTCCAACTATTTTGAATAAATGAGTTAGATTTGTAAGAGACAAATGAAAGCCATAATTCCAGGTAGGTTCTCCTTCCCCATTTGCCCCGTGGTACCACTTGAGACTGTTAGATTGGAAGGAATGTGGTGGTTGGTGATGAAGTATTTTTTCATTCTGAGTCTGTGCAATAGTTTCTTACTTCTGCATCCCATCCCAGTAGGCAGTTTTTGCACATCTATACTAATAAAAGAGTAATATGCTAATTAGACCAGACATCTTCGGATGTCCTTCCAGATAAAGCCAAGGTGGTGAGGGCACAGGTGGTTAGGAGGTGATCAGGCAGGCAGGGGAGCAATTAGGGGGCATCAGGCTGGCAGGGGAGCAATTAGGGGGCGATCAGGCTGGCAGGGGAGCAATTAGGGGCATCAGGCTAGGAGGCAGGGGCAATAAGGCAGGCAGGTGAGTGGTCCGGAGCCAGTAGTCCTGGATGGCAAGAGGATATCCAAATGCCAGGCTGAGGGACTCTTCCCGCCCCCCCCCCCCGCCCCATTCATGAATTTTGTGCACTGGGCCACTAGTCACCTCATACTATTCTTGGGGTGGAGAAAAGGACATGATGCTGGAGGGAGGCTTTGAGATAATAACTTGCTGGAACTCATCCTTTAATTCTAGGCAGAATGTCCAGAATGTCTAAATAATGAGAATGAAGTCAGGCCAGCTTACGTTTTCTAAGGCCAGCATGGAGAATTTCCCTTTTTTAACTGTTGTTTTTTGTTTCGTTCTTTGGGGTTTTTTGAAGGTGTTTTACTAGATAAAGGTTTGTCACGTGCTACATGGAATAGAAAAAGTACAGATTCTAAGCTCAGGGTGAGGTTAGCGGTCTTGGCCTCCAGGCAGCCAGCTGGAAACTGATTTGTGGAAGCAGACAGGGGAAATGAGCATAGTTGATGATGTAAGGGAATAAGATTTTATTCGGGTTTTTTGTTTAAGCTGAAGAGCTATTGAATGAAACATACTCTGTGTCTCTAATCTACTAATTCTGCGATTTCCTTTTGTAGGAAATCCAGGAGTAAAATATTTGTCAGTTTTATTCACTAACTTCCACTTCTACTATACTCTGCCCTTCACCTATGTGGGCATTCTGTCTGGGCTGTTCAACAAAAATAAGGGCCTTTAAAAACATAATAAATAGCCCTAGCCGGTTTGGCTCAGTGGATAGTGCATCGGCCTGCGAACTGAAGGGTCCCAGGTTCGATTCCAGTCAAGGGCAAATGTCCGGGTTTGCAGGAGGCAGCCGATCCATGATTCTCCCTCATCATGGATATTTCTATCTCACTTTTCCTTCCTCTCTGAAATCAATAAAAAGATATTTTTTAAAAATTGCTGCCTACACCTAAATCTGTTTTATAAAATACACGTATCATTTTATTTAATAAATACTGTCATTGCAAACCTGCTGCAGGAAAACCAGACCGTGTAGTCACTGTCTGTCACTGATGACTTTGAGGCTGGTCCCGACCTTCGGATAAACACATGCAGACACAGACACTGATACTTTGTCAACACGATGTGAATAAAGGGGAGCTTTGCATAAGGAGCAGAGCTTCATAGTTGGCTGTGACTTCCTCACTGTATGATATTGAACACATCTTTCTTAAAACATGTTTTTATTGATTTCAGAGAGGGAGAGAGATAGGAACATCAATGATGAGAGAGAATCATGGATCGGCTGCCTCCTGCATGCCCCCTACAGGGTATTGAGCCCACAACCTGGGCCTGTGCACCTGACTGGGATTCAAACCATGACCTCCTGGTTCATAGATCGATGCTCAACCACTGAGCCACACAGGCTAAGCTGATATTGAACAAATCTTTAATTTCAGTATCTCATGTTTCTCATTTGTACAAATAAAAGGTATAAACAATATCATTTCTGAGGTTACTGCCCAGTTTATCTACACTAATAAAAGAGAAAGATGCAGATTGACTATACCTTCATGATGCCCACCAGCCAATCAGGAGTGAGTATGCAAATTAACCCTACAAAGATGGCGGGTGAATTTGCATATGCAGGAGCTGAGTGGCAGGGGGCGGGGCCTGAGCAGAAAGAGTGTTTTGGGGGCCTGGAGTGGAAAGGCAGTGCCAGCAGCTAAGGAAAGGAAGGCTCATTCTTGCACGAATCTTCATGCATGGGGCTTCTAGTAAAGTAATATTGAGCATGTGAAAGTTTATTCTTTAGTTTTCTCTTGATGGCCCATTGTGTCGCAAAGAAAAGAGAGTCAGTGGAGCTGGAGGATGTGTGTGATGTGTAGAGATGAACTAAAAAAGGAAGGAGAGGCTGGACAGAGCAGAAAGAGAGGCAGTACTGAAGAAAAAGTCTTTGGAAGGTAAACCTTTTTAGGCATATCCTGTTTATTTGGGCTCGAAGCATTATCTCCTGATAATAATGGTTAAAAGTATCAATAATCTCTTTTAGCTGCCTTTTTGTTCTTGTTAATCCACACCTGAGGATATTTTTTTCCATTGATTCCTAGAGAGAGTGGAAGGGAGGGGGGAGATACAGAGAGAAAGTATCATCCATGTGAGAGAGAAACATCAACTGGTTGCCTTCCATGCACACCCCAACCCAGGCCGGTGATCTAGTCTGCAACCTAGGTACATGCCCTTGACCAGAATCAAACCTGGAACCCTGCAGTCCACAGTCTCATGCTCTACCCACTGAGCCAAATCATTTAGGGCTATTTTAGTAACTTTTTTATCCTCAAACTTGCAAAAGCTGTTCCCCAAGTGAAATAAATGTTAATAGGGGATTGTTCTGTAGTTAGACCCAGAAATTCCCTTTAAAAGAATTGCCTTTCCAGAAATATTCCCTCTACAAAATATTCCCGGCAAGCAGTTGCAGACCTAATGGAGTCCATTGATGAGAGAAACATCAATGATGATGGACCTGATCACTCTAAGCATCAATAGTCTCATGAATAATATATGAAAGAATAGACTTAAGATAGAGTAACAGTTGAAGTGATTATTGAATTATTGCAGCCAAGATAGCCTTGATTGCTTATATAATTTACTAGTTTGTATGAATGCTTTATATCTTTATAAATGAAAATATAAAGCTCTTTACACTCTTTGATCAGGTCAAATTATTTCCAACACATTTTTTGTGTGTATTAGCCTATTGCATGTGTTTATGTATTTATATTCTGTACTAGAGGCCTGGTGCATTAAAATTCATGCACTGGAGGGGGCATCCCTCAGCCCGGCCTGCCCCCTCTCATACCTCCGCTGCTGCCACTGCCAGCAGCGCAAGCCTCAGCCAACCCTGGTTACCTGAGCCTCGAATAGGCCTTGGGAGGCTGGGCAGCCAACATGTGAGGCTGGCCTGCACCCTTGGCCGGCCCTGGGGGGTTGGGGTGCGAGGGTCCTGGGGGACTCTGGAGGCAGGTACGTGGGATGGTCCTGGCCTTGCCATGTGCCTGTCACCCCAGTGTGGCTGAGGGGACTGGGTGCCGCCATCCTGTGGCTGTGGGCTCTGGTATCTTTGAGGCGTGGTCAATTAGCATATTCTCTCCTTATTGGCTGTGGGTGCTGCCATCTTTGAGGGTAGGGCAGCCAATTAGCATATTCCTTCCTTATTGGTTATGGGCACCGCCATCTCTGCGTTTGAGGGTCAATTAGCATATTCCTTCTTTTTTAAATGTGATACATGAATCATTTCACTAACACCATACTTAATGCTAATCTTGTTTGTAAAGCTGAGCTAGATTAGCTCATTAAATATATGAATATTTAAATTTAAATTAATTAAACTAAAAAGTCTCCTAAGATACCTTTGCCACATTTCAAATGCTCAGTAGTTTATATGTGGTTAGTGGCTCATTTATTAGACTGTAAATATAAAACCTCTCCATCATCCTAGTTTTATTGCTCACAATTTTGGTTAATAATCAACATATTATTTATTTATTTTTTAAATATATTTTATTGATTTTTTACAGAGAGAAAGGGAGAGAGATAGAGAGCCAGAAACGTCGATGGGAGAGAAACATCGACCAGCTGCCTCTTGCACACCCCTACCGGGGATGTGCCCACAACCAATGTACATGCCCTTGACCGGAATCGAACCTGGGACCTTTCAGTCTGCAGACCGACGCTCTACCACTGAGCCAAACCGGTCTCGGCAATAATCAACATATTATTAGGCAGTAAACATGTGCATTTCTGATGTAGTTATAAAATCTGCCCCTGCTTAAAACATACTCTGAGGCTCGTGACTTACTCTGCACTTTGATTTTGATTCCCGTTTCATGTGTTGAGCTGATCCTGTGGTTGAAATAATTTATGCCAACCTCCTAGACAGTTAGTGTGCAGTGAATAAGGAGAGAGATGGTGACGATGAGCAGAAACAACTCTCACAGGACACGCAAGGCAGTGATAGGCCTAAAATTCATCCCACACCAATGACAGAGCCAAGGGAAGTCAGAAGGTGGACGCTGGCTTCCATGGTCTTATAGACCCTTCACTCCACTGCTTTCCTCCCTCTGTCTGCTCCTCCTGTGCATTCTGCTGGCACTTGGCTGAGACAGCTTTGTGCACCTCTGCCCTTGGTGATCTCTGACCTGCAAAGATTTGTGGGATGCATATTTGTTCACTGAGCCTAGAGCCTTGACAGTTCTTTTAGATTCAAGGTTACTGATCCATGCTGCACCCCATTTTATAAATTAGTCTCATCCCTCTAGTTGGGCAGCTGATTTTTGGTCTCAATATAAATTGATCGAATCTTACTTGTCTGTGACTCCTAAGGGAGAGATTGTTCAAGTACAAAAGTACGAGGTAGATTGAAAATGGACTGAGTTGTCCATGAACTGTCAGTGTTTATTGCTCAAAAAGATAGTGTTATTAGATAAAAAATATATACTGCTTTTTAGTCAAATTCTTTTTTTAAATGTTTTCATTCATTTCAGTAGAGGGAGAGAGAAACATCAATGATGAGAATCATCAATAGGCTGCCTCCTGCACACCCCACACTGGAAATTGAGCCCACAACCCGGGCATGTGCCTTGACTGGAATTGAACCAGGACCTCCTGGTTCTTAGGTTGACACTCAACCATTGAGCCAGGCCTGTTGGGCAATTTTCAAATTCTTTAGCCCAATCTGAGTCTGTAGGAATTGGGATCACTCGCCTCATTTGTAAGTAGACTTGAAAAAATGCAAAGGGGACAGTGGTTGTGGAAAAGCCTAGAACTTGGTCTCTGAAAGCCCAGGTGTGAGTCCAGACGGCCGCTGTTGGTTACTGCTGCATTTGTGACCTTGGGGAGTCATTGAACTTCAAGGGAAAGATGTGTCTCCATGCTTCCTGGAGTAAAATAAAGGAATGAAGTGTAAGCACCTCACATGGTTACTGGCACAAAGGAAGGACTTGATAAATGTTTGAATCATAGTCTTAATCGACTTGCTGATGTCAGGCAACAGAATGAATTTTTAACCCCGTTGTACAGTTCTACAGACGAGAGCCAGGCGGACTGTACATATTTCATAAACTGACAGAGAAAACTTGGCAAGCACTTTGAATGTCTAGATAATTTATGGAAAAGTGTAACTGGTTTCTCATGCAATTTTTAAGCACTTTATAAAATGATTTTTTTAAGAAGTGATCTTTTAGTAAATCACTGACTTCTCCCATTAAATCTTTTTGAAAATACTTAAACTCAGATATAGACTATATGACTTGATATTTGTCATGCCATCTGCACTTATTTTTTATTTTAAAAATTTACAGTCAAATATTACTTCAGGCAAATCTTATAAACTACCCTTTTTCTCAAATGTCTTTCTTCTGACTCTTTATTTTAATTCAATACTTACATATATTTATGTGTGGCAAAAGATAAAGGCAAAATGTGTAGCACTCATTCCAAAATAATCATGAGTATATGGAAGCAGAAATTTTCCCAGTACCAAGTTTGTTCACACGAGCATAGAACAAGTATCTTGGTAGGTATCCAAAAATAGCACAGCTGTGGGCTCATTTCTTTGGATTAGTTGTACAGTTTCTAGTGGGGTGGGGTTTTAAAAGAAATATTTTTCCCCCAGGAATCTATTTCATTCTCTGTCCCAGGTCAGGTAATGACCCAGCAGAGCTGCCTTTGTCAGTGTGGCTGTATGTCCCATTCTCAGAGAGGCATCCCTGGACAGGCCAGCCACCCTGCACCCATCCCCTCATGCGTTCTCTTTTCTCGTCTTCTCACTCTCTCTCTTTAAAAAAAAAATAAAAAAAAAATATATATATATATATATATATATATACACACACATAATTTTTTTACAGAGAGGAAGAGAGAGGGATAGAGAGTTAGAAACATCGATGAGAGAGAATCATTGACCAGCTGCCTCTTGCACATGCACACCCTCCACTGGGGATGTGCCTGCAACCAAGGTACATGCCCTTGACCGGAATCGAACCTGGGACCTTTCAGTCCGTAGGCCAATGCTCTATCCACTAAGCCAAACCGGTTTTGGCTCTCATGTTCTCTCTTTCCATCGTCATTGGGGGTGTTTTATTTATTTTCTTAGCTTTTGCCTATTACTGATTCTATGCGGTGAAGGACTTTTCTGTCTTGATCGTCACTTTCTCCCTATTATCTATCGTGCTGAGTACTTAAATACTTGTGAATAAAGAAAGAATGATGATTTCTTGTTATAGTACTCTATATAATGGACTCTCTATTTCAATTGATTTTTTTATGTCCATTTTCTAGAACTTATGTAATTTTTCTGGTTGAAAAGTTGTGTGTGTGTGTGAAGTTACTAGAACGTTATCTGGCACATAGTAAGTGCTACCTAATGTAAATTAAAAGGTTATTTAAAATTAGAGGCCCAGGGCATTTGTGCACCCGTGGGGTTCCTCAGTCTGGACTGTGGGGATTGGGCTGAAACTGGCCTGGTGAACAGATACGTCCAGGGCATGTCCAGCCTGTCTCGCCCGATCTGGGCCAGCTGGCCAGGGAGGGACTGTGGGAGATTGGCCAGCCTAGGAGGCTCCACGGGAGGACTCCAGGGCGTTTCCTGCCCATTTCACCCAGTCCCATCAGCCAGATCCCAGCAGCAGGCTAACCTATCGGTCAGAGCGTCTGCCCCCTGATGGTCAGTGTGCATCATAGTGACTGGTCAAACAATTGAACAAACAGTCGGACACTTAGCATTTTAGACTTTTATTATATAGAATTATGGCTGTTGTTTTTATAACATATGATCAACCATAGCTGTACCTTATTTGATCTGAGTTTTTAGCTGAAATGCAACCCTAATAATTGATTCATTTCAGAAATATGTGGGGATGAAAGGCAGATACTTTAGTGTTGAGGATATTTTCTGTTAAGGATTTAGTAGGGGAAAGTGTTAAATATAAATCCTGAATTTATACATTTGTTTAAAATATATTCACTTATCTTTTGGGTACTTTGTATGAGGTATAAAAAAGACATGCTGCTTTATTCGTAATTGCCAAAAGTTGGAAGCAATCACAGATGTCTTTCAGCAGGTGAATGGATACATAAACTGGGGTACCTCCAGACAATAGAAAATTATTGAATGCTATAAAGAAGGGAGCTATCAAGCCATGAAAAGACTTGTAGAAACCTTAAATGCATATTACCAAGTGAAAGAAGCCAATCTGAAAAGACTACATACTACATGAGTCCAATTATATGACATTCTGAAAAAGGCAAAACTATGGAGGCCATAAAAGATCAGAAGTTGGTGAGGGGGAGGGTGAATAGAGGAACACAGGGTTTTTAGGGCATTGAAAATACTCTCTGATGCCACAATGGTGGATACATGCCATTATACATTTGTCCATAGAATGTACAACAGCAAGAGTGAACCATAATGTAAATGGGACGTTGAATGATAATGATGTGTCAGTGTAGGTTCAACAATAGTGAAAAATGCATCTCTGATGGGGCTGCTGAGAATGGGGGAGACTATGCATGTGTGGGGGTTGGGGGTTTGGGGAAATTTCTGTACCTTTCCCCTCAATTTTGCTATGAACCTTAAGCTACCCTAAAAACGTCTTAATACTTTTAAAAGCATTTTTATTGATTTCAGAGAGGAAAGGAGGGAGAAAGAGAGAGAGAGAAACATCAGTAATGAAAGAGAACCATTGATCGGCTGCCTCCTGCACACCTCACACTGGGGACCGAGCCCGCAACCCTGGTATGTGCTCTGACCGGAATCGAACCATGACCTCCTGGTTCCTAGGTGGATGCTCCATCACTGTGCCACACTGGTGGAGCTAAAAAAGTCTTAATTGTAAAAAAATTTTTCCCCCCAAAGACATGATAGAAATCACAAAAGCCAATGCATCAGTTGATGCAGTAGCTTGGTTCACTTTAATTTATAAGCTTTACTGCTGATGCATGTGACAATTTCAGGGGGTGAACTTTATTACTTTTCCCCCCTTCTTTTGAGTTTTCACTTACTTTGTTAGGAAAATCACATCTTCTTTCTCCTGCTATTTATCCATTCAGGAAATATCGAGCTAGCTAGGCACTGGGCCAAGCCCTTGGAGATCGTTGGCACAGGCTCATACCTCTTGGTACCAGATGAAGAATTGGCACGTGGGTGCATACGTAGACAATACTTTATTAAAGAGAGAACTGCACAGGTTAGAGGAAAGCATTGTCAGCTGTGCAGATGATAGTCTTAATGTGAAGTCGGTTATTTCTTCTCTGCACAGTTGGGGATAGGAGAGTTCACTCCTGTAAAGCCATCTGCTGGTGAGTCAGCCAGTTAATTGCAGAAGCATAAGGATAGACTACCTTAACATGTGTCTCAGCTTAAGTAATTGCACACAACGAAGGTCATTTATGTAATAGTCGGTTCCTCCCCCCCTCCCCCAAACCTAACCCTCTGAGTGAACAGTCCTTGCCCTGGGTTATGTGATGTTTATTCCATATTTCTGTGGGAATGTGCTCATATGTCAAGTGCACTTTTGTCGCCTACCTCACAGCTCTCAGTAGTAATTAAGATCACTCAGACTCTTCTTGCTCTCGGTCCTCAATTTGAATTATAAGTGATTGGAAACAACTTTTTAAAAATATAAATAAACAAAAGCTGTAAAGTCTATATAATGTTGAAACTTTTGAATATAGTGAAGCTGTGCGCTCTTCTGAATATCTGCATAGTTGTCTGGGTGTTTGTTTTTTAATTTGAAGCTTAAATATTAGATGTTTAGTTCATAGATTAAGAAATGAGCTCTGACCTATCAGAACAGTCCCCTTTAGAGCTAATTATAGCTAGTAGGAACATAGACATGGGACTGCGAAGCTGGTTCAGTGTTGGCCTCCCTCTGACCTCCAAATGTCAGAGCTTTAAGCCTTTGTCAGAGAGCTGCCTATGACAAGGAGATAAAGAGGAAAAGAGAGGCAACAGAACGGGCCGGGGCCAGTAACTAGGATCTGATGGCTAGATCTAATTGGATCAAAGTTTCAATGACTAATTTTTAGCCTCTTCTCTGTGGAGATTTCAAGATGATCTTCACCTCCAGGAGATTTGTAGCAGTTCCAGAGCTACTCATTCATTCATGAAAACAGGTTTTTGGTCACTAATGGTGAACATTGGAGAGGGCTCTGAGGATACAGAGCTGAAGAAATGTCTCTGTATTGCAGATCTGCACTTGGAATTACACTGAGTGGCCAGATTATGATGATCTCTGAATGCATAATAATCTGGCCACTCAGTATATATCTTATATAATAAAAGGCTAATATGCAAATTGTCCCCTCTATTAAGAGTTCGACCAGCAGGCAGGTCAGCCACCCGCTCATGTCCCTTACCCCTGGCCAGGCTGGCCGGACCCCACCCATGCACAAATTCATGCACCGGGCCTCTAATATATATCAACACACGCACGTGCATACAACCACACACACACACACACACACACACACACACACACAATGAGTGGCCAGATTATTATGCATTCAGAGATCATAATAATCTGGCCACTCAATGTATACCTTCACCAGTGTTCCTATCCCAATCTGGGACAATGCTTCTTTGTTCTAGTATCACCTTCGGCTAATCACTCTCCTTACATCTGTGGGCCAGCATTCCTTAGGACTGAATTTCTTGGAGCAGGTTTTCTTGCTTGCTTGTTTAGTGAACCTCAATGCTCAGAGTAGGGGCTGGATGATATCCTGAGGGCCTGGCTTCAAGTTGCATCTTAGGCCCTTGTCTCTTCCACCTCACGCTCATTCACCCACTTGGAATCAGGGCACATTCTGTTTTTGATGACCACATAGGTGCTGGAGGGCAATCCCAAATGCCCAAACACAATAGAGCCTCTGCTTTCATTACATCTGCTGAGGTCATCCCATTGGCCCAAACAAGTAATGAGTCAGGGTGATGGGGTGGGAACTTAGACCCCATTTCCCCATCTCTGATGGGGAGAGTTCCATATAAGAACAAGAGAAAATAGCTTTATATTATATCTCACTCTCTCCCACTGTAGATAAATAGAAAAGGACTCAAGATCATTGTCCCAATAAATAATAAAAATACCCCTCACCTTGAGGACTATGTGTATTTTTGTTTTTCAGAAAATCTGTATTTTTAATTACCTTTTATACCTCATTCAAAGTAAAATTTTATAAAAAGCCATATATATATATATATATATATATATATATATATTTATACTAGAAGCCCGGTGCACAAATTCGTGCATGGGTGGAGTTCCTTGGCCTGCGGGGCCAATGAAGGCACTCTCGCTCAGTCCTGATTGGGGCTGATTGGTGCTGCCTAGCCAGGGGGAGGGGCCGGCCAGAGGGAAGGACCATGGAAGGTTGGCCAACCACTGGAAATTGACTGTCAAGCAATAGGAGGGAGGGGGGAGTCCCAAGAACAAAAGGTTTAAAAATTGTTGCTTTAGAAAAATATATAAAGCAAGGAAACTATATGTAAGGCCAGAAAAAATTGAAATTGACATCTTTGAAAGTGCATTCAGTAATCTACATTTGGTAGAAAATAAGCTATTTCTTTGGTTTCCATTGTCAGTTCTTAATCAGATATAAAACATATTCATTTGAATTTAGAATGTCTTTCTCAAATCACTTATAAGTAGACATTTACTTGTGCAATATTTCTAGTGTTGACTGAGGTTAAAATAACACTAATGTGACCATTATCTTGAAGATTATAGACCTTTATAAGTGATGCTCAAAGCCCTTCAGGAAAGTGAAACATGTTTATTAAGTTGACTGCATACTTAATTACCCAATGTCTTCTTTTTTAATTGAACTCCTAGTGGAGTTTCTGGACTTACTTTACTAATGAGAACTTGGTAAATGTCATTTCCGGGGACCTGTGGCCTGTGTTTAGTCAAGGGTAAATGTTTAACATAGTTCTATTCTTAGCCTTATTCTTAGGGTTTGGTGATCGAATGCTGAAGCTAAAAATATCTGAATGTGTGTTCTTCTGGATCTCTCCGCAGGATGATGTAGCTTTGCCAAAGACCTAGAAGCTAAGTAGAAAATGAGCTTAACATCCTGGTTTTTGGTGAGCAGTGGAGGCACTCGCCACAGGCTGCCACGAGAAATGATTTTTGTGGGAAGAGAAGACTGTGAGCTCATGTTGCAGGTAATGGAACCAGCCTTCTGTGTGTGTGTCTGCTCAAAACCTGGAATTGCTACCGTGTTTCCCCGAAAATAAGACATCCTCCGAAAATAAGACCTACTTATAGGTTTCCTTCTGAGTGAAATATAAGGCATCCCCCCCGAAAATAAGCCCTCCCTAGGCTAAACATGAGAGATTTGGTCCACTGATTCTGAAAGAAATGGAGTCACAAGAAATTCACCAGGAAATTCAGGAATTGGATTGTTATGATGATGTTCCAAAAGATGATGACATGATTGTTATTGAATAAATGAGTAAATTCTTGATACTGTAGGATTCACAGTTTGTCTGGTTTGTGTTGATAACTACTGTACTATCGTACCGTATACAGGTAATAAATTTCCTTTATTTTCATTTAACAATAAATGTGTACGGTATTCTTCTTCATGGAAAAATAAGACATCCCCTGAAAATAAGACCTAGCGCATCTTTTGGAGCCAAAATTAATATAAGACACTGTCTTGTTTTCGGGGAAACAGGGTATAAGATAGCCTTCAACCCCTTTGGGGAACAACACTATCCATTTGAACTTTCTGGCTCCTCCTCTTACAGCTCTAGCTACCTGTTTAAGTGATTAATTCATATTCTCCTTGAATCATCTAAAAAAAAAGTTTAAGTCTTGGGGATTATATTTTGAAAAATGAGACTCAAGAGTAGAGAAGTTTATTCTTAAGTAAGAAGATTCACATTAAGCAGTTTAAAAATAAGACGTAAATAATTCACAAAATTATATAGCATGAAGTAAAACTGAATCTTCACCATGGACACTGCAGTGACACTGACATTAGCTTCATGCTTCTTTTGGAGATGTTCGTTGCGATGCGTGCCAGTAGTTTGAGCACTATTGAACATTTTTGGTATTTGTTCAATACCAAAAATTGGTATTTACTGAATTTGGTTTAAAGGACTTATTTTTAAAAAGATACTTGTAAGATAGTTTTGAGTGATACGATCAGCAGCAAAGTAGATCTTTAGATTTTGAGAATTCGTTATTTTAATAGGTCTGGGCAATCTAGAATAAAGTTTATTCCCTTGTCTCCTTCCTCCCCATTTTTGGTTAAAAAAATATAAACAAGAACTTAGAGTAGAAATGTTTATTAGCCCATTGGTCCTCACCTGGGGGATCCTGCCTTCCCAAGGCCATTTAGCAGTATCTGGAGACATTTTGATTGTTACAAATGGTGGATAGTTGAGGTTGTTGCTACTGACATCTAAGAAGTAGTGACTAAGAAGCCAGGATGCTGCTAAATTTTCTACACTGTCCAGCATACTTCTTTCCACTACCACCACCACCATCCCACATACACAACAGAGAACCATCAGGTCCCAAATAACAATAGTGCTGAGACTGAGAAACCCTGAATTATCCCGGGAAGAGTACGATTTGCATATGCTCATTACATTTTTATTTTAAAGAAATTATGTTATAGTCTTGAGACAAAAAAGTAAAGCCACTATATAGCTTTATGAATAGATGAGTAAGTTGCCTATTCAATGACACCTTAATCAAACAAATTCAATGAGAGGAACAGAACAGTACAGAGATTTTCTGGGCTCCTCAGTGAGAGGGAGTGGTGAGCAGGGCAACTGAGAAACAAGCAGTAATGATTCTGTTTGGATACTAGAGACCCAGTGCACAAATTCGTGCACAGGTGGGGTCCCTCGGCCTGGCCAGCAGCAATCAAGGCCAATCGGGGCCATCTCGCCCAGTCCCAGTTGGGGCCAATGGGGGCTGGCAGGTCGGGGGGGAGAGACCTTGAGAGGGCTCCAGGGTGTGCCCAGCCCATCTTGCCCAGTCCTGATTGGCCAGACCCCAGCAGCAAGCTAGCCTACTGGTTAGAACATCTGCCCTCTGGTGGTCAGTGTGCATCATAGTTGACTTGTCAAGTGGTCAACCAAATGGTCGACCAATAGATCGGACACTTAGCATATTAGGCTTTTCTATATAGAGATATAAATTCCTATTGATGCGATGATGAGGTTTTCTGTAAAATTCTGTGAATTTTATTCCCAGTCTTTTAGTGAAGCTGTGACCTTCATAGGTACATCCCACCTGTGAAGGAGTGGGCATTTCCATTCCCCTGTGTCTGTTAGAGTCTGGTGAGGCTCAAATAGGTTGAGGTCTGATAAGATAGTTTTCCTTGAGGGCATGTCATAGGTAAGAATAGAGTGCTCTCATGTATTTCAACCTCATTATTTTTCCCCTCCCCCTCCTTGAGCAGAAGATTCTGCTATCTTCACGGGGAGATCCTTTCTGGAGGTAAAACTAGTGACAAAGTGATGCCCCTCCAGGCAAGTCTGTAGCAGTTAGTCACATTGCCTTTAGGTTTTCCCTCTAATTCTGCCTGGAGCTCTGGTTTCTGCTCCCAGGAGGCTGCGATGCTCTGAATTTGCCTGTCTTTCCAGCTTTTAGTTGGCAGTTGGGCTTATGACCTCAATTCTCTGATGAAAACAAGATGAGATTGTGATTTTCAGTTTGGTCAGCTTTTTTCTCATGAGGATGGGTGCAGTGACTTCCAAGCTCTTTTCTACATTGGACTCGACATGGAAGTCACATCTCCTCCTCATTCTGGATACTTCTTTTGCTTTTAGTATATCACCGTTCACTTAGTAACCCTGAGATAAGTGGTTATTGAGTTCCGGTTTAGTGGTTCTCAGCCCATTTCTTTCAGTGAGTGTATAGTATTGGTTTCCTTTCAGTAAAAGTTTCCATAGGCTTATAGTTTATCTTTCAGGTGCTGCCATCTGCAAACAGCTCACTAAGCTCTGGGGTGGGGGGGAGGAGGGGAGAAAAGAGAGGGAGAGGGGGGAGGGGAGAAGAGACTTAAAGACAATTTTAAAAAATCGGTTTGTCATTTGAATTCCTTTCAGTGACTTCTCCTTTCAGAGTTCATTCATGAATTCCAGGTTTAGAATCCATGTTTGAAGTTAGGATAATTTTATTCGGTAACATGCTGCATTGTGTACCTTTTCTCTAAATCTTTGGACTCCTTATACAATTTATGTTGTAGTTTTCAGTATTAAAAGAAGAAAATGCTATAGGGTAGCTTATTAATACAATATACACAAAACATTATAAAACTACCAGGAGACCAGCTTGCAAAATTGATGGGCCTCGCCCACCTACATACCCCCCCCCTCCCCCATGCTCACAGCCCCGCTCACCTGTGCACACAACCTCCTCTTGACCAATCTTTGGTCTTTCTGCCTAGAAGGCATCACAACCAAGGGGTTTTTATAATCGAGATAATTCACATGATTTCCATATAATAATTTTAAATTTAAAAAAAATCATACATTCAAGAAAGTCAGCTGTCTTAAATTCTTTCAAAAGTAGAATGTGTGAGTTTGGTAGAAAAGAATGTCTTAAAATTTTGGCTGCTTCCCTCTTTAGGGCGTGCTGCCAAACTTGCATTTTATAGTAACAATAAAATATCACTTAATCCATTTTTGCTATGATAGTTCCCTGTTTATACTAATCTATTAATATAGAGTGTCTAGTTAAAAAATCTTTGTGTTTGTTGTTTATTCCGGTACTTCTTATATTCATTAACTGTGAGCAATGCCTCTCAGTCTCGCAGTGTGGATAAGCAGCATGCTGTCATCAATTATGATGCCCCTGCGGATGAGCATCTGGTCAAAGATCTGGGCAGCCTAAATGGGGTAAGTGATGAGTTTATTTTTGGTCTTACTTAATGATCAGCTTAAGGTGGTAAGAAGATAAATCAGATTCCCTTTCCTATTTGTATTGTATTTTCTTTTGTTTGCATTTTACTTTTATTTTTTAAAATATATCTTTACTGATGTCAGAGAGGGAGAGATAGAAACATCAGTACTGAAAGAGAATCATTGATCAGTTGCCTCCTGCACACCCCCTACTGGGAAGTGAGCCCACAACCCAAGCATGTGCCCTGACCTAGAATGGAACCATGACCTCCTGGTTCATAGGTCAAAGCTCAAATCACTGAGCCATACTGGCTGGATACATATTACTTTGAAATGCTTACTAAGTACATAACAATAAAATATATTTAAATAAAAAATAAAGAGAATTCATCTGGGATTATCTTCATCATTTGTCTTATAATTGTGAAATAATTTCCTGTTTTCTCCTTTATGGACATTAAATGAAAAATTTTGAATTCTCAGTTGATAGCTAAACCAAAAAAAAAAAAAAAAGACAAAGATAATGTCCAGATGTCTTTTATTTATTTTTTTTGGAAGATGTTGCAATATTTTGAGCAACTCAGTAAGAAAACTGAAGGTTGGTGCAATAAATCATGATTTATTTCATGATTGCATCATCCTGGTATCCCTTTCCCTACAGCGCCACTCGCCATGTGTGGCTGTTGAGAGCTTAAAATGTGAATAGTCTTAAAGTACACACACAAACAAGAATGTAAAATATCTTATGAATTTTTATATTCATTATTTGTTGAAATGGTACTATTTTGGACATATGGGTCAAATTAAAAGGCCTGGGAAGAGTGGGTGTGGGGTGGAAGGGATCAAGGGGGGGAAAATGGGAGCATCTGTAATACTTTCAACAATAAAGATAAATTTTTAAAAATAACAGAAAAAAAGTATTTATTAAAGTTAATTTTATTTCTTTCTTTTTACCTGCTAGAAAATGTAACAGTATATTTGTGGCTTGCAATGTATTTCTGTTGGATAGTGTTTATGTTAAGTAATTCCATTATTCTATTTCTTTTTTTGATCATTTTCCACACTAGTGAAATAGAATGTTTTATGAAACAGGAAAAATAAGATCACTATGATCTCGTATGTATATCAGATTCATAAAAGGGTCCAAAGGACTCATAAACTGTAAAACAGAATGAGTTTTATTTTGTTTTCTTAGAAAGTAAGTTTTCTTCTTGTTCTTTTAAAAAACTCTAAGAATAAAAGTAATGAAATAGCAATCTTCGGAAAAAATTAGAATTGTCCAAAAAAGCTAAAACCGAGTCCAGTACATTCTGATGACGTGGAGAGTTAAGGGCCCTTTATAACTTGCAGGCTTCCAGTTAAAAGCTCTTCTTGGCTGTGTTAGGTGTTAGATTTGTCTTGGCCAGTGGTCGGCAAACTCATTAGTCAACAGAGCCAAATATCAATGGTACAACGATTGAAATTTGTTTTGAGAGCCAAATTTTTTAAACTTTAACGGCACTTCAAAATAGACTCGCCCAGGCCGTGGTATTTTGTGGAAGAGCCACATTCAAGGGGCCAAAGAGCTGCATGTGGCTCTCGAGCCGCAGTTGCAGACCACTTCTCTCAGTGTTAATAGCCATGAGATGAAGGGCTTAGTATGGAGTATTTTACCAGCGTATGAGATGAATGACACATGTTATGACACACAAACTGTATGAGCCACCATATGTTATGTATGAGTGTCGAGTATTTGTCTGAAATGTAGTAATTTATGCTTCATATGTAAACCTAACTTCTCGTTTTTTTCTTGTAGACTTTTGTGAATGATGTAAGGATTCCAGAACAGACATATATCACCTTGAAACTTGAAGATAAGCTGAGATTTGGATATGATATCCTTATCTGATTTTGTGCATTTATTAAATTCGTTCAAAAATCTCTACTCTGGTGTACATTAACATTCTTTAGACATAAAAATTCTCAGTACAGGCATGCTAGAAGTCTCTGCGTTCCCATACTGAAATACATGTTTAAAAATTATATATATAATATTGTTGCTATGCCTGCTCCTAAAAATAATTCTGGAAAATTTGATGGACCTCTCTATTTTTAACATTGGTCTCCCTGTAGTGCTATTACATATGTAGTTTGGATATCAAAGAATGTAACTGAGGAGAGGACAGGGGAATGTTTAATATTAGCCCAGCCCAGAGATGATTTTTTTTTTTTTTTTTTTGTGAGATGATAATGGCACACATCAACCTCTGGAAGGAATGTACAAATTTAACCCTGCCTTGCCTTTCATTCCTACTTTTACTCCATTTTATTTGTTTCATCTCTTTGCCTAGTTAATTCAAATTGTTAATATACTGTATCTTCTAAGACCCACACTCCCTGATTAAGTACATGAAGCCATTCTTAGAGCATAAGTAATTATTATTTTATATTTAACTTAAACTTGATGAAAAACTAGTTTTGTTGCACATCACATAACCTTTACACTTGTAGACCCTAAGGAACATGTGAAAAGTGAAACCATTCAACATTAACACTTTTGAGTTGTATATTTTAAATCCTTTTAAAATATGTATCCCGTAACATGATTAAGAATTAGCATTAAAACCTTTATTCACGGGTCATTTTCCACCAGTGTAATAAGTTTCACCAAAAAGTAAATGCAAGTGGACATTGTATTTAAGTAACTCCTGAGCCATTTTGCACCAGCTATCTTAAAACATGAGAAAATAGAAAATATGATAATGACCATGACTTGTCTATACTTGGAACAGTTTGCTTGGCAGGTAGATGGTGACTGCTAAAATAATCAAGAGGGGACAAACGTAATTAAAAATTCACTCTTTTTTCAGAGACGTGAAGATTTTTCCTGATTAATGTGGTTAATATCCATAAAAAAATAAGAACTTTTCAAATTTTAATTTATTTTAACTTTTAAAAAAATATATATATTTTTTATTGATTTCAGAGTGGGAGAGAGATAGAAAAATCAATGATGAGAATGAGTAATTAATCGGCTGCCTCTTGCTCACAATCCCCCTGGGAATCAAGCCTGCAACCCAAGTGTGTGCCCTTGACTGTAATTGAACCTGGGACCCTTCAGTCTGCAGTCCTGACACTCTATCCACTGAGCCAAACCAGTTGGGGCAACTTTTTAAATTTTAAAAATGAAAGGTATTTTCAAAACTCAAAAGAACTAAACTTAAGAAATTCAGATGTGCTATTTGACAAAAGAATGAAGCCTAGAAGAAAAGTTAAAATCAGTTGTTTTTTTTAACACTTTTCTGTAGAACAGGGTCTTCTGCAAGTTGGACAAGGTCTTCATCTGCTGAAGTAAAATGCATATTTTTCCAAAGATATAGACAAAATTGATAGATTAAAAATTTTCCCTTGCGTGGTTTTCTGACATAACTTTTTTCCATACATTTGTTTATTTTATTTTTTAAAATATATTTTATTGATTTTTTACAGAGAGGAAGGGAGAGAGATAGAGAATTAGAGACATCAATGAGAGAGAATCATCGATCAGCTGCCTCTTGCACACCCCCTACTGGGGATGTGCCTGCAACCAATGTACATGCCCTTGACTGGAATCGAACCTGGAACCCTCAGTCCGCAGGCCGACACTCTATCCACTGAGCCAAACCGGTTTCGGCTGTTTGTTTATTTTTTAAATATGTTTTTAGTGATTTTAGAGAGAGAGAAAGGCAGGAGGATAGAGAGATAGAAACATTGATTGGTTGCCTCCTGCGCACCCCCCTATTGGGGATCAAGCCCACAACCCAAACATGTGCCCTGATCAGGAATTGAACCAGTGACCTCTTGGTTCATGAGTTGATGCTTAACCACTGAGCAACACTGGCCAGGCTGCCATAACTAAAACCCCTTGGGTATCTTTTAGGATCTTAGTACTGTGGATCCTAATGTAGCATACTTGTATATTTCATTATCAAATATCAAATAGGGAATTTTCCCAATGAGAAAACTCAAAAGAAAAAAATCTTTGGCTAACTTTAAGGAGAATTTTAAAAAATAACCTAATATGTGTATTTTTAACCATAAAAATATATAAATGTAGAAAAAAAGTACTTTATTCCCATCCTTTTCATTGTTTAAAATAACTATTCAAATATTCTCACTTATCAGTGTCTTCAACACCATACGAGTGACATATCTTAGTAAGGTAGCACAGTTTTTAAGAGAATATTAATTCCCATCCCAGTTGTCTGAGAATACAACACTTTCTGAAACACTGGAAATCTTGTCTCAAGTAACAAAATCTCATTATGTAATATTTGGGAAATTTTTTAAAATCTCCCCCATTTCTTCTGTGATTGGTATTTCCCCAGTGAAACAACTTAATTACTTAATTTTTAAAATACTTCTTGAAAGTTGTGCTCACAATGATATCTGCCCCTGGTGTTCTGAGGCCTAGGAGTAACTGAAAGGATTGAACATTTTGCTCTTTTTTGTCTTAATTATCATTAAGTTAAAGGATGGTGTCAGAGGACACATTACTAGTATGTAGATGAGTTCCCATAATGCCCCTTTAGGCAAACATTTCCTAAAGAAATTGAACATAGGAATGATTAGAACTACAATCATATGTAATGAAATGGGGAGTTAGCCTATAAATATGATTTTTAATAAACAAGAATTAAGATTTTTATAAGTTTATTTTTATTTTTATTTTTTTTATTTAATATATTTTATTGGTTTTTTACAGAGAGGAAGGGAGAGAGATAGAGAGCTAGAAACGTCGATGAGAGAGAAACATCGACCAGCTGCCTCTTGCACACCCCCTACTGGGGATGTGCCCGCAACCAATGTACGTGCCCCTTACCGGAATCGAACCCGGGACCTTTCAGTCCGCAGACCAACGCTCTACCACTGAGCCAAACTGGTTTCGGCTGTAAGTTTATTTTTTTAAAAATTCAGATATAATTAACATATGACTCTTATGTTCTTGTTTATTTTGTAACTTACTGACATACATAATTATACCTTAGTTTGTCATTTTTCCTAAGCAGCAAAGACAGTCACTTAGGTCTCTACCACAAGAAAGGTGGTAGCTTTGGAGATAAAATTTGGGGTGAGGGCAACCTCAGAATCTCATAGTCATACCAGAGTTCTCAGAAAACTCATGAACTAAACCAGAGGATTCCTTGATAAGTTCTTTGGTAGGCCGACACACAGGAACCTTTTTGGTAGGTGAAGTCTAAGACTGTCTCAAGTTTTCCCTGATCTTAGAAAGAGTCTCAGTCTAAAGGTGATGCTCCAGGCTAGCATCAGGGAATAGCCTTCTAACCCCCTCTCCCAAGTTCCCCCCCCTTTCCACCCCCCCCCCCCCCAAGAGCTACCTGGAAGCGCCAGAGAACCCTCACAGGTGGCTAACATCATTGGTGTTTCCCATCAAAAACATAGACATGACCCTGGCCTGTGTACTCAGTTGGTTGAGCGTCATCAAATGCACCGAAAGGTTGCCTATTCAATTCCCTGTCAGGCGGGAATTGGTTGTGGGTTCAATCCCCAGTTGGGGTACATACAGGAGACAACCAATCGATGTGTCACTCTCACATCAATGTATTTCTCTCCCTCCCCCTTTTTCTCTAAAATTAAAAAAAAAAAAATAGAAATAGCTTCCAATTTGTAAAAGATGCTCTGATCTCCATTGTAAATGTAAGGATGCTCTGAATCTTCTCCAGATGTTTATGACTTCTTGGGAGTAAGGCAAAACTACTTGACTTTTATTTTTCATTAAATGTACTTAGTTATGAAATACACTCTTGCATATAGATGATCAGCAAATAAGTACCAGCATGTGTTCATAACGAAAAGGGGAATCTTAATGTTTCACAGCTACTGGGAGCAGAGTGAAGTGAGAGAGTATTGTCTTTGGGGTCTGCCCCTCCAACCTCAAGTTCCTTCACTCTGGAATAGGAAGCCGGGTAATGGAATTGAAGGGTAGATTCCCCAAAGCTCTTTGCCACTCTAAAAAATTCTGAGTTTTTATTATTTGAATGAGTAGAAATACAGGTTAAATACCCTATAAAATACAAGTGTACTGTTCCTAATGCCTGAGAAGCCTTTATTTCCCCCCAAGTGGTCATGGTGATTATAGCCTCCTCCCTTGAAGTCCTGGGTGCTGTGAATTGGTATGGCACATGGTATAAGAGTCCTTTCATCCCAGGATTAAGTAATGGTGGGAAACGTGACCTCCACTGTATAGTGGGCGGTCTTTTTAATATACAGAGGCATTGTTCTTTGGGGCATAAGAATGAAAGCATTCATTCCAGGCAGCACTTGGATCTGATCTGTATAGAATCCGTTGTTGGATCATGTAAGCTGACCCTCATCTCAATCCTGGGACCAAGGACCCTAATTATAGCACTTGTTTTACATTCTCAGATGAACTGTATTTTTATCAGCGCTGAGAGTCTGAGTCATCGCATTCCTTCAGGATTTACTCGGGGTAATCACTGATGAGTTACTTCCTTTTACATGTTCCTGATTAGCTGTTGATATGATTTGATCCAGGTGCTCTTTCTTCTCTTTTTAGTCCCATTGGTAGAACTGAAATTGTCTTTTGTGCTCAGATTCATTACCCAAATAGCTTGGAGGCCATTATTGCCTGAGTGTAGAATTACTTGCCAGATATCAAGATTTTCTTTGGTATGTAAAGTTGAAAAATTTTATATTTGCGAGCACAGTTTAACATTTAAGTCTTAGGGGGATATACTGATTTTGCTGGAATTCCCTGCTCCAAATAGGACAATTTTGAGACTGTATTCTTCCTTAGCCCTCTTCACATACAAACCTTTTCACTGTAGTACGCGGAGAAATGAGGGTCCCTGAAGAAGCTCTAAAGGTAAAATGCTTTTTCTTATTTCTTCCGTAAGCCTACTGTGTACTAGAGTTGGTTTCACTCATGCATTTTTCGCTGCGATGTTTTCTAGCACGAGAAGTTTACCATTCAGTTCCAATTGTCCCAAAAATCTTCAGAACCAGAATCATCCAAATCCGCTTGTGCCAAGGGCGTGGATTCGAAGGTGGCAGATCCTCCTCCTCCAGAAGCTCAGCACAAAGCCACCGAGGCCCTGAAGGCCGAGGAGAAGGCTCTGGGTATGCTCCTCTCATTGTAGACACCGTGTTTATACTTGATTGTGAAGTGGCAGGCTTTGTTCTCAAAATCTTGTCCATGGCCAGATAGTAATAACCTACCGTATATACTGTATATAAAAGGCTAATGTGCTGATTGTTCCTTCGACTGGTCAATCAATTGCTATGATGCACACTGACCACCGGGGGGCAGATGTTCTGACTGGTAGGTTAGTTTTCTGCAGATGTCTGGGCCAGATGTGTTGGACACTCCTTGGAGCCCTTCTGTGGTCCCTTCCCAGCCCTAATTGTGCACTGGTGGGGTCTCTTTGCCTAGCCTGGCCTGCCCCTCTCACAATCCAAGATCCCTTGGGGGATGTTGAAGAGCCAGTTTCAGCCCAATCCCCACAGGCCAGGCTGAGGGACCCTACCAGTGCACAAATCCATGCACTGGGCCTCTAGTAATAGTATTAGTAATAATAATAATAATATTAATAATAATAGCAACAACAGTTCACAGTGGATTTTAATGTAGTCAGTGCTTTCGTTACAAAGCATTATAAACCATATTCTATGGCAGTTGTATGTAGGTGTGTTTCATATGTTTAAGTATGTAAGGGAATGAAATGTAATTCACCTTATCGTATTTTTATTAATTCACATGTGTTTGCTTTTTCTTCTGAATTATAATAACTGAAATGAATTAATAGGAAATACCCATTGATGCTGCATCATAATAATGATCATATTTATTATGTTCCAGAAACTGTAAAAAAAAAATGCTTTAGATAAATAATCCCTTTCATACAAAAGAAATTTTTTAAATGGAGAGGCATCACCAAATTTATTCAAATGTAAATCTGTTAATCCTATTAACAGCAGGTTTAAATTGAGTTAATATGCAATTCCCTATGGCTTTAAAAAAATTTTTTAGGCACTCATACAGAAATTTACTTTAATCCTATCTAATAAAGAGGTAATATGCAAATTGACCATCACTCCAACACACAAGATGGTCGCCCTCAAATAACTCATTGTGGTTGAATAGAAAATTATTGGGCTTAGCAGTCTGCATTACTTAGATACTAACGAGTGCAAAATATAATTTCCTTATACATTGAATGTGGTCTTACACAAATACTAACTTATTATTTAACTTAAGTACTTTTCAGCTGCCTAGACTATGCTTTGTTTTTCATTTCACAAATCAACCAGGCAATTCTAATGTCTGCAAAGCCTGTTTCATATGCTTTAGACAGATTTTCCTACCTCTTTCCAGATACTTCTGCCATGCCCCGCGGTACTCCATTATATGGACAGCCTTCATGGTGGGGTGAAGATGAGGTGGATGAAAAAAGAGCTTTCAAGTCAAATGGCAAACCAGAAGAAAAAAATCAAGAAACTGGAACCTCAGGTAAAAAAATCTCAGATTATGAGATTTGGGGATATTATTGGGTAACAGATCCGTCTATCCTAAGAAGTGATATCTACTACTCCGTAATTTGATTTTTAAAAAGTTGATGAATGTTATAATGACATTAACATTGTAATTTTAATTCATTCTGAATGATTCTCACATAAATCATTAATTCCATTATCTTTACTAATCATTTAAAAATATGCTATGGGGCATGCAGTTTTTTTATGAGATTGTTAAAACTTGGGAAAACATAATAATATAGTTGGACAGTTTATTTCAAAATACAACTAATTTCATTAGGTTCACAAGCATATAATTATACTAGAGGCCCGGTGCATGAAATTCATGCATGGGTAGGATACCTAGGCCTGGCCAGCGATCAGGGCCAATCAGGGCCTTCCAGCTGCTGGCTGGGGCCTTCCTTCATTCCACACCGCCTCCTGGTGGTCAGTGTACGTCATAGCGAGCAATCAAACTCCTGGTCGAACTCCTGAAGGGACACTTTGCATATTAGACTTTTGTATATATAGATTTTTAAATGAATAATTTCTCTGATGTTTAGAAATATGACATGAAATTAAAACCTTTCAAGCCTCAGTTTATGCAGTTTGTTGGGATATGGTAGCAATAAGATTAGCTTAGCTCAGCAGCCAGAACGAAGACAGTTGTGGGTCAAATTCTCAGGTTAGTAGTCAGGAAATATATTCTTCCTGTTGCTGGAGGGGTGTAGTAAGGAGCTAAGTTCATGAGCCAGAAAATCAAGATTTTCAGGAGCTAGTGGTGTGAGTTGTCCATCACGTCTGGCCTGAAGTCAGCAGTAATGCAGATAAGGATCCAGGCCTGCGGAAACTAAATGCGGGCACCAGCAGAGCGGGAACCAGCTCTTAGTCAAGGGCAGATGCCATCAGAGCACTTGTCAGTTTCCTACCTCTGACTCAGGTCCTGCAAGAGAAATAAGACATTTTTGTGGCTTCAGCTGGAGAATGCAGACCCTGGTTCTTTAAATGTGCTCTGATTTTTCCAGGACATGTGTCTCCGAAAGCTGCCTTTATCAACTTGGTTTGATTTTGCCCCAGTTGAAGTTAGTACTTTGCAGATCAGTTCCCTCACAGCTTCCTTGCCTGAGACCAACACAGGTTTCTTCATGCCCAAGCTCAGAAACTTGGGGTGTTGTGAGCATACCCTCACATGCAAGTAATAGACGTGCTTCCTGAGACTAAACAGGAAAGGTATTCAATGGCTTACATAACTAAGTCTCACCCAGCCAGCACGGTTCAGTGGTTGAGCATCAACCTATGAACCAGGAGGTCATGGTTCTATTCCTGGTCAGGATACAAGCCTGGATTGCAAGCTCAATAACCAGTGTGGGGCGTGCAGGAGTCAGCTGATCAATGATTCTCTCATCATTGATTTTTCTCTCTCTCTCCCTCTCGCTTCCTCTCTGGGATCAATAATAATATATTTTTAAAGTATCTGAGTATTCAGGATTGGCTAGCGCAGCATCTCAACAGTGTCATCCACTGGCTGGTTTCTGTCCATCTCTCAGCCCTTCTGCTCACAGTGGCTGCATACCGGGCAGTTCCCACACACATGTAGGCTGGGTGTGTGCTATCGGATCACAGCAGGAAGTAGCAAAGACTGCTTCCAGAGGACCCCCAAATGCAAGAAGAATTCTCCCCAACATTTTCAGCATATTTCTCATCTCATGGGCCTCTATCGGGTTCCCGAGTAGGTCACCCCCTTGTTTCTGAATCAACCCCTGCAAGGGTGAGGAGACCACCCCTTCAGCCAGCCTTGCCCCACCCTGGCGCTGTGTGGGGTTGGTTTTGCTCTAAGGCACACGAGCTGTGTCGGGGAAGAGGAGATTCCCGGGAATGTTGGAGTTCTTGGAGGAGGAGGGACAGGAAATGGGTATTGGAAGGCGGTCAAGAATGCCTACTTCATCTGAAATCTTCATCTCTTCCCTTCTCATTATTGCCTTTTTTTTTTTTTTTCACTAAGTCGTTATTGAACTTCCTACTTCCAGTTTCAACCCTCCTACAGTCCATTTTGCAAAGAAAAAAAATCTCAATTTTTTTCTTTTTCATTAAAAAAAAAAATTAAAAACTACAGTGGCTGTCTTTTGTCTGCCAAATAGATTTTATGTCCAAGTTCTAATTATGTCCCACTTTCCTTAAGAGCCTTATGTCCCACAGCAGTTGTTTTTAGACTGTCTAGCAGTGGCTTCCCACATAAATTATACTGTAATCCCTGCCTGCTTTATCTCCACAGTGATATATATATATATATATATCAGGTTATTAAAGTATTGTAAGTATATATGTATTGCTGATATATAACACTTTCATTCAGTTTTTTGTATTTATGCCTCCTCATCTAAACTTAAGTTCCTTATTTCAAGGATCATGTATTACCACAGTGGTGCACTAGAGCCACCTCGTAGAGAGAAGAGAGGAAAAGGTACTTATTATAGAGGTTAATTTAAAAGAAAACACAGCAGATTGTAACTATTGCCAAATTCTGAAAATAATTGCAAGGGTGATTTTATCTTGCCATTCAAAATCTATTCCTCCCCCTCACACAAAATGATTTTTGAAATTTGAAGTCTATAACTTGTAAAATACAGTGAAATATATGTGTAATTTCTCTCCTGGAGACAGAATCATGACTTATAAATAATAGCTAATGCTTCAGTGATTCTTAATCAAAAACTCTTGTGCGAACACTGAATGTGTTTATCATTTAATTCTCAACAATACCTGCAGACTGTTACTGTAATTTCCCCCATTTTATAGATAAGGAAACTGAGGTGCAGCGATGTGAATTTCCTTACCAAGGTCACCCAGCTAGCAAATAGTTTAGTTGAGATTTTAACCCAGGCAGCTCAACTCCCGAGTCCACATTCTTTTATTTTTAAGGTTTATTTGATTTATTTGTTTGTTTGTTAATTCTCACCAGAGGATTTCTTTCTTTCCTTCTTAAATATATTTTTATTGAAATCAGAGAGGAAGGGAGAGGGAAAGAGAGATAGAAACATCATTGATGAAAGAGAACCATTGATCAGCTGCCTTCTGCACGCCCCCTACTGGGGATCAAGCCTGCAACTGGAATTGAACCTGTGGCCTTTCACTTCACAGGCCCATGCTCTATCCACTGAGCAAAACCAGCCCTAGCTGGGCCCAAGTCCACCTTTTAACCATAAGCAGTTACCATTTCAGCCGCCATTATACATACACACACTCCAAAAATATATACTTCATAGAGTACAAAGATTTGGAAAAACACTCCAAAAATAAATTGGCAGGAAAAATTGACCCCTCCCACTTCAGCTTAATAAAATAAATTGCAAACTGTGAGGCATCTCCCAGTAATTTTATCTGTGTGGACGGAACTAAATTCTTAAATGATTATCAGTTTGTGTGACCTCTCATCAGAGTGTCATCTCTGCCTGAAGACAAACGCTGTCTATAAGCTTGGGATTATTTTTGAGGAAGAATAAAGTGATTTACACCTTATGATAAATAGCTTAAAGCACGCAGTCAGATTCAGCTGATTAAGATCCGTTTGAGAGTCTGACTTGCTTTCTTTTTTTAAAATATATTTTTATTGATTTTAGAGAGGAAAGGAGAAAGAGAGACAGAGAGAGAGAGAGAGAGAGACAGAGACATCAATGATCAGCTGTCCCCTGCAGACCCCACACTGGGGATTGAGTCCCAACATGGGCATCTTGTCCTTGACTAGGAATCTGACTTTGACCTCCTGGTTCATAGGTTAATGCTCAACCACTGAGCCATGCCAACTGGGCTCACTTGTTTTCTTATATTAGGATAAAGGTATTGTTTCAGATTTATCATTTATAGTCTTTAAATATAGAATGAGGAAAACATTATTTACTGGCCTGAAATAATTTATGATGCCAGCATAGATTGTAGAATCAATTTGAAAACATAGGCTAAATGTTATTCCATGTCATCATTTTGAAATTAAGTTGTTTTTGTTTAAAAAAACCTTTCAAATTGTGAAACACAAATGCTTATTAGTTTAATTATTTCTTCTCTAAGCATACTCTTTTGGTAAAACAAAAAGACATTTGCTTTTTGATTAGCAAATTTTAGAAGTAAAATCTTAGTACTTAATCTTGACAGGTGAACATTCCAGAAAGAATAGAGTATCTATCTACTACCTGGTTACTTTTGATGTTCCTCTCTGAAGGTCCCCATGTTTCCAGAATCTCTACAGACCTACCAAGTAGCCTCAACACTGTAGAAGCAAATCTGTATATCAAGTTCTCCTGAAATTGTGTGAATATTTTGAGTCCTATTGAGAAAAATCAGTCCTCATTTTAGCTACAGGTATGCTTATCTCTGGATTTTAGAGAGAAAGGGACAGGGAGAGGGAGAGAGAGAAACATCAATCTGCTGCCTCTAGTACACAGCCTACTGGGGATCAAGCCCCAAACCCTAACTGGGAATTGAACCTGGGACCTTGCAGTGCATGGGACTGTGCTCAACCAACCGAGCCACACCGGCCAGGGTGAGGTATGCTCTTCTACCTGCTCATTTGGTTTACACATTTATTTAGGTTACAATGAGAGGCCTTTAGGTATTGCATACATTTTGAGAAGATGTGCACAACTGTGAGGAGTAGATTTCTGTCTCTTTTATATTGATTTTTAATCTCATCAAACTAAATTTAAAAACTTGCAAGTTGTAACTCCTTTTAAGCAAAAGTGATTTACCAGTATTTGTTATACCAAGTACTAGAATATACGAGGCAGAAGGAGCCTTCAGATTACAGTTGGTGTCATCTTGAGTTAGTGTAAGATTTTATTTTATTTTATTTTATTTTATTTTATTTTACTTAGTACAGAAGAATAAAGGGAACTTCTTTTCCTGGATTCTGTGTGTTACAGGATCCCCTGGAAGGTCACTCAGTCATAAAATATTTTAAGGAAGTTAGGGTATTATCACCAATTGCTCTGATTTAGGTAAACAGAATTCTAATGCAGTTATTAAAAAAATTTAAGTATCTAGAATCTAGATTAACAACAGTATCAGTGTAAATGAAGTATTAATATATTTAGTATATTATTTGGTGTGTTTTGGTATAAACAAAAATAGATTTGGAAGAGAAATGGTTAAGAGCCTCATGTTCCAGAGTATATTCATAATTCATAATTCCAGAGTATGTTCCGTCAGTTTCCTAAGAGAGGAAAGCTGTTTATATCTCTGTTTTAATTTGGAAAAGCCCTAATTTTCCTAGTAGGCCTTCACTTCCCAAATAGAGTGGGCCCACGCTTGATCTGTTTTTCTTATCTCCTTAGAAAGGAATTCTTCCCCATAATGAATTTCCAGATGACTGAACTTTTACAAATTTTTGACTGAAATTTTTGACTGAAATCTGACAAATTTTTTTAAAGAAGTTGAATGATTTCCTGTATTTCTATGAAATGAATTACCCTTTCTCTGTCTTTCCAAACAGAGGAGGTGGAATGTAATTAAAATGTTTGCTTTATCACTAGGGATCATTATGAATATTAAGTGAGGAATATTGAGAAGAGAACGTGGAACTGTGATACTTACAGCCATGTCCTTGGGAGACTCATAAGGGCTGTGTGTACGCCTTGTACATGAAATAGTACACGTCTCCCCTTGATGTTTTAGTCTTCTCTCTACAACTTGACTCTTCCTTCCTAGTAAAACATCTGACCTAAGCCCTCACTGGGCTCTCCAGAGGGTCTTCCTTGTTGGTGAAGGCCGCAGATATGAGAAAATAGGCGCCATGTCTGTCTTGGGTTTCTTAGGGTTAGGTTTTTGGTTTTAGTTGGTTGTTTTCCTCATTCTTAACCATGTTGGAGACTTGGGGCAGGACAAGAGAGAAACATTTATTTGTGTGCCCACTTATGCCAGGATTTGTTCTGAGTAACTTACATAATCTTGCTCAGTACTACCTCACTAAATGTTCACAGCAGTCCTATTTATAGATATTTCCTCATTTGACTGGGAGGAAAATGAGAACGGAAGGCTAATAGAGACAGGATGTAATCTGATTTGAAGTCTTATCCCTCCTCTTTACTGAACCAAACCGCCTGGTTATAACCATTGGATCCTAACATGCTGCCTCCCTACTTGATGGTGTTAAACAACTGGTTTCTGGGTAGTTGATGTTAAGTTGTACCAGTCTCAGGTTCCTAGTCCTTGGAGTAAAGGCAAGTTTGTTGGAGGACTGAGGGAACTATAATCTTAAAAGCAGTCGTGTGCCCTTGTTGGTCTCTGCTGTTAGAATGTGAAGGTATGCTGAAAGTGTGTTAGTAGTAACTGGGAACTTTTCATTCCCAAGGGAGGAAAATATTGCTTTGAGTGCTGAGTGGCAAAAGATAAGCTCTTGGTGGTTTTTACATCGTAATTCAGCCACATCATTTTATAGAAAACTTCCACCTTTTGTCCTAGTGTTACTGTTATCTGAAGGATGAGCAAAACAGAATGAAGGAATGAAGGATTAGGTATCTCTGTGGTAGCATGGCTTATAAACTAGTTGTACTATATGGAATTGGTCAAATATAGTACATTTTATATAATAAATCAATCAATGCATAAAAAATAAAATAGCATTTATTAATAAGTTTATTAATATCTGTTTAGTGGTTAATGCATTATACTGTCACAGGAATTTTATGGAGTAAATATTCAAATCCAAGTGGACATTTTATTATTAAGAAAAAGATATATTAACTTTTTAATAAAGAAAAATTTTAAATGTGACTTTAAATTATTAAGTCTTGTATAACCTTTCCAATAGCATGTAAAATATTTGCTTTGATAATGCAGAGTTGTTCTTGATATAATTTTTTTCATTTTCAGTGGTAAAAAAAAACTAAGTAGACTTTGAAAAGGATCATTTTTACATTGAGATTGTTTTGGTTGGATATGGTTTCTCTTCTTCATAGATTTTTTTTTTCTTTTTCTTTTTTTTTTTTTGAAATTAGCTTGATGTTTTCTATACACTACCCCATGCTTTTGGTTACAGAAATGTTGCCGTCCCAAGCTTCTATACCCTAAAAGCAAGCAGTGTTATGATTGTTTTACATTCAGAATATGCCAAGAAGTCAATTACAGCACCTGAAGAATCCCATCAAGATCTAATTTTCCAAAAGATGTTTCGAAAGACTAAATACTTCACTTAATTAGAAAACGATTGGAAACAACTTGCTATCCCTGCATTGACTTTTCCTCCTAATAAATTATCTGCGGATGATTTCTACCAATGTATTTTCAAAAAGAATGCTGTTTGAGCTTTAGAGGAATGTTTTCCATTTGAACTCGCTCTTTACCATCTTGATAATAGCCATGGTCAATTGCTTCCTGAAAAACAGGGTAGTTTAATCTTTAAAAAAATGTACATATATATATATATATATATATATATGTATATATTGCATTTGCACTTCTGATAACACATACTTAAAACATTCCAATTACCATTTTCATTTCTATGCCTTTACATGCTTTCTGTATAAATGTGTTTATTTTTATTTTTATACCTTTATATTCGCTTCTGAGCAATAGATGAATGGTAGCATCCCTCTCCAGTTTGCTTCTTCTGCTAACTCTTGTTGTTGATCTGATTTTATAATTCAGCTTTTTGCCAAGGATTTTTGACACTTGTGCATATACTGCTGTATAGAAATAGACATGAATTTTCTTCTGCGATGAATGGCTGGCAACTCAATTTCTACTTTTATTTTTTTCACACTGCTGCTTGGATTGCAATGCTGCAGGCAAACCACCTGCTTTGTCTTTACTATTCTTTTATTCTTTATGAACTGTATCTTCCTGCGAGGATCACACGTCAGGGTACTTGTTTTTTGGTCATTCTCTCAGTAGCGGTTGTGAATGTGAAGGGGAAGAATGGTAAGTGGGGTCATTATTGTAGAGCATCGCTTGCATACTGACTTCATGTGCGCTTCCTCGCTTGAGCACCTGTCCTCCTAGGAGCTCTCCTCGTGTTCAAGGTATTGCAGATATTCCATTCTCCTTACTGGATAAGGAAATTCATCTTTTTTTTCTGTCACTCGAGATATATAATATATACAGTGCACATGTATCTCCATCTCCATTTGATTTCAATTCTTTTGCACCTTGATGATTTCTAGATCCTGGTTGGAAAGAACATGGCCCTAGCCATTCAAGTCCATCTCTTTAACTGCTTTGCTATCCTTTGCCATGGCTGCTACTCACCCTGCATCTCCAGTTGGTGCCTGAATACCATGTTCGCAACCAAAACGATTTCTTCTCTGTGACATTTGCCCTTGTGTTCATCCAGGCTGGGATCTGACTTCTGGTTCTCTTGACTCCTTCACCTGCTAGAAGCTCCCAAATATTTTGAATTTTCTCTTATTTTTCTCATTAGGGTGCAGCTTAGATGCCAAGCAAGTTGAGGAACAGCCTGCCGCCGCAAACGAAGAAGTCCTTTTTCCTTTATGTAGGGAGCCGAGCTATTTTGAAATCCCTACCAAAGAGTTCCAGCAGCCGTCACAAATCACAGAAAGCACTATCCATGAAATCCCAACAAAAGACACACCGAGCTCCCATCCCACAGGTGCAGGGCATGCTTCCTTTACCATTGAATTTGATGACAGTGCCCCAGGGAAGGTAACGATTAGAGACCATGTGACAAAATTTACCTCTGAGCAGCGTCACAAGTCCAGGAAGTCTTCCGCTGGAGCTCAAGACCTGCCGGGGATTCAGACTGGAATGATGGCCCCCGAGAACAAAGTCGCCGACTGGCTAGCTCAGAACAACCCTCCTCAGATGGTCTGGGAGAGAGCCGAAGACGATTCCAAAAGTATTAAGAGTGATGTTCCCGTGTACTTGAAAAGGTTGAAAGGTAAAGTGAATTGATCGTTTCCGACCTTCCTCTATTCTGATAAAGGAAAATTCCATCTTCACAGTTGCCCAGCTGCTGTGAGATTACTAATGTGGTAGAAACCTGCTCTCTCCGAGGTTTATATTTGATTTTAAAGCTCAAAAGCAAGCCATACTCATGCCCCTGGCCAACTCATGCAAAATAGTCTGCCTTCGTGTTCTTGCCAAAACCAGATTGGTTTTGTAAATTTCATTTATGCCAAAAGTATGTCTCTCTTTTCTTATGGAATTAAAAATTTAGTCAGTTCAGTAGTGGAATTCTCTAGAAGACAGTTCTCATCCTTTTCTTGACTTAACGAAAAGATATGTTCAATAATAATCTTCTCTATTGGGATCCTTCCAGGAAAATGTCAATATCTAAATTTTGAAAGAAATGGAAGCCATTTGATAATGAATCAAAAGTTCCACCTTGGCAATAAAGTCATATTGTTGATAGAGTGTTTCAAACTGATCTTAGTAGTTACTTGTGAAACAAAAAACTTTTTTTTTAGAGATAACTTACTGGGAATTGATTGAATTACATTCTTTCAATAGACTTATGAAAATGACAAATTGAATTATTTATTCATGAAATAGTTTTTATATATGCTTTACTAGTATAATTCTTGGCCAAAAATTGCAACATCTTTATACCTGTAGAGGTTATTAACTAATTTTCCATTGATTTTGCTAATTAAATTTACTTTAGAATTGCCAAATACAGTTTTGTGTTGCTCTATATTGTATTTAACAAGCTATCTATGAGGGAAATGATTGCATGTTAATCTGGCCATTCTGTAACTGTACAAGGTGTTAATGAGTTTTTTTAAAAAAATGCCTGTTGAGGTCAGAGACTATTACTTACTTTGTATTCCTAACATTTCACCTGGGACTTGAGTATGTGGAGTACGCGATAGGTGTTCAGTTAGAGTAAACAATGAATGACATGACAATCAATGACAAGACTGACCCTACCTGTACTTTATGCCCTGGGAATCTGGTCAAGTGATGAAGAAGTACCATTTCTGATTTGCTTCTAAGGTATTTCAAGGCAGTGAAATGGTGAGAGTACCTAAATCTTTGTTGGGCCTATTGCTATATTTAATTATAATCGTATGCAATCACCTGATATGTGATTGTTATCCTTTACTTCTACTGTGTAATATTAAATACACAGCAGAGATCTGTATGTGAATGTGTAGGTTAAGCTTACAGACAAAAGCTACTAATTTGTAAACTAACCATTTTTATGATTTGGATAAATAATATTGATATCCTTGTATAATGTGAAAGGTAGCATAAACCTTAAAAATTTAGAAGTAACACCATCTTTTTAAATCCACTCTTAATAAATACATAAAAAGTGAGCTAAAAATCCTTTTAAAAGCTACCATTTAAAAAAATACCCTTTTATTATAACTGCTTTTTAGTCATTATCACTATTTTCTGTATTTGCTGTTATTTTTAATTTGCTCTGTTTTATTTTAAAAAAATATATTTTATTGATTTTTTACAGAGAAGAAGAGAGAGGGATAGTGAGTTAGAAACATCGATGAGAGAGAATCATCAATCAGCTGCCTCTTGCACACCTCCTACTGGGGATGTGCCCGCAACCATGGTACATGCCCTTGACCGGAATCAAACCTGGGACCTTTCAGTTCATGCTCTATCCACTGAGCTAAACCGGTTTCTGCTTTGCTGTTATATTAAACTATCATTTTAAGACATTCTCTGCTCTTGAACAAGCCTAATTCCAAATAGAGTCATCAATGCCCACATTCATGCTATATCCATGCAAGAAAGATTACATATTTGAAAACCTTACCAGAAATTATACAATCAATACTACACCACTGGGAATTAATTTTTAGATTGACACATATTTTAATACGTTGCCATTGCTCATAGCCCTTCTACTGGCTATGCCTTCATTTTTCATCTAAAAAATCTCTCTACATATAACTCAGTTTGGTCTAAGATAGACCCATTTCATTACTCCAGACATTCTTACAAATGACATTTGATTTTCCCCAAAGCCAGAGCTGCCATTGTTAGATAAAGGTTTTCCACATTTTAGGCATCAAACCTATATACCTAAACTCTACCCAAATACATGGAATGACAGCAACAGTAATAATTTTTTATATTCACTAAACTTGCAGCAACTGTTTAGATCAGCCAGAAACTTGAAAGTAGGCAAAACAAAACATAAACAAAAAACACACAAAACAAAACAGCTTTGCTCCTGCAAGAGTAAAGTGCACGCGCTTTGGGACAGTGAGGCCAAGAATGTTCTCAAAGCCCTACACTTTCACCCTTTAGGAGAGCTGCTGCTTCTCGGCCACAGCTGCTTAAAGGGACAGTCCGCTTACTCAGGCACAGTCAAGGACAGACAAAACAGGCAGGAAGAAACCTATGGGGAGGGGAGTTCCCTGGTGCTTCTCTTGTTGAGTGAAAACAGAGATGGCAATTCTGCTCAGATGTTCACCCTGTGTGACACTGAGAAATAGAAGAGAAAGAATAAACTTTCCAGAAAAAAAAATGGCTGACCTACAAATTCAAATAGACATTTTAGCCCTGCCAGGGTGGCTCAGTGGTTGAGTATAGACCCATGAGCCAAGAGATCATTGGTTCAACTCCCGAACATGGCTACGTGCCCAGGTTTCGGCCTTAATCCCTAGTGGGGGGCATGCAGGAAGCAGCCAACCAATGTTCCTCTCACATCCATGTTTCTCTCTCTCCCTATCTCTTTCCCTTTCTTGCTCTCTAAAATCAATAAAAACATATTTTTAAAAAAGTATATTTTATTGATTTTTTACAGAGAGGAAGGAAGAGAGATATAGAGCTAGAAATGTCAATGAGAGAGAAACATCGACCAGCTGCCTCTTGCACACCCCCCACTGGGGATGTGCCCGCAACCCAGGTACATGCCCTTGACCGGAATCGAACCTGGGACCTTTCAGTCCGCAGACCAATGCTCTACCACTGAGCCAAATCGGTTTCGGCAATAAAAACATATTTTTTAAAATGAAAGAAATTTGAAGCTATAATTTAAAGAGAAGATACTCAAAGGGCCTGACACCACTCACGTGTCAAATTTTATACGTTGGTGTAAGAACTAAACTCCGTAAAAATATGTTTTCATATTGTGCGTGTGTGTTTCAGCATTTTTTGTGTGTGTGTGTGTGTTTATTATGCAGGAAATATTGGCATTCAGTAAAATCCAGTTCGTACAAACTGGATTTCTTTTCAATATATCCAATTGCAACAGTGAGTTAGGTTGGAAAAGGTCGTGTTTTAATGAGCTTTTGTATTTGAAGTGGTGGGATTTTTTATTTTTTATTTATTTATGGGTGTTTTCGCATTCCATCTGCTATCCCGACTTCATAGCTTAATTATCTGAGACGGGGAGTCTGCTAATTAAACAAGTGTGTGTTCTCTTTTAAGATTGCATTTTGAATAGTTACTAGTTGGAAGAAAGTTTCAGATTTGTTGTCATATCTGAGGTTTCTATTACTCGACTTCCCTGCACTGGGAGAGTTCCCCAGACCGCTCTTTTTGGTCTTGCTAACTCCATGAGCTTCCCTTGCCCATTTTCTTCACCCTCTGGAGTCTTCTTGCTGCGTTTATGCACCACATTTTTACAGCTGGTTCTCTTGTGTTCAATCACTAGCACCAACCAGTAGCTTCTAATTTATTAGAACCAGCCATGCATTTGACACTCAACTTTCTCCTGGGACATATGTGTGTCGTCCCTCCCAATCTCCAAGTCCTCAGTGCTGCTCACCATCTTCTTTGAGGCCATATTAGTCAGCAAGTTGTATTCCGATTACATTTGTGGCCCAGGACAATTTAAAAATCAGATTTAGTCCTGGAAACTTTGGAATACACCTGGTTGATAGATTCATTTATAGCTTCTAAAAGCCCTCATTGAAGAGTCGATCTTGAACATGCATAGAATAACTCTTGACTTTCTAATAATTTTATGCCATGTATATAATACTTATTTGATGGTTGTAATATTCTTATTTAGGTAATAAGAATTCTAAATCGGTGAAAAGCCAAATAATACTTGACTTGTTCATAGTTTTACATTTTGATATTTCAAAATTTCAATATATTCTAACTAAACTATATGTTTTGTGGTGCAGATACATTTTTATATGGTTATATTTAGTACCATGCCATTTTCCCAGTAGGTGTTAGACTTATATAGGATTTTATACATAGGCCTTTAGCGTGCTTTATTTAATTCAGAAGCCACCAGAGTTTAGAGCTCAAAATGCAGATTTTCAAAAATTCTTGTATCTCAAAAGATGTTTGTAAATAAGTGTACAGTAATTGGTGGAAACTATAAAGACGCTATACTTAGGGATGTAGTATATATCATCAAAAGTTAAGATTCATCACATTTTTTATGGCATTTGTATTCTCTTTTCCTGTGTAAGGATAAGCATTTCAGTAGAATCACCCTTTTCCTGTCTCTTCCTCACTAGTTCTAGAAACATATTTTTGATTGCTTAAAAAAAATGTCGGGTTTGAAGGTAGGATTCATGTTTATTAATGTTATAATTACAGACTATCGTGGATGCTGTCGCATTGCTTATCTGCTAAGGCAGTGGCCGGCAAACTGCAGCTCTGTTGACTAATGAATTTTGCCGACCACTGTGCTAAGGCATTGATGCATCATCCTAACGTTAAAATTTAGAGAAAGACAGTCCTATTCAGTCGCTCATACAGGACCCCATTGTTGGTTGGTGAAATTCGAATGGAAGCTTTGCAGTGGAGGGAAGAACATATGACTTCGGATTGAATGGCCAAGGGGGCGAAACAAATGGCACCTTTGTGCGTGCTTCTCACTGTCTCCAGGGGCTTTCTCCTTCTCTGTCATGCCGTTTGTTTTTTTGTGTCCAGGAAATAAGCATGATGATGGCACCCAGAGCGATTCCGAGAATGCTGGGGCGCACAGGCGCTGTAGCAAACGGGCCACGCTGGAGGAACAGCTCAGGCGCCACCATTCGGAGCAGAAAAAGCTGCAGAAGGCCCTGGCCACGGACAGACTCCAGGACCAGGCTGGCGTAAGTCAAACCGCCTTTCTGATTGCATTCTCTGATGAAGACGGTCCCAGCGAGAGAAGGCCCGCTTCCCTTCCTCAGAGTGCGGGAGTCTCATGTGAGGGAACGACTCACTGCACACCACTCACAGCACTTACCAAACCCCAGTCTCCAGCAGCAGATGCCAAAGTGGTTTCTTTGTCTTTACAGACTAGCTCTGCGCACCGCAGAGGGGGGCATGGTGTTCCACATGGGAAATTGGTAAAGCAGAACTCAGAGGAGCCCGCCGTGCCAGTCCCCTTCCTACCAGCTGCCTTGTTAAGAAGTTCAGGGAGTCTCGGGCACAGACCGAGCCAGGAGATGGATAAAATGTTAAAAAACCAAGCGCCCCCTGCTGCTTCTGAAAAGGATAATGATGATGACCAAAGTGACAAGGGTACTTATACCATTGAGTTAGAGAACCCCAACAGTGAGGAGGTGGAAGCAAGAAAAATGATTGACAAGGTAAATAACTGAAATGTGGGGATGATGCTAGTGTTCGGGGGTGGATTTGCCTGGCGGAAATTACTGGAGAGTCAGCATGAGACGGTCTCATGCAGGCCGTGGTATGAACCATAGGATTTGTTAGGGAAACTGGAAGACTAGCAGGAAGACCACATGCTTTCTGATTTTATTCTGCCTATGTTCTGAATTTGCCTGAGTTTCATAGGTAAAGTCCTTACATTTAAGCTGTCGGGACCTGTTACAGTTGATTACATTTAAGATAGGGATTTTATTTTATTTTATTTTATTTTTTAATATATTTTATTGATTTTTTTTACAGAGAGGAAGAGAGAGGGATAGAGAGTTAGAAACATCGATGAGAGAGAATCATCGATCAGCTGCCTCTTGCACACCCCCTACTGAGGGTGTGCCCGCAACCAAGGTACATGCCCTTGCCCGGAATAGAACCTGGGACCTTTCAGTCCGCAGGCCAACGCTCTATCCACTGAGCCAAACTGGTTTCGGCAAGATAGGGTTTTTAAATAGTATACTTTGGCCATTCTCATTTTGTATACATTTAAAAACTAAAAAAAGCTATTAAAAAAAAAAACACACCAAAAAAAGCCAGATTGTTCTGACTCTGTTGATGCAAACATAATTGTTAACTTATAATAATTAATCACAGGTTTCTTGCCTACTATTTCATGTTGGAAGCAGATGAAAATACATGTTTTTAATCACTTTTGTTCTTTTTCTTATTTTCTTAATGTCTTTTCATTTCTGTCTTTGGTGATAGAGAAAAAGTGTGAAAACGAAATCCGTTTGTTTGTGGCGCTTTGAGCTGAGCTGGTATGCCCAGCCATGGTGATTATTTACTTCTCAGATTTGTTATTACGTCATTGGTTAATGTGCCCAGCGATTGTTGTATGGCTCAAAAAGTAGTTTTCCTCAATTTTGCTCTGGGTGTGGAAAGTTGACTTTATAATCGGCTGTTTATTTTACTCCCTGGCAGAGAGCAGCCTAAGTTTGGCCAGTGCTTGGTCTCTCGTTAAATTTCTGTTACTCGGCGTGTGAACTGCATTCGCATCATTTGAAAGCTTCTTAGAAATACAGCCTCTCAGGCCCATTCCGCACCCACTGACCCGGATCTGCTTTGAGAGCAAGATCTCCAGGTGTTCATATGCTCGTTAAGCTGAGATGCACTAGTTCCGTGGTCGGCAAACTGCGGCTGCTCGCGAGCCACATGCGGCTCTTTGGCCCATTGAGTGTGGCTCTTCCACAAAATACCACTGCCTGGGCGAGTCTGTTTTGAAGAAGTGGCGTTAGAAGTTAAGTTTAAAAAAGCGGCTCTCCAAAGAAATTTCAATCGTTGTACTGATGACATTTGGCTCTTTTGACTAATGAATTTGCCGACCAGTGCACTAAGTTTACAGAGTGGTCCTTCAGTGGTCCCAGAGAGATCCTGAGCATTTATGTTTATTTTTATTATTTTTTAAAAATATATTTTTATTGATTTCAGAGAAGAAGGCAGAGGGAGAGAGAGAGAGAAATATCCATGATGAGAGAGAAGCATTGATTGGCTGCCTCCTGCATGCCCCCACTGGGGATCGAGCCTGCAACCCACACATGAGCCCCGAATGGAAATCAGACTGGACTTCTTGGTCATAGGTAGACGCTCAATCACTGAGCCACACCAACCGGGCCATTTATGTCTACTTTCAAGTTCACAGTTTTTATTTCCATGTTGGCGTGGGTTCTTTAGGTACCCTGGAGCAGGTATGTAATTTCTAAGCTTGCATTTATTAAGGAGCACATGTTCCATGTCTTTTACTGTTGAGATGGAGACCCAGCAGTCCAGGAGATGGATGTGATGTGAGAGCTGTTGTTGTTGTTGATAATAGAGATGTGACACATAAGAACCAGATGACTCAGTTTTATTAGATTAAAAGAAGCCTAAGGACGCAGTCTGAGCATAGAAAATGACTCCTTGGGATTTGGGATTGTTTTTATCATTGGGAACTGATAATGACGTTTCTTTTCTATTATTTTAAAGTTCATCATTTCCCTCTATGAGGACAAATACGTTGCTATTTAAAATACTGTCTAATAGAAAATATAAGAATAGGTTTAAAAAAAAGAGTAAGGTAAGAAGTTTTAAAATTCAGATTATCTGGCGAGGATGTGGAGAAAAAGGAACCCTCATGCACTGCTGGTGGGAATGCAGACTGGGCAGGCAGAGTGGAAAATAGTATGGATTTTCCTCAAAAAGTTAAAAATGGAACTGCCATTTGACCCAATAATCCCACTTCTAGGAATTTATCCCAAGAAACTGGAAACCCCAATCAGAAAGGACATATGCACCCCTATGTTCATAGCAGCACAATTTACAATAGCTAAGATTTGGAAACAGCCTTAGTACCCATCAGTAGATGAGTGGATTAGAAAACTGTAGTACATCCACACAATGGAATATTACCCTGCTATAAAAAAGAAGGAACTCTTACTATTTACAGCAGCATGGATGGAGATGGAGAGCATTATGCTAAGTGAAATAAGCCAGTCAGAGAAAGATAAATACAACATGATCTCACTCATATGTCAGATATAATGATCAACATAAACTGATGAACAAAAATTGATCCAGAGACAAGGTGACACTGAGCAGACCTTCCAACCTCAGGGAGAAGGCAGGGATGGGGGTGGGTTAGAGATCAACCAAAGGACTTGTAAGCGTGCATATTAGCATGACCAATGGACACAGACATTGGGGGGAGTGGGGGCTTGCCCTTGGGAGTGGGAGTGGCCGGGTGGGGGAGGGGGGGAAGGAGACCTGTAATACTTTAAACAACAATAAAAAAATCAGATTATTGTCAAACCTGGACATGTGCCCTGACCTCCAACAACCTTTTGGTGCAGGGGAAGATACCCAACCAACTGAGCCACACCAGCCAGGATAAGCCTTAGTTTCAATGACAAATTATATGGCTACACTGTAGACAGAGAAAAGCAAGATTTTATTTTATTTATTTATTTTTTAATCCTCACCTGAGGATATCTTTCCATTGATTTTTAGAAACTGTGGACGAGAGAAAGAAAGACAGAGAAACATTGATGTGAGAGAAACATGCCAATTGGTTGCCCCTGCATGTGCCCTGAGCAGGGTCCCAGCTGGGAGGAGCCTGCAACCAAGGTACATGACCTTGACCAGAATCGAACCCGGAACCCTTCAGTCTGCAGGCCAATGCTCTATCCACAGAACCAGTTTGGCTAGGTCAAGAAAAGCAAGATTTTAAAGCAGGATATCCCTTCATTTAAGGGAGTCGTGGCACTGTGTGTCTGAGTAGGTAATTCACAGTCTTTCTTAGTTTTCTTGAAGCAGAAAACAGAGCTGAGGCGGTAAGGGTGGGGATGAGGAAGAGTCCCTGCACTAGCTCCTGAGGACCAAAGGAAAGGCTGAGATGCCGGCAGCCCTGGTTACAGCCAGCAGGCAAATCCAGGCCCGCTAGTCAGGCTCTGGCAACAAAAAAGCAGAGATTCGGGCATCAAGTGTCTGACGAGGAAGAAGTAACGGATGCGTGTGGAGCAAACAAAAACCAAGAAAAGCCAGAACCAAGCTCAAGAACGCTGGAGGAGTAACTAGAGGCATCAAATAGCTGAAAAAGCTCTGCCGTCCATTTCTCTCCCTTTGAAGGGGGTTCTATGGAATGGACTTTGGGCCTTGGGCTCTGTCCCCCTGAATTTGTTTGGTCCTGTAGACTTTTGTGTTGTCTCTTTCCTTTCTCTCTCCATCGTGTGAGGGTTGCTTTAGTAGCCATCTTTATTCAAAACTATCTGTGCGCCAGGCTTTGTGTTAGGAGAGATTTTCAATTTTCTAAAAAGTTGTATGCAGAGGGATGAAACTACACAAGTAAAAACATGAGTAAAGATAGTCCGATGACTGCGGTGATGGACATAATCTGTTGGAAGAAGGGTACCAATAGCTCCAAGAAGGACTCTCAGGTTCAACATGCCTTTGATAACTTTCTGTTTATTCACTTCCTCATTCCCTCATCTCACACACACACACACACAAACACACACACCATTACAAACTCCATGACTGCTGGCGCCAGGCATTTTATCCATTCTCCATAAAACTTGAATTGAAATGCCAACTGATCTCATGTTGAAGCAGGTGGAATTAATCCCATCGCACACATGTCTGAGTAGGGTTTCCATATGTGGAGACGTGTCCAGAAGCACGGAGGTGGGGAGACGAGTTCAGAGGACTGTATTCCCTTTAGAGAGAGGAGTTTGGACTAGATCTTGATGGCTTGTGTTTTTTCCAGTGAGGACTCTAGGCTTTTCATGCTGAAGGCAGAGGGGAGGCATTGAAAACTGCTAAGTAGGGCAGTGATGATATAATCACCTCAGGGGTGTGAAGAATGGATTAAAAATTGGAAAGGCCCAAAGCAGAGAATCAATTAACAAGCTGCTGACATGGCCAACATTTAGTTGAATATAAATGTCTCAGTTATAGGTAAGAGGTCTGGGCTGATTTGGGAATTACTAGAGAGTAGCTGAATGCAAAATAATAGATGCATTCACCTAGAAAGAATGTACAACATGAAATTCTTGGCTACACCAACACCAGTCAAAAGAATAAATGTGAACATAGGAGCCCAAAAAAGACCAAACAGAACAATAAAAGAAATAGCATCTTGGGACCAGAAACTATTTTTTAAAAAGTGAATAACAGTATTGCATAATACACCGGTGTTAGGTATGATAAGCACTGAATGTCTTTTCAATTTTCCCACAATGCATTGTATTTCTGGGTGTAAAGAAGAACCTGTATTAGCATCTTACCTTGGAAGAAGTGGCCTAAGTTTAAAAAAGGATCTTTAAAGAGATGACCAAGCCCAGCCAGTGTGGCTCAGTGGTTGAGCATCGACCTATGAACCAGGAGGTCATGGTTTGATTCCTGCTCAGGGCACATGCCTGAGTTGCAGGCTCAATCCCCAGTGTGGGGCGTGCAAGAGGCAGTGGATCAATGGTTCTCTTCATTGATGTTTCTATCTCTCCCTCTTCCTTCCTCTCTGAATTCAATAAAAATATATTTTTAAAAAAATAGAGAGGACCAAGCTGAAATGTCACATGTTTGTTTTTCTGTGCTGGTTGTAGTTAAATGGTAGTGAGAGAGCTATTCTCCAGTGCCAGGTTATGGGATTACGGCATTTTGGTTGCTATTTCTGTGCTGTGTGTTTATCAGTAGATAATCCTGTTTTATGCACTGTCCCCAAATGCTCCCTCTTGTAGTATTAACGCAAATGCCTATGCTCTATAAAGATCTCTTGAGTTTTATATCTAAGCTTACGTGGATTTGCGCTAAGAGCAAGTGCTGTTGACTGCTGGATGAAAGGTAATTACAGCATCTTCCCCAGTAGGAGTGATCTCCCCACCCCCCCTTCCCACCTCCCTGTGACAGCTAGAGAACCCGTCATAGCATCAAATAGTACCAGCTTCTTTCCCCTCCCCACCTCTCCCTCCAAACAGACGCTGCTGGGAGGCTGGTCAGAGCTGCTTCCTAGGCTTCTGCGCTAAGTGAGAAAAACAGAGAGAGCACAGAAAGCTAAATATCAAATAAGCAAGGGAAAAAATGGTCATTAGGCTCTGTCTTTAGGGGGAGGGGTATTTCTGTTTTCTACAAGTTTCATACCATAAAGCAGTTCTTGCAGACACTTCCTTGTGCTGAGATTTGACTCCTGTCCCTCGCAACAGCATCCTCCCCTCTGACTAGTGCATTCCCCCCCCCCACCCCAGTAGGCCTTGTCGCTCGGTGCTGGTTCTGAGGCAGCAGCTGGTAGAGAAGAAGGAATCCAGTACCAGGAGGACTAACTAGAGCAGACACACAGAATAAAGGCACATTGTCAGAGAGTCAGGCAGAGAGTCAGGCAGCCCGAGGAAGTCAGTGCTGGGACCCGGGTCCAGGTGGGAGGGGTGTGGGATGCGGATGCTCCAAGCCCTGAAGGTGACAGCAGATGTGAGGCCAGATCTGAGCCAGGGCCCGGGGACCACGGATAACGGTCAGCTGGGTGGACAGCGGCCCCTCCTGGTCCATTCAGACAAAATGCGCTGTGTGCGGGGCTGAAGGCGCAGGAGGTGAGACAGGAACCTGGACAGTGAGAGAGGACCCTGGAAACAGGCCTCTTCAAGTTGAACTTCATCTTTTTCCTCCTTCCTTTCCGTCCAGAAATAGTCTGAGTTAATGGGCCAGAGCAAACAGTGCTTCTGAAAAGCTAAATTCTGGCAGCTTGGTTTTTCTTTCTTTTATTCTCATCTTTTTCCTTGGCCCCTATGCACTAAGTGATTTTTTCAGATATTTTTATCGGGCCATCCAGCCAGTGTGGGTCAGTGATTGAGCATCAACCTATGTACCTGGAGTTCACAATTCGATTCTCAGTCAGGGCACATGGTCCGGGTTGCAGGCTTGATCCCCAGTGTGGGGTGTGCAGGAGGCAGCCGATCAACGATCCTCTCTCATCGTGGATGTTTCTATCCCTCTCTTCCTCTCCCTGCCACTCTGAAATCTCTAGCTGGTTTATTTTCTCCTTTCTAGAAAGATCTTATTTGTCTTGATCACTTCTGTATTTTTTGTACTAGAACAATGCCTGGCGTGTAGTAGACACTCAGCATCTTTTTATTTTATTTTATTTTATTTTATTTTATTTTATTTTATTTTTTTACATTCCATATGAATGAGAAGAAAAATTTGCTATGCTTTCTTGTTTTTATCAATATACATATGTGGTTAGCTTTATCTTAGCTAATTTATTTTGACAAACTTATAGATTGATCCGATCTCACCAGACCTCCATGAACAGGTTATCCTGTATTATGAAACTACTTTCTATCTTGATCCTAAAGTAACTTGTTGAAATGTCTGGTTGAAATCCTGTGTACACTCAGCTTCTCATAGTATGAAAGGTACAAAAGAGTGTAGGTTGTGTCAGAATATGCAAGTTTCAGGAGAAGTGCCTGGATTGGTAGGAAACTAGCAATGCGGTTGAGTTTCTAGCAGCTCCTCACTGATGACTTAGCGCGAAGGATCTTCTTGGCAAGAAGAGGGGAGAGATGAGCTGCCAGATTTTAGGGATGAAAGGAAGGAATGTGTGACAAGGAAATGAGCCATGAAAAGGAGATAGTCTGGACATGTTAACTATAGGATCATCAGACGTGAGCATCATCTGAAGATAGGAAGAAGAGTCTAACAGAAAAAGAATGCTGAGCAGTGATGGGAAAGGAAGAGATAGTGGCTGTAACCCCCAGGGAATGGGGGAATCAAAGACACAGGATGGATTCGGGGAGGACAAACATTTGGAGACCATGTTTTCATTCAATAGAAGTAAAAGGAAGAATAAAGCCAGATGGTGCCTTTTTTAAAAAAATTGAGGGAAAATTCGCATAACATTCCCCATTTTAGCCACTTGAGTGTACAATTCAGTGGCTTTTAGTACATTCACAAGGTTGTGCAATCCTCAGCAGTGTCTAATTTCAGGGCATTTTAATCGGCTCCAGAATAAATCTCACTCCCATTAGGCAATCACTTCCCGACCTTCCCTCCCTCTGCCCCTGGCAACCCCTAGTCTGCTTTCTGGGCAAAGAGTTGGCTTATTCTGGACATTGCATAGAAATAGAATCATGCCGAAACCGGTTTGGCTCAGTGGATAGAGCGTCGGCCTGCGGACTGAAAGGTCCCGGGTTCGATTCTGGTCAAGGGCATGTACGTTGGTTGCAGGCACATCCCCGGTGGAGGGTGTGCAGAAGGTGGCTGGTTGATGTTTCTCTCTCATCGACGTTTCTGGCTCTCTATCTCTCTCCCTTCCTCTCTGTAAAAAAAATCAATAATATATATATATATATATATATATATATATATATATATTTTTTTTTTTTTTTTAAAGAAATAGAATCGTGCAACATGGGGCCTTTTGTGACTGGCTACTTCCACTCAGCATCATATGTTCAAGGTTCATCCATGACATAGCATGTGTCAGCTCTTCATTCCTTTTTGTGACGAAATAATGTGTCATTGTGTGTATTTATTTACTCATTTGTTGATGGACATTTGGGTTGTAATGCCTTCTGACTATTGTGAGTAGCATTCTGCTATGAGCATTTGCTACCATGATAAATTATAAAACATCTCTTCTGCCTCCATTCTGAGCTCCCTTTTTTCTAACAATTTTGTCTACATTTTAAATTTAAAAATTGACTACACATAGGTCATACAAATTCTATGTTAAGTATTCAGAGCCATTTATTCCACTGAATTCTGAATTTTTAAAAAATATATATTTTATTGATTTTGTACAGAGAGGAAGGGAGAGAGATAGAAACATCGATGAGAGAGAGTCATCGATCAGCTGCCTCTTGCACACCCCCTACTGGGGATATGCCCGCAACCAAGGTACATGCCCTTGACCGGAATCGAACCCGGGTCCCTTCAGTCCCCAAGCCGACGCTCTATCCATTGAGCCAAACCGGTCTCTGCTAATTCTGAATTTTTAAAATGCAGTTAGAAGTGTAATGCCCTTAAAGTATGTAGACAGCGTTAGCTTTTGAGGTCTTCTTTGCTTTCTCAGGCAAGTTGTCACAAATGGATGTTTTTATACCTTCACACAGAAATGATGATACAAATTTCCAGCTGGCTACGCATTGCTACCATTAATTTCTCAAAGCGCTAACAATACTGTGGGGATGGGCTTTTAAGGCTGCTTCCCCCCAGGCAGTGGTACTTTCCACTTGTCTGGAAAATCAATAAAAGTTATTTTTCTGACAGATATGTGTACAGCATCTCAGTGCATTAAAGGGAATCTGTAGAATGTCATCTGATAACTCTCTATACAACTCCACTCCTGTCCTAAAAGCATTACTACTTTGTGTGTATGTCTTTGTATCCGAAGTGATTTGGAGAGATTGATTATATTTTATTAGAAACCGCTGGTGCTTAGATGTTTGAGATAGTCAAGGTTTGGAAATCCATCTTGAGTATGATTAGAATTAAAATCAGCAAATCAGAAAATTGAGGTAACTTGTAAGTTAACATGCCAATGAGGTCCAACATGCAGGTAATCATCGGCACATGGCTATGTTTATCTTCCACTTTCCATCTTAAGTTGGATTTTTTTCTAGTTGTAATGATAAAAATATGGAGATAAACCAGTAAATTGGGAGTTCAGTGACTTGAGTTAGAAAATGTTAAGACAGCCCAGATAACTTGAGTAGCTCTGATTTGCCTTCTGCTCAAGTGGGGTCAGAGGCAAAGCACATAGAAAAACATACATAGTATTCTTTCCGGCTTGTTGTTAAACGAATTCCAATGTTTAGTGAGTTGCAGGTTTGTCCCTTCTGTGTATGTGCTTCCGTGTGTTATTAAAGTTCCTATTTGATCTAAATGTGATAACATGCAATTTGTTCTTTTTGTATTTTATTGAATCTATTGGGATGACGGTTAATAACATTATATAGGTTTCAGGTGTACAATCTGTAATGCATCATCTGTATGCTGTATTGTGTGTTCACCAACCTAGGTTACCAACGGCTCTTAAAGCAAAAATAATTTGAATACTGAGCAGTTCTTGAAACTAAAGTTACATTTGAATTAAATACTAGGTAACAAGGCCATCTAGTGGTAAAATTCCCAATTTTAGTCTTTTTGAAAATCTGCCATCTGCCTTAGTCAATGTGAACTTGAGAACTTATCAGAGAGATTTCTTGTCTGATCATTACACAGTTTTTTTTAGAAATTACCTTAAAGGCATTTTCCTCTTTTAAAACAGAATTGCTTCTCCTTCCTTATATTCTGAAGTGCCTTTCTACAAAGTGTTAATTCACAAGGATATTTTTCTTGATTGTACATTCAGGGCCACCACTCATTTCTGCAAACAATAAGCATTGAGAGCACAGTAGAGCCTATGGAATGTTCCAGTTGATGTAGTTAACATTTCTTCAGTCTCTTTGGCAAAACCAGAGCCTATTATGAGCCAGGAAATGAATAAGACCCAGGTCCTGCCTTTAAAAGCACATGATTGTTGGTCTCTGTATTTAGAATATTTCAAAAGTGTCCACCAGAGACAACCTGCTTATTCAAAATCTGTAATCTGTGTGATAAACTGCATTTCAGGCAAAGGCCTGTGAGTGATTTTAGGTGCATGTAGTTTGAGAATCATGCTACACCCTGTACAGAGATCATACAATAAAGTCCGTTATTTGGGAACTTAGTTATATGCATACATTCAACTCATGTATGTAAGTGTTCAACATTTGTGAGGGAAGGAACACATAAAATCCATCATGCATTTATAGTTTCCCAACATACTTCTCAACAATAATAGAACAGACACAAACTGGAACAAGAGGAAATGATATGTTTTTTAACTTTGCGTTAGTACAGTGTTCATAACATCTTTTACCAAATCATGTGTAACACTCTGAATATTTCTTATTAGCAAGCAGTACATTTGCTAAACATTCAGAAAATCACATGTATGTGAGCTGCCACTGCCCGGTTACTGCCTAGCTTTCTCTCCACATGGATGTTACCTTGTCATTAAACAAGTTTGCTTGCATGATTGAAATTAATGTAGAATATTTTTATTTGCCCCTGAAGTTACTGATAACATTCACATATTAACCTGACTTTTCATTTATAAAACGTTCTTCTCCCCCAGGTGTTTGGAGTGGATGACAGTCAGGATTATAACAGGCCTGTGATCAATGAGAAGCAGAAAGACCTGATCAAAGACTGGGCCCTCAGCTCTGCCGCAGTGATGATGGAGGACCGGAAGCCGCTGGGCACGCCTGGGTTTCACCACGTGGAGGTACCGTCTCGCCCTCGGCTTCACTTCTTACATGCACAGATGTGAATCTCCATCATTTAAAATGTTCTTTTGTTTGTTCGTTTTTAAATATAATTTGTAGCGATTTCAGAGAGGGAGAAAGAGGTAGAAATATCAATGATGAGAGGGAATCATTGATCGGCTGCCTCCTGTACGCCCCACACTGGGCATCGAACCCACAACCCGGGCATGTGCCCTGGCCAGGAATCCAACTGCGGCCTCCGGAATCACAGTGAAGGAGTCTCCTAAACAGGCCACCGGAACCTGTTCACAGACTGGTCCTACAGCAGTGTGTGTCCCTGGGCGCACTGTATTCTGGGTATCCTAGCTTGATGTGAATGGCTGAGGTACTTCTTTCAGGACCAGAATGGTGGGTGGTTACCACAAACTCTTGAAAGGGAATTCAGAGGTTCAGCAAGAATTTCTTAAGCTCCATATGTTATTATGTATGCTTTCTATTTCAATGTATAGGGCTTATAAATGTGTAGAGTTTGAAATCATATATAGAGAGTTTATATGAAATATTTACTTCAGCAGTTTCTAGCCTGTCCTTCATACAGTGAATCTGGCACTTTTAATAAAATGTCATTTTGAATAATTTAAAATACGTTTTCAGTCACAGCTTCTTATTCCTTAGTTGTCATTCCAGTTTCAATATGAAGCATTGGCTTAGACTTTAAGAGAGGAAACCATCTTTTTCCACACTCCCTAGCGTTTCCATATTAAATGCCTCGATGGTGCTGGTGTGAAGAATTGCCATTCTCTGTCCATAAGTCTGTGGAACCACATCATGAATTAAATTCCATCTCACACTTGACCCTGAGGATTCAAAGAGCACTGCTTTAAGAGTAGATCTAAACATGGACAGGTTTAGGTTCAGATCAATTATAGGAAAATTCTTCAAGATCAAGTAATTTCTATCCTTAAAGTGTTGTAGAAAGAAGTGTCAAGGTTTGGATTTGGTTTGAAATCCCTGAAGACAAGACCTGGAGGATTTAATTCTCTTTGAGGCTCTGGAAGCAGTCTGATTCCTAGAAACATGAAGAAGGCTAGAGAACAGCTTAGGAATAGACCTTTAGACTCCTGCTCCAAAGACTAGAGCTAACTCTCCTGTTAGAGTCACAGAGCTCTGATCATACACCCAGCAGCATAAACATTAAGCTCTAGAGTTTATATTAGTACCATTGTGAGTCTTTCAAATGTTGAACTATACTACATGCACAGCAATAATAAAATATTGTCATTAAAAGGGGTACCCAGAGAAGCTGCATTTTATAGTAGACTAGAGGCCCAGTGCATGAAGTTTGTGCACTGGGCGTGTGTGGGGGGGGATCCTTCCACCAGGCCTGCACCCTCTTGCAGTCCGGGAGCCCTCAGGGGATGTCTGACAAGGCAGTAGGACATCCTTAGCGCTGCTGAGCAGATGGGAGAGGCTCCCGCCCCCACCGCTGCGCTTGCCAGCTGTGAGCCTGTGAGCCTGTCTTCTGGTTGAGTGGTGCTCCCCTTGGGGAGCACACTGACTACCAGGGGGCAGCTCCTGTGTTGAGCATCTGCCCCCTTGTGGTCACTGCACGTCATAGCGACCGCTGTTCAGTTGATTTGCATATTAGCCTTTTATTATATATGATGAGGAAATTTAATCAAAGATAATATAGGAATCTGAGGTTTAAGTATTGACAGGTTAATGTGACTAACTGGAATTCTCTTCCATGAGAATCAGGTTTGGCCAGACTGCATTATCATGTTCCCTTGTTTTCTCCCTTAGGAAGGCACCACTACCTCTGGAAGCAAGCGCTGGGTTTCACAGTGGGCCAGTCTGGCTGCCAATCACACGAGGCATGATCCAGAAGAAAGGGTCATGGAGTCGTCTGTCCCTGCTCCTTTAGAGAATGGTACTTTCTGTGTGTGTCTGTGTGAATAACACATCAGTTTTAAAAACAAGCTACCAGTAAATCTATATAGTGAGCAGTAAATTAAACCCAAGTAAGCATATTCACATATGTTCATGCTTATGCTCCATATATCATTTTAATTTCACTAACGTGGAAATCATTAACATCAACTCACACTGGTGATAGAAATAATTTGTAGATTAAGCACATAATACATACAAGTGTATATAATGTATATGAAAATTTAAAAAGACTAACACAATTCCAAAGCATCCCATACAACAAATATTTAAATGCTACTTTCTGTCATCTACACTAATAAAAAAGTAAGATGCAAATTGATCGTACCTTCACAACGCCCAGCAGCCAGCTGATCAGGGGTGAGTATGCAAATTAACCCAGCAAAGGTGGCAGGTTAATTTGTATATGCAGGCGCCAGACGGCCTGGGGTAGGGAGGGATGCTTGCTCTGGCCAGAATGAAGGCCCATTCTTGCATGAATCTTCATGCATTGGGCCTCTACTATGTCAATAAAAAACAATTTACTTAATCTACTAACTGCATCTTTTGCAAATCTATGTAATGTGATTTTTATTACCTTTTAATTATATATCTGCAAAGTGAAATATAGGATTTAAAAAAGCACACAAAATTATATGCCTCTAATGATATTATTAGATTCAGTTCATTACATTCTTAATTTAAAAAATCCTCAAGGAGAATTTGCATGTGGTTTTTATCTGTATTTTTTGTTATCCTTAGAAATGGAAATAGAAATGTATTTTGTCTCTGGCTTGTGACACCCTCACAGTCTGGTTTAGGAATTTTGTAAATATTAGTCAGCAATTGTTTGAAAGCTGTAGCCTTCACCAGTCAGGAATTATAGTAGTTGTTAGTATGGCCAAAAGTGTTTGGAAAGACAGAGTTGTTTACAGGTTGGTTCAGAGAAACTAGTCCATGGTTGGGAAACAGAGACTAGACCAAAGAGCTAGGTACATTTACAAAAAGAATCTATATATATAAAAAGCCAGCGACCGTAATTGTCATCATGACCATAATGACTGGTCGCTATGACACCCTTTGTGGCCAGCAAAATGGCAATCAGGGCATGGGGCCAGCTGGGAAACCTTGCAACCCCTCCCCACTTCCGGCCTGCCCCTAATCGGATTCTCCCATCCTGATCAAGAGCTGGCTTCCAGCCATTACCACACCCCAGGCACCTGCCCCTGATTATACTACCCACCCCAATAGGGGGCAGGGCTGGCTGGCCAACCTCCTACAGCCCCTTCTTCAAGCTGGCCACACCCCCAGTGGTCCCCATCACCCTGATTGGCCTGCAGCCCCACCCAAGATCAGCCTTCCCACACCCCATCAGGATCAGGGCCAGCCGACCAACCAACCATGGCCCTCCCCCAAGCTGCTGGCCCCCAATCGGCATCTCCCACCCCATTCAGGGGTGGGTCTGGCTGGCCTACCACTCACAGTCCCTCCCCATAGCTGGCCCCGCCCCCAATTGACCCTCCAACCCCAATCAGTGGCAGGGCCTGCTTGCCAATTGCCTGGGGCCCCTTCCCCCAGCTGACCCAGCCCTGATCAGGCCCAATAAGGGCAAGCCAGCCAGCCTGCCAGCCTCCCAGCGTCTCCTCCTCCCAACAGACCCAGCCCAATTCACACAGATTGGAGCCAGGCCAGTCGGATGCCACCTGTGCATGAATTTGTGCACTGGGCCTCTAGTTCACTACAAAATTATTACGTATTAACTGTGGAAAGTAATATTCTACCCTTGTTATAAGAAATAGTAGATGCCCTGGCCAGTTTGGCTCAATGGATAGAAGGGCCCCATGTTCCATTCTGGTCAAGGGCATGTACCACAATTTGTCTCTGTCTCTATCACTCCCATCCACTCTCTCTACAATAGGAAAATATCCTCAGGTGAGGATTAACAACAACAAAAAGAAATAGTAGACCTTCATTATCTCATTCTTATTGTAAATTAATTTATTTAGATGAGTTCACAAATCCACTTAAATATAAAGTGTTCTTTTAAATATTTGTCCAGGGTAAGAAATGCTAGAAATATATAAAAAAGATAAAATAGCTATTACATTTTAGATGCTTCAAGTAGCAAGGAGATAAGACATTAAATAATTTATGATTAATTGCCCAAAGTTAAATCAGTAAGTTTAATATTTTCTTGCATCATAATCATTGTATTGCCATGAAATTTAAATAGTAAACTTTTAGAATTGTAATGGGGAACAAAAGACCTATAAAAGCTATAGCTAGCATATTTTTCCCCCACTTCTAAGATTAGATGCTCTGTGTGTGAATTTATATTTCTCTGAGAGATGTATCCCTCATTTCGAAACACATTCCATTTATTCAGGAAAATCCCCCGTAAGTATTTTCAAGTTCTCTTACATGGAAATATTAACATATGTATTTTCTCACTGGCTTCTGATTACTTGAAAAAGAGAAAGTGGTTATGTATTTCTCTATGAGGCTTTCATACACCAGACAACCATAATTTAAAACCCTCGCATTGGTAAAATTATGACAAGTTCTATCAGCTTTATTCATACTTAAAATTGAAAAAATTCTTTTAATCAGCTTTGAGTTTTATTTTTAGAAAATTTTGTTAAAGTCTGAGTTTTCTGTTTGACTTTGGAAATCCAATTTATTCTCTCGGGTAGATAAGATGCTTATTAAAAACTAGGTATATTATTCTTCTTTACCACGTCATGGGAAGTATAGCAAGGAAGCAGGTTTATTAGGCATTCTTTGTGCAATTCTGTAATCTGCTAGTTAGAGTCTGTTGTCTTGAGCAGAACTTAATGGATAGGATAAGCCACAGAAGCAAGAGCAACCACAGTGAGCTTCCATAAAACACGTTAAAAGACAAGGAAGCAGCAGACGTACATTTCAGATCAGACGACCTTCATTTTCTTTATTTTTTTTTTAATATTTGCAAAAGGTTCTTATTTTATTTTATTTATTAATTTCTTTATTGATTAAGGTATCACATATTTGTCCTCAACCCCCTATTCCAATCCCCCACTCCCACCCCCCACTCATGCCCCACCCACCTATTGTCCTTGACCACTGGTTAGGCTCATATGTGTGCACACAAGTCCTTTGGTTGATCTCTCCCTTTTATCCCCACCCTCCCTCTGAGGTCCGACAGTCTGACCCAGGGCTCCTTATCTCTGGGTCTGTTCTTGTTCATCAGTCCATGTTGTTCACCATTTCCCCTAGATGAGTGCGATCATGTCCTACTGGAAATATAAGAATCAAAAATGAGACAAGCAATAATCGTTATGCTGGAAGGCATATGAATCAGTCTGTTAGTGAGCTTCTTTCTGGGCCACCAGTTCTTTTGAGACCCAATTTCAACGTCAAAAAGACGACCCTCATTTTCATCTCGTCCAGTTTACTTTCCTGACTCCCTGATCAGTCACCTGCCTGCTAGTGCACCTGGCCCTGGACTTGCCTTTTACACTACCCTGTCACAATGCTGGCTTATTTAGTCAAAGTTTTATTTTAGACTTAAGCCATTGCTTCACTTACACTTCAAACCCTAGTGTATCATGGTGTTATTTGTATTTTCACTGCTGGCCCTCATTTCTGCCTTGTGGTTCTTCTTCGCAGATGCGGACATCGGCGGCGAGTCTGGCATTTCAGTGAGAAGCGGCAGCTCCGCGGCCTCCCTGGCTGGGCATGGAGAGAGGCGGCGGAGGACCCTCCCCCAGCTGCCCCATGACGACAAGGCTCTGGAGGGCTCCCGAGCCAAGGCCCTGACTCCCAGGTCGGAGATCGGGGAGAAGCAGGACACGGAGCTGCAGGAGAAAGAGGCCCCAGCGCAGGTATACCAGAAGGACAGACTGGATGCCGACAGGGCCCTGGGCAAGGCGACCAGGGCGGTCAATGGGGAGACCCTGAGACCCGGCGGCGATCCCAAAGCCCTCCTGCACTTGGCCATCTCCTCCCCTGGGAAGGACAAACATGAACCCGACAAGGAAGCCTCTTTGGTGAAGCAAACGTTAGTCAGAATCCAGCACCAGGAGCCGACGGAACAGGCCCACTGGGCTCCTACTAAATTATCTTCCAAAAATGCGTCGGGTCCGGTAGAGAGAGGCAGGGAGGAGTCCCTCAAACAGGAGTCACAGCCTCTGGAGAAAACCCCAGGACCTTCTGCCAGCAAAGGAGAGAGGGCGATGCAAAGTGAGGGCAAGCGGAGGAAGGCCGACGAGCTTCTGAAGGGCCATCCCGCCAAGGGAGGGGACAAGAAGGAGTCCTCCAAGCCCTTGGTGCGCCAGGGAAGCTTCACCATCGAGAAGCCCAGCCCCAATGTCCCCATCGAGTTGATCCCCCACATCAACAAGCAGCCGTCCTCCACACCCCCTCCCTTGGCCTTGGCCAACTCCGCCGGCAGACTGCGCGACAGGAGCGACCCCGTGGATGCTGACTCCAGCCTGGACACGACCCTCATCCTCAAAGACACAGAGGCCGTCATGGCTTTTCTAGAAGCGAAGCTTCGAGAAGACAATAAAACCGACGAAGGCCCGGACACCCCCAGTTACAACAGAGACAACTCCATCTCCCCGGAGTCAGACGTGGACACGGCCAGCACCATCAGCCTGGTGACCGGGGAGACGGAGAGGAAGTCATCCCAGAAGCGCAAGAGTTTCACCAGCCTCTACAAGGACAGGTGCTCCTCAGGCTCGCCGTCCAAGGAGGCCTCCAAGTCCTCTGGTGCCAGGGACAAGGTGGAGAAGAAAACCAAAAGTCGCTCCACGGAGGTAGGGCTGAGAGCAGATGGGCGGAAGTTTGTCCAGTCCAGCGGACGCATGAGACAACCATCGGTGGACCTCACGGACGATGACCAGACCTCCAGCGTACCTCACTCTGCCATCTCTGACATCCTGTCCTCCGACCAGGAGACTTACTCCTGTAAACCCCTCGGGAGGACTCCCCTGACCTCGGCTGATGAGCATGCGCATTCCAAGCTGGAGGGGAGCAAGGGGACCAAGGCCAAAACTTCCCCGGTGCCCCCTGGCTCGGCCAGTAAGTCCACCACCCTCCCCCGGCCCCGGCCCACCAGGACTTCCCTCCTGCGCCGAGCACGACTTGGGGAAGCCTCAGACAGCGAGCTTGCCGATGCCGACAAGGCGTCCGTGGCTTCTGAAGTGTCCACGACAAGTTCAACGTCAAAGCCGCCCTCGGGAAGGCGGAACGTCTCGAGGATCGACCTGTTGGCTCAGCCCCGGAGAACCAGGCTGGGCTCGCTGTCCGCCCGCAGCGACTCGGAGGCGACCATCTCGAGGGGCAGCGCTTCCAGGACCGCGGACGCCGTCATTCGGAGCGGAGCCAGGCTGGTCCCGTCGGAGAAATTTCCTCCACGAATCCGGGCCAACAGCATCTCCCGGCTGTCAGACTCCAAGGTCAAAAGTATGACCTCCACGCACGGCTCGCCTTCAGGTAAATTGGATACAGCTATTTTATAGCGCTAACATATGTAGGTTGTGTTGTGGGGCTCCTGTTTTAAACAATTAAATCTCCAGTGTTGCTTCCCCAGAATTCAGCAGAAAGGTTACTCTAGAGAGAGTTTTTTTCCCTATAAAAATTACTTTAGCTTAGTGAGTAGAAAATTCAGAAGTTACATACACTTCCAATCAATATCCTGCAGTAAAATAGAGATTTCAAAGTTAGACATATCCTGAACTGGTCTCGGAGATTTAATTGTCTAGTTGGTGAGAGATCTGGATTTGTCTGTCAAGATTAGATAGGAATTTTCTGGTTTAGATCGGAGGAATTAGCATTTTGCTCCTTAAAAGCATGTGTTTAACTTTCCAATATCCTCACCTAATTCCAAGCCCTTATGAACCTGGAGAAAGGCATTCTGCCTTTTGTTACTCCTTTCAGAGCTGAATGAAATCATCAATATTTTACCCCTTTTCCCCCTCCTATTTATTTTGAAATATCATGTGCCTTACTGATACTTTTAAATTAAGGTGACCAGACGTCCCGCTTTTTAACAATTTGTCCCGTGTCCCATGACATCTGGTCACCTTATTTTAAATTGCTGGTCAGGCAGGTGAAACTAACCCTTGATTTATTTCAGTGGAAGAAGAGGGATTCAATAAGAAGTCCCTAAGTCCTTGGTCAGTGTGGGCTATAGACATACAACTTCTGAGCATCATCTCACAAAGCATTATCCTATTGAACCACACGACCAGCTGTCATTAACAGAATCTTTATAAAAACTGCACATCCCCCACCAGATTGTAGCTGCTTCTGGCACGTTTGCCCGTTTCTGTGCTTCACATGGAGAGCTGAACCCGTGGAAATACTCGTGGCCCCTTTGGCCCTGACAGTTATCTGTGTGGCCTGTGGACATGGTCTTATTACTTCATAATCAGCTCAGGTGTGGGTGTGGCTGAACAGGCCCACCTAGGGATTGGGGAGAGCCAGCTGTTAAAAACTTGAAGGTCCGTTATCCTCAGACAGCAAGCACCTCAGTGAGCGCTGAGTCCAGGGTGAGAATGAGGGGGAAGTCGGTGGGCAGTCTTTTTATTTTTACATCTGCACAGTAGAGGCTGCAAGACCCAAAACTGAGGGCACTGTTCATGTGCTACTTGTTTTCATTTTTATTCCTCCTCTTCTCTCTTCACTGCTGCTTCCTCCACGCTATTGGCTTCCCCATCTCTGTCCTGGTCGGGGATGTGGTGATGGTGGTCGTACCCGTGGTAGGAATGAGTATAGGCTGAAGATAGCATATACTCATGATTCCACAAAGAATACTTGCATTTCCCTCATTGCACCATTGTTTCTACACTTCAAGCTTTAGTTGGTAGTTCATAGATTGATTGCCAAGTATTTTTCAATTTTTTTTATGGATTTTAGAGAGAAAGGGAGAGGGAGAGAGAAATATTGATGTGAGAAGAACACCCATCAGCTGCCTCCTGCATGCTCCCCCTACTGGGGATCAAGTCCACAACCTGGGCATGTGTCCTGACTGGGAATCAAGCTGGTGATCTCTTGGTGCATGGGTTGATGCTCAATCCACTGAGCCACACCAGCCAGGCTGATTACCAAGTATTTTAAACTAATTAGTACTATCTCTTGGTTTATGGTTACTCAGCGTTATTCTGTTGTTCCCTATGGCTCTACCTCTTCAACTCATGCTTTGTGCTCCATTCTGTGGGGTGTCCTCTGATAAAACTGTGTGTTTTGTTACCTCGTTTCTTAGTTCATAAACCTGTCGCCACTCCCCTGTCCTGACATGGGTCACCTCTGCCTCTGACCTCCTTGTAGCTCTTAACACGAGAGCGAGCTGGGACTGCTCCTCAGTGTCTAACCCAAGGGCTTATTTGAGATGCAGAGTAGATGTGATGACTTCAGCAAGTCTACGAGACACTGTAAGAGGTCAGATTACACTCACGTCTTTCAGGATGAGTTTTGTTCCGGCTTCTTTTGTACATCCAAAATCTCTCAAGATGCACACTTATATTTTATCTCGAAAGACAGTGGTCAGAACATGGCCGTCAGTGGTAAAATATTCAAGTAGCTACATGGGGTAGGTAGTTAAAAACAGACAAATATACTTTAAATGTTGCTAATTGAATTGTCTTTGATATTATGATATTTGTACTTAAGATAATCATAATATCTTGAGTGGAAAAAGAAAAGAAAATTCTTAGCTTCTGAATTATGATTTAAAGGAATATGTGTTCAGTGTTGCTATGCACATTATAAACTTTAAAAATCTTTGAAATAGCCGGGACCGGTTTGGCTCAGTGGATAGAGCGTCAGCCTGAGGACGGAAAGGTCCTGGGTTCGATTCCGGTCAAGGGCATGTACCTTGGTTGCAGGCACATCCCCAGTAGGGGGCGTGCAGGAGGCAGCTGATTGATGATTCTCTCTCATCGATGTTTCTAACTCTCTATCCCTCTCTCTTCCTCTCTGTGAAAAATCAATAAAATAAATATTTTTTAAAAATTTATAAAAAAAAAATCTTTGAAATATCTGAACTTAGAGCCTGTAATAGAGCCCAAGTTGGCATATGTAAAAATAATTCAGATTTCATATTTTAGGCTATGCCTAAAAAAGTTTTTCAAATAAATATATATGATAAAAACAAAAGAATGGAAATCTCTGGTTTAGCAAAATTAAGAGTGAAGGTTTTTTAAAATAATTCTTTAATTCTGATGTAATATACTTCTAGTTTAACTAGTTTTTTCTCAAAAAATATTCCTTCAATTAACCTTTAATATTCTTATATAGAAATGTCCTGATATATATTAAAAATATATATTTTAAACTAAGTTCCCTGAATTGTCAAAATAAAGCAGTTGATTTTCATTATGTTTTAAGTACACGTTTAAAAAAAAACACACAACACATTAATATCCTTAGATTTTTTTTTTTTAGATTGCTTTCCCTTTTTTATTCTAAAATTATAGATGGGAGGTATTAAATGTTGGATATTTATGGCCTAAGTTATTTGTCAGGGATCTTTTCCTCAATGATCTTATTGCTACATGCTCGTAAAAACACATATGAAACATGTTTGTGGTTTAATTTCCCACAAAAGTATTATTATATAAAGTAGGAATGTGTGGTGCTTATTGTCTGAAATGCTTTTGTTACATCTATAAATGTGCATGTGTTTTAAAGGCAACAAAGTTTTGGTACCAATAAAAGAAATCAGACCATTCATAGATAAATGATTCTAATAACTTCCATTTTTTAATTTTCTAGATCATGGTTCATGGTATGTTTTTATAGTGACTAGTTAATTACTTCCACAAGAAGGGAGTGTTGCATAATTGTATAACTAAAACTTATCATTAGTGTAGCTGAGATAACTTTCAGGTTAACTATGAAACTAATTAAGCCCATCTTAGAACTTTCTCTCAGTTTATTATATGTGCATCATCACACCAACCAAGAAACCTCTCTCGGAGACTGGCCTTTCAAATACCTCCATACATATTTCCAATCTAATAATTTATCTGAAATACCTTAGTAATGCCAAGATATCAAATAAGCCTAATGATACCAAATTAAACTTAATTCTATAAATGATTTCACCTAAGCAGAATAAAATTCAAGAGGCTGGAGTAACATTTTTCTTCAACACAGGTAGAAATCTGAAAGTCTATTGTTCTATGAGAAATTGAGGATGACTTTTAAAAAAATAGTCTAACTGGAAATATTTTTTAAAAAAATAGATATTTTCTAGCATTTACTTGTCATGCAATCAGAATAGTAAGAGATGAGTTTTGAACTCGGAATCAGTAGACTGGGCTTTGCCTTAAACAAGGCAGGGCCTCGCTGGGTTTTCTCTTCTCTTTTTAGGCAATCTAAGGTCCAAGGCCATTCTGTTCTACAATTCCGTGAAATACGTAGGCATTGGAGGGAGTTAAAAACACTCTAACTTGAAATATCTTTTGCAAGAGCTAGCAGATCATGGATATTTTCTTCAGATAAATGTATAGCTGCTATACATATATATTATATCTAACTCCAGATAGATAAGAGCTATCCTGGAGAGAATGAGCGGCACAGTAGGTTAAAATTTTAAATAGTAGATATTGTCTTAGTTCATTTGGGCTGTTATAACAAAATACGACATATACTAGATGGCTTATAAACACAGAAATTTATTTCTTGCCGAAACCGGTTTGGCTCAGTGGTAGAGCATCGGTCTGCGGACTGAAAGGTCCTGGGTTCGATTCTGGTCAAGGGCATGTACGTTGGTTGCGGGCACATCCCCGGTAGGGGGTGTGCAAGAGGCAGCTGGTCGATGTTTCTCTTTCATCGAAGTTTCTAGCTCTCTATCCCTCTCTCCTCCTCTCTGTAAAAAATCAATAAAATATTTTTTAAAAAAAGAAAGAAATTTATTTCTTACAGTTCCAGAAGCTGGAAGTCCAAGATCTGGGTGCCACATGGTTAGTTAGGTTCTGGCGAAGGCTGTCTTCTGTGTTGCAGACTGAATGGGTAAAGGATTCTAAGAGCGTCTCTTTCATAAAGATACTTGAAGTCAAAAGCAAGCAGTAATCTTCATTGTATGCACCTGTAGACTATGGCATACATAAATGTGTAAGATGGAAGTGTTTGTGCCCTGTGAGACCAGATTTTTAAAATGTTCTGGGCCTCGTTTATAATCACTTTTCACATGGTGCTATCTAACACATATTTAAGGTCTATCTCACATTTACAATACACTTTCTTATCAAGTTGCCACTTAGGTAAGAAAGTCTAGATTTTGGCTTCTTATAGCTATGAATTTTAAATCAGGGAAAACCTAGCCTTGTATATACCTCTCCCCTCTCGCCTATTTTTGGCCAAAGGTATTAAAGAAGTTCTTTGATGCCGAAACCGGTAGAGCATCAGTCTGCGGACTGAAAGGTCCCGGGTTAGATTCTAGTCAAGGGCATGTACCTTGGTTGCGGGCACATCCCCGGTAGGGGGTGTGTAAGAGGCAGCTGGTCGATGTTTCTCTCTCATCGACATTTCTAGCTCTCTATCTCTCTCCCTTCCTCTCTGTAAAAAATCAATAAAATATATTTTAAAAAATAAATAAATAAATAAAATAAAAGAAGTTCTTTGAGAAATATCAGGTCAGAGGTCCTGGTATTAAAGTCCCTTTCCCCAGCAGACCTTTCGCTCTGTTTTAACCTCAGTCTGGTCTCTTACTAGACAAGCTGGGTGGTCTCCAGAGGTACATGAGCTTTGCTGCCTAGTACACTGTGTGTGGTGTGTTTTCCACCGGAAAACTAACCCTTAATTACTGCAAGAGCAATCATTTTCATTTCTCTGCTACAGCCCACTTCCTCTCTCTCTCATTTTACCCTCCTTTTTAGGAGAACAAACCTAGATATGTTACCTTTCTGTGTTTAAAGTAAGTTTTCTTCTTTTGGTTGCTTTTCCTTTTAAAGATGTTAGTAGAAGCTATCGCCATGCATACTGGCTTCTTAAAGAAACCTAAAAAAAATATGTGGAAAGTTTACGAATCCTATCTAATAAGAGAGTAATATGCAAATTGACCATCACTCCTGCTTACCCCACACTGGGGATAGAGCCTGTGGTCCAGGCCTGTGCCCTGACCAGGAATCGAACCGTGGCCTCCTGGTTCATGATGCTCAACCCTTAAGCCATGCTGGCCAGGCATCTCTGTTTTCTGACCTCTATTGATGCTTCACAAATTACGTTGGATTCTTGTAACAGTCGTGATGAAGTGTCTGCATTGATTTGTCTGCCAGTTTTTCAATGTGATCTGTGCTAACTGTCAATGGTTGTGAGTAGCCTGCGGAGCTCTGCTCTCGTGGCTTCTATGCCATTGTCTGCTTCAGCATCTGCTCTCCGTGTCAAAGCAGCGGCTCATACAGAAGATGCTTTGTCGTGTTTTTACATGTACACAGATTTTTCCCAATCGTAGCATAACAGGATGTTGAGTGCCAGAGGTAATGTTTTCTTTCCGCCATAAAGACATAATTTCCACGCAGGAGTTATGCACGTTTGTATGTTGGGAAAAGAGGCTTTCTATCATCTCCATGTTGAAAGTCCATGTGGCATGAAGCAATCTTTTCCCTTAATTTGTTTTTGTTGTTGTTGTTGTTGCTGTCATTTTTTAAAAATCCATTATCTTCACTCGAATGAGAAATATTTGCGGTTAAAAGTACCTACGTTCAACATGTATGAATAGAGCTTGCTTAGTTGTTTACCATTAGTGACTTTTTCATCTGAATGTTTATTCACCGTGTTACGGAAAACACAGTCTTTCGATTATTTTTAATTGTTCATTGTTTTTAATTTACCAAACTGTAATGTTTTATCTTTAAGGAGTAGTAGACTTACGTTTACTTGTGAGGTATGTGTGTGTCAGTTATTGAAAGTCGTGATGTGCTCTCACAGTGTTTTTTGAAATCGTGATTTTTTACTTTATCTCCTTTAACAGATGACATAATAATTCTCTTTTTAACAATTAAACTAATTTAGTAAATTCAAGATGGAGGCGCTTTCCTACTGATTATGCTTCCACCTCAGAAGATGAATTTGGATCAAACCGTAACTCCCCTAAACATACCCGTCTACGTACTTCTCCAGCCCTGAAAACGACTCGCCTGCAGAGCTCCGGCTCAGCCATGCCTGCGAGTTCTTCGTTCAAACACCGGATCAAAGAGCAGGAAGACTACATCCGAGACTGGACTGCTCATCGAGAGGAGATAGCCAGGTTGGTGTCGGTGGGTTTTCTGGAAGGGTGGACATGGGGTGTAACCAAGGTTAGCTGTCACTTGATCTGTACTAACAGTCCAAGAGATGAGATCCACAGGTAACTGTGAACGTGGTTTTGTCGGAGGTATTACTCCCCATTCATTTTTTTTCCTTTCGTATTGCCAATGCCAGTGTCACTAGCATATTGTGGACTGAATATCTTTTGATTACCTTTTCATTTATAATAGAGATGCTGATGAGTCAATATAATTTTTGAGAGGTAGTTAGTATCAGCTCTACATAATTAGAAGAATTGCACAGCTAAATTTTTCATTACTTTTCTTTTAAGAGGTAATAGTGTACTCATTAGAGGTATGTGGTTAATGTTCTCTGTGAAGAATTAGAGTAAGCAGATGGTACTCACATTTATGAGTTTATTAAGTATAGTTCAGCCCTTTAATTAAATCAAAATATGTTTATTTTCTATGTTAAATAAATTTATTGTAACTTTTAGGTTAATATAATAAAAAGTAAAATTCTGATGTGACTTTTAATTGCTAACTTGTGGGGGAACATTGAGAGAGGCTATAATCAAACAGATGCTATAGTGATTAAAATATAATTTTTTAAAAATTTGTAAGATATTAGGGGAATTTTATTGCCATATGTCTTATGTTATCTAAATGTCTTCATCTTATCCATGCAAAAATTATCAAGTTTTACACTTGGCAACATTATTAAAGAATTATATATGAGTCCATAGGTGCTTAAAAAACACACACAAACTTATAACATAATGGTCTTTATCTTTTTTTTCTTTCCTCTAGTGACTCCTATAAGTTGTGTCTTTCCTGCTTATTGTTTTAATGTAATGATTAGAGTTGGATTTTTTATTTTATTTTTAATGATGATTTACTTGTAATTGTTTGTACCTAAGAATCTCAGCCAAAATTTTGTTCGCGTTTTCAGTCCAAACACAATTATCTTAAAATTTTTTTTTGTTCTAACAGTAACAACACTGGTGCAGTAGTGGTCTGTTTTTTTTTTTTTTTTAAATAATGAAATGATTATTAAATAAATGTGTCCCAGAAAACCCACCAGTCCTATTACCTGATTTGATTAATCCCAAAATAGAGTCACTTGATATTTCAGGACAAGAGGAAAAAAGGCTTTTGTTATGACTAAATCTTTTACACATAATATTCTTATTAGTGAAATTCAAATAAAAGGAATACTGAGCAAATATATTTTAAAACGATTAAAAATAGAACTGTGTTTTATATTTTTCAAGCCTAAAATATTTACAATTAAAATTATGAATATGTTTATTCTTAACAGTAAAAACCCAAATTGCTTGTAATTTTTACAATACTAAAAGCTTTTTTGTTGTTGTTGTTTTTTGTAATAGCCAGTTTAATTTTGTGACCAGGATTAAGCGATGTGGGTTTCCTTATAGTCTACAAAGTAATGCAATGAAATATATTTATGCATTACAATATTTTAATTTTAAAAAGCCTTTTAATTGCACTATAATCAAAAGATATACTACAGTTGGGTGTGTGGGTGGAGGTGAGCTTTGAAAATAGTAAAGTATTATTTCTTTTGAAGAAAAGACTATAAAGATTAAAATTTCCTTATCAGGCAATAAGTATATATATGCTCAGTTTTAAGACCTAATTTATTGGTTCAAAGTAGTGAAAGTGTAGGCCAAACTGTTTCTTTTATTCTGTTGGGCTAGGCCAGCTCCAAACAGCAAGAATGGGGATAAAGACACCTGACCTCAAGTTCAAACACCAGCTACTCTTCAGTTTGCATAGTTTTTCCACTTTTCCCAGTGCTTTGCTTCCAGCATTGTCTCTGACCTGAAGGCACCTTATGCTACTTGCACTATCTCAAATATTGCTCATTGAATGAGGACTTTGTGTCTCTGGTGGAAATGGGATGTTTAATGTTTTTCCATTAAACTGTTCTCATTCAATTAAGAAATGTCTGATGGCCAACAGTATGCTGAGACCTTCAAAGTCATCCTCTTGTCATTACCTTTTTATTTATGACTTGCTCGGTTTATTTGAAGCATCTTCATAAGCCTAGCTTTAAGACTCTTTCTACATTTCACCAAATATAACTTATCATTGGTGCAAAGCTAGCATTTGGAGTTAGTTTCATGGACAATAATGGGATGTACCTTTTTTAAAATAACCAAATACCTACCTCTTTTGAGGGCCAGGAATAGATTCCATGTACTTTATCCCTCTAATTGGGCCAGTCATTTAATTGCTCTAGCTGCCTAAGAGAAGTCTCCAATTTCAGCTCCTTATTATCCACCCTAAGCCAGTCTTTTGTGGCTCTGATTCCCCATTTGTCCCAGGTCCCCAGGCTTTCATTGACTGTCTGCACGAGATGTGGTTTGCCATCATTCTTTCATTAAGGTTTTGCAATATTGGGTCAAAAGCCACCAACATGTCATAAATATACCTGACAGTTTTCAGCAAAAGAAGAGGAAGATCTTAGTAGTAGGAAGCTTTTTGAGCATACCCTATGGTCTATATGTAGGTTAAATATGGGAGTTAAACTTTAAGACTGTTGAGAGCTTGACTTTTTCTCATGCTTTATATTGTCAGATTCAACATAAGCCGGTCTGGAATGACCCTTAAAAATGTCCCTTTATAAACTAATTTTATATGATAATTTTTGTCATTTTAATACTAGACTGGTGTGGTTCAATGGTTGAGTGTCAACCTAAGAATCAGGAGGTAATGGTTCCACAAGGTCAGGGCTCCATCATCTGATAGATCGATGATTCTCTCTTATCATTGATGTTTCTCTTTCTCCCTCTCCCTTCCTCTCTGAAATCAATAAAAATTACAAATTTTTAAAAGAACGGGCATTGTAAGCTTGGATTTAGAAAAAAAGCAGATACAAGAGGTGTAAAATATTCTATAAGCATAATCTAGAAGCATCACATAATTTGTAAGCTTAGATTTAACAAGCATAGGAACAGATTCATAACCTATATTGCATTATAAATTTCCTATTTCTACTTGAAGCTATTCATTATTTTTTTTTAATAATTTACCTTTTACTAATACTGTTTTTAGTAGATGTTAAGAGTTTTAAGCAGTGTGGTTTAAATTTATTTAATGATCTATATTACTAAGTCAATAAGATTGGAATTGCCATGCATAGAAACAGCTGATGTATACACAGCATACTTGCAAATTAAAAGAAGGCTTGTTTGGTGCTTATTGTACACACACATGATTTGTTAATTTTAGTACAATTTCAGTATAATGTGGGTAACGTGTTGAAATTGCTGTGGTCTGTGTTGTTTCTAATTAACTCATACTGCTTTCTACAAATGTCAGAAATTTCATTGTACAAATGTCTGCTTAAAAACCTTAAGAACACATTTATGTGTGTATGATTATTTCTTTACCTCATTAAGCCTGGTTATTCTGTTTCTCGTCCTTGTTCTTTTATTTCAGGAAATTGCAAGAACTGAATGAATCATCTGAGGGGACCCTTTAAACCTTTTCTCAAAAGAATTACATCAACATTTAACTTCTGTATTTTAATAATTTTTTTCAATTATATATGGAATGGTAATGTCAGATGTAGCATGACATAAAAAGATCTAGTTAGATCACTTACTATTTGTGACCTTAACCAAAAACTGGTCACATAACCTTTCCTAAGCTTATTTTCCTCATCTGTAAAACAAGATGATAATACCTCTCTTACAGGTGGCTGCGAGAATTAAATGAGTTGATGAATATAAAGCTTTGTAATGCTGATGCTCATCCTATATAATAAAAGGCTAATATGCAAATCGAGAGAACAGCGGAACAACTCGTCACTATGGTGCTCACTGACCACTACAGGGAGACATTCAATGTAGCAGTCAGAGGGGAGCACCACTCAGCCAGAAGCAGGGCTCACAGCCGGCGAGCACAGTGGTGGTGGCGGGAGCCTTTCCCACCTCCATGCAGCACTAAGAATGTCCGACTGCCGGCTTAAGCTCGCCCCCCCCACCCCCAGTGCACGAATTTTGTGCACTGAGCCTCTAGTTATAATATAATGGTTGTGATTATATTATATGTTTTATTATAATCGTACTCATTACATTATTCTAAGCTTATTAGGAGTACTCTAACTGCTTCTTCACCACTATAGCTCTTAGTGCCATGCTCAGTGCCGGGCACATAATGAGAGACCAGGAAATATTCACTCTAGTAGATAAAACAGGAATTGACCACAGATTGCTTCTGTTGGGCCATACGCCTCAACCTAGCTTCTCTTTTTAAATTTATAGTTAAAATTTTATGCAAATATTCCATTCCTTGTAAGTCTGTCAACGCAACAATTTTGCATAAGTTAAAAACAAATGCTACATTGTCCTTTGGGTTTTAAAGTCGCGGGGAGCTTACCGGGTACTTTTAGAATGTCTGTCTTTTCAAAACCTTTCCTGTGGAAACAGCCAACATTGAGTTCATGTGCAGCCGATGTTTGAAGTTGGAAAACTTTGAAGTCATTGAATTGAAACCTTTTGGAGGAAAACATTAGTATCAGTGGTAGATTTTGTGAGTTCCTCCCTCTTAAAAACATAGCAGTAGCCGCCTGGCGTGGCTCAGTGGTTGAGCACCGGTAGTAGTTATTTACTTCCTTATGGAAATGAGCTCATGTTCATAAAGAATGAAATAACTTATCAGCGATCATCAGAGGACCTGGGTGTGGCCCTGCTGGAGCTGCCTTATGCTGTGTGGTCATGAGCGCGCCCCTCAGCTTCCCTCACAACGTGTCCTCATCCAAAACCAGTGAGATAAGCCCCCCTCACAAGAACGCTGTGGCCCCCGGTGACGTGTGTGTACTCCGAAGTGATGTACACAGGAGCATATAGTGCTCGCCGCAGTTCTTGTACCGTGGGCCCCTTTGGCCATCTGCGGAATCTACAGAGCTCTTCTCTGGATAATCTTCCTAAATCATAAACGTGGGATTGCAAAGAAATGCAATTATATTGAAATACTGGATAGTTATCCACACACCACTGGAGCGGCATAGTTACCTCCAAGGGGTTCCGGATTACAAGAAGGTGCAGGCCAGGCTGAGGGAGCTCAGCGGTGCACGAATTTGTGCACCAGGCCTCTAGTAGAGTAACATGGTTCTTTGTTAAAATACCGAAGGAACATCATTGCTGAGTTTAATGACTGCAGTAATTTTGAAGTAGTGATACGACTAAATGTTTTGAGTTGCTTGTATCAACTAAAATGTGATTTCTGTTGGTGTCAGAAATCACCAGTGTTGCCACTACTACTATTGTTTGCTGCTTGTATTTTTAACTGAAAATCCTAAGCTTCTGTTAAAAGTTAGTGAAAATAAAGTCATGCTTTTTTCTCAACCGAGTGTATTTTAAACAAACATATCACTACTTCAGGGGTTTAATGTATATTTTTCAAAATAACAACTTGAAATTGTATGGAATTTGGTCTTATTCATTTAATTTTTTTTAATACTCATTTTTATTGATTTCAGGGAGGAAGGGAGAGGGAGAGAGAGATAGAAACATCAATGATGAGAGAGAATCATGGATCAGCTGCCTCCTGCACACCCCACACTGGGGACTGAGCCCGCAACCTGGGCAAGTGCCTTGACTGGGAATCGAACTGTGACCTCCTGGTTCATAGGTCAATGCTCAACCACTGAGCCAGACCGGCCGGGTCTTATTCACTTTAAAAAAAAAAAAAAAGTTTAATATTCTGAACATCAAAATAGTTAACACTTCCGGAGAACCTTATCCTTCCTGCTCTTCACCTCTAGGGGGCAGCATTTGCTTAACATTGCTCCAGAAGATACACAGGTTTAGATGTACAACCGACATCACTGGTTCCATCATAAGTGATGTTTCTAGATCGGTTATGGAAAAGGGATGAAATTTCTTTTCAAATTGTTCCAGGATCAGCCAAGACCTCGCTCTCATTGCTCGGGAAATCAACGACGTAGCCGGCGAGATAGACTCGGTGACGTCCTCAGGCACTGCCCCTAGTACCACAGTAAGCACTGCCGCCACCACCCCTGGCTCTGCCATAGACACTAGAGAAGAGGTAGGAGAGCCTCATGGAGAAATGCATAAGGTTCTTTCTTTTCTTTATTTCTTTTGCTTTTAGCTTTTTGCTCAGTTTCTTTTACTTACGTCCGCCCGCCCTGTTTGCACGAAGCTCTGCAATTTCCACCCTCGCTCTAACAGATTGCTTCTATGTGTGTGTGACAACACGAGTGAAGACTAACACTTGTCTACGACTAATATGGACATGAAGTTGTGATGTTATTTACAATAAGTACCTTGCTAATTATTGGTGCATAGTTTCGCTTAAAATATGAATATAAATGGTATGTGAAAAGCAAGCCAGAATTGGATGAGTTGCTGTATAAAGTTTCTGTAAAATTTGGCTATGAAAATACTTCAATTAAAAAGGCATTTTCACAGCTAATGAATTAGGAGATGGCTCTAATGACAAGGAAAGAAAAATTCTAGTTTCACTTATACTCACGAACATATATACACACAAGACCCTTTGAAAATTTACATGTGTGTATATATAATAGTATGTGTATACATATATACACATATATATATTCGTGTACACACACACTCACACACACACACACACATACATATATACATTTTCAGTCTTGAAACTTTCCGGTAACTGTGAAATGTAAATTAACAGGCTATTGTCCTTCCTGCTTGCCACCTCTAGAGGGCAGCATTTGCTTAACATTGTTCCAGAAGGTACCTTTAACACGATGTAAAATTGATGGTACTCTGCTCATGTTGGGTATCTTGATTTGGTACAGAAACACAAGCAAAAGATTGGCACTTGAAAGAATGGATTAAAGTTTTATTAGGATAAAGCCACACTCATTATTTAACGATATCAGAATCCAATAGTCGGAGACTGGATGGCCTCAAACTAAAATATTTATTCCCTGGCCCTTTACAGAAAGATGTTTTCCAGTCTCCAATATTGATGATCCCACATTTTTAATTTATGAAATAATGTTCCCAATATTAACTAAAAATGGCTAGCCTTTAGGACAAGTTTAAATCTGGTAAACGATGCTAATAATACTGTCTTTGGTTGCTTCTTGTCACATTCCTTTTATAGTCTGATTCTTTAATGGTCACTTTTTGGTTGTTTCCCTCCCCTTTATGTGTTGCCTAATTTGGTAAATGGTGCTTCATCAGTCTGTGTAGTTTTGTTACCATGTTGATCAACTGTATATGTATATGAAATGATCCTTTTTTTGGTAAAAAACAAAAGAATCTTCTTGGTGGCAAGACATACACAATTTTTTCAGTACATTTAAAATAATAATAAAGATAATATTTTCTCAGCTGTCTAACTAAGTCTTATCTAACATGATGATTCATTCAGACTCAGTAAAATTATTCATACATTTCATTGAATAGATGTTCATTTTTCTTTTTTATTTCTGAATACTGTACTAGAATAATTTCTTCAGTAAACCCGAGTTACTTTGTATTGTAAGTGGTATAATTTGAACTGTAGGTGGCAGTATATCCTTTTTGTTAGACTACATAATTTCTGTAGCATTGCTAAAAATTTCTTTGATTAAGACCAAAATACTTATTTTGTAGATTTAAAATTTTTTCCTTTCATAAATTTAATTGGAACTTGCAATTTATGCATCTGTGAAGAAATTTAGCACCTGGAGTTGGGGAGGAAAAAAAAAAAATGAAAAGCCAAGATAGGAAATTAAAGAAACAGAACCATTATTTTACACTGGTAAGGCAATGTGGGTAATATGAACTCCTTGTCCATCTACATGGCTCGGCTTTTTCAACTTACCGTCCGTTTTCCATTTGGGGGAAATATCTTGTCCATGGAAGAATCAAATTGCTAATAGCTCTATATTTTGGATTTTGAAAATAAAACCTATGTAGATGAACATCTGTTTTATTATAAAAGACACCGTTGCAGTGCTTATGAAAAGAAAGAGTAATTGGTTTATTGAAGATACCATGCTTCTCTTACTGCCTGAGAATGAAATAACTTCTGTCTAATCATAACAAATGATAATGTCAATATCTGTGCTTTTCCAAATTATTCTCATAAGGGTTTGCTCTTGTCCTATTAGTTGGTCGATCGAGTTTTTGATGAAAGCCTCAACTTCCGAAAGATCCCTCCGCTGGTTAATTCTAAAACACCGGAAGGGAACAACTGTCGGGCTAACGATTCAAGGCCTCAGCCGCCAGAGCTTCCCGATCACTTAACCATCACGAGGCGGAGGACCTGGAGCAGAGATGAGGTACGTGAACCATCGGCACCAGCTAGCGGCAGAGAGGGGTGTCCATCTGTGAGGGAGGAGGAGCTGTTCAATAGCTAGGCTGCAGAAAGTGCTTGTCCTTTTTATTTTTTTAAATATGTTTTTATTGATTTTTAGAGAGGGAGAGAGAGAGAGAAACATCAAGATGAGAATCACTGATCGGCTGCCTCCTGCACGCCCCCTACTGAGGATCAAGCCTGCAAACGGGCATGTGCTCTGACAGGGAATTGAACGGTGATGCCCTGGTCCACAGGTCAATGCTCAACCAACCACTGAGCCACCCCAGCCAGGCAAAAAGTACTTGTCTTTAGGGGTAGAATGAATTTTCATCTTGACATCACCTCATATACAATGAATTAAGCTTTAAAGGGTGAAAGCCAGACTCTAATAAAACTTTTAGTAAAAAATATATTAAATATATCTTTCGACATGCATTATAGGATGATTTTTTAGAAGACACAAAAAGTTTTGACTTTAAAACATTGATAAACTTGAGTATATTAAACATGCTGCTGACAAAGGATTAGTATCTGTAATATATAAAGAACCTTACCAATCAGTTAAAAAGACAAAACAATCCAATAGAAACATCTGTTTAAAAACCAAACATGGACAGTATTTCACTGAAAGGAAAATACCCAACTGCCGACGCTCAGAAAGGTCCAGCTCCCAGCGAGGGGGCGGGTAGGAGGAGAATATAGAAAGAGGCCGTTGACAAGAAGGTTTTGATCCTAGCTTGGCATCGGTAGATCCCTGGGTTGAAGGATTAGGAGCTAAAAGCTAGTATACATGAACATGTGTGTTTGCAGTAGCACAGAGTAGCAAAAAACTACTTCTGATGGCCTGGCTGGTGTGGCTCAGTGGTTGAGCATCAACCTATGAACCAGGAGGTCACAGTTCCATTTCAGGTCAGGGCACTTGCCTAGGTTGTGGGCTCGATCCCCAGTGTGGGGCGTGCAGGAGACAGCCCGATCAATGATTCTCTCTCATCATTGATGTGTCTATCTCTCTCCCTCTTCCTTCTTTGCAATCAATGAAAAAATATATTTTTAAATCTCGCTCTGATGGAAAAGTATGTGGCTAGCTCCTTAGGCACAGTTGCAGAATGCTACGTGGTCCTGGCCTGGCCTGATGATTATTTGTTGCTCTTGGACCTGTTCTCTGATCTAATCTATAGTCATTCTGCCCTAAGGTCCAGGAAGATAAATTTGTCTAAATGTAATTAAACTATCTGGAAGAAGTTATATTCTTAAAGAGAATGGAAGCATCTAGGTTGATAGTTATCTCCAGGTTAATATCAGAAAATCTTCAATATACTGTGACAATGAGCTGCCCTTTATGGGGTAGAAAACAGAGATATCCTGTTTTAATCTCTCCTCAGCCTACCTTGCCGGTTCTCACTTCATCCTAATCAATGTGTCTTCCACTCTTTGGATTGGATTCCTCAAGGCTCACCAAGGCCACTGCTTCTGGAGCCTTCCATTGCCCATCGTTGCTTTTCCTATTCTAACTAACCCTTTATTTCCCTAAATTCAAGTCCCTGTCATTCTCCGGAACTACTTTTCCTGATGCCTTATTCCTGCCACCCTCACAGAAATCCTCCTCATTCCAACATTAGGCACTTGCTTACGTTCTTGTGTCATAGCTGTATTACCTTTATATTATTTTACATAGATCTCTAACATCCTAAGCCATGTGTGACTTTCTGGTTTTCTTAAAGTCCAGGTGCAGTTCTCAGCCCAAAGAGCTGATGTCGAAACCCGCCCCCAGTTCAGTGCTTTCCTAGGTTCTGCGCTAGCTGGGCCTGTCACCTGCTGCTGGCAGTGCTATTCCCGCGCAGCCACACCCACTGGCCTGTGAAGTATCCATAGCTGCTTTCACGCTGCAGTGAGAGCCTAATAGTGACAGGGATTCTTGTCCCAATCTTCACTCTCTGGCCCTTTGCAGAAGTTGGTTGACCTCCGGTTTTTGTTTTGTTTTGTTTTTGTTTTATTTAATATATTTTTATTGATTTCAGAGAGGAAGGGAAAGGGAGAGAGATATAGAAGCATCAGTGGCCGGGACCGGTTTGGCTCAATGGATAGAGCGTCGGCTTGGGGACTGACAGGTCCCGGGTTCAATTCCAGTCAAGGGCATGTACCTTGGTTGCGGGCATATCCCCAATAGGGGGTGTGCAAGAGACAGCTGATCGATGACTCTCTCTCATCGATGTTTCTAGCTCTCTGTCTCTCTCCCTTCCTCTCTGTAAAAAATCAATAAAATATATTTTTAAAAATTTAAAAAAAAAAAAAAAAAGAAGAAGAAGAAGAAGCATCAGTGATGAGAGAGAATCATTGATTGGCTGCCTCCTAAATGCCTCACACTGGGATGGAGCCCACAACCTAGGCATGTGCCCTGACCGGGAATCAAACTGTGATCTCCTAGTTCAGAGGTCGACACTCAACCACTGAGCCACACCAGCCGGGCCTGACCTCTGGTTTTACCCGTGAATTTCATCTGGGGAGGTACCAACCACCATTAGAAAAACTTACATTTTGGGCAGATTTTTAAAATGTGTCTGTCCCACTAGACTCTGCCCTGGAGAACAAGAATTAATAATCTTCGTCATCTCTATATTCATATGATTTGATGACAGAATAGCTAGTAAATGTAGTCTTCTCGATTCTTGATGCTTTCCCTTTTAGGGTAATTTCATTGGGGGCATGAGAGACAGGATCATGCTAGTAATTGATGGTAGGATAACGGACTGATGTCTGAAAGGGATATGACCCAAACAATAGGTCAACTTTACAAAGTCAGTTAATAAAAAGGAACCTCTTTGCTAATATGTCTTTCTCTTTTAATGTGGTCATGCATTACACTAATTACATTCTGCCTCGGTCTTTGATTATAATTGGCAAATTAAAGGCCCCTAAACACGGTGAGCTGTGCTTGCTGGTGAGTCAGAGCTGAGGGGATGTGTAAACTCTGCTTTCTCTCTGCCGTCAGGTCATGGGAGATAATTTGCTGCTCTCGTCCGTCTTCCAGTTCTCCAGGAAGATCCGACAGTCTATAGACAAAACAGCTGGGAAGATCAGGTACTGTTGTGCTGCTGGACCTCCTTGCTTTTATTAGTAACAGTTGCCTGTTCCACATTTTAAAATATATATATATATATTTTTTTATTTCAGAGAGGAAGGGAGAAGGAGAGAGAGATAGAAACATCAATAATGAGAGAGAATCGTTGATTGGCTGCCTCCTGCACGCCCCCTACTGGGGATGGAGCCCACAACCCGGGCATGTGCCCTGACTGGGAATCGAACTGTGACCTCCTGGTTCATAGGTGGATGCTCACCACTGAGCCATGCTGGCCGTCCTGTTCCACATTTTTCAAGCCTGTTAGCACCGCGCCTAGGAACTGGTGAAGCCGGTGGCGATGACTCTTATTCTGCCTCCACCATGACCCTTGCTTTTTAGATAGAAGTAATAGCCGAGAGCGAGATGGGCAGCACGAAGAGGACAAAAAGCGAAATAAATGTCTTTTATCATTAAAAGTGAACAGCTGTACCACTCAGTTTAATTTTATTAGTTACCAGAAACAATTTCCCACATTATAATGGTGTTTTAAAATAACAGACTTTTGAGACTTCTATTATAAGACCTCAAACTTTCTTCTAGTTTTATCTTCCTCATCCGTTAAGGGGATAGTGTGTGTACTATTTAAAGACGCAGAAAATGTATGTAAAAAGGCTTTTAGGTCCTGGCAAAATTCACTGACTCGCCAGCACTATGTGGCTAAGCCCAGACTTCCTATATATCACGAGTCCATTATCGCTCTAAGTTGCTCCATGAAATAGTCATTTTTTTCTGTCTTCCCACCGGTCCTAATGCTGTTAAGACTGTTTTGCAATGCACAGGATAATTTAACTGTGCAATAATTGCCTGGTCATTAGGATAACAGCTCTTAGATGTCTGGCAAGGAGGTTTATTTTGGAGGTTTAGAAAATTCAACAGTCGATCAGAATGTTCTTGTATCAGATTCTAGAACCATTAGTGCCTTTTGAAACATGGTTATGTGTAAATGTTGACTTGATATTGATGGATTTCTTGTTTTCAAATGAGCTGAACCTGGCTTATTGATCTTTGAAGAAATGCAAATAAGAAATGTACTTACCTGCACAGTGTTGATTCTTATATAAGGAAGTTATACTAGATTTCCAGGCTCAGTAAAGAAATTTACAAAGAATGGAAGGATGCCTCGTAATTGCATCTCTAAATCTGCTGAGTCATGTCTCAGATCCAGAGTCCTGCGGGAGGAGGATTCCATTCCACCTTTGAGTGGCAAATCAGAATTTTGTGGTACTTTATAAATGAACATATTTGAGTTTAGTTTCTAAAAATAATTATCTTTACTGACGATTGTTTTATCAAAAGGAAGATTTGTAAAGAAAAACACAGTAAGCACTACTTCTATCTAGTAGTCTTTAAAATAATGTTCACACTTCGCTCAACCAATGGAATTCCTTTTCCTGTAGGAAGAGGTCTTAGGAGACAATTATTCATACCTACTTCAACCTATTTTTATCTTAATTTCTTCTTTGCTTATATTACGTGTGTTCTCTCTAAGCCAGGTTGTGTTTTCTTATAACTGATGGTTAATTATAAATATCAGATACAATTTGGAGTGTTATATCATCTACATTTGCTTTATATTTTGTTTTCAATAAAGAATGAGGTAAATACAAGAGTTTACGTGTATATTCTTAACCACTCAGTTACTTTCTTCATTCAGATCTCTCACATAAATGAGTTCATTAGCAATATTGGCTCAAGATTTACTTCACAGTTACATAATACTTAGTTGGTTCTTTATCCTTGTGTTGGCTTGAAGAAAGGTTTTGTTTTTGTATTGTTGAAATGTGATAGGCTTCTACTATGAAAATTAAATTGCTTCTGTTTTTTTTTTATTTATAGAATATTATTTAAAGATAAAGATCGGAATTGGGATGAAATAGAAAGCAAGCTAAGAGCTGAAAGTGAAGTTCCCATTGTGAAAACCTCAAGCATGGTACTAACTTTTCTGAACTATTAAAACATTTTCATAGCAGTGTTTTATTTTAAGGGAATGATATGCTTAGTTTTGAGCTTTTTGTTAATATACCTTTTTGAAGGAAAATGTAAATGCACGTTTTAGTAATTTTATGCCTTAAACCAATTTTCATAGGAGTTTAAGATATTGATTACTTCAAAGTTGTAAAGCAAGCATGTCAAACTCAAAGGCTAACGCAGGCCAAATAAACGAGGATAGAGGATATGGAGGGAGGAATTTTTATGTTTCTTACTATTATGCATTCGTGTTCTTATAATAATCATCCTATATAATAAAAGACTAATATGCAAATTGTCCCCTTGGGAGTTGAACTGCTCGCTATGACATGCGCCAACCACCAGGAGGCGACATGGAATAAAGAAAGGCCCGGATCAGCTCTGTTCGCAGGCCAGGCCTAGGGACCCTACGTGTGCATGAATTTTGTGCACTGGGCTTCTAGTATTTCATAAGTAAGCATTTTGAAAATAAGTTAACATGGCTCACTTCCATTTGCTTAATAAATTGCATTTCTCCTCCTCATGAATTTCTATAGACTTTTCTTGATCTGGGAGTCATCCTAAAAGTGCAGTTGGAAGCTTAGACATTTTCCCAAAGAAAATCAAATCCTTAGGCTCTTTTCTAAAGGTGTTCAAGGTTGATCAATATCAGTTTTTCAACATCTGTTCTTAATTTTGAATTTCTCATTTTCTATCATTTCATTGAAAGAAATAATTATATTTTAAAATTAATTTAAAGATTTTAAAATTTGAATCATGTTTACTGGATAGCCTATTTATTTTATATCTTGTTGCTACAAATGTAGTATCATGCGGATAATGTTAAGTGTTCCAAATAAGATGAGTCTGAGAGGAATTGCCTATCAAATAAAACTGTTTTTCATAAAGTAAGGTCATTTTTTCATTTTTTTTTTTTTCCTACAGGAGATTTCTTCCATCTTACAGGAGCTGAAAAGAGTTGAAAAACAGCTTCAAGGTAAATTTACTTCTGAATGAAGTAGAAAGAGCTAACAGTTTAAGACAGTGCATGTTAAGTGGTATTTCTTAGAATATTCTTACTATTAGAACATTATTTGATTAAATGTTATGGCATGGATAAAAATATAAATTTGAACATATCCAAATTACTTATAAAAAGGAAGTTCAAAGCCCATTATAAATAATTAAAAAGACATGAAGTTCAATCTTGAGCATATTGCTAAATGTTATAAATGAATTTATAGTATTATATCTATTACTTACTATATGCAATACTAATATGTGAAAAAGTATATAAAATAATGTGTTAAAATATGCATATGCAGCTTAAAATGCTTATTGCAGAATTATTTATTTGGTTTGACAATTCTTAAGTTATATTTGTGGTATAATCCAAATGAGCTAGTAGCACAGAAGATAATTATGTGATGAGCAACAAGAAATGAATGCATCATGTTGGCCACAGGAGCCGGAAGAAAGAGAAGAGAGGCTCCATTTGCCTTGAGAACTTTGACAGGGACGTGCACTGGTGTGTGTCAGATCTTAATCCTGCATTGATGCCTGTGTAGGTCTGACCCAGGAATCCCAGAGGTACAACAGGCCGATTTCAGAGTGGACTGCTAATTCTACTCAGTTCTTATTGCTTGAATTATCATAGACATGATATATTACTTAAGTGATTCTCAGACTTGATTCTCCCTCAACGCACCTGAGGGTGTGGATATACCCCATGAGTCAAAGTGGTTGCTCACGTAATGAGTGTTCGCTGCTAGAATGGGGTGTATTTTAGAAAGGGTCTCTTAAGTGATTCTTAAGTCTATGGTGCTTCCTTCTCCCAACTCTCTACTCTGTCCAATGCCAAGTTGAAAATCACTGACTATGATTTCTCCTCGTCCCTGCAAAGATCTTTTGGATTGAAAGCTGGTTTTAACTGGCCCCTCCCATGGAGGTGGCAGGTCTGTTTGGCCCGCTGGGGCTGCCATAGGCTGTTAGTATCTAGGCAACGAGGGGATGTCTCCATGGCACCGTGACACATCCACACTTGCACATGGCTGATGTCCTGGCACTCACACCAGCACGAGTGACAACATGTATGTTAGTTTCCCCAGCCCTATTAGTAGCAGCTGACCCCCAGTTACTTGAATGATATACAGTGAGGAGTGTTCATTAAAATTATAACTTATCCTCTTGAAATAATGAAAGCAGATTTTAAAAAATCGCTTCTGAATTCCACATTTCCAAATCCCAATCTTCCATCTGGAATGCCCATAAGGGAGCTATTCCAGGCGCCAGGAAAGTGTTCAGGTCTATATAGTCTAGATCAGGCCCAGAATGATGGAGAGGGGTTTTCAGAACAGTATAGAAAGGGGCCGCCAAAATGAAGCATCACATAAAAGCATCAATAGTCAAAATATGCCCTAGCCAGTTTGGTTCAGTAGATAGAGCATCAGTTTGTGGACTGAGGGTCCTGGGTTCTATTCCAGTCAAGGGCATGGACCTTAGTTTCAGGATCGATCACCAGTGCAGGTTGTGCGGGAGGCAGCTGATCAATGTTCCTCTCTCATCAGTGTTTCTGACTATCCCTCTCCCTCCCTGTAAAAGTCAATAATATATATATATATATATGTATGTCATAAGCAGTGTTCACATCCAAACTGCATCAACAGTTGTCTTTTTCCCCCTCTTCCTTTTTCCCTCCAGCGATCAATGCCATGATTGACCCGGATGGGACCCTGGAAGCTCTGAACAACATGGGCTTTCCCAATCTCCTGCCGTCTCCCCCCAAACAGAAGTCCAGCCCCGTCAACAACCACAGCAGCCCGGGGCAGACGCCGGCCCTGTGCCCGGCAGACGCGAGGGCTCTTCCCCCCGCCGCCGTCTCCAGTTCAGCCGAGTTCGAGAACACCGAGTCGGAGGCCGACTTCAGCATCCACTTCAACAGGTTCAATCCCGACGGCGAAGAGGAGGAGGTGACCGTGCCCGAGTGACTCTCGGGGAAGCTCCCTGGGGAAAGACTAGGAACCGCGGAGGCTGCGGAGCGTTCACTTGCACAAAACAAGACAGCTTGGTCAAGTACAATCTGGCTATCTCTGGCTTTTTAATGTTATTTATTTATTTTCTCCTCTGACGTGGCATCGCAGCCATCCTTGCAACCACTCGGTGCGCGCGTAGGGAAAAGCACATCATGGTAATGTCGCCTTTCGTGGTTTCATGATTTTCAAACGGAACTAGATCATTGCATCCTCTCCCTTCCCTGATCTTTGTTTTTGGTTCCTTTTTTTTTTTTTTTAAGCCGTGCTGTGACTACAAGCAAACTAAATACCTTTCATTTCTGCCCCCCTCTCCCCCCCACCGTATCCTCTGTGCCAAGCTGCTCCCCGAAATGGACTTCCTCTCCATCTGTACAGATTTGTTAACACTTATATTTGCTTCTTAATAACAGGATTTTTATTAGCACTCATTGCCGTTGGCTGCAGCGACAGCTAACTGTCCACAGCCAAACTGACCTGCACAAGTCGTTCTTGTGTTCTAGAATTTTCCAACTACATGTGATTTATATACAACTCCGTAGCTACTCACATTGCCTTGGGGCTTACGGAGAAGAGCTGTTACGTTTGCACTAAGATGCGCTGGGAGTGGTAGGTGGACGTGTCTATATGTCAGTAAGGACTAACCGCCTTTTTGTACATAGCAGACTGGCTTTGTTCTCACCCACAGCATTTTACTCCACTTGCAAAGAGATGAATTTGGCACTTTTTCAATATTCTTTTCTTTCTTTTTTAATGGAAGTAAGAGTTTATCTCTCCTTTTAGGGCAAATGATAATTAGAAAGATGAAACTAGACCCATAGTTTAGGTGGAGTATATTTTTAAAACTAAGAACATGTATATTGGTCCGGTGTTACCAAGTTTATATGTGACAGTTGGAAAAAAAAAATTCCCCTGAACCGATCATGAATTGAAAATTGTCTTCATCAGGAGACCTGGAGAGGCAGTAGCCAGGAGGTTAGTTGGTAGTTTCACTCCCAAGCAATGGATTGCTGGTGCGTTTCCCTGTAGGACCCCATAGAGAACCCCGTGTGTCTGTCTGACTCATCCCTAAGGCCCCGTGAGAGGACATGACAAAGGCCTGGACCTGAGTTACTAACCTGGAAGCCGATGAGAAATATCTCCTATAAACCTCTTCCTTTCTCTTTCCAGTAAGCTCCCGTTCGGATAAGTTGAAAAAGAAAGCCACTATCTTTGTGTTTCCAGAACACTATAATTTGGGTGAATCTAATTCATTTTTTTATTAGCAGACTTGGAGTTTCCCCTTGACACCCCCCCCCCCAGTCTATAAAGATTAAATTAATGAAATGGTCTTTAATAGTTCAGCAATAATCCTGTGCTACATTTGTTTTAAGAAACGAACTGTGTACACTTCAGAAGCATACAGGATTTTACAAATCCTGTACCGTTGGGCCACTTAATAAAGACGCAAAAAAAAAAATTTTTTTTTTTTTTTTTGTAGAGATGTGCAAAAACTATCTGCAGTGTGATGGATCTCCTATTTTTCTTTAATTTTTTTTAAAAAGGGTAAATGAACTGTTCTCCTAATGAAGCTAAGTTACCCGTGCTAATGAAGGAAACTGAAAAAAGGTTTTAAAGAGCATGATTGGAGAGACACAAGTGCTTTGAAAGAGTAAATGAAACATTAAAACACAGGGTCAGTCCATTTGAAGAAAAAATTCAAACATAGTCACCATTGTTCCCTTTTTTCAATTGTTTGGGTACCGATTCTGTCCATTTGGCAGAAGCAGATTAGAAGTTGTTTAGGAAAATCTCGGCGTCTGTCTACTTACATTATTGTTTAAGTGTTTACACAGTTTTGTTGAAACAGAAACATTTGGCCTTTTACTACGTTATTTTTATTTTTTATGAATACATTATTCTCCTTATTTATTTTTGTTACATTTATTACTTATGTTATTTTGTTAATGCATTTACAACTCCATTTTTAAATAAAGTGTTTCTGGAACTTTATGCGATGGTTGTATATTTCTTAGACCATCTGGATTGCTAATATTTCATCACTCTGCCAAATAACCATTTATACCCCGTCTCCCACTCTCATGGATGGGTAAGAGGAGCTGAAGACGGCCTTATTTTCTTTCTTTTTTTTTAATTAATATATTTTTATTGGTATTGGAAAGGAGGGGAGGAGAGAGATAGATAGAAACATCAATGATGAGAATCACTAACTGTCTGCCTCCCGCATGTCCCCTACTGGGGATGGAGCCCACAATCCCAGGCATGTGCCCTGACAGGGAATCAACCATGACCTCTTGGTTCCATAGGTCGATGCTCAACCACTGAGCCACACCAGCCTGGCTGCCTTGATTTCTCTGGACATTTCTAAGCAAATCCTCCCAGACCAGGCCTCAGGCCGCCATATCAGATGACATCATTTGGCTGGGAATCTCTACGTGTTTTTTTCAGAGATGGGCCCACGGCTGTGTCCATCATGCTGCCACAGCAGGAAACTGGCTCGGGGCCTGAGCCGAATAGAATCACAATAGAAAGCCACCGAGCAGAGTTCGAATCCTGCAACTGAACTTGACTTTTTGCTTCAGGAAAGTGATTTCAACTCCAGCTGCTCAGGTTCATCCTGTGTCAAATAGAGTGAGGGATTTGACTAGCTGGTCTCTGAGCTGCATTTCTGCTCTAGAACACCAAAGTCAAAGAGAAAATCTTAAAAATAACCAGAGAGAGAAGAGAGGATTTTTTTGTTTTGTTTTGTTTTTACCAAGAAGTGCCTGAATTGTTTCAAGTTACAAAAATGTCTTAAGACATATTTTCTTCCTTTTTAAATTTTTATTTTTGCTTAAAGAGTGTCAGTCAGTTCAAAGATTAAAATTGATCATGAATTTATGGCGAGTCTAACAAGGAGAGGACATCATCACATCTACTCGTCATGTACACTCGAAGCAGATAAAAATGTAAGAACTAGCTGCTGAAACCGGTTTGGCTCAGTGGATAGAGCGTCGGCCTGCGGACTAAAGGGTGCCAGGTTCGATTCCGGTCAAGGGCATGTACCTTGGTTGTAGGCACATATCCCCAGTGGGGTGTGTGCAAGAGGCAGCTGATCAATGATTCTCTCTCATCCATGTTTCTAACTCTCTGTCCCTCTCTCTTTCTCTCTGTAAAAAAATCAATAAAATATATATATTTTTAAAAATGTAAGAACTAAATTGGCATGAACTTCTCTGAAACTGAACTAGCATCCCTCAAAAGAGCAAAATCCATTCAGCTCATGCAACTATAGACACTAGGGCTTCCATTCACTATCCAGCCCTTGTGTTCTTACTCAATAAAATGTATATGCTGCCGAAACCGGTTTGGCTCAGTGGTAGAGCGTCGGTCTGCAGACTGAAAGGTCCCGGGTTCGATTCCGGTCAAGGGCATGTACCTTGGTTGCGGGCACATCCCCAGTGGGGGGTGTGCAAGAGGCAACTGGTCGATGTTTCTCTCTCATTGACGTTTCTAGCTATCTCTCTCCCTTCCTCTCTGTAAAAAAAAATCAATAAAATATATATATATATTTTTAAAAATGTATATGCAATGGAGGTCTGAATACCTAATGGAATTGCACAAGAAGATTTTAGAATTCAATTTTTCGAAGAGTTAGTTGTTTGTTTGTTTTTAATGGCTCTTTGGTCAATGACTGAGGTGTGATGTAGGGAGTGGACTGGAAAGGACTTCTCCAAGCCCCTCTTGATAATCCATCACAAGTTACTTAACATATTTGCCTAGATTGTAGCCTTCACTGACTTCCAGAATTTTCCAACGATAAGAAACATTCCTAGAAGAGAGGCGTGAGGGATTTGGGGGAGAGGAAAACAGGGAAGAAGGAAAAGTTAGTACTGATGCCTTCTCAGATCTCATGGGCTATGGGGGTGAGGGGGTGGGGGGAAGGGGGGCCTTGATCCCACCAGAGTCACCTAATGAACTGGTAGACTGAGCACTGGAGGGGGAGGAGCATTCACTCTCCAGCTCTCACCTCCCATTGGTCCAGGGCTGCCCCTGGGGCATTAACGCCCTCACACATCCAGGTGATGCTGGTGTGAGTCTGGGCTGGTTCCCGCAGGTGTCATTCTGCATCATCAAACATGGAGGGCGATACCACTGCACACGGGAGGGACCGCCAGGTTACCTCTTCTCCAAGGTGGTTGCTGTAGCAACGGCTGCAGTGAGAGGTGGGCCGAGGGAATGCAAGGCAGGACACGGATCCTGTCCCCTGCAGGTACTCAGTGCAACAACGGTGGTGATCTGGGTTGCGAAAAATTAAAACCAGTTTAGCTCTTTTTCAATCACCAAGGAGGATCCTGGGCGAGTCCATGTCACTCAAGGAGCACACCTGCCTGTTGGGGCAGCTGACATTTCACATGGGAAATGACTACTTTTCATTCATGAAACGGTGTTCTATAAAGCAAATCATGCCGAAACCGGTTTGGCTCAGTCAGTGGATAGCGCGTCAGCCTGTGGACTGAAGGGTCCCGGGTTTGATTCCGATCAAGGGCATGTACCTGGGTTGTGGGCACATCCCCAGTTAGGGGGTGTGCAGGAGACAGCTGATCGATGTTTCTAACTCTCTATCCCTCTCCTTTCCTCTCTGTAAAAAATCAATAAAATGTATTTTAAAGAAAATAAAAATTAAAAAATAAAGCAGGTCATGTCCGGTTTTCCGAGAAAGCAGCAACCCATCCCAGCCTCCCTCAGGAGTGTGCCCAGACCATGTGTGTGGAGAAGGTGCCGTTGATGACAGGCCATTGGGGTGATTTCATTCTTGAAGAGGGCATTTCTCTCCTTCACATGTTACCACATGAGGATAATAAAGACACTGGGCTTGTAGGGTAAGGTGACCAGGCGTCCCGCTTTTGGCGGGACAGTCCCGATATTTTTAACAATTTGTCCCGCGTCCCGCCGCGTTTTAAAAGCGGGACGCCTGGTCACCTTATTCCAGGGCCGTGTGAGGCTTCAGCTGCATTATTTATCTTAAGGTTCCACTTCAGATTCTCTAAGCAGCCAAGATGCACCCTCCTTGGGTTTGGAGAAAGAACAAAATAGCTGAAAATACTTTTTTTTTTTGCCTCCTGCACACCCTGAACATGAGTGCACGTGTACGGTGCTATATGGGTGTGCGTGCACGTGCGTGCGTGTGTGTGTGCGTGCACGTGTGCGTGAGTGCGTGCGCGGGGTGCCGTGTGGGTGCACGTGCGTGCGTATGCATGAGTGTGCGTGTGCGTGAGTGCGTGCGTGGGGTGCCGTGTGGGTGTGCGTGCACGTGCGTGAGCAGGTGCAGGGCCTGCAGCTGCTGCTGCACCCTCTCCTGGGGCCTCCCTCCGTGTCCCCCACCCCTGGGTGCGTGTGTGGCTCCAGGACGAAGGGTCCCGGCCTGTGGGGGGCATCCATGCCATGGAGGCCAGATGCAGCAAGAACCAGCGAGGTCTCCCGTCCATGTCTCTTGGGCTCAAGTTCATGTCTGTGGGTTTCGCCCTGTTCGCACATCTCCTATAGCGTCTCCCAGGGGTCCTGCTTCTCGGATCTGCCATCAAACCACCGCAGGTGGAGGTAAGGAGTGAGAGGGCAGAGGAGTGGGGAGAGGGAGGGAAAAGGGAGGGGGTTTGCATTCTTCAGTGTCACAGGGCCTGGGTGAGGGCAGTGTGGAAGGTGGGGTCACGCTGGTTTGGGCCGTTTTTTTCTCCCACTTCCTGGTTCTCTGGCTGCTTTTAAAGATTTTTCCCCCCCTTGAAAACTGGTTTAAAGCTATTTTAAAATACCTATTTATTGATGTCAGAGAGGAAGGGAGAGGGAGAGATAGATAGAAACATCAATAATGAGAATCATGGATCGGCTGCCTTCTGCAGGACCCGCTCTGGGGATGGAGCCCACAACCAGGCATGTGTCCTGACCGGGAATCGAACTGTGACCTCCTGGTTCATAGGTGCATGCCCTGCCACTGAGCCACACCGGCAAGGCCTGGTTGAAAGCAGTTTGGCTGTGCTGTGCCTTGGCGCAGTCTTCTTCACGTTGTAAAGCATGATGGCGTGCATGGGTCTGTCATGGCTTCTTCATACTTTCACAACCAAAAGAAAACGCAACCACCCCTGACAAGCCGAGAAGGATGTAAGGTGGCTATTCATGCCTAAACCCCCTATCTGAAGTTTGGTTTCTTATTTCTGTTTTTACTACCGTGTTTCTCCGAAAATAAGACATCCTCCGAAAATAAGAGCTACTTACAGGTTTCCTTCTGAGTGAAATATAAGGCATCCCCTCACCCCCCAAATAAGGCCCCCCTAAGCTAAACATGAGAGATTTGGTCCACTGATTCTGAAAGAAATGGAGTCACAAGAAATTCACCAGGACATTCAGGAATTGGATTGTTAGGATGATGTTCCAGAAGATGATGTCATGATTGTCACTGAATAAATGAGTACATTCTTGATCCTGTAGGATTCACAGTTTGTCTGGTTTGTGTTGACAACGACCGTACTACCGTACCGTATATAGGTAATAAATTTCCTTTGTTTTCATTGAACAATAAATGTGTACCATATTCTTCTTCATGGAAAAATAGGACCTCCTCTGAAAATAAGACCTAGCACATCTTTGGGAGCAAAAAATAAGATGACACTGTCTTATTTTCGGGGAAACAGGGTAGGTATCCTCACAAGTCAATGTAAATGCATATTCTAAAGCATTTACAGTAATGGGGCACCGTTTTTATCCATTTTATAGAGTGACTAGAGGCCCGGTGCACGACATTCATGCACTGGGGGGGTCCCTCAGGCTGGCCTGCGCCCTCTCACAGTCCAGGACGCCTGGCTCCTTACAACCCGCCTGCATCGGAGATGGGAGGGGCTCCCGGCACCACCACTGTGGTGAGCCCGGCTTCTGGCTGAGTAGCATCCCCCACTGTGGGAGCACACTGACCACCAGGGGCAGCTCCTGCATTGAGCATCTGGCCCCTGGTGGTCAGTGCACATCATAGCAACTGGTTGTTCTGCCGTTTGGTCAATTTGTATATTAGCCTTTTATTATATAGGATTGTACCATTTTCTATATGAAATTACATTTAAGGCATGCTCCTGTACTTTTTTTATTTTTTATTGTTAAAGTATTACATATAATATTACATATATATTCTTCTTTTTCCCCATTGCCCTTCCCCCAGCCTCCCCTACCTGCTGTCATATGCCCTCATCCCCCAACCCCCCAGTGTCCTGTGTCCATTGATTGTGCTTATATGCATGCATACAAGTCCTTCGGTTGAAAAATACAAAACACAACTGCTTTAGGCTGTCATGGAAATGTCCTTAGTGTTTGTTGGTCATGCAAAAATGCAGGTGAGGCGGTTGAGGGACAGAAATGTGGTGAGCACAGCAAGAGAGAAAGTGTATTCAGGATAATTGATGAATGGGGTCAGATCCTAATGCTGAGCCCCACGCAGGCTCAATTCTAAAGCAGGAAGGGAACTGAAACCAGTGTGGCTCAGTGGATAGAGCATCGGTCTGCGGACTGAAAGGTCCCAGGTTCAATTCCTGTCAAGGGCATGTACCTTGGTTACAGGCACATCCCCAGTGGGGGGTGTGCAGGAGGCAGCTGATTGATGACTCTCTCTCATCGATGTCTCTAACTCTCTATCTCTCTCCCTTCCTCTCTGTAAAAAATCAATAAAATATATTTTTAAAATAAAATAAAAACAGGAGGGGGAGAAGTGGGGGCTGGAAGGAGACCGGCAAAGTGGACGGGCTGGTGGGGGGAGAGGGGAGGTAGGGGAAACCCGAATAGTGTCAACCATAGAAATAAAGAAGAAAAAGTCCTGTGCAAGCTCACGACCTAAATGTCCCTGTGTCCCTTTCTCCCAAACTGTGCTTCCAGGGATGTCCCAGACACACGTTGCAGATGTGAAAAGGGCCAAGGACTCATTGGTTGAGTGTAGTTCTGTGCACCCACAGGTCACCGGTTCAATTCCCAGACAGGGCACATACCAGGTTGTGCTTTGATCCTCAGTGGGTGGCATGCAGGCGGCAGCTGATGGATGTTTCTCTTTCATTGATGTTTCTCTCTCCCTCCCTCTCTCCCTAAAAAAATCAATAAAAACATATTCTTTTTAAATAAAAATTTTAAAAAAGGAGGGCCAAGGAATTCCAGGGATAATGCCATGAGGATTAGCGGTAAAGAGTCTGACAAGGCCTGTTTCATTTGGGTTAATTAAACACTTTATTAAACGCGATAGCTCCCGAGGGGAGAGTGTTATCTGTGAAATGAATTTAGGACGCTCTGATGTAGATGTTCAAATGCTTATTATAATAATTAGTGCCATTTGTAACGACCTTAAGTGCCATTATAATTGTTATCATCATTAGGCCCTTCCTTTAAATATGACGTGGTCCTGCTTTGTCATGATTCTCATGCTGATCTGTGGAGTACGTATCTACGAGCCACGTGTGGCTATTTAAATCAATTACAATGAAATAGAATTTAATATTCAAGTCCTCAGCCACACAGTTACATGTAAGTGTTCAGCTGCCACATGCTGGGAGCTATATTAGGGGAAGGGGATGCTCTAGCTAGTTTTGTTTAGCTCCAAAGTAAACACCTCATTAACGCAAATCTTCATAAATTTCCCAAACATGCGATGGTGACACTCTTATCCAGACTCTTCAAACACCTCTGAAAACTTCTTTAAAATATATTTTTCTTGATTTCAGAGAGGGAGAGGGAGTGAGAGAAACATCAATGATGAGAGAGAATCATTGATCGGCTGCCTCCTGCACGCTACCTACTGGGGATGGAGCCCACATCCCAGGCATGTGCCCTGACCGGGAATGGAACCGTGACCTCCTGGTTCCTAGGTCGACACTCAACCGCTGAGCCATGCCGATGGGGTGAAAACTCAATTTCTCAATCTTCATAAAAGCTTTGGGAAGTACTCGGCACAATTCCTTCCTAGAGAGAAGACCTCGGGTTTTTCTTTTAAGGGAGTTTTAGTTGCTGGCTTTCACTTCATTGCTCAGTTAGTTGTTGGTAAAAGGTCCCGTGTGCCTCTGAAGGTGCCATAGCAGAGCAATAAGGATACCAGACCAGAGACCAAATCCTCATGGCTTCCTGATGGAAAGTGGGGGAGCCACGTTCTGGGTGTCCTCACAGGGACCCGTATAGATGGGGGTGTGGTGTTTGCGCCTGTAAGCCCTACAAACCACAATTAATTTTAGAATGAAAAGCACTTAGTTGAGCAAAAGGAGCTGCAGCCAGGAGGAGACACAGACTCAGGTAGCAACGTAGGCTGTATTCCTGAGACCACTGTTCATAGCAGAAGTTCCCGGTTAGGCCTACTGTGTGCAAATGACAATGCAAATGTATGCAAATGTATGCAAATTGTGAAGTTCTGATAGGATGGGCGGGTCTCAGTCCATTGGTGGGCTCAGTAGGTTGACAAGTGGGACGCTGAGATTTAAGTCTGAGCTTCATCTGGTACACAGAGAATCCGTGTCAGGAAATGGTTGCTAAACTATTGTTACCTACAGAGGCTAGCTCTTTATCTATAAGGAATACTGAAAGAAAAAATGCTATGAAAAGGTACTTTTATTTATTTTTTTATCTCCTCTCCCCCCCTGTCCATCAGTTTCTGTTGTTCATTATATTCCACAAATGAGTGAAATCATGTGATATTTATCTTTTTCTGCCTGGCTTATTTCACTTAGCATAATGTTCTCCATCTCTATTCATATTGTTGCAAATGGTAAGAATCCCTTCTTTTTTACCACAGCGTAGTATTCCATTGTGTGGATGTACCACTGTTTTCTAATCCACTCATCTGCTGATGGGCACCTAGGCTGTTTCCAAATCTTAGCTATGGTGAATTGTGCTGCTATGAATGTAGGCGTGCATATATCTTTTTGATTGATGTTTCTAGTTTCTTGGGATATATTCCTAGAATTGGGATCACTGGGTCAAAAGGTTAGTTTTAAAATGAGTTAAAATCAAGCCCTGGCTGGTGTGTCCAGTGGTTAGAGCCTCAGCCCACACACCAAAAGGTCTCAGGTTAGATTTCCTGTCAAAGGTGCCTCTCTCTCCTGCTCCCTCCCTCCCATCCGCTCTCAGAAAAGCAATGGGAAAATATCCTCATGTGAGGATTAAAAAGAAACAAACAAAAAAAGAGTTAAAATCAGGTTAAATTGGAACTCACGTTCTAGCATTTCCAATGCCTTAGTCTTTCTCACTGCTATTGTGTAATGTTGGGGTCCTGGAGTTGATTCGAGTCTAAAAAAAAATAAGAAAATATTCTATTCTGTTTCAATTCCATTGTGGTGAAAATGAGATAAATCCAGTTGGACTAGGATAATAGGATTATAATAATAGAATTGCTCTTTTATCAGTACAGGGATTCAACCTTACCTACAAAGACTCCCAAAACTAAAAATATCCTCTGAATGGAAACAAAGGGCACACGTCTTGGAAGGAATTTCAGTCCCTGGGACATCTGTAGGCATAGTAACCTCAGACAATGGGAGACACAACAGAAATAATGCTCAGCATCCAATAGCAAGGGGGTAATTTTAACAATACAATGGCATAGAAATCCTGATCATTAGACACCTGCAAAATAAAACACAGCGTGTAAGAAATACAGTTTTCTAAAAAGTGTTGTCCTGGAGCGATCAAACCCTAACATTTGCAGAGGCGTTGCATATAAATGGAGTGAATGGCCTTGGCCAGTGTGACTCCGTGTTTGAGCGTTGATCTATGAACCAGGAGGTCACAGTTGGATTCCCGATCAGGGCACATGGAGTACTTTGAACTAAGCCCTCAGCGAGTTTCCTTTATGTTGTTGTTGTCAACCAATCGTTCCAGATTAAGTTAATTTGGGTCTTGATTTTTATTAAGAACCTTAGCCTTGTGTGTGCTTTTCCCCAACAATTTGCTACTGGTATAAATTTCACGTATATGTGATCTCTGTCTCTTTCCAGAGAGAGGCAGTATAGCATTGTGACGAAAATCTGACTTTAGAGTAGATAGAGTTAGGCACTTCCATTTTTTCATCTAGAAGCATAATAGCTGAAGAAAATGGTGTGAGTAATATATCATACACATATAAAAACTCAGTTTGTTTTCTAGTTATAAGCTTTGCTATATAATTTTATGTATGTCTATCAGGACCTTTACATATTTTCTTTGTTGTATTCTTCTGTATTTGAAGGAACCACTGAACTAAAGCTGGCCCTCTTATATTCTTTATCATGAGACTAAAAAGTCTCAATATCATTTTTTTCTATAAATGAATTTCCTGAGCTTTTATCTTCATGACATCTTTAAAATATATATTTCATTGATTTCAGAGAGGAAGGGAAAGGGAGAGAAATAGAAACATCAATGATCAGCTGCCTTCTGCACACCTCACATTGGGGATCAAGCTCACAACCCAGGCATGTGCCCTGACTGGGAATCAAATGTGACCTCCTGGTTCATAGATCGACACTCAACCACTGAGCCCCACTGGCTGGGAACTTCATTAAATTTTTATACAGAAAAATCATGCATATAGTTTCTGTGCATAACATTAGTATTTTGCCTTCTTAAACTACTTTTATCTTCCCTTAAATCTGACCTGACCAGGACTTAACAGCACACACTGAGAATTCCAGAGAAAAATTTGATTGGTTCTCAGGAGGATCACGGAGTTGCCAACAGTGTTCAGGACCACGGACAGCTCCATCTAGGCACCATTTTGGTCACCCTACTTGGGTACCTTGAAAATTGTAAATCAGGAAGTTAAAGAGGAGACGGATTAAAAAAAAAAAAATCTGGTATATTTACACAGTGGATTAGTATGCAGCTGTAAAAAAGAAGGGACTCTTACCCTTGGTGACAGCATGATGGAGATTATTATGCTAAGCCAGTGGTTGGCAAATTGCAGCTCGAGAGCCACATGCAGCTCTTTGGCCCCTGGAGTGTGGATCTTCCACAGAATACCATGGCCTGGACAAGTCTATTTTGAAGAAGTGGCATTAGAAGAAGTGTAAGTTTAAAAAAAAGTGGCTCTCCAAAGAAATTTGAATCGTTGTACTGTTGATATTTGGCTCTGTTGGCTAATGAGTTCACCGACCACTGTGCTAAGTGAAAGAAGCCAGAAAAAAAGCAATTACCATATGATATCACTTACATGTAGAATCTAATGAGCAGAATAAACTAGAGGAACAAACTAGAACCAGAGGCATGGATACATGGAATGGACGGACAGATGTCAGAGGGGAATGGTGTGGTGGGACTAGGTGAAAGGTGAAGGGATTAACTAAAGAACATATATGCATAGCCCATGGACACACACAACAGAGTGGTGAAGGTCAGAGGGCAGGGGGCATGGGTGGAGGTGGACTAAGGGGGAGAAATGGGGGACATTTGTAATAGTGTCCATAAAAAAATTTAGAGATAGAAAAATTTGAAATAAAAGATGAAGGAGAGATATGGAAAGCCATCTTAAAATGATTGATTCCTGGTCTTGGATGAGACTGACTAGAAGGCTGATGGACTGTGAAAAGCGAGAAACTGTCCAGAGTAGAGAGTCATTCCCAGAGTTTCAATCTTTCTATCCCGTTGGGCACAATTAGCCCTCTTGTGAGGGAGACTGTTTTGGTTGAAGCGCGTCTCTAAAATTTTATCCAGTTCGCTTTCCTGCTCAATAAACATTATTCTCATTATAATTCAGCGCTCTGAATAATGCCATCTTGCAGGGAAGAATGCGCAGGCAGGACAATGCTAGCCTTTCCGCCGTGTCCCTGCAGACATCTCAGTATAAATTTGATAACGTGACATCTTGATGATGGACTGGGGAGTGGGGCAGGGGTCATAGGGGGAAAATGGAGTTGAGGACTCGAGAGAGATTGAAAAGGCAAAACTGGTGGGACTTGATTGACTGAGGGAACTGGGGGAATAGAATCAGCCATAGAGATGAAGGATCCTGGCAGCAGAGAGATTAAATTTGTAAGGAAAGGAGAAGACAATGAGTTGAGTGTTTTAAATGTTCGAGGAGGGGGCATTTAGATGAAGAATTCTGATGGGCAGTTCTGTGCAGTGACATTTCAGAGGTAAACTTACAATGAAATTGAAGCCACCAATAATTGTCAGTTTTAAATAAAGTATAGTTTCTTTCTGGTTAAAGGAAGTATACATATAAGAAAATCAGAATTTTATTTCTTTTGGCCAAAGTTATCACACAACCTGTAATATGCAACATAATCACTGATCTTAGAAATTATCTGTTAAGCCAAAACCGGTTTGGCTCAGTGGATAGAGCATTGGCCTGTGGACTGAAGGTTCCCAGTTCAATTCCGGTCAAGGGCACGTACCTTAGTTGCAGGCACATCCCCAGTGGGGGTGTGCAAGAGGCGGCTGATGGATGATTCCCTCTCATCGATGTTTCTAGCTCTCTATCCCTCTCTCTTCCACTCTGTAAAACAAATCAATAAAATATATTTAAAAATTATCTGTTAAGCTCATGAAAGAATGAGGATGATTGCATTTCATGATTTTTCTGGGGGTTGACATTTTAGGGTTGATTTCATAAGGGAATTCATTAAGCCAGTACAGAGCCATGCCACTTTAACTGTGGAGTGTGAGCATCATTAACTCTAATTTTTTAATTAACAGAAGCAAATAAAGAGAGCTTCATGTTAACTCTGGGAAATCACTGTGTACTTCAAGTGACTTCAGATTTCTCCTGGTGCTGCCATTCAGATAATCACGGTGATTACTAACATAATCATTAATTTCCTGAGAAGTCAGTCCATTCTTTGCATGTAGTTCTAGGACCCATTTGAGCTAGTCTATGTGAAGGGTGAGGTCTGTGTCTAGAATTTTTGTTGTTATCTTTTTGCATGCGGATGTCCAGCTGTCCCAGCACCATTTGTAGAAAAGACTATCTTGGTTCTATTGTGTTCCCTTTGTTCTTTGTTAAAGATCAGTTAACTAGCCAAAACCGGTTTGGCTCAGTGGTAGAGCGTAGGTCTGAGGACTGAAATGTCCCAGGTTTGATTCCAGTCAAGGGCATGTGCCTTGGTTGTGGGCACATCCCCAGTAGGGGGCGTGCAAGAGGCAGCTGGTCGATGTTTCTCTCTAATCGACATTTCTAGCTCTCTATCTCTCTCCCTTCCTCTCTGTAAAAAATTAATAATATATATAAAAGAGTTGAAAAGGAGCCCAGCTGGTGTGGCTCAGTGGTTGAGCATCGGCCTATGAAGCAGGAAGTTACAGCTTGATTCCTGGTCGAGGCACACGCCTGGGTTATGGGCTCGATCCCCAGTGTGGAGCATGCCAGAGGCAACTGATGGATGATTCTCTCTCATCATTGATGTTTCTACCTCTTTCTCTCCCTCTCCCTTCCTCTCTAAAATCAATTAAGATAATTTTAAATATATATATATTTTTTTATTGATTTTTGACAGAGAGGAAGAGAGAGGGATAGAGAGATAGAAACATAGAAACCACTGGGAATGTGCCCACAACCAACGTACATGCCCTTAAATGGGATTGAACCCAGGATCTTTCAGTCCACTGAGCCAAACCGGTTTCGGCAATTAAGATAATTTTTAAAAAGAAGAGTTGAAAAAGAGATTACAAGTGCCATAACATTTGAATTCTAGTGGAGCATTTGATGATATTGATGAGCTGTTATTAATTTTTTTAAGTGTAACATTGAGATCCAGTTCTATATTTTTTTCCTTGTCTCCTCAATTAGCCTGAAAACCCTAAAATGTACCCCTCTAGCCCCAGTACCAAGCCCTGTGCAAGCACCTTGAAGGCTTCTGACAACAGTACCTCAATACAAATGTCTAGTCATTAACCAGGCGGCAAGAGAGAAACTTCCATGGACTGGAAGTCCCAACACCGTCACCATCTCTGGCATCCCTCACTCTCCATAGCCCTCGCTCGGACAAGGCGTGGGTGGTAATGGCAGGCATGTTCCCCAAGCTTGCCAGCACAAACAAACTGCCCTCACCCAGCTTCCAGAGCACTTAATGCAGAAGGAAACAGAGCCCAGGCAGCAACCCAATTAGCATCCCTCATGCTGATCGCTGTTCTGCTCGAGCTGAAGCAAGCCAGCTGCGTCAAAATGAACTCCTGTTGTCCCAAAAGGCAGAGCTTTGGGGAAAGGTTATTGGTAGATGGGCACCAATCCATTTACAAAGTGGGCATTTCCATGACCAGCTGGGGATTTTACAAAAACATCTGGGTCGCCCTAGCCTAGTTTGGTTCAGTGGATAGAGCATCGGCCTGTGGGATGAAGGATCCCAGGTTCAACTCTGGTCAAGGGCACATGCCCCGGTAGTGGGCTTGGTCCCCAGTAGGGGGCGTGCAGGAAGCAGCTGATCAATGATTATCTCACATTGATGTTTCTATCTCTCTCCCTTGCTCTCTGAAATAAAAAAAAACATTATATACTAGAGTCCCGGTGCATGAAATTCATGCACAGGGTAGGGGGTGTCCCTCAGCCCAGCCTGTGCCCTCTCCAATCTGGGACCCCTCGAGGGATGTTAAGTAGGCAGTCGGACATTCCTCTCACAATCCAGGACTGCTGGCTCCCAACTGCTCGCCTGCCTGCCTTCCTGATTGCCTCTAACTGCTTCTGCCTGCCAGCCTGATCACTCCGTAACCACTCCCCTGCCAGCCTGATTGATGTCTAACTGCTCTCCCCTGCAGGGTTGATCGCCTCCAACTGCCCTCCCTTGTTGACCTGATCCCTCTCAACTGCCCACCCTTGCAGGCCTGATGCCTCCCAACTTGCCCTCCCCTGCTGGCCATCTTGTGGTGGCCATCTTGTGTCCACATAGGGGCAGGATCTTTGACCACATGGAGGCAATCATCTTGTGTGTTGGAGTGATGGTCAATCTTCATATTACTCTTTTATTAGATAGGATAGAGGCCTGGTGCATGGGTGGAGGCCAGCTGGTTTGCCCTGAAGGGTGTCCCAGATAAGGGTGGGGGTTCCCTTGGGGTGTGGGGTGGCCTGGGTGAGGGGCCTGTGGTGGTTTGCAGGCCAGCCATGCCCCTTGGTGACCCAAGCGGAGACCGTGGTGTCTAGAACTTATTTACTTTCTACAATTGAAACTTTGTAGCCTGGAGCGGAGCCAAGCCTCCTGCTTGCTCAATGGCTGCAGCCATTTCTGATTGGATTTGTTTACCTTCTATAATTAAAACTTTATATCCTTGAGCGGAAGCCTAGGCCAGCCAGGGTGTGTAGAAAGCTTGGCTTCCTCTATTGCCAGGGAAACCCAAGCCTCTCAACTACTCTCTCTGGCTGCAGCCATCTTGGTTGGCGTTAATTTGCATACTCGCTCTGATTGGCTGGTGGGTGTAGTGGAGTGATGGTTAATTTGCATATTACTCTTTTATTAGGTAGGATAAAAACATCCAGGTCATCTGGGCCAACTAAATGCAACCCTAATGTGACATGATTGTCAGCCTTCCATTCGTTCTCTTGCTGACTCCCATGCCCAGGAGATGGGAAGGAATTGTCTTATCTATGCAGCTTTCTCCATTTTGAGGCTCAAGTGGGGAGGTCTCTTCTCCCTGCCATGCTGGGTGCAGGCCGGAAACCACACGTGCCTTGGGAGAAGCAGAAAAGTCAGTGCTAGGACCACATACATCTGCCTGGCCATTCCTCATTCACAGCTGGCACACCTCACACCTCTCAGAGACACTCAGTTGTCAGATGTTCCTGTCCACAGACAGAATGTTCCTGGACGCTCCTTCCATTGGAAACCGAATCTGGGTTTCTCAGATGGCTTATCTTGAGCTGCCGGCGATAAGGACGAAAACCTCCTCCGTCACACGCGAGCTGGTATTGGGTTTTGGAAAGCGTTGACATCAGGGATGTCGCCGTGGGAACGGGCTGTTTCGCTGAGGGAGGATGGCTTTGTTTTCTCAGAGTCTGACCCCAGGCTCCCAGCTCCCAGAGTGGGCCCGGCTTCAGCACTCTGTGTTGTGGAGTCGAACCCTAGGTTCAAAATAAGACCACCGGAGGCTGAAGATTGATTTTAAAAAAGCAGGCGAGGGTTTATTGAACTGGCTCGGACAGCAGCGAGAGCACCACATGCAGGCGGACTCCACACAACTGCACCGTTTCAGGGGTAGGCAGTCCCTTTTAAAGGTTCAAACCACAGGAATTTTCCTTTGTTCTAAATTCTAAATCCTAAAGACTACGTTCTAAAGACCGGGGTCAGCCCTCGCAGGGTCGCGGCTAGTCACATCCTGCTGGACATTGGAAGGTAGCCCTATCTTGCGATAGGCGATAACACAGAAGCAGAGCTCAGAGGTTATCTACAGTTTCTGTCTCTGAAGGTTACTGAGTCAGTGGGAATCCATCTCCTGTGGTCCTGGCCCCAGGCAAGGGAAAATTGCCTTAGCCTCCAGGTCTCCACCTGGAAGCTGAGGTAAATCTCCTGTTGTTTAATCAGGTGCAGGAGCCAAACTAGAAGGGTTAATGAAATAGGATGAATTCAAATTCTAAGCAAGGTTACAGGCAGAACTTCCTTTTTTTTATTAAAGAGCCAGCCCTATATACACTTAATAGTTATCTCTGTGCTGGCCTCCAGAAAAAACAATGCTGTTCTACCCAATTGGCAATGTGCACCTGGCATGGTTTTCACATTCTAGACATATCTACTCTCTGGCATACAAGGTCAGACAAATAAGTTTATCTTCATCACTCCTCAAATGGGCTAAAGCAAACTAGAAAGCAGCATTTTATCTAGGAAGAACAGCAGAAAATTCCAAACAACAGTTTGTTGCAGAATGGGGGTTTTCCTTCTCAGAACCTTTAAAAATAACTACCTGCCCCTAAAGCGGCGCAGTCGTGTAGGGTCTGCCTGCGTGTGGTACTCTTGCGGCTGCCCTGGCCAGATATTTCAATAAATTCTTGCCTGCTTTTTTTTTTTTTTTTTTTTTTTTTTTTTAAATAAATCATCAGCCTCCGGTGGTCTTATTTTGAACCCAGGGTTCGACCCCACAACATTAAAATTCAAACAGCAGTTTTTACCAAAGTATGGTTGCCACTATATTTCACTCTGCACCAAGGCTAGCCCTCCTGAATCCACGGGTGGGAGGCGGTACAGCAAAGGTAGAAGCTTCCTGAAGAGCAAGTACAGCCTCCCACGTGGGGAGGAGAAAGAACCTCACTGCGCAGACTCCCAGCTGGGGAGGGGGAAAGAGTCCCACTGAGGCTCTCCTTGCACAGCTTCTAAAGGCTGCAGATGCTGGTGTCTTGATATCCCCCCTGACTGGTCACTGTTCCTGAGGCCGGTTACTATAGTAACTCCTGAGCTCACAGGTGGACCCTCACAGGGGATGTGTGAGGTTCTCTCCTCTTCCTTCTCTATTGTTTTCCTATTCCCTTTGGGCTTTCTTCTTCTCCCTCTGGATGAGGGGCTCCTCCCCTTTATTGTGTGAATTTAGACCTTCTGCTGTTCCCAGCTCCCCCATTCTATGGAAATGTACCTTCTGCTGCTCTGCAGCCCTGTGGTCCCTTAATGTCTAAAATTTCTCAAATTTCCTAGCCTGTCTTTTTCACCCCTAAAAATCCCTATTTTGCCAAAAACCGGTTTGGCTCAGTGGATAGAGCGTCGGCCTGCAGACTGAAAAGTCCCGGGTTTGATTCTGGTCAAGGGCATGCACCTTGGTTGCGGGCACATCCCCAGTAGAGGGTGTGCAAGAGGCAGCTGATCGATGTTTCTCTCTCATCAATATTTCTAACCCCCCATTCCTCTCTGTAAAAAAATCAATAAGATATATCTTTAAAAAATCCTTATTTCACTCCCATCCTTCCCTTTTGTCTACTCTCTCTAAGAGTCAATGGAAAAAAATATACTCAGGTGAGGATTAACAAAGAAAAAAGAAAAAAAAAAAAGTCATGCTCTTTTTATTCTCCTGGGATTGTCACAGTAACTTCTTAGGACTTCAAAGGAAATCTGCCTCCGGAATTCAGGTTTTCATTCTGATCATAATAAGCAGCAAGAACAGAGAGACATGATCTAAGGCTGAAGGCTTTGTAGTCCAGCAGGCAGGGGTTCCTCTGAGAAAAGGCTTTGATGTCTTTATCTGTGGCATCGTTTTACCTACTGCAGCGGGCGATTGTGATGTGAGAGGCACCAGCCTGGGGAACACTCGCTTCTGTTCTTATCAATGAGCCATTGTCAGCCCACGCCAGATGTTGTACAGAACGAGTTAGCCTGAGGGGGAGTTCTGGAATGTTCACTACGCCTGCAGGGTTCTCTCCTTGGCTGGCTCTTGGTCAGGGTCCCCGCTTCTGGCCTGTCAGCCAGCATGGAAGGGTCATACCTCCTGTCTCCTTGGAGGTGCAGGATTTCAATGCATTAGGATACTTTACCAGCTCTGCTCTCTCAGAGGCTGAAAATGTATACTTTCGTGGGCTCTTTGGCTTGTTGTGGGTGCTGGGGTGCAGGTGACATGCTGTTGTCACTTTAAAAAAAATATATTTTTATTGATTTCAGAGAAGAAGGGAAAGGGAGAGAGAAAGAGAGAGAAACATCAATGATCAGAGAGAAGCATTGATGGGCTGCCTTTTAGATGGGGATCGAGCCTGCTACCCAGGCATGTGCCCTGCCTGACGGGGAATTGAACTGTGACCTCCTGGTTCATAGGTCGACCACTGAGCCACACCCGCAGGGCTCTTGTCACTTTTTATATCCTAGGCCAGAGTGTGTGTGGGGTCAAACCCTGGGTTCAGAATAAGACCACCAGAGGCTGATGATTGATTAAAAAAGCAGGCAAGGATTTATTGAAAAAGTGGTCAGGACAGCCACAAGAGCATCACATGCAGATGGCCACACCTGTTCCAGGTGTAGGCAGTCTTTTGAAAGGTCCAAACCACAGGAATTTTCCTTTGTTCTAAAATTCTAAAGGCTGGGAACAGCCCACAGGAGACATTGGAATGAGGTCCTTATCTTGTGATAGCCAATGATAATACAGAAGCAGAGCTCAGCTGTTAATCTCTTAAAGGTTATCTACAGTTTCTTCTCATGAAGCTACCAAGTCAGTGAGAATCAATCTCCTGTAGTTCTGGTCCCAGGCACAGAAAATTGCCTTAGCCTCCAGGTCTCCACCTGGAAGCTGAAGTAACTACCCTATTGTTTAAGCAAGTAAGCGAATGCTGAAGCCAGAATAGCAGGGTTAAAATTCAAACAGCAGTTTTTACCCAAGTATGGCTGCTACCATATTTCAAGTGGAGGTCCCTGCAGTGCCACTCCTCTGACAGTGGCTGAGAGATGAGAGGGAGAAAGCAAGACAGCCACTCTGGATGCCTGCCCACCTCAGTGACTCATCCTGAGAATGGAATACCTTCCCGAGATTCTTTCTTAGAATGTTACCTTCAAGATAGATGAGTCAGGTTTTTAATCATTCAGGCTACACTTTCTGGTTAACGATCAGGCTGTTGGACACATTTCCTAGGAAAGCCCAAACCCAGAAGTGCTCAGAGGTGTCAAAATGAGTGCAGCCAAGCCGGAACCGGTGTGGCTCAGTGGATAGAGCATCAGCCTGTGGACTGGAAGGTCCCAGGTTCGATTTCGGTTAAGGGCATGTACATTGGTTGCAGGCACATCCCTGGTGGGGGCTGTGCAGGAGGCAGCTGATCGATGTTTCTCTCTCATTGATGTTTCTAACTCTCTATCCCTCTCCCTTCCTCTCTGTAAGAAAAAAACAACACACACACACACACACACACACACACACACACACACACAAAAATTTAAATGGATGCAGCCAAGACAAAGAAGACCCTGAGGGTCTTGAGATGTCTCTCAGACAACCATGGGCTTTGCTCTCCCTCCCTTTCCCCCTCGTCTCTCTTCTTTGTGATTAAAACGGAAGACAAAGACTAAAGAAAATCTCCCTGGATGAATCTGCTGCTCTGCTGAGAGCTTCCTTTGGACTCAAAAAGGCAAAGAGGAGTAGATTTGTTCTCCCGGTTGTACCCCTCCGCTGGCACACACAGTCCATTTTTCCAGTTTATAAGCAAACCACCCTGTCAGAAGCAAACGCAGAGCTTGCCAAGGCCACAGATGTGCTCATTGTCTCCAAAGGAACTTCCTAAACGGTTTCATCCTTGAGTCCGCTCGTTGTCCTTCGGGATATTAAATGCCGGGAAGTTCGCACTGCTTTACCACCTTATTAGCATATTATGTAATCTCAGCGCAGGTATTCTAGTCTATACTCATTTGACCTCATTCTCCTGAGCTCCAACTCTGATGGTGAAAGGAATGCCTAGACTAAAAATAAATGAATGTAACTGGTACCTGTGCTCTGCACTTGTTATTAACGCATTTCCTATCTTGAAAGGACAGTTCTTTGTTCTTTTTTTAAAATATGTTTTTATAGAACTTTTATTTTTTTAAGTATATTTTATTGACTTTTTAAATTTATTTATTTTTTTACAGAGAGGAAGGAAGAGGGATAGAGAGCCAGAAACATTGATGAGAGAGAAATGTCAATCAGCTGCCTCCTGCACACCTACCACCGGGGATGTGCTCGCAACCAAGGTACATGCCCTTGACTGGAATTGAACCTGGATCTGCAAGCTGACGCTCTATCCACTGAGCCAAACGGGCCAGGGTATTTTTATAGAACTTTCAGAGAGGAAGGGAGAGAAATAGAGATATGGAAACGTCAATGAAAGAGAAGCATCTATCAGCTGCCTCCTGCAAGCCCCCTACTGGAGATTGAGCCAGCAACCTGGGCATGTGCCCTGACTGGGAATCCAACCAGGGACCTCTCTACCAGTGAGCCATACCAGCCAAGTGACAGTTCTTTATTCGTAGAAGTCACTGCTGAGAGTTGGGGTCTGCAGAGATTAAACAGGACTTTAGAGTGGTTTGTGTGTGATGTGCCTATGGCCAGAGCTCGGTGGAGTTAGCAGAGAGCCAATGTCAGGTAGGAACAGTGCACACCCAGGAACCAGAAGGCCAGTGTGGCTGGGAGGGTGAGGGTGTGGGATTGGTCAAGGGGCTGGTGGTGAGTGGCACCAGGGCTTATGAATTTGACACTGCCAACAGCATCATAAAATTGTTTCCCATTTGACAAACTCCCCTGATGCCACCTCTTCCTCTTTACGGATGTGTTTGCTGGTCCAGTTGTCCTTTCAAAGGCCCCCTCTGGCCAAGCTGGTGCCTGGCTTGAGCTCAGATGGGCAATCCTTCCAATAACCCTAAGAATTGGTATATTGCCCAGCTGGTGTGGCTCAGTAGTTGAGCATCGACCTATGAACCAGGAGGTCAGGGTTCGATTCTAGGTCAGGACCATAGCCAGGTTGTGGGCTAGGTCCTGGTGGGGGGCGTGCAGGAGGCAGCTGATCAATGATTTTCTCTTATCGTTGATGTTTCTGTCTCTCCTCCCTCTTCCTCTCTGAAATCAATAAAAAAGAAAAACAACTAAGAAAAAACAAAAAGAAAAAAATATATATATATATACAGACACATACACATACACACTGAGTGGCCCTATATATTTGACACTATATATATTTCTGAACTATATATATATTTCTGAACCATATATATATATATATATATATATATATATATGGTTCAGAAATCATAGGTGGGGGCCAGCCTGTCCTGCATAGGTGGGGGCCAGCCAGCCTGGCCAGGGGGAGGGGACATGGGTGGTTGGCTGGCCTGCCTACTGGTCGAACTCCCGGTCGAAGGGACAATTTGCATATTAGCCTTTTATTATATAGGATATACACTGAGTGGCCAGATTATTTTGCGTTCAGAGGTCAAAATAATCTGGCCACTCAGTGTATATGCAATTAATCTTGTATGTCCTAGTATCTGTGTGTGTGTGTGTGTGTGTGTGTGTGTGTGTGTGTAGCCTTCTCAGTATGAGACAGAACTCTCGACTCCTAAGAACACACTTACAACTGTATGAAAATCAGTCTCGTGTGTTTTGGCCACACCTTCTATCTTTGCTAATTCCCTGCCCCAGCACACCTTAGTCAGGGCTTCCCTTTCTACCTGAAATATTATTCAAGGCTCTATCTTCACCCTCATCCTAGACTGCAGGGTCCTGGGCTGAGTCATTGGTGCACCCAGCACAGACTGTCCCCGAGACTGGGGCCTCATTCCTCCGCGGGGGTCCCTTCTCTCCCCCAAGCGCCCAGCCCTGCTACGCCATCGCCGGGAGGGTGAGATTAATGCAAGGATAGAAGGAACGGCCTCAGTCAAACAAAAACAACCCACGTGAAGTCTCTGTTTTGGCCTAGAAGGGGTTTCGCTGGCATTATTTTCTGCTTTAAGGTGTTGAGTGGCTTGTGCCACGGGAATCTCAGGAAGGTGACTCTGTATTCATGCTGTTGGTTAAAAAGGAAACAAGTCCATCAAGGGAGTCATTTGACACTTGGCTTGGAAGATGCCGGAGACGTTGAGTCTTTACAGAACCTCTTAATCAGTACATTGAACCCTGCTTGGGTTGTAGCGTGTTCTGTAACAGTAACTGCTTTGATTTATAGGGTTTTTGGTGTTTTTTTTTTTTGTTCTGTTGTTTTGTTTTGGCTTTTTAAAGAAGGAATTCATCACTTTCGACAGAGCTGCTTTCTTACTTGAGTAACTGAATCACAGTTATTCGTCCGTTCGAAGGAAAGGGACTGTGTCTCATTCAACCTTGTATTCCTACTGCAAGCACACTGCCCCGCGCATAGAGGTGCTCACAGATACTTATTCAGATTATCATGGAATTCCAGGGTCAGGCAGTACGTCCTGGAGTACGTTCCTGCGTATATCTTTACGTTGGCTACGTTAAACTGGAGCTTTCAATGTGTCTCGTGACTGCAGGCCACCATGAGGTCTTTTCTAGATTCTCTGCTGGCTTGAGGACTTCCATCTTTGAGCAAGCACTCTGTTCTACACACCCCACCCCCTTGACTAAGCCTGGACTCTCTCAGGACAGAATCTCCTCTTACTTCTCTCTGTAACCAGTTGGCTCAGCCCCCGGTACATAGTGATGGGACCACATGCGTGCGTGGGGATGAAGCATCCATCTTGTATGAAAACTGCTGTTTGAAATGTTAACCCTGCTATTTGGCTTCTGTGGATTAAACCTTCCCCAGACAAGGTTATCGGCGCTGGCGCCAGGCCAGGCCTCTGGTGGAGGTTCAAGGCCCCGGTACATACGGGCTCTTTAAGAACTTGCAAAAGGGGGCAGGAAACACCCCATATTTGGGAGACAAAGAAGATAAAAATCATATAAATAGGGAGAATTCCTGCATGGTGGGGCCCAGAACTGGAGAGAGGTTTTCCTCTGGACCCGCGCGTAATAAATGTAATTCCATCTCTCTGGTATGGCTTTGTTCTTCGGTTTTCTGTACCAGGGACAGTGAAGAGATGCATAATCAGAGCAGGAAGGAAGAAGGAAATGCATCTCTAGTCACAGGCTACCTGATCTTGTCTGGAGAAAATCCTCAGAAATCCACTACAAAAATGAACGAAGTTCGGCAGCTTTGCAGGAGATAAAACTATACATATTAACCCAATTCTATCTTTTCCATGAATGGACTGAAAATAAAGTGAAATGAAAGCAATTACATGTACAATAGAATAAAACACAAAAAATAAATGAGAACACCCTTTAGACCGGTCTAGCCTCGCTTTGGGTGACAACGGTGACAATCTCATTAATTCATGTGGCGCCGAGCTCGGGGTGGGGTGGGGGGGGGGTCTGGACTGAGCACAGCGTGGCATTCTCAGGAGCGTGACTTGGCATCCAACAGCGATGTGTAGAGAGCAATTTCGATATTAAGAATAACTCTCTCGCCGAAACTGATTTGGCTCAGTGGATGGAGCTTCGGCCTCGGCCTGAAGGGTCCCAGGTTCTATTTCAGTCAAGGGCATGTACCTTGGTTGCGGGCATATCCCCATTAGGGGGTGTGCAAGAGGCAGCTGATCGATGACTCTCATGGATGTTTCTAACTCTCTCTCTCCCTTCCTCTCTGTGAAAAATCAATAAAATATATTAAAAAAAAAAAAAAGAGAGAGAGAGAATAACTCCCTGAATCATTCCTAATATGGAACTTGCTCATTCACATTTCTTTCCCATTGCCTCTCTTCCTCAATAACTTTGGAACGTGACAAGTACCCTAATAACTCTCTCCTCTCCTATTCGAACTCATTCTCCATCCCTCCAAAAATCCCTCTTTCCATTCCTGTCCTATTGGCTCTTGTTTTTTGTTTGTTTGTTTGTTTGTTTTTCCTTCCTATCTCATCTTCTGTGTGCCGTCTATCCTCACTGGCCAGAAATTCTCTCTTATTTCCAGTGTAAATCAACCCAGTCCATTTAAAAAAATATATTTTTATTGATTTCAGAGAGGAACAGAGAGGGAGAGATAGAAACATCAACGATGAGAGAGAATCATTGATCGGCTGCCTCCTGCACGCCCCCTACTGGGGATCAAGCCTTCACTCCAGGCACATGCCTTTGGCCGGAATCCAACCTGGGACCCTTCAGTCTGCAGGCCGAAGCTCTATCCACTGAGCCAAACCAGCCAGGGTAATCCGGGTCATTTTTATGCCTTTTAATCCCCCAATCTCCCTCATTTCCTCGTTTCTATGCCAGCAGGGGGGGCAAGGACAGAATTCACAGGAACAGACAAAAGGGAGGGAGAGGCTGCAATGTTATTTTTCTAGTCACGCTGCTCAGTGCATTTAAACATTAGAAGGGACAGGTTAAGACTTGTGGGAAGAGGAAGTAGGCCGCACTTTCTACTTTCTGGAATCTTCTACTTACCAGGGCATCTAGAATGTCCATTGGAAGTAGGAGGAGGGGCTTATTTCTCTGTGGAGTCAGGGACTGTCAACCCAACTTGAAGAACTGTTGTTGCTTTTTGTTTGTTTGTTTTGTTTTGTTTTCTAAAATATACTTTTATTGATTTCAGAGAGGAAGGGAGAGGGAGTGGGAGAAACATTAATGAAGAGAAAGAATCATTGATCGGTGCCTCCTGCATGCCTCACACTAAGGATCGAGCCCACCACCCAGGTTTGTGCCGTGACCAGGAATTGAACCGTGACCTCCTGGTTCATAGGTTGACGCTCAACCATGGAGCCACGTCGGCCGGGCTGAAGTTTAAGTTTAAAAATAAATGTGGCTCTCCAAAGAAATGTCAGTCGTTGTGCTGTTGATATTTGGCTCTGTGGACTGATGAGTTTGCCGACCGCTGGGCCAGGCCATGCTCACAGTGAGGCAGGTTGAGGAGCTGCGGTGACATCCGTGGGGGAGGGCACCACCGGCCGGCGGCCGCCAGGGGGCGCTGGACGCCGCTGCCCGCAGGGAGCTGGGAGGCAGCCAGGCTGGGGAACCAAATAGTCACTTATCTGAGTAAATGAGGTAAATTCCATCCATTCCTCCAGAGGAACGCGGCTCCTGTCTCCTTCCAATGCTTTTGTGTGCATTTAAATTAGGCAGCGCGTTGGCATTGGAAGAACCAGCGATGGCTTATGAGTGAGATGCTATCGCCCTGGCTCTGGAAGCAGCTTCCGGAAACTAACTCAGAGCCTCCTGCTGGCCCTCAGGCATTTCCTGCTGGGGGCTCTGGCATTTCCACGGAGCCTGTGGCGTGGTCCTTGGAACTCTCTGGATGTCGGCCTGGCCTCCCTTCAATACATATATTTGTGTGTGCTTTTTTCTCTTCTGCTTTATGCACGTGTCATGGACACATAACAAATGTATATCGTTCAGGTATGCAATGTGATTTATAAATACACTGTGACAGGGTTACCACGGCAAGTTAATTAACACTTCCTAGGTGTGTGTGTGTGTGTGTGTGTGTGTGTGGAGAAGTATATGGTATGGTGTTGAATCCATTCTGGCTTTGGCGATGGTGGGTACCCCACGGTCCCCTGATGTTCTCTCTCCTCACTGGTTCTCTGGGCTAGTCTTCCTGGCCTTGTCTCCCAGGCTCCTTCTGATCTCTGCTCCCCGGCCCACTCTGCTCATGCCAGCGCCCCAGTGCCCTCCGGCGGTGCCCCCAATCTCCATGACCCGCATTCTGGCTTTCAGAAACGTCAGGGTTTTTAGCTCGGATGGCCGTGGGGCTTACCCACCTGCAAGAAAAGCCACCTTTTCTGCTGCTGATGTTGGTCAGTTCCTCAGAGACATGAACGTGCAAGAATCTGCTGTTTATACTACGTGGACCTTCCTTCCACTGGGGGAGGGGATAAGGGAGAGTTTGGAGGGGGGAAGGATGAAAGGACCCAGACTTCATGCTTCCACACATAAAACAGAGACAATGCAAGTCCATGGTTCAGAGGCGAGTCGCCAAGCTCAAATGGAAATAACGAGTGAGGTCATGTGGTGTTTTTCTTTCATTGACTGGCTTATTTCACTCAGCATAATGTTCTCCATTTCCATCCAGGATGCTGCAAATGATAAGAATTCCTTTTTTTACATCAGCGTAGTATTCCACGGTATAGATGTACCACGGTTTTCTGATCCACTCATCTGCTGATGGGCATCTAGGCTCTTTCCAAGTCCTAGCTATTGTAAATTGTGCTGCTATGAGTATCGGGGTGCCTATATCCTTTCTGATTGGTGTTTCTAGTTTCTTGGGATATAGTCCTAGGAGTGGGATCACTGGGTCAAATGGGAGTTCCATTTTTAGTTTCTTGAGGAAACTCTATACTGCAAAGCCCCTCGCACAGTGCTGGGCACAGAGCAACCTCTCAGTAACCAGTAGAGGCCGTGGCATTGCAGCTACATCCTGGCACTACAGGACCTTGGATGGTTGAGATGCTCAGTGAGGACACACCTCCAAAACCTCTCTTGTAGCTGTGCTGGGCCCTGTGTCCACTGCTCCGCCAAGCTCTGCTCAGCAGCCCTACTGGTAAATGCTGCCTTCACTAAGATTGTTTGTTTGTTTGCGAACAACCTCTTATGCTTGCAAAAAAACCCAACTCTGAGTTAAAAAAGAGGAATTTTTTTCAAGGACTATTGAAGTCCCCCAGGGAATCCAAACTGTTGGACCACAAAGACTTGGAGAAGGGGAGAGCCAGGGCCTAGCTGGTTTGCTCAGTGGAGAAAGCGTCCACCTGTGGACTGAAGGGTCCTGGGTTCAATTCTGACCAAGGGAACAGGCCTGGGTTGTGGGCTCGATTCCCAGTAGGGGGCATGCAGGAGGCAGCTGATCAGTGATTTTCTCTCATCACTGATGTTTCTATCTCTCCCTCTCCCTTCCTCTCTAAAATCAATATATATTTAAAATTTTATATATAATTTTAAAATATATTTTATTGAATTTTTACACACAGGAAGAGAGAGGCATAGAGAGAAACATCAATGAGAGAGAATCATCAATCAGCTGCCTCTTGCACACACCCCACTAGGGATGTGCCCGCAACCAAGGTACATGCCCTTGACCGGAATCGAACCTGGGACCCTTTAGTCCACAGGCTGACGCTCTATCCACTGAGCCAAACTGGTTTCAGCAATAAAAAAAAATATATATTTTTTTTTACAAAAAGAAAGAAAAAGCTAGAGCTGGGATGGCTGCTGGGTCTGTTTCCTCGTCTGTAGGTGGAGGTGATGACACACAGGTTCTGAAGGTGGAAGCGGTATCTAGAGAGAGCTCAGAGCAGTGGCTGGCACATGGTAAGCCCTGTCTGTGTTCATTATATTATTAGCACCAGAGCCCTCCGGGTGTCTGTGCCCCTGAGCAAACACCTATTTGCGGGGAAGAGAACTGAGTTGCCAGGAGTCACTATGGGATGAGTCAGTTGTGGCCGAGGCGGGAAGATTACGTGGAACAGACGTGGCCCGTGGGGGACCCACATCCCTTTGTTCGCAGAGAAGGCAGGAGCTGTCTACGGCAGTCCCTCTCCCCATTTCACAGACGGGGCGACTAACGGTCAGCTGTGTCAGGGTACATGCTCAAGGTCACATTGAGCCATGAGCGAGATGTGGAACTCAAATTAAAATGTAAATCCCCATGCCCTCTGAGCTCACGACCTCTCCATCTACAGTCTACGGGGCCCTTTCCCCGACCCCCTTATGTCCCTCGGGGCAGGTGTGAACGGCTGTCTTTGAACCAAACACTGTGATGCGGTAGGTCGTTCTTTATGGCAGAAGCCAGGGACGATCAATCATAGCAAGGAGACAGCAATATCCTAAGACCAACTTCACAGTCAACTGAAGAGAGGAAACCTGAAGTTCTCTTTCCCTTTCGAAATGAGGTTGCACAGTCCATTAAGCCGAGTAATAATAGGTTTTCAGGCTTTTGGACAGGGCGTACGGTGGCCAGAACGTAATGTTATGCAAACCCAAACCAGACAGTCAAGGTTAAACACCACGAATTCCGCTTAAAGCTAACCTTGTCGCCAACATTAGCCATGCAAGAGGGGATAGAAGAGGCTTTTCGGCATTTATCTGGACTCTTTTTTTTTTTTTTTTTTAAAAAGCCATATAAGTATACCCTATATGCTTTCTATTTCTAATGAAACTCTTTGTTTCTTAAAATAAAAAATTTTCAAGAGGTAGAAGTTGTGTTGGCTTTGGAGCTTGTACAGATGGTGGGCCTTTTTGTTATGAAAATCATGATCTCAGTGTAACCCTTTAAAAAAATATTTTATTGATTTTTTTTTTCAGAGAGGAAGGAAAGAGGGATAGAGTTAGAAACATCGATGAGAGAGAAACATCAATCAGCTGCCTCATGCACACCCCTCACTGGGGATGTGCCCGCAACCAAGGTACATGCCCTTGACTGGAATCGAACTTGGTACCCTTCAGTCCGCAGACTGACGCTCTATCCACTGAGCCAAACCAGTTAGGGCTGTATCCCTTTCTTTTAATGACAAATCTAGCTTTTTCAGGCTGAGGGTATAATACTGAAGGTATGTCAGGAGGCTGTGTAGAAAATTCTGCAAGTTCTGGATGTTCATGGATTCTTTTTAAATTCTCACTTTTGCCAATGAATATTCGTTTTTTGTTGTTGTTAGTTCTCACCCAAGGATATTTTTTCCATTGATTTTTAGAGAGAGTGGAAGGGAGGAAAGGAGGCAGAGGGGGTGGGGGAAGGACAGAGGGAGGGAGAGAGAAAAAGAGAGAGAGAGAGAGAGAGAGAGAGAGAGAGAGAGAGTCATTGATGTGAGAGAGACACATGATTGGTTGCCACCTGAGAACACCCTGACCAGGATCGAACCTGCAACCCAGACATCTGCCCTTGATCCTTTGGTTTACGGGCAGACACTCTAACCATCCTTTTTATCCATTTATCTATTGATGGACAACTAGATTGATTCTATAATTTGGCTGTTGTAAAGAATGCTGCAATGAACATAGGGGTGCATATATCTTCTTGAATTAGTGGTTTCGTTTTCTTTGGATAAATATCCCGGAGTGGTATTGCTGAGTCATATGGCAGCTCTATTTGTAAATTTTTGAGGAATTCCCATCCTGTTTGCCATAGTGGTTGTGCCAATTGAAAATCTCCTCATTAGTGTACAAGGATTCCCTTTTCTCCTTGCCAGCATTTGTTATTTGTTGATTTATTGATGAAAGCCTTTCTGGCCAGTGTGAGGTGGTATCTGATTGTGGTTTTGATCTGCAATTCTCTGATGGATAGAAATTTTTTAAAATTTAATATATTTTATTGATTTTTTACAGAGAGGAAGGGAGAGGGATAGAGAATTAGAAACATCAATGAGAGAGAGAGAGAGAGAGAGAGAGAGAGAGAGAGAGAGAGAGAGACATCAGCTGCCTCCTGCACACCCCCCACTGGGGATGTGCCCACAATCAAGGTACATGCCCTTGACCAGAATCGAACCCGGGACCTTTCATTCCACAGGATGACACTCTATCCACTGAGCCAAACTGGTTTCGGCTGGATAGTGATCATGAGCTTCTTTTCATGTCTGTTGGCCACCTGTATGTCCTCTTTGGGGAAATGTATATTCAGGGCCTATGGCCATATCTTAATTGGATTTCTTTTAATGTTACGGTGTATGAGTTCCTTAAATACTTTGGATATTAACCCCTTAGAGAGTATGTGATTTGCATATCTCTTCTTCTGTTCGGTTGGTGGCCTTTTCATTTTGCTGACAGTTTCTTGTTGTGCAGAAAACTTTTAATTTGATGGAGTTCCATCTGTTCATCCTTGTGATGTGATCCTGAAGTGTCTAAATAGCATTGCACATAGTAGGTCCTCAGAATTTATCTGGTCAGAGAATGAGCCATCTTTATTGCCCAGGCAGCAGCACGGAAAGGACACTGGTGAGGATTTGGGATGAAGTTCAAGCATTTTGCAAGTGAAATAACGCAACAGCTGTTGACAGAGTACATTCAACCTTAATTATGTTAAGGATTTGAGCTGCTACTACAGGAGCAGAAATAAAGTAAACATAGTTATGCAACGTTATTTCCACAAGAAGAAATTTATAGCCAGATCAGCAGATTTGAATAAAAGCTAAGCATGAGAAGGTTCTGCCAAGTCAGTTTTGTAAATTCACAATATTTATTTAATATTTAATACTGAAACCATGCTTGCTGAGATTTACCGAGGTAATAACTTTGGTTCTTTGGGGAACATGGGAAAATCAAGCTATAAAAATAACTTTCCATTTTATTGTGCGTTTCTGCTTCCCATCAAGTTCAGCTCTAAGCCAGTAGATAAATGAATGAAGGTCAAACCTTAGAGCGTGAATAACTTTGACTGCTAAATTGTGATTTTTTTTTCTTCTTGAAGTAAAAGCACGGAGGTGCAGAAGGAAGTATCCTATGTAAAAGTTAAAGCTTTGCTGATAATAACATATATAGGGTTTCATGGGTGAATTTTACCTTCTATCTCCTACAAGAGTTTTACCATTAAAATGCATACAGAGCCCAGCTGGTGTGGCTCTGTGGTTGAGCGTTGACCTATGAACCAGGAGGTCACGGTTGATTCTCAGTCAGGACGCATGCCTGGGTTGCCAGCTCAATCCCCACATGTGGTGTGCAGGAGACAGCCAATCCACGGTTCGCTCTCATCATTGATGTGTCTCTCTCTCCTCCCTTCCTCTCTGAAATTAATAAAAATATGTATTTTTAAAAACACACACAGAGCTGAAACGAGTTTGGCTCAGTGGACAGAGCCTCGGCCTGTGGACTCAAGGGTCCCAGGTTCGATTCCAGTCAAGGGCATGTACCTTGGTTGCAGGCAGGTCCCCGGTGGGGGGTGTGCAGGAGGCAGGCAGCTGATCAATGATCCTCTCTCATCAATGTTTCTAACTCTCTGTCCCTCTCCCTTTCTCTCTGTAAAAAATCAATAAAATATATTTAAAAATAAAACACACACACACACACACACACACACACACAAACATTTACCTGGGGGGTTGTGTTTTCGCCATCTACAAAATGTATAAGGAATTAGTATATGACCCATTCCTCTCCTAATTCATGTAACAACATGGGCAGGCAGCGTAGGTACTTTTCGTTTAAGGAACACACATGAGCTCTGGTGCCAGGTGGGTAAGAGGCACCTGACAGTGGTTTCCGCCCCAGGACTTCTGGAAGAATGATTACCGGGCACGCCGGTGGCCACGGCTCCTGTTTAAGGTGCTGATCAAGTTTCACTCTGTCTCTCTCATCAGGAGCTGTGCAAGGGATTCCCCTAGCCCAGTGGTCGGCAAACTCATTAGTGCACAGAGCCAAATATCAACAGTACAATGATTGACATTTCTTTTGAGAGCCAATTTAAAAAATATATATTTTATTTATGTTTTACAGGGAGGAAGAGAATGGGATAGAAAGTCAGAAACATCGATGAGAGAGATACATCCATCAGCTGCCTCCTGCACCCACCCCCCCACTGGGGATGTGCCCGCAACCAAGGTACATGCCCTTGACCGGGATTGAACCCGGGACCCTTGAGTCTGCAGGCAGAGGTGAGAGCCAAATTTTTTAAACTTAAACTTCTTCTAACGCCACTTCTTCAACATAGACTCGCCCAGGCCGTGCTATTTTGTGGAAGAGCCACACTTAGGGGACCAAAGAGCCGCCTGTGGCTCTCGAGCCGTGGTTTGCCGACCACTGCCCTTGCACAATGCTTTCTGCCCTATCACCCTTCTTGTCATCGCTCAACATGGATTTCTTGTACACAGGTGCCTGTGTTCTGGCTGAGAAGGGATGTGAGTGACAAACCATCATCAGCGGAGGGCTCTGCAGCTGCCTTCAAAGGAAGCCTTCAGCCCATCAGCCTTGAACTTCAGATGAGGGAAACAGGCAATCCACTTCGCTGACTTTGCTCCATGAATTGATGCATCCCTTTAAGACAGAGAGTGGGACTGTGGAGCAGGGGGACCTGGGAGAATCTTCACTGGATGTGGCTGTGATGGACAGTGACACCTTCCAGGCCCTGAGGCTGCTAACGCGAGAAGACAGCATGGAGGACAAGGTAAGGGCCAAGGTCATGGCTGAGCTGACGGGAGGCACTGAGATCCTAGAGCCACATGCATGCATGACAGCCACATTGACTTTCAAAGCAGAAGGCAATAGCGTGTAAGACACCCCCATGGCACCGGAACCAGTTTTGGCTCAGCGGATACAGCGTCGGCCTGCCGACTTAGAAGGTCCCGGGTTCGATTCCAGTCAAGGGCATGTACCTTGGTTGTGGGCACAAACCCAGTGGGGGCTGTGCAGGAGGTAGCTGGTTGATGTTTCTCTCTCATTGATGTTTCTAGCTCTCTATCCTTCTCCCTTCCTCTCTGTAAAAAAAAAAAATCAATAAAATATATTAAAAAAAAAAAGAAAGGAATTAGGAAGGAAGGAAGGAAGGAAGGAAGGAAGGAAGGAAGGAAGGAAGGAAGGAAGAAAGAAAGAAAGAAAGAAAGAAAGAAAGAAAGAAAGAAAGAAAGAAAGAAAGAAACCCCCATGGCAAAGGAACGCTGTCATACCCTTTCTCACTCACGTTCCTGCATTAGCCAACCTCTGACCCCGGATACAGTGACCTGGGAGGAAAGAAGAGATAGGGCAGCCCCTTCTTCCTCATCCTTGGTCCCCTCTTCCTCATCAGGAAGCTGATGGCAGGTGTGTGGGTTGAGTGAGCATTGATGAAACGTAGCTGAGTCTGTCGTGTGCTGCTTTTCTGATGTTCTGGTAGAAAAGACACACACACACACACACACACACACACACAACGAGCTATGCAGTAGGAATGGCGTCCTCTCCATCATGCTGCATCAGGGCGAAGCTCCTGTGTTTGCATTTCTCACGGGGCATTCTAAAGAGGCACCGTCCTGTTCACCCTATGGGTTTACAATGTCCGTGTGGCCTTCCTTAGAGTATTAACTCGCTGGAGAGCAAGCACCCTGACACATTAAGCGAGACTGTGGAAGGAAGGATAGATCTTTCTATTTTTTTGTTTTGTTTTGTTTTTAATTTATTGATTTTTTTACAGAAAGGAAGGGAGAAAGATAGAGAGTTAGAAACATCGATGAGAGAGAATCATCATCGACCAGCTGCCTCCTGCACACCCCCTACTGGGGATGTGCCCGCAACCAAGATACATGCCCTTGACCGGAATCGAACCCAGGACCCTTCAGTCCACAGGCTGACGCTCTATCCGCTGAGCCACACTGGTTTCGGCAGAGCTTTCTGTTTTAGCAGCTTTCATGCGCCCCTCTTGCTTCTGGAACCAGGAGCCTGCGGGTTTTTTTATATTGCACGGGGTCCTGCAAATTACATAGCTGGCCCCGACCCAACTTCCACTTCAGGGTCTGAATGGTGAGCTTCCCACACAGCCACAAGGCGCGGGGCCTGGGCGGGGGCCGCCGGAGGGCGGGTGGAATGAAGAGGAGGCCGGGATGAGGCGGGAGTCCCTCCCCGGACACAGGGATGTCACTCTGGCTTTGCAAGAAGAAGCTGTGTAGCAGCGTTACCTTGGTCTCCATGGAAACTGGGAACGCATTGGAAAGGAAGAGGAGAACACCTTTCCCCCGGCCCCTCTCCAGGAAGGAATCTCCTTCTTTTTAAACTAAAATACATCAGTAGATGCCGCCTGCTGTGGCTCCTGTCACAGTTTCCTTTTCTTTTCACTCTTTCAGTCCAGGGAACAAGCACAAACAAAACCAGCCCTAGCAGGTTTTGCTCAGTGGATAGAGCATCAGCCCACAGACAGAAGGGTCCTGGGTTCGATTCCGGTCAAACGCACATACCTAGGTTGCAGGCTCGATCCCTGGCCCCGGTCAGGGTGCCTGAAGGAGGTAACCAATCAATGTCTCTCTCTCTCTCTCTCTCTCTCTCTCTCTCTCTCTCTCTCTCTTTCCCTCTCCCCCCCCCTCTCTCTCAAAAATAAAAATAAGAGGAAACTAGAACCAATCCTTCCAATGTTGTGAGTGTGAGCTTGAGGTTTCTCTCTCTTTAAAAAAAATTATTTTCTTCTTCTTGATTTTTTACAGAGAGGAAGGGAGAGGGATAGAGAGCCAGAAACATCGATGAGAGAGAAACATCCATCAGCTGCCTCCTGCATTCATCCTACTGGGGATGTGCCCGCAACCAAGGCACATGCCCCTGACCAGAATAAAACCCGGGACCCTTCAGTCCGCAGGCCGACGCTCTATCCACTGAGCCACACCGGTTTCAGCTTGGGGTTTCTCTGAACACATAACATCGAGCTTCCCTGTCCCCTGCCTTCCTGCTGGTTGGTTGTTGTTCTCGGTTTTCCTGGAACTGAAAGCCGATATCTCTTGCAAGGGTTCGTTTATAGTTTGGTCTGAGCCAAACTCAGAAGACTGAGCTCTCTCCCAACACGGAGCATACCGCGGGGAGAAGGCAGTGAATTCCAGCATCCCTCCCACCTTGAGCTCCCCAGGCGTCTTCTGTGACCCAGAAAGGAGGCGTCTTCTCTGACCCGAGGTGACAGAGTGACACATCTGATTGGCTATCTCTGGGGACTTCTATTTCCTCGTGGCTGGGACCTTCGCATGTAGGTCTCCCCACAGAGCACGAGGGAGGCCCCTGAGTGAGGGCCCACCCCACCCTAAAAATCCTCTATGAGCCTGTCCTCGTGAATTCATTCAGGCTGGCCTCTAGTTTTCAAGAATGACAGCTAAGCAGGAATGGAGGGCCCTCAAAATCACTCATCCTGTGTGTGTGTGTGTGTGTGTGTGTGTGTTTTAATGAATTGTATTGATTTCAGAGAGGTGGGGAGTGGGAGAGAGAGAGATAGTAGAAACATCATTGATGAGAGAGAATCACTGATCGGCTGCCAACTGCACGCCCCTTACTGGGGATAGAGCCTGCAACCCGGGCATGTGCCCTGATTGAGAATCGAACCGTGACCACTCGGCTCATAGGTTGACCCTCAACCACTGAGCCACACCAGCTGGACATCCTGAGTTTTTGAACTGCAGAACCCCTGCCCTGGGAGTCAGACCCGGACCTCATTCTCCTCCACCCCCGTCTCCTCTAGGGTGGAGAGAGGGAATGAAGAGGGGCTTCAGAGGAGTGCTGCTCTGTGCCCACAGCATAAGCTGTCACACGACCCAGCCAAATGGAACAGAACACCCCATCCTTCCCGGCCTCCAGACAGCACACCGGGGTGCTTCACTGTGCACCTGCAGGCACCCCTCCAGCCCACAGACTCACCTTTGCTACTATCTGATGGGCAGAGAAGCAAGCCACTCTGTGGTCGCTTCTGTGGAGAGCAGAGGAGTGTGTCAGTAGGAAGAACTGGCCGAGGAGGGACTGAGGGCCATCTGATGGGATTTGGGTTTCACCACAGAGCCCAGCCTGAGCCTGTGAATCAGCGGGGATGTGGAGTAACAGGGCAGATGGAAGTGTGGGAGGTCTGTGGGGGAAGGACACTTTAATGAGTTTTCTGTTGAGATGACTAAGAACTGGGTCAGGGGAATCATGTATTTATATACTCACTCTCCGTCCGCTCTTTGTGTCTGGCTTGCTGTCCAGAGAGCGTTACCTCTGGTCTGTTGCCATGAGAGCAGAGTGGCTTCCCGGGGACAGAATTCTTGGTGGACGGGTTTTTTTCTTTCAGCCCTTTAAATATTCCATCCCCACGGAGAGACTTCCCGACAAATTCACCGGTGATGCCATGGAGAACCTCTTGTAGGAGATGAGTCCCATCGCCAACAACTATTTCTCTGATCCTCAGACCCTTTCCTCTCCATATTCAAACCAAGTCCTCAACACTCCTCACCTCCAGATTTCATATATATATATATATATATATATATATATATACACACTAGAGGCCCAGTGCACAAAATTCGTGCATGGAGGGGGGGCAGGCGGGTGGCTGGGCAATCCTTCAGCCCTGCCTGCAATGATGCCAGCGTCCAGCACCCCGGCTGCTATGGGTGCCATTAGCTTTGTAATGGAGTGACTGTTAATTTGCATATTATCCTTTTATTAGATAGGATATATATATATATATATATATATATATATATATAATTGATTTCAGAGAGAAAGGGAGAAGGGGAGAGAGATAGAAACATTAATGATCAGAGAGAATCATTGATTGGCTGCCTCCAGCACACCCTTTATGGGGGATCAGGCCCGCAACCAGGGCATGTGCCCTTGACCGGAATTGAACCTGCAACTCTTCAGTCCACGGGCTAACATTCTATCCATTGAGCTATGCTGCCTAGGGCTCACCTCCATACTTACTGAATGCGCCCCTTTCTCTCTATTCTCACTGCCATGAATTAGTTCAATGTCTCTTGTTAGGATTTGCTTCATGCTGTGTTGTTCTAAATATGCTTTTTTTTAAAAAAAAGATATATTTTTATTGATTTCAGAAAGGAAGGGAGAGAGAGAGAGAGAGAGAGAGAGAGAGAGAGAGAGAGAGAAACATCAATGATGAAAGAAAGAATTATAGATCGGCTGCCTCCTGCCCACCCCACATGGGGATCAAGCCTGCAATCCCGGCAACCAGGAATTGAACTGTGACCTCCTGATTCATAGGGCGACACTCAACCACTGAGCCACACTGGCTGGGCCTCTTGTACATACTTTTATGACACTGCTTAGCTCTCTGATCGCACAACCTTTTGTTTATGTGTTTCCCCCATTATGCAGTAGGGAAGGGCCAGTTTTTATGTCATTTTATGTTTTTAATTCCCAACAAAACATAGGTTCTATAAATCCTGTGGAATGAATAAACAAGTGAGTCACCACCATTCTCATTTTAGGAGAGCATTTAAAAAAAAAAAAAAAACCTGCCAGCATGCCTCTTATCTTTCTCTAGAGAAAGTAAATAAGGTACACTGTTATTTATACCTAACAAATACCCAATAGATGAATATGTAGACAGTGTCTGGCTGGTTTCTATAACGTCTTTCCAGAGATAATTTCTTTAGAGACATGTCTTAGGATGTAAAACGTTCCATCCTTTTATTTCTAGGGGATGTATATACAGACCATACTTTCCCCTCAATCAAATGCTTGTGGATTTGGGGCCCATTCACATATTTTTTGTTACCTCACCCTCTTAGTTCCTATTGTTCCCTGAGCAGATCCTTTTATAATCTTGCATTTTCCTGTCACCTTCCCAGCTCCTGTGACCAAATGCAACCCCAGAACTGCATGCATTACCCCATTCCCGTCTGTGCAGGACCCATGGTTCTTCAAGTACACGGTCTGCGGGGTCACATTGCACGACATTCTGTCGCCGTGTCTGCCGCGTGTTTCCACTGCTCAGCTCACACCATCGCTCTCCCTTACAATGGGCTGTCTTTCAATTTGGGCAGCGAAGGCAGTTGATAAAGTAACCAGGTGGAGTACAGCCCTGCCTTCTGCATGACCTCCTTGCAAAGGGGTCCGTTGACTCCCCCAGAGCTGGAGAAAGGCCAGGGAAAACAGTGCTAAATCCTGGAAGCCAAGTCCAGGGGGAGAGTCGTGCCGTGCCCTGCGAGCTGACCGGTCACTGTCACAAGGGTCACTTCTTTGGAGAGGGTGGCAGGCTTAGACTCTGGAAAAGCGGCTCTGTGTCAGTAAAGGAGAAAAGGAGCTCCAACCGTCCCTGGGACCAATGCCTAATGGATTCCGTGGGAGATGTAGGAGACTGTAGGCTCCTGCTAAATGGATACTCCACCCTCCTCATCTGCTCCTCAGTGAGCTCCCTAGTGGCTAAGTGGGGTTATGCATCCTTTCCCAGCCGTCTCCTGAACATCCTCTTGTCTATGCTTCTAAGTACATGCAGTTACCTCTTCTTGGAAGTCATCCTTGAGTAAGCTATTTCTCCAAATTATTTCCATTCTAAAACAGAGCTTCTGCCTGGCCAATGTGGCTCAGAGGTTGAGCAAAGACCTATGAACCAGGAGGCTACGGTTTGATTCCCACTCAGGGTACATGCCCGGGGTTGCAGGCTAGCTCCCCAGTGTGGGCCGTGCAGGAGGCAGCTGATCAGTGATTCTCTCTCATCATTGGTGTTTCTACTTGGAACATTCCATTTTCCCATAAAGTGATCTCTGTTTGCTTCATTTTTAAAATATATATTTTATTGATTTTTCACAGAGAGGGAGAGGGACAGAGAGCCAGAAACATAGATGGGACAGAAATACCGATCAGCTGCCTCCTGCATCCCCACCCCACTGGGGACGTGCACACAACCAAGGTACACGCCCCCGACCGGAATCAAACCCAGGGTCCTTCAGTCCGCAGACCAACGCTCCATCCGTTGAGCCAGGCCACCAGCCAGGGCTGTTTCCTCCTCCTCCTCCTCCTCCTCCTTCTTCTTTTTTTATTGAGGTATTATATGTGTACATATCTTACCATTGCCCCCCTCCCCACTCTTGCATGCCCTTCCTCCCCAGAGTTTTGCGTCCATTGGTCATGCTTACATGCATGCACACATGTCCTTTGGTTGATCTCTTATCTCCCCCATATCTCCCTACCCTCAGGGCTCTGCTTGCTTCTTAAGGCACTTGCTTCAGTTCTCATCTCATGGCCTGCTCCATGTTGAGATCATTTAATTTCTCGAACATTCTGCACCTTCCCTTTCCCTGTGTGTGCCTGGCATGGTGCCTGGGGCCCAGTAGGTGCTCAGTCAGGGATGGCTGAGCAGATGCTGCCAACGCCCAGGGCTCCTGGTGTGGAGCTCGGAGGGACGCTCTGCAGAACGGGCAGAGCTGGGGCCAGGGCAGCGCAGAGGGTCAGGGTTGTGTCAGAACCAAACCAAGGCAGCATCCCCCGACTAAGACACTCCACAAAAGGTGCTGAGTCAGAAGCCGCAGGAGAAACATCAGCGCTCTGACATCCCGCTGCCCTTTGGGAGGGAGAGGGAGGAGGAGAGCCAGGCAAGACCCCAAGGTCCTGCTCCATTCTGCCCCGTCTGGAGCACAGCTGTTCCCGGAGGAAGAGGTGTGTGACCCCGAGTCTCCAGGAGGGCGAAGGTGGGATGAAGCGTGCTACGTGTCTGGCACTGAGCACACGGACAGAAACAACAAAAGCTTTTTCTGGAAGGAGCATTTCGATTATGTTGGTGGCCCCCGGGGCACCCCTGGTATTTGGAAAAGGGGCTCCAGGAAAAATGTCAGCCACCATGTGCACGCGGCTGTCGCCCAGGTCCCCAGGTCTCTGTGACATTTGCTGTTGGGGATGGAGGTTTGATTTGCAAAGTGCACCTTCAGCTCCAGTGGCCACCTTGAACCCTGGGGTCCGGGGCTGCTTTTCCTGTCTCCGAAATCCTGTGGAGGCTTCTACGGTGAGCCACAACAGGCTGACTACAATGCCAGGGTTTCCTTTAGACTGGCGTTAGATCCACTCCCGGCAAAAACACTCTTTAAAAAAATATCTATATATCTATATCTATATCTATATCTATATCTATATCTATATCATCTATATCTATATCATCTATATCATCTATATCATCTATATCATCTATATCTATATCTATATCTATATATATTTCATTGATGTTTTACAGAGAGGAAGGGAGAGAGATAGAGAGCTAGAAACATCGATGAGAGAGAGTCATCAATCAGCTGCCTCCTGCACGCCCCCTACTGGGGATGTGCCCCCAACCAAGGTACATGCCCTTGACCAGAATCGAACCTGGGACCTTGCAGTCCACAGGCTGACGCTCTATCCACTGAGCCAAACCAGTTTCGGCCAGAAACACTTTTGAGCTAATTTGAAGTTGATTGGTAAACGGTGAGCTAATTAAAAAAAGCAAATGCCATTTCTGCCCGCCGGTGGTTGAGCATTGACCTATGAACCAGGAGGTTGAGATTCAGTTCCCAGTCAGGGCACATGCCCGGGCTGTGGGCTCCATCCCCTTTTGTTCTGTGAGGAGAGGGAGGAACGGTTTAATTCTCCGGCTCTGAGATGCTCTGTATTCCTGTGTGTGGTCTCTTTTGACAGGTCTGCCTTTCTTTCACACATCGTGTGCATGTTTAAATAGTGAATTAGCATCAAATTGCTTCCTTAGCTGCAAATTTGCCAACCGTTTTAGCTTTTGAGATCTGCTAAAGCCATTCATCTGAAGAGACTGTTTCCTATTCTAAAAATTTAAAACCCTTCTGGTTAAAACAATGTACAGAATTACATGTACAAGATCCTCTATAATAAAAGCCTAATATGCAAATTGTTATCTTGACCGGGAATTCGACCAGGGGGCGGAGTTAGTGCTAGTGGTGGCAGCGGCAGGTGGCCGGAGCGAAGGGAGGCAACAGCCAACAGCTGCGAGGGACCCTACTTGTCCACAAATTTCATGCACTGGGCCTCTAGTAGTATGATATTTTTATTGCTGAGTATGTAAGAAGGTTATACTGCTTCATTTATTGTTTCTTTTTGAGATTTTAATTCAAACGATGAGGTAGCAAACAATCATTCCACGGAAAATACTGTCATACATAACTCCACAACACTATTTGTTTACATAATTTGTAAGTATTTTTTGGTGGTGTGCATGCCTTTTTTTTTTTTTTTTGTATTTTTTCACTAAAAGCTACAGTAGTTTACCAAAAACAGACAGGATAAGAAGTTAAGAAGATAATAGTAAAAAGTAGTGTGCTGAGATTGGGCAGTGGTGCTGATAGGCAGAAAAATAGGGGGAAAGGAGCGGAGAAAGTCAACTAGATTTTGTTTTTTGGTAACTAGATTTTTAGATTTTAAGTAACATTCTGTGTACACGTGACAATGTAAACAATAGTATATAAACTACAAAACATTATAGCACAATGATTGCTTGGAACCCACCACCCAATTTAGGATCTTGAGCAAATTACCATAATGTACATCTACCAATGTGTTCTATCCTAATCCCATCCTACAGCCTACACCTCCCCCCCCACCCTAAGGCAATTACTCCAATCATTCCTTGCTTTCATTGTGTCAGAAGTGGAGGCACTCAGTAATGTAGCTGAAGGTGTATAACTTCCTTATAAAGCTAATCCCAGTAGAACCCAACATAAATTATAGACCTTTCAAAATAGCAAGAGAAAAAAAATCCACCGAAACCGGTTTGACTCAGTGGATAGAGCGTCGGCTTGCGGACTGAAAGATCCCAGGTTCGATTCTGGTCAAGGGCATGTACCTTGGTTGCGGGCACATCCCCAGTAGGGGGTGGGCAGGAGGCAGCTGATTGATGTCTCTAACTCGACGTTTCCAGCTCTCTATCCCTCTCTCCCTTCCTCTCTGTGGAAAATCAATAAAACATATTATAAAAAAAAAATCCAAGAAAACATAAAATGCTAGAAACAAAAGCAAATACAAACATAGCAAAGATGAATTATTAGAAATATAAAATGAGTTACAAAACAAAACTCTTTTAAGAGCTGTGGTTAAGAGATGACTAAAACCACAGTCTCGAGCAGCTTTCATTCTGGTTAGTCGGGGTTTGTACTTGACCGTGAACAGCTAGAAGCGAATCAGACCTCAAAACCACGAGAGGAATAGGAGCAGCATCTCATAAGGGTTCAGAAGAAGGGGAATTTAGGATTGAGAGTTTACAGTATTCTTAAATCCCGCCCTGCTTCTCACCACCTTGTGGGTATGAAGGAACTGGGAATTGTTGGAGGAAGGGAGAACAATTCTAGGGAGTGCTGTTGGACTAAGTCCTTGCCCCTCACTCACAGGGAGTTGGAGGTTGTGCTTCCTCCTTCAGACTCTGAGCCTGAGTTATATCCTGAGCGGTGTGAGGGAGAATGGTGTTGTGTCCAACTCACACTGAGAAGTACAGAGGGGCGGGACCTGAGCCAGGCTGGCTTCTCGTTGGCTGCTGAGAAGACATGGCATGTGTGACCTGCATTACCCATTGGCTGAGGCAAAGTGTTACTGGTGGGCCTGGTGTGGTCATGCAAGAAGTCAGAATGATATTATATCTTGTTAACAAGAAGTCAGAATGATATTATATCTTGCCTGAGGGAGGGGTACCCAACCTCCGGAGAAACACTGGGAGTTGTGGATATTTAGGGCTAGAGAAGTGGCTCTCAGTAGTTTTGATCTCAGAATCCCTTTAAAAATGAATCGTGGGCCTTCAAGAGTTTTGGAGTGTATGGGTTTCAGCTCTCAGTTCTCTGTGTGTCTATGAGGGTTTGTTTTGTTTTGTTTTTGCTTAATCCCTTCCCCTTTTTGAAATGAAGTCGTACACAAACTAGGGATTGTGTGATATCTGTGACGGGATGACTTAGAGTAAATAATGGTGGCGCCTGACTTAGACTTGGGACAAGACCCTTGAGTGGAGACTAAGCTGCAGCGATGGGAGTGGGGTCACATTGGACGAGGGCTGGGCTGCCCGTTTCAGCCACTTGTGCTCAGCTTGCTGGGCAGCGAGGGGTGCCCAGAGCCACGTACTGGACTTTAGGTGGCGTTGCTCTTCTCCTGGCCATGGGGAGAGAGAGTACTGGCCATTCTTTTATTTATTTATTTATTTTTAATTGATTATTTACAGAGAGAAAGGGAAAGGGAGAGAGAGTTAGAGACATCAATCAGCTGCCTCCTGCACACCCCCTACTGGGGATGTGCCCGCAATCAAGGTACATGCCCTTGACCGGAACCAAACCTGGGACCCTTCAGTCCATAGGCTGATGCTCTATCCAGTGAGCCAAACCAGTTAGGCTGTACAGGCCATTCTTAATGCAGGGGGTCTAGCAAGGCAGCCAGCAGGTTTAACGAAGCTGTTATGCTTTTCTCCAGGAGTATTTCTGCGCCTTCCAGCCAGACATTCCTCTTCTTACCTTCCCTTTGGACAGTGAGGCTTTCACTCTCTCTAATTCTGCTCATGGCAAACCTGCTCCTGCAGGAGATGAGAAACACCATCAGAGAAGTTCACTCTGTGTCTAGTTAGACTCTGGGAACGGCGCCCTCGAATCACACTGATAGATTATTCTCTTTCCCTTTTCCTTCTTTCTTGGTACCCTATCTTTCCCCAGCCCCCCGTGGTCCTTGATCCAGCGTGTTCTTCCTTACGTACCAGATTTTTTTTGTTTTGTTTTGTTTTTAACCTGCAATAACTCAGGGGTCTGGCGTTGCTTGGAAGCCTCATTAGAGCTGCGTCAGGTCCCAACCGGGCAGGGAAGTAAACAGGTCTGGAGCCAAGCAAATTAGAGGCTTATTATGAGTCAACTCGTGGCATGTGCTTGCTTCTCCTAATGCCACCCGTGAGGTGGAGGCACCCCGGTTGTGACCTGCTCAAACATAAAAGGAATAACGGGCCCACATTGGAGTCCTTTGCCACCGCAGCAGCAAACAAAACTTAATTTGTTGTATTCAACCTGTCCCAGCAACGTGACCTTCCATCGATCTGAAATTTCCCGATTAGCTTTCTTGACCCTTGTCCCTTCCTCCCTCCAGAAGACGTGCTGGACGGGAGCAACCCTTCCTTTTCTTTTGCTCATCGCCTTCCTGTCCTGCCCAGCTTCTGCCCATGTAAGTACCTTCCAATTTGGTACCCGTAGGGAGCGGCTCTAGGGTCAGACCTCGGGCTGGTGCAGCAAGTGTTGCCAAAACAAGAGCATTTGTATACATGTTAATCTACCCTTGTTTTTTTGTTTTGTTTTTTTAATCAGACTATGCAGGCTGGGTCTTTTGTGTCCTCATCAAGGCACCGGGAGACCTACCTAGCCCCAGCTGTATTCTCTTGTCTGTCTTTTCTTCATCCTTCACCACCCCTCCTCAGGTTCACCCTTGGCCGTGCTGGCGCGGCACAGGTACCCCTCTTCAGAAGCACCATTCTAGAGCTAGGCGGGATGTCATTCGATTGACGACTCATCTACTTAAGCCAGGTTAGATCTTCACATTTACTCGACGGGATTTTGTTTTTAACAGAACATGAGACTGGTCATTCGAACTATGAGAATAAACCCATGCTGGCTTATTTGCATAGAAGGGCTAAACGTGCTTCGCCTGAAAATGACCTGAGGAGGATCCCAGCTTCCCCAGGTAGACACAGCTTCCTTGTTAAGCCAGTTATTTGTGAAGGACTGAGTGCCTAGGACAGTGGTCGGCAAACACAGTAGTCAATAGAGCCAAATATCGATTAAAATTTCTTTTGAGAGCCAAAAATTTTAAACTTAAACTTCTACTGCCACTTCTTTAAAGTAGACTTGTCCAGGCCGCGGTATTTTGTGGAAGAGCCACACTCAGGGGCCAAAGAGCAGCATATGGCTTGCAAGCCATAGTTCGCCAACCGGGCCTAAGAGGACATACTGATTGCTGTTACTGTTACCACATAGTTGGAGAGAGGCAACAGGCAGCAGGCAGGGTGAATGTGGGCCTGGCTGAGCACTTCAGTGGGTCAGGCCACACTGGGGCTGTGCTGAGGGCCTGGACATGCCCAATGGATTTGGCTCTCCTGGATGTGCAGCTGCTGTGCCCAGCATTGGGAGGCAGGCTGAGGGCTCCATCACCTCCATATTTCCTTATGGCAGGCCCTCTGCTATGGTAGACAGTCAGGGAGCATTGGGGAGTATCTCCCATTGGCCAAGGTGGCCCAGGGGGAGATTCTTACTCTGGCCTTTACTCTGGCCCAGAGCCACCTTTCTGCCTTCCCACACTGCCCAGAGGCCCAGAGTAGCCATGGCTACAACACAGGCATCTCACCCCATCCCGGGGGGGTTGGGGGGAAAGGGCAGCTGGGCCTGCCAAAGGCTGGAAAGATGAATGAAAGGATAGGGCCTGAGCAGGTCCAAAGCTAGTAAGCTAATTGGATAGAGAAAACAACAACCCTCTCTCCCTATCCCTGTAAGAACCACAGGCTTGAACAGGAAGGGGAGATGGTCTTAGAGATCGGAGTCCACCATTCTCCCAGGTGAGGGCACCTGAATAAACTTTTTTTTTTTAATATGTTTTATTGATTTTTTACAGAGAGGAAGGGAAAGAGATAGAGAGCTAGAAATGTCAATGAGAGAGAAACATTGACCAGCTAGCTGCCTCTTGCACACCCCCTACCGGGGATGTGCCTGCAACCAACACACATGCCCCTGACCAGAATCGAACCAGGGACCTTTCAGTCCACAGACCAACGCTCTACCACTGAGCCAAACCGGTTTCGGCTGAATAAACTTCTTTCCTTTTGTACCAGCATGTGTCTCCTAAGTTTGGCTTTTGTTGTGGCAGGCAGTCAAACCTACCTTTGGCCACATTACCTGTTTCCATATACATAACTAGAGTACTGATGCATGAAGGTTCATGCAAGAATGGGCCTTCCTTCCCCCTGGCTGCCAGCACTGCCTTTACTCTGGCCCAGAGCCACCTTTCTGCCTTTCCACACTGCCCAGAGGCCCAGAGTAGCCATGGCGACGACACAGGCATCTCACCCCACCCGGGGGGCAGCTGGGCACCTGTGTCTGCAAATTAACCTTCCATCTTTGTTAAGTCAATTTGCATATCCATTTCTGATTGGCTGGTGGGTGTCGCGAAGGTACGGTCAATTTGCATCTTTCTCGTTTATAAGTGTAGATATGTAAAACATCTCATTTACTTCTAAGAAAACTCTTCATGATTCAGTAAGAAAAGTAAGGCACTGAAAGATATAATGAACTTGCCCAAGACTCACCACTAATAAATGAAAGAGCTGCAGATTCAATAGAAGCCACTGCATTGCCGATGGGTTTTAACACACTGCCCAAATGTACTGTATTCCCACTGCTTTGTTGTCAATCACTTGTTATTCTTATTTTGAAAGAACTACTTAAAGAACAAGAGTATTAGATCATGGTTTTCTTAACGTTTATTTTTCTGCTCTTAGGGGATATTCTTTTTCATGTTTGTTTTTAAACTTAGAAAGTAGTAGAGGGATAAAATCTAGGATAGTTATTTTTATAAATTGATTCTGAAAATAACATTTTCCTTTTAGGAAGAAGAGATATCTTCGTGTAGGAAAGTACTTTTTTTTTTTTTCAGATTTCTTTAAAATGTTTTTTTTAATTAAAAAGTAAGAAAAAAAGTAAGAAGTAGGAATAACAAGATATGAATACCCATGCACCTCCAGATTCTCCTTTCTAGATTAAAAACAAGTTCTCTAAAATACCTTTTTCTAGTTTTTCCACCCAAAAGAGAAATCCTCCCTGAATATGACTTTAAATTAAGATCTGATTTTAGATCCTTCACTGGCGGCCACTTAGCTGCTCTCCCTGAAGTCTGAGCTCTCTTTTTTCTCTGCTTTCTTCCCTTCCCTTCTCAAACATAGGAAAGGTTCAGGGATGTATCTAGAGTTAATGAGCTGAAGTGCCATTTTGAGCTTCTTCAGAAAAAAAAAATTACTGTGCAGCCCATTTTTTCTGCTTCAATGTATTTTTAGGATAAGAGGCTGTCTTATCATTCTCTCACACATTCACACACTCACTCGACAGACATCCCTCCAGAGTTTATTGGAAGATAGAAACTGGGGCACGGTTTCTAATTGAATAATGATAATAAGAAAAGACTCAGGGCCATTCGGAAACATGAAAGTCTGAAGAATAATTAACTGATAATGAAAATGATAAAGCCACCCTAGTTCTCCACTTATTAATTAGTAAGCAAATACAAAGCACTGTGAAGTTATGTCTGACGGAGACATGCATTTGCTCATTGAATTTTGGCTTTGGAGCTGTTTTAATTATCTCATACTAGAGGCCCAGTACGTGAAATTTTGTGCACTGTGTGTGTGTGTGTGTCTGTGTGTGTGTGTGTTATGGCGGTTGGGGGGAAGTCCCTCAGCCCAGCCTGTGCCCTCTCGAAGTCCAGGACCCCTCAGGGCATGTCCACCTGCAGAACATCCTTCTTGCAGTCTGGGACCCCTCACTCCTTACTGACCGCCTGCAGCATAAGCAGGAGAGGCTCCCGCCTGCACCATAACACTAAGGAGCAGTGAGGCCCACTTCTGGCTGAGCGGCGCTCCCCCTGTGGGAGCACACTGACCACCAGGGGGCAGCTCCTGCGTTGAGTGTCTGTCCCCAGGTGGTCAGTGCGCGTCATAGCAACCGGTCATTCAGTCAATTTGCATATTAGTGTTTTATTATATAGGATAGTGCTCCAAAAGAGCAATAGTGCTAACCAGCTGGTTTGGCTTAGTAGATAAAGCATCAGTCTGCGGACTGAAAGGTCCCAGGTTCAATTCAGGTCAGGGGCATGTACATTGGTTGTGGGCACATCCCCAGTAGAGGGTGTGCAGGAGGCAGCTGGTCAATGTTCCTCTCTCATCGACGTTTCTAGCTCTCTATCCCTCTCCCTTCCTCTCTGTGAAAAATCAATAAAATATATAAAAAAAAAAAATAGTGCTAACCAGCTCTACTTGTGTTAGCTGCATGATCCTGAACAAGTAATTTCCACTTTGTGCGCCTCACGTGTAACGTGAAGACAATAAGGATACTCAGCCCCGTGGGGCGTGGGGGTGAAATAACTCATGCACAGTGTCTGGTTTGTAGCCCGTGCCCGTGAGTGGGGGCTGCTCCCCATGCTGTTTGCATTAGTGTTAGCAGTGGTTTGAGATGAGATTGACCAAGTGGTCATTTGCCGTCCAGCCACTGCCACCGCCCCCCCACCTTAGCTGTCACTGCAGAGATGGTTCTGAAACTCGGACCCTCAGTATCCAGGTCACTTTGTTTCCAGAGGGAGCTCTGTTGTTTGAAGAATAACTTTCTGAAGAGACATTTACGAGCTGTGCGATGTTATGAAACCAATGCCAGGGAGCCATGGCATGCTTCCCTTTTGCCTTGAGTAGCTGGAAAAGATGGATCAGGAATGACTTCCTGACATGTGTTCAGCTGTGGCACCGCCCAGCACCCACACTCTCCTTCCCCTTCCTGTGGGCTGTTTCTGCTCTCTGAATGTCCTGTTGTGCCTTTTGTGCCTCGTGTCCGATCGGTGAGTGGCCTCGGGTGCTTGTGGAAGTACACAGCTTATAAATCTTTAAATAAACAGAGATAAGCCCTCCTCTGCCTCCAAAATAGAAAGTGGCCATAATGGTTTCTTTGGGAGATAAGAAAAGGAAAAGGGCTTTGATGAAAGAGGAGTGGACAAGCTGAGGATAACTGGTCGACCTTCCAGAGAACGTGATCGGCATTCACAGGTAGCACGCAGGCCCGTGGTGCTAGGGGCAGTTTCACAGCACGGCCTTTGCCAGCTGCCTCTGCGGCCAAGAGGGGCTCCCATGTCCACCTGACATAAAGGGGTACCCACGTCTCCCCTCTTTTCTTAAGAAAGTATATTTTTTTATTGATTTCCAAGAAGAAAGAGGGAGAAAAAGAGAGAAACATCCATGATGAGAGAGAATCATGGATTGGCTGCCTCCTGTTAACTCCTACAACCCAGGCACGTGCCCTGACCGGGAATCGAACCAGGACCTCCTGGTTCATAGGTTGATGCTCAACCAGCTGGGCTCCCTGTTTTTTAAAATCAGTTGAGCAAAGGATCTGCCTGTGTGTGCTCTGAATTCACCTCAGCGTCTTTGACAGCTACCTGTCTGGAAAGTGGATGCTTTGGGCTTGTTGTCCTTCTGGTGGGAATCAGAGTTGTACTGATATCTACATCTTCTCTGGGTGAGAGGTATTCTTTCCTAGGCATATAATTTTCAAAGGAAACGATCACTTGTGTTTCCCTCTCTTGGACTGTTACCACATTTGGGTGGATAACCAGCGTTTAAGGGGCCATCCGGACAGGTTGTTCCTATGTGTGGGCTCTGTCCCAGGGTCTCCCTGTTTTGTCCCATGGTCATGGAGGTCACTGAACCTAATGACCATTTTGTAAATAACCAGGCGCAGGGCTGCGGGAGGAAACCCCCAGTTCCCCGCACGTGGGAACCCCAGTAGTCTAGAGGCAGCCACCCAAAGACTCCCGAGGGCGTAATTTGTCCAAAACAGAAGCACCTTGACGCAGCAGAAAGAGGGGTCTCTTTCTCTCCCTCTTTCTTCTCGGAAATCAATAAAAAATATATTTTCTTAAGAAAAGAGGGGAGACGTGGGTACCCCTTTATGTCAGGTGGACGTGGGGGGAAGGGGATCCCAGGGGCCCCGGGAGGAACACTGACACCCATCAATGTCAGACCCAGAGTTCAATGTCAGAGCCAGAGCTCATTCCATCCTGCCCCAAATTCTCTAGGATGGCGTTTGGACACAGCCTCTGGGGGGGATTTACAGGTGAAGGGTTAGTGTGTGTTACTCGTTTGCTAGGGATGCCATCACGGAGTCCCTGCAGTGGGGCTTACGCCTAGGAAATAGGTCCTGTTGAGAACAGCAGCTTTGAGGGCATCTCTGTTGCTGAGATCGTCGATGGCATTGCTCTACCTGCAGTGTCTGGGTACCACCCAGGTGAGCACCGAAATGCAGTTCTGGGGGTTCTGCAGAATGGGGGCTCTGTGTTCTTCACTCTGCTGCTCTCTCCCCTGTGGCAAGTGCCGGGCTGCTTGTGACAGAAAGAGGGGGACCATTGCAATTAGATGGGGCGCTCAGTGTCGGCAGCCGCTGGAGATGCTGTGATTCTCAGCAGCAAGTCCTCCAGGAGGGCTGAGCATGCAGCCCTGTGCACCCCCAAACTGCAGAGCAACGGAAAAGTATTCTTATCAGGACCTTCCTGAGTTACACTAGGAATTTGCTGTGTCTGTCCCACGGGACCTCCTTCAGAGGAAACAAAGCGTTTGCATTCTCTCTTCTCTGTACCCCCCTTTTGCCAGCCCCGTGTCACATCCGTTCCTCTGAGGTCCCTTTCGCTTTAAGGAGCATTCATGAGTCCACATTTACAAGCAGGGTTTAAGCTGAAGGTCCTGTTTCTATCTGAGCATTAATACCCAAGGCCAGCCGAAACCGGTTTGGCTCAGTGGATAGAGCGTCAGCCTGCGGACTCAAGGGTCACAGGTTCGATTCCTGTCAAGGGCATGTACTTTGGTTGCAGGCACACCCCCAGTGGGGAATGTGCAGGAGGCAGCTGGTCGATGAAGGAAGAGGAAAATTCTGACAAGGAAGGCCTCTGCTTCCCAGCAAATGGCCTTGGGCCTGGGTGTCTGATTTTTTTTTTTTTTTTTTTTTAACTGAGACCTTTTGTTCAGCCAAGGCCGTGGCCTTGGGCTGGAGTCTGATGCAGGCACAGCGGCCTCAGGACGAGGCCAGCCTTTGGAGAGGTTTGGTGGTTATTCATGGTAGATGAAAAAAAAAAGGTGTATTTTCAAATCTCCGTGGTTGATCTGTGACACTAGCTTGAGGTGATGCATTGATCCCTTCATTAATTTCTTCCACAAACATGGAACAAGGCCCCAGACTCCAACAGGCAGGGGGACTCACAAGGTCAGACTCACAATGTCCCTGACGGGACATCTTTCTAAAGGTGAAGGCATGCCGAAACCGGTGTGGCTCAGTGGATAGAGCGTCAGCCTGTGGACTGAAAGGTCCTGGGTTTGATTCCGGTCATGGGCACTTACCTTGGTTGCGGGCATATCCCCAATAGAGGGTGTGCAGGAGGCAGCTGATCGATGATTCTCTCTCATCGATGTTTCTAACTCTCTATCCCTCTCTCTTCCTTTCTGTAAAAAATCAATAAAATATATTAAAAAAAGAAAAGAAAATATACTAAGGAAATAGCAAAACAAAATGAGAGGATGCATAGTATTCTAAAGAAGAAAGCTGGTTATAAATTGAAGTCACCCAGTGCATTATCATGCTATTTCTTATTTTCTCCTGATGTATGATTTTTCTAAACTTTTGGATTGGACTGAAAAAAAATGATAGCTTTATAACGTTGCTACAGAATAATTTCCGTGACCTTTGATCATCATTAGCTTGAAGAGGGCACTTCCATTTGTCTGTGGAGGTTTCCAAATTCTGACGGCAGACAGGACTTCCAAAAGATTTCAGGCTCTTAGCTCCGCACTGAGTGGAATATGCCAAATGGACTCTTTTGGGATGCAATTAGTCTTCTTTTCGAATTTATAGGATGTTTTGTACATGAAGGATGAAACAACCCAACTTTTATTTTATAGAAAAATTACATCTCTCGCTAACATTTGCGAAATTGTTCCCTAAAGGTTCTTGGGCAAGGTGCCAGTGGTTGATGTAAGACTATAAAAGAGGCATAAAAATCATAATGTGTTTTCTGTGTCAGATTAAATGCTGGTTTAAAAAGATTGAAATCATTCCTGGAAAATTTGTCTTAATCAGGAATCAGTATTTTCCCATCTGACTGAAGGCTGCTGAAGAATTTCGCGAGCTTGTCAAAGGCTAGAGCAAGACACAGGCATAGAGGTAATCATAAACCCCTTCCTTCTTATAAGTCAGGAGACTTAGAGATCAGGGTTCAATCACTTCCCCTGAATCCCAGATCTAATACGGTGCTGGGATAAGAAGTGAATTCTCCTGCCTTCTAGACTACATGTCTCCTCCAGGTATTTGTTCTTCACTTATTATAGTTAGAATAGTCTCTCTCCACATGCACTTCAGTAAACTCCACTCTCTCAGTCACACATGGTCTGACACATCTAAGCCTGGGTTTATGGACAGGTTACAGAGGCAAAAAAAAAAAAAAATCCTCAAAGGTCTGATTTGGTTTTTATTTATAGACATTATTTCAGGCAGATCATTGTATAAATAGATTCATGAGAGAGAGGAATAGAATGGTGGCCGGCGTGTAATGCTAGAATGGGGGTGGAGGTGGGGGGGATAAAATTAAAATATCAAGTCTTGCCGGGACCGGCTTGGCTCAATGGATAGAGCGTCGGCTTGGGGACTGAAGGGTTCCGGGTTCGATTCCGGTCAAGGGCATGTACCTTGGTTGCGGGCACATCCCCAGTAGGGGGTGTGCAAGAGGCAACTGATCGATGACTCTCTCTCATCGATGTTTCTAACTCTCTATCTCTCTCCCTTCCTCTCTGTATAAAATCAAAAAAAAAAAAAAAAAAAATCAGGTCTTGGGTGACAACTTCCAAAATCTCAGCACTGGACAGCTCCCATGCTAAAAAAAAAAAAAAAGAAAAATAGGAGTTCAGAAAAAAGGAATTACCCTGCTGAGGCCTGAATTTGATTTTTCTCTTCCCAGGTACAAAACAAAAAACAAAACAAAACAAAACAAAATAATTACTTTCATCACAGAGATTTCATAAGTCATAATTTATTATTATTATTATTTTTTTTTTTTGTTAATCCTCACTGGAGGATATTTTTCCATTGACTTTAGAGAGAGTGGAAGGGAGAGGGAAGAGGGAAAGAGGAGAGAAAGAATCATTGCTGTGAGAGAGCCACATCAATTGGTTGCCTCCCCCATGAATGCCAATCAGGGTGGCGAACCTGCAACTCAGGTATGTATACCCTTGACAAGAATGGAACCCACCACCCTTCAGTTCAAGGGCTGATGCTCTAACCACTGAGAAACACCGGCCAGGGCTGCAGCAAGAAGGTGAACTAACACAGTTTAGCAATGTTTTCTTTAAGTAACACATTTTGAAACAAAGGAAATTCTGTCTAATCCAGAATTAATCAGGACATGAAATTAGCCAAATTACTCTCGGCATGTGGATTAATTAAAATTTTAGTAGAAGAGAGCTGAGCACGCATGGCAGGGGCCATTAGAATGCACGGTGGGACTCAGAGCAGGGCCTGTTGTGCCCTGAATTTGGAAAACTGTCAGGAGCTGAATGTCACACAAGTCTTTATCGCCTAGAGAGGGTTCTAGAGGGGATAAAAGAAGGTACCCACTTGGTAGCATGATCATCAGAAAATCTACTGAGGACCCAAGCAGAGGACACGGTGTCTGCCACTAGCTAATAGGAAAAGTTCAGAGAGTTCGTTATTTTGTCTGCAAGGAATGAAACGATCCATTTGACTTGTCTTTTTTTTTAATCTTTTAAAAATATATTCTTATTGACTTCAGAGAGGAAAGGAGAGGGAGAGGGAAGTAGAAACATCAATGATGAGAGAGAATCATTGATTGGCTGCCTCGTACACACCCCACCACCCGGGCATGTGTCCTGACCAGGAATTGAATCGAACCATGACTTCTTGGTTCATAGGTCAATGCTCAAGCACTGAGCCATGCCAGCTGGGCTTCACTTTTATTTTCAATGTCTCGTCTAAATGAATTGGTGTGTTGGGCCCTGGTAGATAGCATAGCTTTATGCTTTAACATGTATGAAGCTCCATAGCAGGCAGATGGGGCTGGGTTTCTCTCCGAGGCTGACACTGAGGTTTGCACACAGGATTGACTTTGGGAATAATTCTCCCACCTTCTCCCCTAGCACGGGTGGGAAAAAGTCCTGATGGCCTCATTGCTGCATTATCAGAAGACCTCGGGTCAACATAATTTTTTCGTGTGAAGATTTTCACTGAATACTAACAAAACTTGAGCTTTGGGCGTTCTTTAATTTCAACAAAGTTAAACATTAGCTATCTTATGAAATACTAGAGGCCCTGTGCATGAAATTTGTGCACTGGGGGAGAGAGGATTAGGTATTCCCTCAGCCTGGATTGTGAGAGAGCACAAGTAGAGTCGAGGTATCCCACTGGTTCATGATCGGGGTTGGGGAGGGACACGGGAAGTTGGCCCACCAGGGGGGAACCGTGGAAGGCCTCCAGGGTGTGTCCAGCCCGTCTTTCTCAGTCTCAATCAGCCAGACCCAAGCAGCAAGCTAACCTGCCAGTAAGAGCCTCTGCCCCTGGTGGCTGGTGCACATCATAATGAGCAGTTGGACAGCTTAGCATATCATTAGCATATTGTGCTTTGATTGGTTGAATGGCTGACTGGCAGACTGGACACTTAGCATATTAGGCTTTTATTATTTAGGATATGGAACTTTTATTTTATTTATGTATTTATTTATTTATGTATTTGTTTGTTTGTTTGTTTGTTTATTGCAATACACAAATCACTCATGGTTTATTTACCAGAGTCCTGGTGGGTTCCAGAATCCTAGGCAGGCCACCCAGGGGTCTGCACTGACACACACACGGTTCACAGAGGACGTTGCAGCTGCAGCTCAGCTTGAGTTGAGGCCTCTCACGACAGCTTGCCGTCCACAGCTCAGGGTTCAGGGCTCGCGGCTCAGGCAGAGCTTTGACTGCTGCAGGCAGGGGAAGTGGAGAGCGACCGTCTGTGGAGGGGCAGAAGGGACGTCTCTGATCTTCTGTGGAGCTTCCTCTTTGTATGTGTCTTCAGTGCTCAGATGTGTCTTCAGTGTGTCTTATCAGTAGGTCCCAGGAGCCTTGCTATCCCGTCTTACATTTGGAGTACATATCACTTTATCTATTTCCTACACACAGGCCTACTCAAGAGTGCTTATCAATTTGTTTACATTCCATTCCATACTTTCAGATATAGGATATGGGACTTTTAAAGTCTGTTATTAAATTGGAACATTGAGTTAAAGAACCCACTTCCTTCTGAGCAAAGCGCTATGGGACTTGGGACCCTTCTGCTCTTAGAAAAACGCTGAGCTGGGGAGATTAGCAGAATACGTACAGAGAGCCCAGGTCTCCCTGTGCTCAAAGCCCTGGTTGCTGGAATACATTTTCTCTTTAATCCCCACCTGTTCTCTCAGATATCAAAAAGGGGGACAAAAGATCAATGTCATGACAATTGCCTGGTTCCCAGGCATCTGCTCTGCCTATGCGTCTCCATGCTGAGGATGAAAAGGGGGTTTTCCCCTGTGGATTCCTCGAAGACCGGCTCAAGGCTGGTCTTTAATCCCAGCTCTTTGAACAGGTGCCGAGTCTGCGGAGTCATTTCCCGCTCCTTAGATGTCTGACAGCAAAGGGTGGGTTATTGACCAGACAGCTCACGGGCAGTGGTGCCGACATGCCATCCTCATAGTGGTCAGTATCTGAGGGGCCATTTCGATCGCCAGCACACATTCGAGCAGAAACCAGCCATTTCTTTCCATCTTGTTTAAACTACAAGGGGAAAATCATTTACCCCTGAGATTTTTATTGTGGAAGGTAATGAGATTCTTCTGCACCATGCCAGGATAAAAATAAATACTGTCAGTATGCAGTAAGGCTGCCTAGCTTAGGGAAGACAACTTAGCCAGCATGAAGAAAGCTATTAAAATGTTCCCTTCTGCTCTAGCTGGTTTGGTTCAGTGGATAGTGTCAGCCTGCAAACTCAAGGGTCCCAGGTTCGATTCCGGTCAAGGGCATGTACCTTGGTTGTGAGCACAACCCCAGTAGGGGGTGTGCAGGAGACAGCTGATTAATGTTTCTCTCTCATGGATGTTTCTAGCTCTCTGTCCCTCTCCCTTCCTCTCTGTAAAAAATAAAAAATAAAAAATAAAAAAAAACCAAGAAAATATATTTAAGAAAATGTTCCGAGTACCAATGAGCAGGAGCAATCCTAATAGTGGGACAACTCTCATCCATGCAGTGGAATCGGTGTTTTTGGTCAGCATCTCAGTCACACCTTTTCATCTGTAGCATATTTTCTTCCCTGTTTTGTGTAGAAAGGGCACAGGGTTAGGTGGGGCATGCAGTTTTAGAAGATCCATTTTGTTAATTTTAATACAAACTTCCAGTTATTGAGTAAGTAGGATGCCCAGCCAGTGTGGCTCAGTGGTTGAGCATCGACCTATGAACCTGGAGGTCACTGTTCAGTTCCTGGTCAGGGCACATGCCCCGGTTGCAAGCTCAATCCCCAATAGGGGGCATGCAGGAGGCAGCCGATCAATGATTCTCTCTCATCATTGATATTTCCATCTCTTTCTCCTTCTCCCAAATCAATAAAAATATATATTTTAAAAAACAATAAATAGCCGAAACCGGTTTGGCTCAGTGGATAGAGCATGGGCCTGCGGACTGAAAGGTCCCAGGTTCGATTCCGGGCAAGGGCATGTACCTTGGTTGCAGGCACATCCCCGGTAGGGGGTGTGCAAGAGGCAACTGGTTGATGTTTCTCTCTCATCGACGTTTCTAGCTCTCTATCTCTCTCCCTTCCTCTCTGTAAAAAATCAATAAAATATATTTAATAATAATAATAATAATAAATAAAGTAAGTAGGCCATGGAGATGGAGTATGCAGCATGGGGAATATAGCTGATAATACTGTAATAATTTGGAAGGATGAGAGATGATTACTAGTCTTAAGGTGGTGATCACCTGATGAGGTATAAAATGTCGAATCTAATATAATGTGAAACTAATATATTATTGCATGCCAACTATCCTTTAATATAAACTTTTTTTTAATGTGTTATAGAATTGTACCAACAGAACGTCATCTACCTGGTGTGTTGGTTTCTGAAAGGCAGAGCTGAAAGAGCCAACGAGAAGGTCAAGTGAGACACTCTCATGGCTTCTCAGAAAAAAACAAAAATGAGTCGGGTCACACAGTCATCTTCCTCATTTTTTCAGAAGTAGATACTATTATTATCCTCATGATGGTTACTTCCCAAACATGGAGGGCATAGGAAGATAGGAAACTTCTTATTTATCAAATATCCCCGGTGTTCCATTGGAGAATGAGTTGGGGACTCTGCCCTTAAGAGCGAGCATTTCAAATAAGTTGATGGAACATTAATATTTTTCTAATTTCCAATTTCTATGCAAAAGTAGTTACAGCAACAAATGCTGGCACCCTGAGCTGGAGGCTTCTTCTCATTATTTTCCAAGACTCTTGGACATATTGTAAGTCATAAGAAGTTTACAAATAGTAGGGAGTTATATCACAAAGAATGTGTGGTCTGATTATCCTGGGCTTGAAAAACTATTGCTTACGAAATATTAAACCTGGCTGTCAAATACTTCAGTAAGTTCACAAATACACCCTAGCAGCTTCCTCCAGGTCATCTCCCCCCCCTTCCCCCCGCAAAAACAAAACAAAACAAAACAAAAAAACTATCTTCAGCCAAGACCTGTTTGGCTTAGTGGATAGAGTGTTGGCCTGCAGACTGAAAGGTCCCAGGTTCGATTCCAGTCAAGGGCATGTACCTTGGTTGCAGGCACATCCCCGGTGGGGGGTGTGCAGGAGGCAGCTGATCAATGTTTCTAACTCTCTGTTCTTCTCCCTTCCTTCCTCTCTGTAAAAATTCAATAAAATATATATATTTTAAAAACTATCTTCAGCCAAAACTGGTTTGGCTCAGTGCATAGAGTGTCGGCCTGTGGACTGAGGGTCCCGGGTTTGATTCCTGTCAGGGGCATGTTTCTTGGTTGCGGGCACATCCCCAGTGGGGTGTGTGCAGGAGGCAGCTGATGGATGATTTTCTCATCGATGTTTCTAACTCTCTATCCCTCTCTCTTCCTCTCTGTAGAAAATCAATAAAATATATATTTAAAAAACAAACAAACAATCAAAAAAAAAAAAAAACAACTATCTTCACACTGGACTTTTTTTTTTTTTTTTAAGATTTTCTACCCCACCCATCAAATAGCTCTCAGTACTAGCCATCAGCCTTGATATCTCCCTGTCTCTAACTCTGCCTTAGCCAAGCCATTATCCAGTACTGTCATTTTTCATTCCTAAATGCCTATCAAATCTATACTCTTCTCCTAACTGTGGATAGCCTCCCCAAAACAAGCCGTCATCATCTCTCCCCTGTAGGAATGCAGTCACATCCTAGCTGGTCTCCCTTCCTCCCTTCTACTCCTCGCTGAGCTGTCCAGTCCATCTCTGACTGAATAAATCTCGCTGCATTCTACCCTCCTTCAGACCCCAACTCCCCTTACGTGGCCTCAGTTGCTTCTATTGATTTAGTCAACACGTATTTGTTGAGCTTCTCCACTGTCGGGAACTGAAGTGAACAAAGAAAAAGACATAGATCTTGCCTCTCACAGGGCTTAGCCTGCCAGGGGAGTGTAAGGGAGGAAAAATAATAATCAAAGGGATTATATAATTTTAAATGAAGGTACAATTACAAACGTGATATATGCTACAAAGAAGTGCTTAGGATATGAAAACTGATATTGGAGAAGCTGATCTGATCAGGGGAGGGTTCCTCTAGGAAGTGATGGTTGAAAGATGAGACTTAACCCACAGGAAGGGTAGAGAGTGTGTGAGACCTTCAGGAAGGCTGACTGTGGGAACAGAAGACCATTATATGAGAGAGTCGTTTTTCTGGGGGGCAGATAGTGTGCTCATAAGGGTTTGGCTCAGTGCATAGAGAGTTGGCCTGCGGACTGAGGGGTCCCAGGTTTGATTCCGGTCAAGGGCATGTACCTTGGTTGCGGGCACATCCCTGGTGGGAGGTGTACAGGAGGCAGCTGATTGATGATTCTCTCTCATCAATGTTTCTAACTCTCTATCCCTCTCTCTTGCTCTCTGTAAAATATCAATAAAATATATCTTAAAAAACAAATTAATAATAATAATTGTAGACAGACTGAGGTATAGAGATATCTTCTATTCAGGAAGCTGGTTGCTCCTTAGTAAGATCCCAGCACACATTTTTCCAATCTAAAAGTGAGGCCAGTAAATAATGATTGCTCTTTGTAATGGCATTGCTTCCAGTACTAAGGAGATCAAAGTCTTCCCCTTATGTCTGTGCGCTGTCCATTTGCCCAGTGCTGACTCACGCTGTTCCATGAGTGGGATCATCCCCTGATCCAGCTGTTTTCTGGCCTATGCATAGGATAGAGATCAATCCTCCACACCCAACGCTATGGCTTTGCTTGAAGTTCCATTTCAGGAAGGGTTTGGGCCAACGGCTCAGTTTGCATTCTCTAAACAAGCACCATTTCATAAACTTTCCTTCTGCTTTTGAAGACTTTCGGGCAATCTCGTAACCGGCCCACAAGGAATGCAGCTTTGAATGATGACTTTGTTGTTTTAGTTCTTTATGTTTAGTGACTAAACTCATTAGTGTCGTACTAAAAACATTATTTTGCAGTTGATCCAAGACAACTTAATTAGCTCACAAGTTGGGACATTGTCTTTGCAAATGATGAAAAACTCTCCAGTGGTTTTCTCCCAGTGTTTGACAGATTCATAGCAGACAATGCACCAGAGGCACTGGAATCAAATATTCTTTGTGTATTCAGTATTAAACTTTATGCTCACGTGTTTCCCTCTCGGTTGCTGCAAAATCCTTTTTTATCTCGATGCACTGGAATTCTTATCCCTCTCCTTGTCCATTGGGTTGTTATCGCGAGTTGTTGTATTCAGGTTTCTATTTTCATCACTACTTTTATGCATCAAAACATCGCTGTTTTTTTGAGCCAGTAATCCCATTTTGTCAGCTTGGGAATGTCATGCATCCAAAAATGAATAATGAGAAGTAATGTAAGTCAAACAACAAAACATCACATGCCAGCGATGCATAAACACATTTGCCGAGATGCGTTGCACTGTGGTATATTAATCAAGATATTTTTGATTTATCAGCCCTTTTAGCATAGACAGGTCACTTGAGAATATAATCTTCATTAAAACGGCAAAGGATTTTTGTTCAAGGACGAATTCATTTTTATATTTCTAATGTAAAATATGCAGGTAATACATTTATGTTATAGCCTTTTTTTTTTGTGCCATAACTGTGAATGGCTTAACAGATGGCCAGGGATTTCTGGGAATATCTGAAGTCAGAGGACCTCCCTGACATCCACTCTGACCTGGTAGGGAGATGTGGAAGCTGTGGCCCTCTGTCCAGAAGCTGTTTTCCCTGGTGATGGGACGCCTGGCAGCTGACAGCTCCCAGTGAAGTCTCTCTGGGGAATTGTCCTTGGCTGACCGAAGCCGGCCCCCCCCCCCATGGTCCCACTGCAGTGGCTGGTGGGTGTTGGAGTGTACATGATAGGAGCAGAAACAGAAGGTTGGGGAATCAGCTAGAAGTGTACGAAATATTCATCACGCTCTGTTAACTGTGATTGCTTTGTTCTGATGAAAGAAGGCACATTGTAACCTGGCTGGGAGTTGCTTATGGGACCTGGGAGCTCACCTGGAAATGCAGCCCAGCATCCCCATCTGGAACTGCCTGTTATCGTGGAAAGATGAACAATTTTTCTTAAAGATATATTTTATTGATTTTTTTTTTACAAAAAGGAAGGGAGAGGGAGAGAAAGTTAGAAACATTGATGAGAGAGAAACATCGATTGACTGCCTCCTGCACACCCCCACTGGGGATGTGCCCACAACCAAGGTACATGCCCTTGACCAGAATCGAACCTGGGACCCTTGAGTCTGCAGGTTGATGCTCTATCCGTTGAGCCACACTGGCAAGGGCACGATGAAAACCTTTGTTGCAGAAACTAGAATCACCAGCCCTTTGAAGATCCCAGCTCTTTTGTAAATCTGTAAACTGCCCATTTGGCATAGCCTGTGGCTACTTTCCCACGAAACCTTTGTCTTTCTACCCACTACAAGCAGCTGGCTTACAGTGGGTACAGAGCAGATTGTTTTTTGTGGATGATCAGCAGGATTGTGATAAATGCTCATATGTACTAAGTGGCCAGGTTATTATGATCTCTGAATGCATAATAATCTGGCCACTCAGTGTATGTCTTATATAATAAAAGGCTAATATGGAAATTGCTTGACCAGAAGTTACACCAGCAGGCAGGCCGGCCATCTGCTCATGTCCCCTACCCCTGGCCAGGTAGCTGAACCCCACCCATGCACGAATTCATGCACTGGGCCTCAGTGTGTGTGTGTGTGTGTGTGTGTGTACTGAGTGGCCAGATTATTATGCATTCATAGATAATAATAATCGGGCCACTCAGTGTATGATTCAAGTCTGTCTCTGTTTCATTGGATCAAGTAGTGTTAGGTAGCTTGGACTCATTGATTGTCTGGTTACATACATACCTAGTCCTTTCTATTCAATTCTCCCGTTGATGGACACTTGGGTTGTTTCAGCTAGTTCGCTCTTACAAATGAAGCTTTCATGCACATTGTTTTGATGGATATCTCTGCTTTTTGTCAGGTACTCATCTAGTCATGCAACTGCTGAGGCAGACGGTTAGCTTCAGTAGAGAAGGCAAAAATAATTCCAGTTTTACCAAGGGGATGGACTAATTCCTCTTAATAATAGCAATATTTAAGAACGTGCCCATTGTTTAGTGTTTTGCCTAAATTGGATATTGTCTGTCTGTCATTTTAGCCATCCTGAGGGGGGGAAGCAGTAGTATATCATTGTGGTTTTGATTTGTATCTTTCCAATAAGGATGGATTCTGAGTAACTTTTTATATACCTATTTGACATTGGAATACCCTCTTTTGTGATGTGCCTAAGTCTTTAGATTATTTTTAAATCTTGGGCTGTCTTTTTCTTATTAAATCACAGGAGTTTTGGATACAAGTTTCTTAGTGTGTGTGTGTATCTGTGTGCATTCATATATATATATAAATATGAGATTTTATATATAAGGGTATAGCCGAAACCGGTTTGGCTCAGCGGTAGAGCATCGGTCTGCAGACTGAAAGGTCCCAGGTTCGATTCCGGTCAAGGTCATGTACATTGGTTGCGGGCACATCCCCAGTAATGGGTGTGCAAGAGGCAGCTGGACGATGTTTCTCTCTCATCGATGGTTCTAGCTCTCTATCCCTCTCCCTTCCTCTCTGTAAGAAAAATCAATAAAATATATTTAAAATATATATAAGGGTATAGATAATAGGAGATAAAATGAAGATATAACTATATATTTCCCCTCATTTACACACATACACACACACACACACACACACACACACACACATTTCTCAGCCAGTGGTTCGCTTATTTACTTTCTTAATGATGTCATTAATATGTAATTATACTTTACTTTATATATCAAAAATTTTCTTTGATAGTTAGGAAACATCCAAAGGCTGCCTCCTGAACGCTCTCTACTGGAGATTGAGCTGCAATCCGGGCGTGTGCCCTGACCAGGAATGAAAGTGATGCCCTTTCACGCCGAGACCGGTTTGGCTCAATGGATAGAGCATCGGCTTGGGGACTGAAGGGTCCCGGGTTCGATTCCGGTCAAGGGCATGTACCTTGGTTGTGGGCATATCCCCAGTAGGGGGTGTGCAAGAGGCAGCTGATCGAGGACTCTCTCTTATTGATGTTTTTCTAACTATCTCTCTCCCTTCTTCTCTGTACAAAATCAAAATATATTTTTTTAAAAAAAAAGAAAAAAGAAAATGATTCCCTTTCAATTAATGGGAGGATGGTCACCCAGCTGAGCCACTCTGGCTGGGCCAGAGTTTTGATATTTTCTATGCCAGACCAGATGAGTCCCAGGCGGGGAGGGGAGAGGGCGGCAGGAAGAGATAAGCCAAGGAATTCAATGCATATAGGCATAACCCATGAACACATACAATAGTGCGGTGAAGGTCTGAGGGGGTGCAGATGTGGGGGTGGAGGGGGTCCAATGGGGGGAAAGAAGGGGAAATCTGTAATAAAGATAAATTTTAAAAAAGAGGAGTTAGACACCTGAAAAAAAACACACAGTATTGATTTAAAATAAAATTTTAATAGCTTTTTACTAGTACTATAAAATGCTTGAAAACCCAATTATTTCTATATAGTAACTTTTGCATCCAGCAAACCAGCTGAGTTTGCTTATTAATTCATAGAAGTTCTTTGTTGTAGATTCCTTTGAATTTTTGCATACAAAATAACATCATTTGCAAGTAAAAACAACTTTATTTCTTACTTTCTCTGTTAATTTCTGGTGGCTGCTATAATAAATTACTACAGATTGTGTGGTTTAAAAACAACAGAAATCCCTTTACTGCATTTTTTTAATGATATATTTTTATTGATTTAAGAGAGGAAGTTGAAGAGAGAGAGAGAGAGAGTGAGAGAGATACATCAATGATGAGAATCATTGATCGGCTGCCTCCTGCATGCCCCACACTGGGGATTGAGCCCAAAACCCAGGCATGTGCCCCTGATCAGAATCAAACCTGGGATCCTTTGGTCTGCATGCCAAGGCTCCATCCACTGAGCCACACCAGCTAGGGCCCCTTCACTGAATTTTTGCCTGAGGTGGAGGGGCACTCTCCTTTAAGGGTAAGGACCCAGGTTCTAAGCCAAACAGCTGTGGCTCAGCCCCAGCTCTGGGAACCCGGAACGTGTGCTTTACCCCTTTGAGCTGTGGGACTTTTTATGACATAGAGTTAAAACCACCTGCACTTTCTCCTCCTAAAGATAAAACATCATTCATGTTAAGCAAGAACTTGCATTATTTTTAATATCCAGGCTGGCAAACACATTGCAACGTTTGTTCCCACGTCTATTGACTGGTCATGGAAAATTGGAGTCCTGCGTTGAAAAAGGTTTTCAGGCATTGGTTCCTGGTGGGAAGGCGTGTTTGCCCAGTTATTAGGATCTCTGTGGGCATGAGAATCCTGGTGGGATAGTCTGCTTGTCTGGAGTTCGCTGACTTTTTATCATTTGCCCAGGCCTGGCTCCTGTGGGGAGAATCAGCCATCAAAATTGCCTTTGTGCTGAAACCGGTTTGGCTCAGTGGGTAGAGTGTCAGCCTGCGGAATGAAAGGTCCTGGGTTTAATTCCTGTCAAGGGCATGTACCTTGGTTGCGGGCACATCCCCAGTATGGGGTGTGCAAGAGGCAGCTGATCAATGTCTCTTTCTCATCGATGTTTCTCTCTCTCTCTCTCTCTGTAAAAAATCAATTATATATATATAAAATCGCCTTCATTCTGCCCGAGTGTGAATGCCAAGAACAACACCACTGGGCTCGCAGCCTTGCCTGGGCACAGAGACACAGGTCTGCTTCAGACCCCCGAGAGGAGGAGAGGCTGTGACCGGTGAAACTGGGTGAAAGTGACAGGCTTTTCTCAAACAACTTTCAAACAGTCTTATGCCACAGACGGTCTTCTTTCCGACAGCATCAGGGTTTCATTTACATTAGCCTAGATCTACTTCCTTTCTTCTTCTTTTTAAAATGTATTTTATTGATTTTTTTTTACAGAGAGGAAGGGAGAGAGATAGAGAGTTAGAAACATCAGTGGGAGAGAAACATCGATCAGCTGCTCCTGCACACCCCCTACTGGGAATCAAGCCCACAGCCCAGTCATGTGTCCTGACCAGGAATCGAACCGTGAACTCCTGGTTCATAGGTCAATGTTCAACCACTGAGCCACACCCACTGGGCTGTCTGTATTGTTTTTAAAAATAGGTATTTTCTTGATTTTTTTTTTTTACAGAAAGAAAGGGAGAGGAATAGAGAGTTAGAAACATTGATGAGCGAGAAACATCAATCAGCTGCTTTCTCCACACCCCCTACTGGGGATGTGCCCGCAAACAAGGTACATGCCCTTGACTGGAATCGAACCTGGGACCCTTGAGTCTGCAGACTGATGCTCTATCCACTGAGCCAAACCAGTTAGGGGTACTTCTTTCCTTTTTGGGGAGATGCTCTCTGGATGCTGAGATGTTAGGGATGTCAAGGTATTATGTCCCCATTGGCGGTGGGGGGAGGGAAGGGGCTAAGTTGGTTGAGCGTAGTCCCATGTATCAGGAGGTCACCTGCTAGGTTCCCGGTCAGAGCACGTGCCCAGGTAGCAGGCTCCATCCCTAGGAGCAGGCAGCATCTCTGTCTCTCTCTTATCGATGTTTCTATCTCTCTCTCCCTCTTCCTTCCACTCTCTGAAGTCAATTAAAAAAATAATTTTAAAAAGACATCATGTGATATATAGAGGCAAATAGACACCATGTCCTGCCCCCCCCCTTCCCACGGGGATGCTCTCCTGGCCTCTTCGGTCTTGAACCCACTGACCCAGGTCTGAAATGCCCAGGCAGGAGTGTCCTGCTCGCTCTGCCTGGACTCGGACACTCCCCCCTGGCTGCCCTGCGTGAGGATGCCCTCCTATCTCTGCCTGGTCTCCTGGCCCCTGGAGAATCTTCCTGCAACAGGCTCCTAGTATTTAAATAAAAGAAGAAATGATTGCCGAAACTGGTATGGCTCAGTGGATAGAGCGTCGGTCTGCGGACTGAAAGGTCCCGGGTTTAATTCCAGTCAAGGACATGTATCTTGGTTGCGAGCACATCCCCAGTAGGGGGTGTGCAGGAGGTAGCTGGTCAATGATTCTTTCTCATTGATGTTTCTAGCTCTTTATCCCTCTCTCTTCCTCTCTGTTAAAAATCATATATATATATATATATATATATATATATATATATATATAAAAGATTTTTTTAAAAAAGAAGAAATGATTTACTGTATTTTTTCTAGTCTTCTGGAGGCAGTAGGCATCTCAATAAGCATATAATCAGCTGTAAAACAAATAAAAGTCAAGAGGCTTAACAACATTTTAATTGTGAATTTAATCAAATTTCCATTACTGTTCAAAAAAAAAACATTAGCATGTCTTCTAGGTAAGAAAATGGAAGTGCAAAGCCAGGGTTTTAATAATGTTTTACTGGACTCAGATGTTTTTATTTTTCTTTCTATTGGGGTGTGTGTGTGTGTGTGTGTGTAAATATTCACGCTTGAGTGAGGCGTATGCTGTTGGTGCTGATGGAATCGGATTCAGCTCTTTTATAAGCTCGCAGGAGACGAGGCAGGAACCAGAACTCGGTTCTAACCCAGGTCTGAGGCTGTAAGGAATGTCGGCTCAGAGCACACGCCGAGGGCCATAAACTTCTAATGAGATTTCTGCCTGGCACCGATATGGGGAAGAAGCTTTTTTTCAGAATGGTGGGCGGGGAAAGGATTCTTCTGGACTGAGGAAACACATAATCCAGCAGCTGCCAGTTCTCAGCGTCGTGGGGGATACACAGGCAGCTCCATGGACACGGCATGGTCTCTGGGGTGCAGGTGCTGGTTGTGGTCAGCAGGGTCTCTCCCCCCACCCCCCTCCTGGACACCTCTCTGGCTTTGGGAGGCTCTGGAAAAGCACATTTCCCCATGGTTCTCATTACCGCCATCAGAGCATCTCTCTTATTAGCTGCATAGTTATGTCGCTAAGTGACAGAGCCTCAGGGCTCTTGTCCATCTGTAGCTTCTCAGATGCTGCTCTGCCCTCTCTGTGGGAGGACTGGGTTGGATTGCTGGGCCCAGGGTAGAGCTCAGGATGGTCACCTGGTCATTAGGAGATGATGCGAAAGGGGTGGGATTAAGAAGCATGTTGAGCACAAAACACGAGACACATTTGCAAAAGGCAAGCATCAAGCTTCAGCTGTGTCTCTGGCTCCAGGACCGACTGGGTTAACCCCTCCAGGGGACAGTTCAACAGTCTCCCTTATGCCCGGCTGGCGTGGCTCAGTGATTGAGTGTCGACCTATATATGAACCAGGAGGTCTGGTTGTGAGTTTGATGCCCAGTAGGGGACGTGCAGGAGGCAGCTGATCAATGATTCTCTCTCATTGTTGATGTTTCTGTCTCTTCTGCTCCTTTCCTCTCTGAAATCAATAAAAATGTAGTTAAAAATAAAGTCTCCCTCTGTATGTCACACTGCATCTCCCTCCTTCAAGTACCCTGTTTCCCCGAAAATAAGACAGTGTCTTATATTAATTTTTTCTCCCAAAGTTGCACTAGGTCTTATTTTCAGGGGATGTCTTATCTTTCCATGTGCTAGGTCTTATTTTCGGAGGATGTCTTATTTTCAGGGAAACACGCAAGTTTTACCTCCTTAAATGACATGATCTCTGCCTCCCATTTGCCAAGCCATGGGGCAGGGGCCCTTGCCTGAGTTTCGTGCATCAGGCCTCTAGTCTTTCTATATTTCTAGACATTTTAAAAAGTAATAAAATATTTAGAACATCTAAAAACTTCATCCATTTATAAAAAACAAAAACAAACAAACAAAAAAACTAGAGGCTTGATGCATGAAAATTCCTGCAAGAGTAGGCCTTCCTTCCCCCAGGATTTGGGCTGGGCTTCCCTCCAGCCCTGGCTTTGTCAGGAAGGATGTTGGTCTAATTAGCATGTTACCCTTTTATTATTATAGATATCATCCAAGATTAAAAACATTTTTCTGCTGGAGAGATTCCCATTTCTCCCCTCCTCCTCCCGCCGTAAGACTAAAGAAGTACGTTTAAAGGCATGTTGCTCCAGGTGCCATTGGCTGTTGTCCCAGGCTGCCCCAGGCAGCATCTTGATTACTGTCTCACTCTCTTTGAAGAAGTCCCCTCCAAGTCTGGATGATAAGTTCCAGGTCCCCTGGCTGAGTACTGTCTCCCCTGGCAACAACTCCCTCCATCCTTCTGGTCCTGCTGTTGCCCCAGTGCCTGTGGGTGTGGAAACCAAGCAATAGATATGTGACCTCTTCAGCATCATTATTCTTTCATCTTGAACCCACAGCAGGCTGCCGGAGGATGTCCATGGTCCATTGTTGCACAGGACTTTTCCATCCCTGCAAACCCTTACCACATGTACCAGGATAAGCTCTCCCATTTCCAGTTCTCCCCATCTCCCTCCCCACTCTAGCTGCTCTTCAGCCTCTTCCAAATTTTACTTCCTCCCTGCCTGGCTTTCTCAGTCGGGAAACTCTTGTAAATCTTTGCTCTTCCTTCGCATCCACTGGCTGATCTGGCCAACCACTCTCTCGCCCCTGTGAGCTGCCATTGGCCTTGGCCCAACTCCCAATCCCCATGACCAATTCCACCAGTTGTCATCTCTGCTCCTGATTCATACTGAGTGAGCCTCAATTTATGTCTCCAGCCCAGACTACTCCCCGGACACCAGACCCATATATTCAACCACGTTTTAGACACATCTCCTTGGATGTGTAATAGGTTCTCAGATTTACCATGTTCAAAGTCAAACTTCCGGCTCTTTTTCTTGTAAAAGCAGCATTCTCTTCTTCTTTTAATCTTCACCGAGGATATTTTTCCCCCCATTGCTTTTTAGAGAGAGTGGGAGAGAGAGGAAAAGACAGAGAGAAACATCCATGTGTTTCTCTCACATCGATTGGTTCTGGAGAAGCCTGCAACTGAGGTACGTGCCCTTGACCGGAATCAAACCCGGGACCCTTTGGTCTGCAGGCCAACAACGCTCTATCCACTGATTGAAACTAGCGAGGGCAACATTTTCTTTTTTAAGAGAGAAGGTTCTGAAGTTCACAGACACAGGGCGGTACTGGGCAGTTCTCTGGAAAAAACAACTGTAAGGAATTGAATGAAACAAGGCTGGGTAGAGAGAAAAATGAAACTGAGATGTAGCTCTGCCACTGATATGGTCCTTCAATTTGTCCCTAACCGGGGGCCTTGGGGAGGGCTTGGCCCCCATACCCGCCTCTGGATGGAGACTGCCCCCTGGAGGCGATCTATTTATTTTCCAAGGAGGCAGCTCCCTTTAGTCAGATTAATTTCCTGAGAGGAAATGAGTGGCTGAGCTCCCAGGAGCAAGATCTGAGTCATGCACCCCTGCGCCCATAGGCATATTCTAAGAGGAAAAGTTTGGGTGGTTTTACTAGGTTTTGCCAAATTGCTTTGCAAATTGGTTGTACTTCTGCAGCATCTAAGAGTTGTTATTGTTCTTCTCCCTGTCCACATTTTATGTATCTTTGTTTCCCTATGCAATTTCTTGGTAATTTCTACAGATCTTTCTGGAGATAGAAAAATTATCTCTTTGGCTGTGCCAAACCTGCTTTTTTAAGTCATTGAGGGTTGTTTTTTCTTGCAGAGTTTTTATATTTGAAATTTTAGTCATTTCTTAAAAAAGAAAAATAGATATAGATAGATAGATAGATAGATAGATAGATGAATAGATAGATATATCCCTTAAAATTATTTTCTTATTTTTAAAAATATAAACTTATTTATTTTCCATTTTCCATTTTTAAAAATATAAACTTATTTATTTCCTATACTATCGTAAGTAGATTTTTTTTAAAGTTCTGAAGCTCTAATTCCACTGGCTGTTATGTCGGTTCATTCTCAGACAGGCCTGTTTCTTTGTGTCTGTAATTACGTGATTGTGAGTAGGTGATTGTAGGAATCTTGTGCTGCCTGGATTGTCCTCCCGAGAGATTTTGAATCTATTTCTGCCAGGAAGCCAGGAAGCCCATTTCTTTTCCTTTGATAGACTTTACTTTTTAGAGCAGCTTTAGGTTTACAGAAAAATTGAACAGGAAATAGAACCGCCCTTTACCCTACCGCCATGGCCTTCCCCATCATCAGCGTTCCTCGCCAGAGTGATACATGCATTACAATTGACAAACTTAACATCCGCACATCAGTGCTCACAATTTACATTAGGGTTCACTTTGGGTGGCCATTTCCCCCCCTCAAAAATGTGTGTGTGTGTGTGTGTGTGTGTGTGTGTAAGCTGCATGCAAAATTTCAAACATAGAAAAATATAAATTATTTTTATGCAAGAGTCTTCATTTCAACTCAATCTCCACGGAGCAGTTAATATGCAGGCTGAGATTAACCCAATATCCTGAGATCAACAAAATTTCTTCCCATTATCTCTCTCTCTTCTCTTCTCTCTCTCTCTTCTCTCTCTCTCTCTCTCTCTCTCTCTCTCTCTCTCTCTCTCAAAAATATACTTTTATTGACTTTTTACAGAGAGGAAGGGAGAGGGATAGAGAGCACTGATCAGCTGCCTCCTGCACACCTCCCACCGGGAATGTGCCCACAACCAAGGTGTATGCCCTTGACTGTAATCAAACCCGGGACCCCTCAGTTGGTAGGCTGATGCTCTATCCACTGAGCCAAACCGATTAGGGTCTCTCTCTCTCTCTCTCTCTCTCTCTCTCTCTCTCTCTCTCTCTCTCTCCCTCTCTCTCTCTCTCCTTCATTTTCTATTTGGCTTTTTCTTAATTTGTTGGAAACTTAGCTGTGCATCAGAAATGGGTTTTATTTTTGTATATTATACAGCAGATCCAGGTGTTTTGAAACAGAAATCCTTGGAGTGATCTGCTCCACCAAGTAGCCTCTCTTGGTTTTCCCACTTGTAAATCACTGCTTCCTTTCCACTCCCTTACCTGGCTCCTCCTACGTCTCCTGCCCCAAGAAGGTGGGTGGTTTCAGGGATTCTAGCTGAGCTCTCTTTCTATCCTTGCCCAAGTCTCCAACCAAGAGGGTGACCCCAACATCAGTACTTCTCCTCAAGACTGGCTCCTGACCTCCGGATACAGATGTCCAACCCCTTGGTAGTCATCGCCACCTCCACCTGCCTGGGCTCCACAGTCATCAGCTCATGGTGCCAAGTTCAACACTCATTTTGTTATTGTTTCCTTCTGACTGGCTTTCCTGAGTGATTGTCTTCAGATGGAACATCTTAAATCACAGTTCATGGCCCTAGGCAGTTTGGCTCAGTGGATAGAGCATCAGTGTGAGGACTGAAGGGTCCCAGGTTCGATTCCGGTCAAGGGCACATGCCTAGATTGCAGGTTCAATCCCCAGTAGGGGGAGTGTGGGAGGCAGCTGATCAGTGATTCTCTCTCATCATTGATGTTTCTCCTTCTCCCTCCCTCTCTCTTCCTCTCTGAAATCAATAAAAATAGATTTTAAAAAAAAACACAAATAGCATAAAGTCATAGTTCAGGGACTATATACCATGATGCAGTAACCATCACAGATGGGCGTACGAATATAGGTTCACAGTGTCTCTGGACCTGTCAGGCTCACCCCTGCACGTGACCACGGGCAAAGTTACAGAGGTGTCTATCCAGGGTCAAATGTGGTCCCAGGGTCCAGGCTTTTCAGGCACCGGCTGCTCCGCTCACCTGGGGAAACGGAGCCTTCAGGGTCAGATCCCAGAGCATCTGACCAAGGTCAGAACCCACTGGTGGGCTTCCCTTCCTCAGCTTCTTCTCAACCCCAAACTCAGGCACCTTCTGCCCTCCTCTGACCCTTGTGTTGGGGCTCCCAACTCCACTCATGGTTCAGAGTCCGGGGTGCTGGTGAGCTGTCGCGTCTTCCTTTTCCTTTGCCCAAGGAGTATTAGCATGTGGCCGGCATGTAGTGGACTCTTTTACAAATATTTTTTCATTGATTTTTAGAGATAGAGGAAGGGTCCCAACCAGTGGATAGAGTGTTGGCTCACAGACGGGAAGGTCCTGGGTTTGATTCCAGGTCAAGGGCATGTGTACCTGGTTGCAGGCTCGATCCTGGGCATGTGCAGGAGGCAACCAATTGATGTGCCTCTCTCACATCAATGTTTCTCTCTTTGTCTCTCCCCCTTCCTTTCACTCTCTCTAAAAATCACTAGAAAAATACCCTCCGGTGAGGATTAACAAAACAAAACAAAACCAGAAAAAAAGAGAGAGAGAGAGAGAGAGAGAGAGAAAGGAAGAGAAAAACATTGATGTGAGAGACCAAGCCCACAACTTGGGCCTGTGCTCCAATCGAGCATTGAACCAGCAACCTTTTGGTGCATGGATGACGCTCAACCAACTGAACCACCTGGCCAGAGCCATAGCAGACTTAATTACTGCTTGAATTGAATGGAATGAATCCTAATTCTCACTACCAGTTGGGAAGGCAACCTGAAATAGAGTAAAAACGAATAAAACAAAACATGCAGCTCTCATGGAGAGGCCTGGTTAGCGCTCACCTGTTCATTCATGGGGATATCTATTGAAAGTACTTTCGAAGTCAGAAGGAAACATGTAAAACTGTTGCTGCGGCTGAAATTCCGGCTTGGATGTGCTGACATGCGAAGGACACATGAATGCACATGGGCGCTCCAGTGCACTGGGCAGGGTATTCTGCTTCAGAAACAAGAGGAGGGCCAAGACTGGTTTGGCTCAGTGGACAGAGCATCAGCCTGAGGACTGAAGGGTCCCAGGTTCGATTCCAGTCAAGGACATGTACCTTGGTTGCAGGCACATCCCTGGTAGGGGGTGTGCAGGAGGCAGCTGATCGATGTTTCTCTCTCATCGATGTTTCTAACTCTCTATCCCTCTCCCTTCCTCTCTGTAAAAAATCAATAAAATATATAAAAAAACAAAACAAAACAAAAACAAAACAGGAGGAAGGGAGAGCCAGCAAGGAGACATCTTTCCCAGCAATGCCTAATCCGGTAGCACATAAGGCCGCTGGGACGTTGTCCACAACTTAGCAAGCTCTCCCCTGCGCTTGCATCTAGTTCAGAGCGCCAATCCTGCCTATGATGGGTCATTCACACTCTGTTAACCTGCCAGTGGACTTTGATGGATCAAGCAAGGTGTTCCTGGGACGGGAACAGGAGCCTCTATAAATCTGAAACCCCGGGGAGTCGGAATGTGAGCTTCCAGGCACACCGGTCCTTACCAGCCTTGGGGGGAAGAGATCTGAATTTGACTTGTTTTGCATCACTTGGATTCCTTTTTCCTTATTAATAATGACTGCACCTTTAAAAAGAGAAATAGTAATAAAATTAAGTATAGCTACGGTCCATTAAGAACTTGCTGGACAATTGTGCTAAGAGTTTTCCAGACATTATTTCATTTCTGTTTAATATAGCTGTGAGGGGTAGGGTAAGAGTGACTTCCCTGGTCTCGAGGGCAGGCTGGCCACCAAAAATCATATCCTTGGGTGAGGATTTATAACAAACAACATCCCTAGCCTGTTTTGCTCAGTGGATAGAGCGTTGGCCTGCAAACTGAAGGGTCCCAGGTTTGATTCCGGTCAAGGGCCCAAGCCCGGGTTGTGGGCTTGATCCCCAGTTAGGAGGGGGATTTTGTTAAGAGGTGTGCAGGAAACAGCTGATCAATGATACTCTCTCATCATTGATGTTTCTCTCCTCTCTCTACCTCTCTCTCTCTCTTCCTTACTCTCTGAAAGCAAAGGTGGTGGGTAAGTGCTTGTTCTGGATTGAACTCCCCATTTAAATCCCTGCTCCCCTCTTGCTCTGTGTAACCCTGAGCAATTAGCTTAATCCTCTGTGTCCCAGTCTTGCCCCCATGGATTGTGCTAAGGATTTAGTAAGCGAACGTGAAGCATTTTGGCTAGTCGCTGGCCCCTAGGAAATGCTCAATAAACGATCGTAAACATAAGCAAATCATAAGAGGCAGAGAAGGATTTCAAACCCAGGTCTTTTCTATTTTAAATTTACGTTCTTAAGCATTCTTCTATTTGCTTCACCTTTAAAAGAGTTTTAAGAAACCTAAGCACTTGGGTTTCAGCGTTTTTTTCTGCAGGAATAACAGGAGCCAACAATGCCGTCCCTCCTCAGCGGCTCCTTCTTGTCCCACGGCCTCTCAGCAGGCCACACACTGACATGGGAATGCATGCCTTCCACTGTGACTCCATGGCAGGTCTTCCGTTCTGAGGGTCCTCACTGTAAAAACACCATTGCCATCCAGCTAGTGTGGCTCAGGGGTTGAGCATCGACCTATGAACCAAGAGGTCATGGTTCCATTCCCGGTCAGGGCACATGCCCAGGTTCAGGGTTCAATCCCCAGTAGGGAGTGTGCAGGAGGCAGCTGTAAATGAATCTCTGTCATGATTGATGTTTATTTCTCTTCCTTTCCCTTCCTCTCTGAAATCAATATATATATATATATATATATTTTTTTTTTTTTTAAAGCAACCATTGCCAGGATCTTCCTGTAGGAAATGCAGTGGAGTTTGAAGTTAGATGCAACTCACAGATACTATTATACCAGAAAAAAAAAAAGAGAAAATCTTTAGAATCTGGAGCTCGGCTGGTTCCTTAGACTTGACACCAAAAGCAGGATCCATAAAAGGAAAGACAGACAAATTGGGCTTTATTCGATCTGAAAACTTGTTATCTGTGAACGCCCGTGTGAAGGAGATGAAGAAGACAAGCTACAGACTAAGAGAAAGTATTTGCAAAGCACACATTCATCAGCAGTCTAGTATCGAGAAATATAAAATCTGCCAAAATCCAACATTAAAAAACACCAAGCAATTCACTTAGAAAATGGGCAACAGGTATAAATCAACAACCTATCAAAGACACCATCTGGATGGAAAGTAGTTCCAGTAAAGAATTTCAACATGTTTAGTCGTCATGCAAATGTGAATTAAAACCACAATTAGTTGGGCTTAGCGACACCTGTCAGAAGCTCAGTGGATAGAGCGTCGGCCTGTGGACTGAAAGGTCCCAGGTTTGATTCCTGTCAAGGGCATGTACTTTGGTTGCGAGCACATCCCCAGTAGGGGGTGTGCAAGAGGCAGCTGATTGGTGTTTCTCTCTCATCGATGTTTCTAGCTCTCTATACCTCTCTCTTCCTCTCTGTAAAAAAATCAATAAAATATATTAAAACAATCAGACAAACAACAAAATAAAACCTCATGTTAAAAAAAATTTTTTTTTTTAAAGAGGGACAACACAGAACCAGGCAAGGATGCAGAGAAAAGAACTCTTCCCTTGCAGGTTGGTACCAACACTCTGGCAAACAGGTTGGCAGTTTCTGGCATAATTAAAGATGCCATCGCCATGTGACCTGGCAATTGTGTGTCCCTTTGGGGGTTCATCCCAGAGACATCAATATTTCTGTTTATGTGTATGATTTTGATACTAAAAGGCATGAAGCATAGAAATAAATACATATATTTTCCCTTTAAAAAAAAATTTCTGTTTATGCAAAAGCCTTTACACAGATGCTCAGAGCAGCCTTTGTTCACAGCAACCAATAACTGGAAGCAGCCCAGTAGTCCTTCAGTGAGGAAAGTGGTTCAACAACCTGTGGACATCCATGGGATCACTGAGCAGGAAAACTCAGCAATACAAAGGAATACTCTATCAACATAGACCAACAACGTGGTGACTCTGGAGAGAATTATGCTGAGTTGGGGGAAAAGCTAATCTGCCAAAACCGGTTTGGCTCAGTGGATAGAGCGTCGGCCTGCAGACTGAAGGGTCCCAGGTTCGATTCCGGTCAAGGGCATGGACCTTGGTTGCGGGCACATCCCCAATGGTGGTGTGCAAGAGGCAGCTGGTCGATGTTTCTCTCTCATCGATGTTTCTAACTCTCTATCCCTCTCCCTTCCTCTCTATAAAAAATCAATAATATATATATATATATTTTAAAAAGCTAATCTACAAAGGTTACATAGAATATGATTCCATTTATGCAACATTTTAGAAATGACAAAGCTTTAGAAATGGAGCCCTGGCCGGTGGCTCAGTTGGTTGGAACATTGTCCTGTACAACGAAAAGTTGTGGGTTGGATCCTTGTATACAGAAGGCAACCCATTGATGTTTCTCTCTCTCTCACTCTCTCCCTTCTTCCTCTCCCTCTATAAGTCAATAAAAACATATCCTTGGATGAGAATTAAAAACAAACAACAATAGTCAAAACTGGTTTGGCTCAATGGATAGAGCGTCGGCCTGCAGACTGAAGGGTCCCAGGTTCGATTCCGGTCAAGGGCATGTACCTTGGTTGAGGGCACATCCCCAATGGGGGTTGTGCAAGAGGCAGCTAATTGATGTTTCTCTCTCATCAATGTTTCTAACTCTCTATCCCTCTTCTTCTCTGTAAAAAAAAAAATCAATAAAATATATTTAAAATAAAACACAAAAAACAAACAACAACAAACCTTTAGAAATGGAGTACAGATTAGTAGTTTTCTGTGGTCAGAAATGGCAGGGGAGTTAGGAGTTGAGTTTGGTTATAAAAGGTCACCCAGGGATCCTTATGGTGTTGGACCTGCTCAGAGTCTTCACTATGGTAGTGGACACATGAATGTACATGTGTGAAAAAGGTGGGTACTAACTTCTACACACACACACACACACACACACACACGTGCAAGTAAATCGGGAAATCTGAATAAGATCAGTGTGGATTGTATCGATGTCAGTATTATAGCTGTGATGTTATACTTTTGTTTTGCAAAATTTGATCTTCTGGGGAGACTGGTAAAGGTATATATGGAATTTTTATGTATTATTTCTTAGAGCTGCATGTGAGTCTATGCTATATTCTAATTTTTTTCAAAATTTTCAAGAAAGAAGGGGGGCTTATTTCAATCCCTTATACTTTTTCTCTAACAAGTTCTATCTTTCCTTGGAGAAAATCTGTCAGGGAAACTTGCAGCAAAAACTGTTTATCTCTACTGAACTGGAAATCACAGAAGCGGAGGAAAATGCCGGAATGTGACGGAGCTAGAATCCAGTCATAGGAGAAGGAGGTTATCATTCTGCTTGGAACTGCCTTTCTCTGTGGGTTTAGGGCAATGGCCCACATTTCAGCCCAGGGTTTTGTTTATAATACAAGCAGCACAAGCTGTGGTTTTAGAAAAGTTTTCTTTAGGTTATTGTTTGTGCTTCTGTTCAAGAGAAGTAGAATGATTATTTTATTTTAAAAACTAGTGCAATGTGCAGAAGCACACAAATATTAAGGTTTGCTTCAAAGCTTTTTGGATTTCTTTCCCCAATTCCATGTATTTCCCACCCTCCCTAGAGTTAGAGACAATTATAAATTTAGGGTTTGTTCAGTTCATGTATTTAAAAATTTTTACTATACACTCACACACACACATACATAAATACAATATATATTACTATTTTTAAAAAATATAGTTTATTGATTTTTTTACAAAGAGGAAGGGAGAGGAATAGAGAGCTAGAAGCATCGATGAGAGAGAAACATTGATCAGCTGCCTCCTGCACACTCCCTACTGGGGATATGTTGCAACCAAGGTACATGCCCTTGACTGGAATCGAACCTGGGACCTTTCAGTACACAGGCCGATACTCTATCCACTGAGCCAATCCGGTTTCAGCTATATTACTATTTTTAACAATTACACACACACATATATAATATTCTGCAGTTTTATTTCTTTATGAAACATTCTGTTTCAGATATTAATTCATGTTGATACATGTGGATCTAGTTAATTTTAACAAATTAGAGTCTTTTATAATTTGGCTATACCATAACTTTATTCTTTTACTAGAGGCCCGATGGATGACATTCTTGCAGGGGGCTTAGTCCTCGCAGCCCCAGCTTTGTCCAGAAGGTCATCTGGAAGGACGTCCGGTCTAATTAGCATATTACCCTTTTATTATTATAAATTGATAGTCATAGATTTGATCTCCAATTTTTTTCCTATTACAAATGTAAAAGAACTCACCACAGCAGCACTTGCTTAAGCAATAGCAAACCGAATACTACAACTGGTTCTTTTTTAAAATTTTATTTTATTGATTTTTTTTACAGAGGAAGGGAGAGAGATAGAGAGTTAGAAACATCCATCAGTTGCCTCCTGCACACCCCCTTCTGGGATATGTCCACAACCAAGGTACATGGCCTTGACCGGAATCAAACCTGGGACCTTTCATTCCGCAGGCTGACGCTCTATCCACTGAGCCAAACCGGTTTTGGCTGGGTCTAATAACTGAAAGTTGATCCGTGGCTAAAAACTGGGGGTAACCTGGGTATATGAGTGTGGCCAGATATCTCTGGTCAACTCTTGCATCCTGCTAAGTTGTTCTCATGGACTTGGTGGAGGGAATACTCTTAGCTGAGAAAATATAGAGGAAAATCAGCTAAGAGTATATAGAGAAAATGTCCAGCTCTTCCAGATTAGCCAGTATGCTCTTGCTCCCATATATATATAGGGTGGACTTTACTGACACAATGTTTGGCGGGGGCGGGGGGAGGTGGTGCTAGCAACCTGTGAGCTGTTCAATCTCTCTCACTGAGACCCAGCTCTTCCAAAAGAAGACAGGTTTCCTTGCTGCTCTCTCAAGTAGGTCAGGGTTTTTGTCCAACTCATAAACACCATCAGGCTATTGGACCAAAGGGAGGACGAGGCAGCTAATGGGTGTCCTTTGTTTGGGTTTGCTGCTTCACTTTGATCCAGATCAATCCCGAACGAGGCTCTCTGTACCTCGCGTGTCGCTTGTCATGTTGGCAAATCATTAAACCATTGAACTTGGGCAACCCCATAGTGCCAATTATTCCTCTGCCAAAAGAAGAGGCCCGTTATTTTCTCATTACTCCCATGTCACTGCATTTAACCAATTACCAGCTATCAGCCAGAACTGACTTGCTAAAAGGATGAAGCTAACGATATGTTGGGATTGATGACTTACTGCCGACCGCAGATAAGGAGGAAATGGGAATTCGCTCTCTGGGCTACGGCTTGCGCCAATGAATATCACGTGACTTCTTGAATTGCACCTCAGAAAAGAGATGAGGAGGGAAAATTGTAGCGGAACACAAACCAACATTAGATGGTTAAAGAACCATTTCCCTTTTGTGATCTGGCTCACCAAGTCTAACCACAGGCCTGTTTCTCCTGTACCTGAAGTGTTCCTTAGCATATTTCATAAACATCTGGGTAATGTCTCTTATGTCCCACCCCTGTTGAATTTTATTCTCCTCGCTTCAAAGAAAAGTTGTAATAAACGAGGCAAGAAAGCAAGCATTTGGTGTTGCCATTTAAAAAAAAAATGATTTCAGAGAGGAAGGGGAGATAGAAACATCAATGATGAGAGTCATCTATTGGCTACTCCCTGCACGCCCCCTGCTGGGGATTGAGCACACAACAGGGGCACGTGCCCTGAGCTGGAATTGAACCATGACCTCCTGGATCATAGGTCGGTGCTCAACCACTGAGCCACACCAGCTGGCAGTATTACCAATTTTTAATGCTTGGATGTCCTCAATGTTTGTAATGAGGGAGAGCAATGCCAGACTTACAGCTCTAAATGAAGGCTTCTGCTTCTGGAGGACAGGACCCTAAAGACCTGGCTAAGGGGACAAGAAAACAAGTAGAGTTCACAAACACTGTCATAAATTGAGGCACCCCTCGCCTGCAGAAAAAGTCCCTTCCTCCTCAGTTTGCATATAGATGTCTGCAGGAAAGGAATGACTGTGTGACTCAGTTTGATGGATCAGAAAAACATCATGTGGCAATTAATAATGCAGTCTCCTTAATATCATTGCCATCAAAATGATCTTATTCTATATCACCTCACAGAGAGTATAATAGGATAGGAAACGATCAATACTTGTGTAATAGGCAGGATAAATGGGCAAAGTACGGCCTGGTCTTTGACTTATCGTTTTTAAAACATTTTTATTGATTTCACAGAAGAAGGGTGAGGGAGAGAGAGAGATAGAAACATCAGTGATGACAGAGAATCATTGATCAGCTGCCTCCTGCAGGTCCCTATTGGGGATGGAGCCTGCCACCCGGGCATGTGCCCTGAGTGTGAATCAAATTGGTGATCTCTTGGTTCCTGGATCAACACTCAACTGCTTAGCCACACCAGTCAAGCTGGCTTCTCTTTTCCTGTTTCATTTCTCTCTCTTCATCGCAAAGAATTTGAAAGGAAGGTTTATAAGGTAAAAAGTAGAACACCCCTTTCTCATCCTTGTGATTCGATCATGGGAGAGAGATTTTAGACTCTTCTAGAACAGCATGATTTGTAAGCATTCCACGGCAACACAGATTGCCACCGCGTGGAGCACAGCAGTCTGGTGACACAGGGTAACACCTCAGGCACTTGCACCCACTGCCACATAGCTTTTGGGTTTTGGTGCCACATTTTCCTCTCAGAGCGGACTTCACTTTATGGTCAACCTTGCTTTCACTTTCTACTGGCGCTTCCTTTACACATGACCAGCACGGACCCCTGAGTTTGATTACACTGAGCAGCCAGATGATGATGATCTCTGATCACATAATAATCTGGCCACTCACTGTATATCCTATATAATAAAAGACTAATATGCAAATTGTCCCCTCAACAAGGAGTTCACCCAGCAGGCAGGCCAGCCAGCCAAATGCCCATGGTCCCCTCCACCTGGCCAGGCTGGCCGGACCCCACCCATGCACGAATTCATGCACTGGGCCTCGGTGAGTTCAGAGATCATCATAATCTGGCCACTCCGTGTACACGATGGCAAAGGGCAGGGTTGACTGAGTTATGCTGTAGGATAGTGTTTCTCAAGGTAGGGTTCTCAAACCCTTGGGAACAGCAAGTCTAACGAGCTCCCTGCATGACCCTGGGACACATGACACTCTGGGAACTGCTGCTTCGGGAAATATCAGAGATCACCAATGCTCAGGAGCAATGGCCACCCCCAGCAAGAATGTTGCAAACTGTGGGCATTCGCTGTTCCTCAGACAGGCCTTGAAGTCTAGTCATGGCTTCCTGGTGATTCCACGTTGTTCTTTTGGGGATTCCAAAAGGCGCAGTGTTTGGGCTTAGGTGGTGGGTAAGTGCTATGGAGTGAATGTCTGTACTCCCCCCAAACTCATACACTGAAGCTCCAGTCCTTGTGGTGTTGGTGTTTGGCAGTGGGGCCTCTGGGAGGTAACTAGGTCGTGAGGGTAGAGTCCCATCCCATGATGAGACAGTGCTCCTCTCCTTTTAAAAGGACATAGTGCCTAAACCGGTTTGGCTCAGTGGATAGAGTGTCGGTCTGCGGACGTAAGGGTCCCGGGTTCGATTTCGGTCAAGGGCATGTACATTGGTTGAGGGCCCATCCCCAATAGGGGGTGTGCAGGAAGCAGCTGATCGATGTTTCTCTCTCATCAATGTTTCTGGATCTCTGTCCCTCTCCCTTCCTCTCTGTAGAAAATCAATAATATATATATATATATATATATATATATATATATATATATATTTTTTTTTTTTTTTTTTTTTTAAAGGACATAGTGAGAAGATGGTCAAAAAAAAAGCAGCAGACCCCAACGTGCTGGCATCCTGATCTTGCACTGCCCAGCGTCCAGAATTGTGAAAAATCAATTTCCGTTGTTTAAGCCACTCAGTCGATGGTGTTATGTTCTAGCAGTTTGAGCTAAGATAGCAAGTAAACAACAAAATTGGATTAATGCAAAAGGGGAAAAAAATCCCTTGGAATGTGTGAATGTCTGTTTGTCTATCTATCTATCTATCCATCCATCCATCCATACATCCTATCTATCTGTCTATCCATCCATCCATGCTATCTATCTATTCTGTTTATCCATCCATCATGCTATCTATCTATACTATTTGTCTATCTATCCATCCATGCTATCTATCCATTCTATTTATCTGTCTATCCATCCATCATGCTATCTATCTATACTATTTGTCTATCCATCCATCCATGCTATCTATCCATCCTATCTATTTATCTATCTATCTATCTATCTATCTATCCATCTAAGTTATTTTTCCTATGACTCAGAAAACTCAACTGCTCAGGTTAGTTTTAAGGCAGCCTCTGGCTCTGTGTTTATGATTTTCTTTGCTCTTTCTCTCTAGTGTGAGGACTAGAATTCTCCTAGCCTGCTTCATTCTAAAGATCTAAAAAGAGTAGACATTTCCTCCCCGGTCTACTTGGAACAACGGTCTGGAACAGCGAAATGTGTCCCTTCTCTCTGGAAGCACTCTCTCTCTCTGCCTTTGGTAGACTCTCCTCTGGTCGCCTGTCTGGAATGAGCTATAAAAGGAAGGGTTTGGGCTAGATGAGATGAAACGGTTTTGTGAAGTATGTTTCTTGACTAAATGGCCGTTGGCTTTGGAGTCTCAGGTCTTTCTGTGATTTTATCCATTTGATGGGCTTTGATTGTCATGGGTGAGTGACAATCGATCAGCAACAGAGAGGCCATCAGGAATCTGGACTCTCTGTGTATTTTTGACATGAAAACCCGTTTGGTTCCTTTAGCCACAGCAAGCATGAAGAGGCCCATCCTCACCCGAGGGTATTTTCCCATTGATTTTTCCAGTGAGCGGGTGCCCCTCTTAGTTCCATAAAGGAGCCAATGATGCTTCTGAGAATTGGCCCTCGCTTGTTTATTTGTTCTCTGCGGGCAGAAATCCATGAACTCAAAAGCTTGCCGGTGCCAGGCTCAAAGTTTTGATCAACCAATTGTTTTAAAAATAGCCCCGAGGAGCAGATTGTTAGCTGCTTAGAGCCTGCCTGTTTTCCTACCCCTACGAAACCTCATCCGGCATCTGCTGGCCGTGGATAAGACTGAGCACCAAGCTCCCGGTGCCCTCTGACCCCCAGACTCCCTGCTGTGTGGCTGAGGTTGCTGGGAGCGAGGGAAGGCTTTCCTAACGAGTGGACATTTGAACTGAGGTCTGAGTGATGGGGAGGAACTAATGAGGCTCCAGAGAGAGGAAGTCTTCCAGGCAGAACAGTACTTCATGCAAAGCCATGAGCCGGGAAGTCCCATGCAAAGTATGAATAGGGAAAGGGTCAAAGTCAAGGCCAGTGCAATGGCTGGATCACTGTCAACAAGGGAAGGACTGTGTGTGTGTGTGTGTGTGTGTGTGTGTGTGTGTGATGAGGAAGAGGTAGTAGCATGAACCTGTTAGTTTTAACTTCCTGGTGGCTCAGAGTCCAGGAATTTTAACCTAACTTACTTTGGAGAGGTCATTTAAATTGGAGACAGGAAGACATGTCCAGTTCTCTGGTGAAAGACCCCAAGACTAAGGTGACCGGGCGTCCTGCTTTTGGCGGGACCGTCCCAATTTTTAACAATTTGTCCCACATCCTGAGGCATTTTTAAAAAGTCCAAAAAGACTTAAAAGATGGTTTCAAAAAAAAAAATCAGGACATTTTTAAAACACAGCGGGACGCGGGACAAATTGTTAAAAAGCGGGATGGTCCCACCAAAAGCGGGGCATCTGGTGACCTTACCCAAGACCAAATAGAGCAAAGGTCGCAAATCCCTGTAAGGCCTAGCTGCCTATAAAACTCGTTCTGTTGAGTTGTACATTATTGTTAATAAACTTCAAACAGGCCGCTGTTCTTTAAGAATAGAGATTTGTTGTTGTTGTCGTTCCTGTCGTTTTGTTCATCCTCACCCAAGGATATTTTTCCATTGATTTTTAGGGAGAGTGGAAGAGAGAGAGGGAAAGGCAGAGAGGAACATCGATGTGAGAGAAACACACTGATTGATTGCCTCCTGCAGCAGCCCTGACCAGGGTCCAGGCCCAAGAGGAGCCTACTACCAAGATATGTGCCCTTGACTGGAATGGAACCCAGAACCCTTTGATCTGTAGGTCAACACTCTATCCACTCTGCCAAACTGGCTAAGGCAAGAATAGATATATTCTTTTTTTAAAAAAATAAATATATATATATATATTATTGATTTTTTTTTATTGTCTAAAGTTTTACATATATCTCCTTTTTCCCCAGTGGACCCTCTCCCCATCCCTTCCCAGACTGGGCAAGCCCCCACTGCCCCAATGTCTGTGTCCATTGGTTATGCTAATTATTTTATTGATTTTCTTACAAGGAGGAAGGGAGAGGGAGAGTCAGAAACATCCATGAGAGAGAAACATCGATCAGCTGCCTCCTGCACACCCCCTCCTGGGGATGTGCCCGCAACCAAGGTACATGCCCTTGACCAGAATTGAACCTGGGACCCTTCAGTCCGCAGGCCGTCGCTCTATCCACTGACCCAAACCGGTTAGGGCTAGATATATTCTCTTAAAATATGAATACTGGGCTCCCTTTGAGAAACTAGAGGAATGGAAATATGGATGTCACATTCTAGCATATTCTAGCATAGAAACAGCTTGCTGGCGATGCATAATGGCAGCTCCCTTGTGCAGTGCCTGGTGAATGACTCCCTCTCCGGCCTCGCCTTGTCTGCCAGCTCCCTGGCCAAGCCACCTGCGTGACACCGTAGGCATTGGAGTTGGTGACCCCAGAATCAGTGGACTAACTCATCCCCTCTGCTGTGGAGGACAGGGACCAAGGCCACCTGCTGCCATATTTTTGGTGGTTAGCACAGTCCTGGGCACATCATTCCCCCTGCCCAAGATTTAATTTCTACCCAAGGTTTTTTTTAAACCATTGTGAAATAGAGACTCTAAAGAGAGTACGTAAAAATGCGTGTGTAGAGCTCAAAGACCAATAATAAACAAACAGCATGTTTCCTGCAATCATGCCAGGAAGTGAATTGTCCTTTCCTGGGGCTCTGTGTGCCTTCCCCCATCATATTATACTCGGCACCGGCCAGAAGTGGGCATTTATAGCTGAATTTTGTTCCCTGGCTTTTCTTCGCTGTCGTTACTAGACATTTTCATGTCTTTATATAACTTATTGATGAATTCCGACTGTATCATAGCATCGGGATGTGGAAGCCATAGGGGAAGTATGCAGAGCACAGCTTAACGAGATGCTGATGGAAACCGGGGCTGGAGTCCCGGTCTCCGTTCCAGTTCCAGTGCTGGGACTAACTGGCCGTTGGCACCAGGATAACCGCATCCTGTTCCGGCTTTATTCATGAAGGGGAAGAGTTAACTGGGAAAAGTGAAGTTGCTTCCGGCTTGAAGATTCTGTGATTCCAAGCTTTTATCCCCACTCCTCATTCTCAGGCCTAAAACCAGGACAACGTGGATCCCCTGACATTTTTCTCTCCAGTCAACTTAGAAAAACATATCTTGTGTTGCCTTTCAGATCCCGAGGGCTCGACGTTTATGAAAAATGTTATGAGGCTGCCCTAGCCTGTTTGGCTCAGTGGATGGAGCGTCGGCCTGTGGACCGAAGGGTCCCAGGTTTGATTCCAGTCAAAGGCACGTACCTTGGTTACAGGCTCCCCCCTGTCTCAGACCCTGGTTAGGGCTCATGCAGGAGGCAACCAATTTATGTGTTTCTCTCACATCGATGTTTCCCTCTGTCTTTCCCTCTCTCTTCCACTTGCTCTAAAAAAAATCAATGGGAGAATATCCTTGGGTGAGAATTAACAGAGAAAGAAAAGACAATGTGATGAGGCAAATAGGGAGGCAGAGGACTCCTCTTTGGAAACTGACCTTGACCAAACCACGCATCCTAAACAGGCTCAGAGGGAGCAGCTGAGGGGAACTCGGAGGTGAGTCAGGAACATTGAGTTGAGCGGGATAATTAAAAATGGAAAGCAGCTCCTCTTGCTTGCTGACTTAGTTTAAAGCTCCTAGCTTATAGAAATGGTGAGCCTCAGCTCCTGAGCATGTCAGCAGTGGGGAGAGCTCCTCCCCCCCCCCCTCGCAATTGCTAGTGGTAGTGGGCTTCTGGCGACATCCCGAGAAAAGGAATTTTATGAGATTCGCACGGGAGGACGAGCTATGGTAGAAAGCGTTATTTCTGTGGAATTGCACTCCTGCGTTTGCAAGGTCCCATTCCCTCCCTCCTGCTGCCCTGGAAGAAGTAGAGTTTTAAATATATATATATATATATATATATATATATATATTATTGATTTTTTACAGAGAGGAAGAGAGAGGGATAGAGAGTTAGAAACGTTGATGAGAGAGAAACATCCATCAGCTGCCTCCTGCACACACCCTATTGGGGATGTGCCTGCAACCAAGGTACATGCCCTTGATCGGAATCGAACCCAGGACCTTTCAGTCTGCAGACCGACACTCTATCCACTGAGCCAAACTGGTTTGGGGAAGAAAAAAAAAGAAGTAGAGCTGAGACATCCATTGGGCTAGGATGAAGGCTGTTGTCCAGAGTTTCCATTCTGTGTCGGGAGCATCGTCCAACCCAGCACCAGGCTAGCTTAGTTTGTGTTCCCCAATGCGTTCATCTGTCCACTGTGTGTGGAGTCCGTGGGGCCACCTGGCTATGGGGGGGAACATGGGCAAATGCAAGGAAGCAGGAGCAAAAACCAAAGGAACCCCAGAGCCCAGAGCCGAGAGTCAAGGAGAGAGAATTCCTTTGTTTGGGGATTCTGAGTCCCCAACTTTTCAAGCCAATCCATGGTTCTCCAGGCTAGATTGACAGGCAGGCACCTTCCCCAATCACCCCAACTTCACTGCCCATGCGTCTGTCTCTTCTTTGTTGGGCCCCCTTCCCCAGTGACCTGCAGGGAATGGTCCAGTGCAGTGGTCGGCAAACTCATTCGTCCACAGAGCCAAATATCAACAGGACAACGATTGACATTTCTTTGGAGAGACACATTTTTTAAACTTGAACTTCTTCTAACGCCACTACATCAACATAGACTCGCCCAGGCCCTGGTGTTTTGTGGAAGAGCCACACTCGAGGGGCCAAAGAGCCAGGTGTGGCTCGCGAGCCGCAGTTTGCTGACCATGGGTCCAGTGGTTTCCTGGGAAGAGAGAAGTTGCTCCTTCCTGGTGAACCTGCCCAGTGACATGCCTGTCATATATGGCCTTCCCTTTTGCTCCTTTCCTAGTTTTAATAACTCAAGGCCTGGTGCACGAAATTCATGCAAGAGCAGACCTCCCTTCCCCCAGCTGCCAGCACCAGCTTCTCCCTGGCACCCGGGACCCAGGCTTCCCTCACAGTCCCAGCTTCATCCCGAAGGTCGTCCAGAAGGATGTTCGGTCTAATTAGCATATTGTGCTTCTATTATTATAGACGAGCTAATTACAACAGTATCAGGAAACCGTGTAATGGCCAAGACCAGTTTGGCTCAGTGGATAGAGCGTTGGCCTGTGGACTGAAAGGTCCCAGGTTCGATTCCGGTCAAGGGCACGTACCATGGCTGCGGGCACGTCCCCAGTAGGGGGTGTGCAAGAGGCAGCTGATCGATGATTCTCTTTCATCAATGTTTCTAACTCTCTATTCCTCTCTGTAAAAAAAATCAATAAAATATATATATTTTTTAAAAAAGAAAAAGAAAAAAAAAGAAACCGTGTAATAAAAACAACTGATGTTGAGGCCATTTGGTCACTGGTATCTTCTTTTTTTTTTTTTTTTTTAAATATATTTTATTAATTTTGTACAGAGAGGAAGGGAGAGAGATAGAGAGCTAGAAACATCGATGAGAGAGAGTCAACGATCAGCTGCCTCTTGCACACCCCCTATTGGGGATGTGGCCGCAACCAAGGTACATGCCCTTGACCGGAATCGAACCCGGGTCCCTTCAGTCCCCAAGCCGACGCTCTATCCATTGAGCCAAACCGGTTTTGGCAGTCACTGGTATCTTCTTAATCATTAAGAGCACTTCTGGAAGGTTCTAGTGTCTTGCAGTGGAGGGTTTATGAGATCGTTGGATGTAGCCTCCAGGATCTGAGGGAGTTTCAGAATAAATACTGAAAACGGTCACAGAGCGCACATTAAGTGAGAATTATTAGCAATAAACCATGCAGCTTCTTCCCCCCACGTGCCTGCCATTCTCCGATGAATATTTTATGTTCATGTGCAGATGGTCTGCCTGGCTTCCGTGAAGCAGCTCGAAAATATTTCATCCCACGTCTCAAATATTTTGTTCCAAGGATATTGAATCAGAAAATGTGCTCACCAGCATCTTGAATAATAAATCCGTTTATGCAGGAGGCGGCTGATTTTGTTAACTTCATGAAGTTTAGGTTTTCCTGATTTAAGATTTTTCCACAAAAGGGGAAGAATTGTGTGGGGGTGTTTTGTGGTGTTTTTTTTTTTTTAATTTTGTTTTGTTTTGGGGATTTTTTTGCCTTTTATTTTTCTATGTGTCACATAAACCCAAGTAGGCCACAGAGACTCTTAAAACGGAAAAACTGGTTATTTCACGCAAAGGCCTTTAGGTTGTAAGCCTTTAAAATCCTTAAAATTGACAGTGGGCTTATGTGGGAAATGGAAAAGAGCTAATGGCTTCATTGTCAAGGTTCCTGGGCTGATGCTGAAGGAGAGAGAGACAAAGACCCTGGAAACATCTCCTGGGACTTTGAGAGGAGGTCGAGAGAGGACCTGTAATTACTATTTCTAAATCTTTGGGCCAGCTGCTAGCATCACATTGATTTGGCCTGGAGTTTGGTTAGGGCCGTGGTCGGCAAACGGCGGCTCGCGAGCCACAGGCGGCTCTTTGGCCCCTTGATTGTGGCTCTTCCACAAAACACCCTGGCCTGGGCGAGTCTATGCTGAAGAAGTGGTATTAGAAGAAGTTTAAGTTTAAAAAAAATTTGGCTCTCCAAAGAAATTTCAGACGTTGATACTGTTGATACTTGGCTCTGTTGACTAATGAGTTTGCCGACCACTGGGTTAGGGGAAGTAAAAGGCAGTGGTGTGTGGAGTTAGCAATGATATATCGGTAGCTGGTAAAAAGTGAGGGAAGTGAAGAGCTTTGTTGATGTTCATTCATTCACTTATTCATCCACCCATTCATTCAATCGATATGTATTGAGACACAGTGTGTTCCGGGCGTTGCTGGGGATAGAGCAGGCAACACTTCAGACCAAAGCTGTTGCCTGAAAGGGACTTGCCTCCCAGTGAATAAAACTAAACTGTTAACAAATAAGGAAAATAATGGCATGTCAGCCCCGATTGGCTTGGCTCAGTGGATAGAGCATCAGCCTTCAGACTCAAGGGTCCCAGGTTCAATTCCGGTCAAGGGCATGTACCTTGGTGGTGGGCACATCCCCAGTAGAGGGTGTGCAGGAGGCAGCTGATCAATGTTTCTCTCTCATTGATGTTTCTAGCTATCCCTCTCCCTTCCTCTCTGTAAAAATTCAGAACCAGAGGGAGAGAGTCATGAAATGGCATCCCCACCACCACCAGCAGGTCTGGGACAGGCCTGGAGCAGGGCGCAGGCCCAGTTACTCCCTGAATCCCAGAGACCCTGGCTTTGCTAGGAAGGCAGAGAACATGAGCAGAGAATTTTCAAAACGCTCTAACCGTTTCTTGCCATGTTCAGCGTTTATTAAGCTTTCCAACTCAAGGCCATGGTGATGGCTTTCCATGATATATATTTTTTTAATTAAAAAATAAAAACAGCCAAAACCAGTTTGGCTCAGTGGATAGAGCCAAAGTCGGTCTGTGGACTGAAAAGTCCCAGGTTCGATTCCGGTCAAGGGCATGTACCTTGGTTGTGGGCACATCCCCAGTAGGGGGTGTTCAGGAGGCAGCTGGTCGATGTTTCTTTTTCATCGATGTTTCTAGCTCTCTATCCCTCTCTGTTAAAAAAAAAAAAATGATAAAACATATTTAAAAAATAAGAAGTTTAAAATGCATGAGGTATCTCATTGACAAAGCTGCACCTGACCGGGCTCGGCGGAGTGTAATCTGTCGTGAGCGGGAGGCTTGAGTGATGGATTAATAATGAATTGACACAGCAAGTGCGGGATGGACATGGGACCCGTCGCATGCGCGCGGGGAGAGCTGGGCAAGGCGAATGAGTCCGTTACCCGGGCTCCCAGCACATTTCTCTCCATTTGTCAGAACAAAACAGAACTCCCAAACGCCCTGTCAGCGATGCCTCTGAAGTGCGACCAGAGCCGTTTGGTCTTTGGAAATTGACCCAGATGAGTCTCATATTTCACAAAACGAGAGACACATGGACAGAACGTGGTCACCTAATGATGTCCCGTCGTCCTGGGCTGATAAGTTCTAACCATCTGCCTCTAACCTTTGCATTTTCTAAGCTACTGTTTATTATGTTAGGAATTTTTTCTGGTCAAAGGTGTTGTTTTTTTTTAATTTCTTTATTGATTAAGGTGTTACATATGTGTCCTTATTCCCTCATTATCCCCCATCCCTCCCACCCATGCTCTCATCTCCCTGGTGTCTGTGTCCATTGGTTAGGCTCATATGCATGCATACAAGTCCTTTGGTTGATCTCTCCCCCTTACCTCCACCCTCCCATCCCCTTCCTCTGAGGTTTGACGGTCTGATTGATGCTTCTCTGTCTCTGTATCTGTTTTTGTTCATCAGTTTATGTTGTTCATTATATTCCACAAATGAGTGAGATCATGCGGTATTTATCTTTCTCTGACTGGCTTATTTCACTTAACATCATGCTCTCCACTTCCATCTATGCTGTTGCAAATGGTAAGAATTCCTTCTTTTTTTATGGCAGCGTAGTATTCCATTATGTAGATGTACCACAGTTTTCTAATCCACTCATCTGCTGATGGGCACTTGGGCTGTTTCCAAGTCTCAGCTATGGTGAATTGTGCTGCTATGAACATAGGGGTGCATATATTCTTTCTGCTTGCTGTTTCTGTTTTCTTGGGATATAGTCCTAGGAGTGGGATCACTGGGTCAAATGGGAGTTCCATTTTTAGTTTTTTGAGGAAACTCCATACTGTTCTCCACAGTGGCTGCACCAGTCTGCATTCGGTAGTTTTTTGTTTGTTTGTTTGATTTTGTTGTTTTGCATCTTTCTCAGGTCAGCAACCATCAGGGAAAATGGGGGTAGTATAATGGTCACCCAGCGGCAGACTGAACTACTGGTCACAATTTCCCCTCCTGGGCATCATGGCTCTTTCACAACCAAGGCCCCCATGGAGGGTGGAGGCTGGAGCTTGTCTGCCCTTCGTCTGGGCTCAACCATGTGTTTTGCTTTGGCCAAAAAAATGTTTGCGTTTGTTCTCTCATTGACATGCCATGGTCCTGGTTACCCGTGGCCCCAGGAGACTGAGAGGCACCTGGAGCAGAGCTGTCCCAGCTCATCTGTGCACGAGCGACCGAGAATAAATGCTTACTTTGTTGTTGTTGTTGTTGTTGTTAATCCTCACCGAGAATATTTGCCTATTGATCTTTTATTTATTTTTATTTTATTATTTTTTATTATTTTTTAAAATATATTTTATTGATTTTTTACAGAGAGAAAGGGAGAGAGATAGAGTTAGAAACATCAATGAGAGAGAAACATTGATCAGCTTGCCTTCTGCTCACCCCCTACTGGGGATGTGCCCGCAACCAAGGTACATGCCCTTGACCAGAATCGAACCCGGGACCCTTTGGTCCACAGGCCGATGCTCTATCCACTGAGCCACACCGGCTAGGGCAGTGCTTACGTTTATATACTGCTGAGCTTCGGGGCAGCATGTCACCTAGAATTATTGTGGCTTCAACTGACAGGTCTGCTCCACATCCTATTTTATTTGCCAAACAACACAACAGAGGACACATGTTCCCGCTGTCGCTGCCATCCTTCTGTAACAGACAGGACATCTTTTAACGGAAAGACAGAGCACGATTTAGAATAAAGACATTCCTTTAAATTGAAATACTTAACTCTGTGAAAGGCACATCACAGATTGCCATCTTTCTCATTGTTTATGGGCCTGTGAGAATGTCATCTGGGGCTTGTAGCAATCTGGGGAGTAACCACAAGTCTTTACCCAGGACAAGAGTCTGGGCACTGGTCCCCAAGGAGGTTTCCCTGGCCTGCAAATGTCTCTGCCTGTATCCTAGGGGAACCATTTTGGTGTAATACATCTTTCATGAAAATTTTCTCTTTTGCCGAAACCGGTTTGGCTCGGTGGATAGAGCATTGGCCTCTGGGTTCAATTCCCATCAAGGGCATGTATCTTGGTTGTGGGCACATCCCCATTAGGGGGTGTGCAAGAGGCAGCTGATCAATGATTCTCTCTCATCGATGTTTCTAGCTCCCTATCCCTCTCTCTTCTCCCCTGTAAAAAATCAACAAAATATATTTAAAATTTTTTTTTTCTCTTTTTAACTCTTCAAAAGGCAAGCAACAACCCTTGCATTTAAAGTGTGCTGCTCCTGCCCGGCTGGTGTGGCTCAGTGGGTGGGCATTGACCTATGAACCAGGAGGTCCTGGTTCGATTCCAGGTTAGGGCACATGTCTGGGTTGCAGGCTCGATCCCCAGTGGGGATGCAGGAGGCAGCCAATCAATGATTCTCTCTGATCATTGATGTTTCTCTCTCTCTCTCCCTCTCCCTTCCCCTCTGAAATCAATAGAAATATTTTAAAAGTATGCTGACAGAATTGGTTTGGCTCAGTGGACAAAGAGTTGGCCTGCGGACTGAAGGATCCTGGGTTCGATTCCGGTCAAGGGCATGTACCTTGGCTGCGGGCACATCCCCAGTGGGGGGTGTGCAGGAGGCAGCTGATGGATGATTCTCTCTCATTGATGTTTCTAACTCTCTATCCCTCTCTGTAAAAAAATCAATAATATATATATATATTAAAAGTATGCTAATCCTGAGAGGGCAGGGTTGCTGAAATAGCCTGATGGGGTCCCAGAAAGGGTGGATGTGAGTGGCTCTCATGGTCAAGTTGTTTCCTTGTAACATTTGGCATTTTTGGCTGCCGACGCCCATGGTGTCTCAGGGCACGGGGTCCTCAATGAGAAACCTCTGGGTCAGCCTGGCTTCAGCGTGTGAGGTTTGTATGTTTTTCCCCACATCGCTTTCCTTCCTCCTCAGCGCCACTGTTTACAAGCAAAATAATCACCCCGAAAATTCAATATCAACTTGCTGGCTGTAGCCCATAAATTACAGCCCAAGAGAAGGAATCTGGCTCTTCTTGTGATAAAGCAGGAAAGTGGCTACGCACACAGGAAATCGTGGTCTGGGGAAAGGGGCAATAAAAGGAATTGAAATGGAGGACCTTCCCCAGACAGGTGGAACGCTAGCTGAGTCCTGCAGACAAGAGCAAAATCCAAAGCTACTGGATGTCGCCAGTCCTACTGGGCAGAGCCTGGTAATTCAGCCCCGGGTCCTGGGTGACCCTGGAAGTGACATGGTGCAGCTGTGGTGGGCTCTGCATTACAAAGTCCTCAGATTCTTTCACTTTTTGCTTCTGAGTTATTATTATTTTAAAATATATTTTATTGATTTTTCACAGAGAGGAAGGGAGAGAGATGGAGCTAGAAACATCGATGGGAGAGAGTCATTGGTCAGCCACCTCCTGCACGCCTCCCACCGGGGATGTACCCGCAACCAAGGTACATGCCCTTGACCGGAATCGAACCCAGGATCCTTCAGTCCGCAGGCCGATGCTCTATCCACTGAGCCAAACCGGTTTCGGTGTATTATTATTTTTAAATAAGCAAACTCTCTCAGCCGGTATGGCTCAGTGGTTGAGCATTGACCTATGAACCAGAAGGTCACAGTTCCATTCCCAGTCAGAGTACAGGCCTGGGTTTTGAGCTCGATCTCCAGTGAGGGTGTGCAGGAGGCATCAATCAATGATTCTCTCATATCCTTGATGTTTCTTTCTCTCTCTCTCCCTCTCCCTTCCTCTCTGAAATCAATAAAAATATTTTTGAAAAGCAAATAAATAAATTAAATAAGCAAACCCTATATACATATGCAAAGCAGTACGTATAAAAACAAGGAACCTGGAATGGGGTCTGTAGTCTAGTTTGCAATATTATACTGACACCCATTTCCCAGTTTTGATATTATATGTAAGGCTGCCAGATTTCGAGAATAAAAATACGAAACCATGAGTTGAATTTGAATTTCAGGTGATCAACAAATAATATTAGGACATACTTCTACCAAAAAGAAATTGCACCAAAACCAGTTTGGCTCAGTGGATAGAGTGTCAGCCTGTGGACTGAAAGGTCCTGGGTTCAATTCCGGTCAAGGGCATGTACCTGGGTTGTGGGCACATACCCAGTGGGAGGTGTGCAGGAGGCAGCTGATCGCTGATTCTCTCTCATTGATGTTTCTAACTATCTCTCTCCTTTCCTTTCTGTAAAAAAATCAATAAAATATATTTTAAAAAAAAGAAAGAAAGAAATTGCTTGCTATTTATCTGACATTCAGACTTCACTGGGATCCTGTATTTTATTGGGCGATCCTCATTAGGCCGCAGTTATTGGCCATGTCACCACAAGTAAACGGATGGGGGAGACTTGGGGCTCCACGGACCTTTTCTGCAGCTTCCTATAAGTCTATGTTTATCTATAAGTCTATTATTTTAAAATATAGAGTTGGTTTTAAAAAAATATATTTTATTGATTTTTTACAGAGAGGAAGAGAGAGGGAGAGAGTGTTAGAAACATCGATGAGAGAGAAACATCCATCAGCTGCCTACTGCACACCCCCCACCGGGGATGTGCCCGCAACCTAGGTACCTGCCCTTGACCGGAATCGAACCTGGGACCTTTCAGTCTGCAAGCCAGTGCTCTATCCACTGAGCCACACCGGCTTCGGCAAAATATAGAGTTTTAACTAACATCCTCCTCTAGCCACCGCACGTAGAGAACTACGAAAATGAGGATACAGCCACCCTCACATAACCTGGAATGAGATGGATTTTCTGCCGCGGTGGCTTATGTGTTTTTCATGGAGCTCCAGTGGCAGAGACATTTCTCTCAATTGTGGGGAAAAGCACGGACGGCAATTGGCACGGATGGATTGCGTGTGGCAGGCTTCTCTCCCCATTCCATTAAAATCCTGATGCCCCTCGTCCGCGGGCAGCTGGGCAGCAAATAGCACTTTCCCTCGGATGCGTTTGGAAGGGAGCTCTCGCTGATGTCCCACGTCCCCGGTGACAAGCTGTTGTGGCTGCCAGCGTGACTGGGCTAAACCCCGTGGCCGAGGATCGGGCAACACAGAAACGCGTGGAGCGGAACTTCTACTTTTCTTTCTTTCTTTCTTTCTTTCTTTTTTTTTTTTTTTTAAATATATATTCCATTGATTTTTTTACAGAGAGGAAGAGAGAGGGACAGAGAGCTACAAACATCGATGAGAGAGAATCATCAACCAGCTGCCTCCTGCACACCCCCAATTGGAATCGAACCTGGGACCTTTCAGTCCGCAGGCTGACGCTCTATCCACTGAGCTAAACCGGTTTGGGCTCTATTTTTTTTAATATATATTCCATTGATTTTTTTTTTTTTTTTGCAGAGAGGAAGAGAGAGGGACAGTGAGCTAGAAACATTGATGAGAGAGAATCATCGACCAGCTGTCTCCTGCACACCCCCTACTGGGGATGTGCCCGCAACCAAGGTACATGCCCTTGACCGGAATCGAACCTGGGACCCTTCAGTCCGAAGGCTGATGTTCTAGGGTAACCTAACGGATTTGGCTCAGTGGATAGGGCGTTGGCCTGTAGACTGAAGGGTCCCAGGTTCGATTCTGGTCAAGGGCATGTACCTCGGTTGCAGGCACATCCCCAGTAGGGAGTGTGCAGGAGGCTGTTGATCAATGTTTCTCTCTCATCGATGTTTCTAACTCTTTATCCCTCTCTCTTTCTCTAATTATTAAAAAAAATTAATAAAATACATTTTTTTAAAAAAATAAAAGAAAATATTTTATTAATTTCAGAGAGGAAGGGAAAGAGAGAGAAACATCAATGGTGCAAGAGAATCATTGATTGGCTGCCTCCTGAACTTTCCCCCTTGGGGACCAGCCCACAACCCAGGCCTGCGTCCTGACTGGGAATCGAACTGTGACCTTCTGGTTCTTAGGTTGAAGCTCAAAGACTGAGTCATGTGACTGGGCTGGTTTCTTTTTTGTGGAACCATTTACTAGTCATGGCGGTCCATGTGTTAGCACCCAAAATGTGGGTTGGATTTGGAAAATGAATTGGGTTTGGTAAAGAGCACTGAAATTTCCTTCCCCAAGCAATGCTGCTTGAACACCTCTCCCATTTTTCTGCCCTAGTAGTCAGAGATGATATTGAAATATTCAACAAACATGAATAATGAATACCAGCTACACCTGTGATACTTTTCTGAATTATTAATTTACATTTTCTAAGGCCATCTCTTTATAGGACAATTCCTAAGTATTTTTTAACAAGGCAATAGATAGTCTGGTTTTTTGAATGTTTAACTTAAAAAAATTAGGATAGTATTTACAGTTTAGCAAATTTCCTTTCAGCTTTACAATTCACTATTGGAAATGTCTTGCTAATTTTTTAGAATTACTATCAAATTTGTAAAATCCTATAAAACTGGCATGAAAAAGTTATCATTTTCATTTATATTTTGAGTCCTAATGATGCCAAATAGTTTTCATTATATATGGGATAGCTTTTCCGTTGTTTTATTGTGAATTCCACTTTATATCCTTGGCCCATTTTTCCCCATTAAATTATTTTTTTATTCTATTGATTTGTAAGACTTAAAAATATACATATATATTAAAAATAGTGACCTTTATGTTTTGCATATGTTACAGGTATTTTTTTTTCTATTTGAGCATTAGCCTTGGGTAAGGTGCTCTCTGCTGTGTAAAATTTTTAATATTTTTAAGTTAAACCTACCAATCTTGCTTTTTTATGGATTCTACTTTTGGCCTCCTTCTTAGTAAGTCCTTCTCTATTGCAAGATTGTAACAATATTGACCAAATAATAGTAGTAGCAATGAGACTAACAATAATAATACTATCATAACTGCTATATATTTTTATTTAGTTCTGGAGTTCCAGTGCATGAAATTTGTGCATAGGAAGGGTGCCAGCTTCTGGGGGGGGGGGGGAGGGAGGGGGGAGGGAGGAGACTCCCTTCCCCCAGGTATCTGCTGCTGCTACCACCACTGCTGTCCTTCCCCCCCCCCCCCACCTTGGTTGAACTCCTGGTAAAACTCCCAGTCAAACTTCTGATCCAGGGGATAATTTGCATATTAGGCTTTTATTATATAGGATGTATTATTTGCCAGAAATCTCACTGAGCACTAAACTTAGGTGATTATATTGAATTCCTAGCCCAGCTACGTAGGTGGTAGTAGTTTCAAAGATCCAGCCTGGCCTGTGTAGCTCAGTGGTTGAGCGCTGACCCATGTATCAGAAGTCACCAGTTCGATTCCCAGTATGGTATGGGCACATACCCAGGTGGTAGGCTCGATTCACAATAGGGGTCATGCAGGAAGCAGCCAATTAATGATTCTCTCTCATTGTTGATGTTTTCATCCCTCTTTCCCTCTCCCTTCTTCTCTGAAATCAATAAAAATATATTGTTTTTTAAATCCCTATGGAAATTTGTTTGACATTAAAATTGGAGTCTTCTCATTCAAGATCAACACTCGGTCTCTTCATTTATTTAGGATTTGTTTCAGGCTTTAAAGTAAAATTTAATACTTTTCTTTATATTAATGTGGCTCGTCTCATAAGGAGAGTTTTTATTGTGTTATGAATGAGGCTTTTAAAAAATATTATATTAAATATTTTGGTTATTATTAGTATATAGTAAAACTTGAATTTTATATGCAGATCTTATATTTGGCAACCTTACTTGACTCTTATCTTTGTTTTCATAATTTTCTAGTTGATTATCTTGCAGTTTCTTGGTGGATTGGTACGGAGTTATAAAATTTATATCAGTCTGCTGCTTACATTTAAAAGAAAATGTACTTTTTAAATTTCACCCAGAGTTGACCTGATTTTCTACTTGCTAATTAACAGCAAAAACATTTAATGAAATGATCAGTCTTATTTGGTCTAATCTAGTAATTTATGTATAGTCTCATTAGAGTATTCTCAGTCTCTCCAGGAAAAACTAACTAACTAACTAACAGCATAGTCCTTCAGCAATCTATCCCTTTCTCTATTTTTTCCCCAAGATGGGGACTGGGTAGATAAGAAAACAGCCTGCTCTTGGGTTGATGGTTCAAATGCGCGTGATATCCTTACTCTGTCTTCTCTGGTGACATCTGTGTCTGTCCTGCTGGGCTCTAGTCTGTCACATGGGGCTGGTGAACTTGCAGCTTATTCTGTTTTACTTGGTCATGTTCCAGAGTGCAGCAGTTATTAACTCAGCCCGCCCAGGCCCCTATCTCTGGGCCCCCATCCTATTAATATGTGTATGTACTTCCCTTCATTCTTGCTGGGCACACCCTGAAGTCTCTGCCTCAAGCTCTGCCTGACCCCTGGCTTGAAGGTCACAGGCCCCCAGGGTCTGAACCTTGAGTACTGATGTGGGCTGCACCAGCACAGCCAAGAGTTCGGTGAGCCTGAGGGCTGGCTGGTGAAGGATGAAGAAAAGACAGACAAAGAGAATAAGCTGGAGCTAGATGGATCTTCTGTGCTTGGCTGAGGCCACAGAACAGATCCAGACTGCAAGCTGATGCTTTATTTTATAGTCAGAGATAAACAAGTTAATTTACAACGTTCTTATAAGTTTCACTTGTTTTGGCAGCACTTGCTGCCCCTCCCTCAGCGCATTAGACCCAGGAAAGATCTAGGGAGCAGTCACAAGATCAAGCTTAATTATGCTTAGTGGGCTGTGCCATCCAAGCTGGGACTTGTTTGCAACTTTGCCAGCAGGTCAGTCCGAGGCTTACCCCTATGACAGCTTCCTACACTGCTGGATGGGAGCTGGTGGTGGCCTGTGAAAGCTAAATGTCAGTGCCTCACTCTGCATGTATCTCCACTTTTCTTCCATGAGTTTGAGTCCCACCTGGTGTGGGGACAACTTATGACATCGATTCCTCAAGAGTTCAGATGGGAACAGGAGATGAGAGAGCCCATCTGTCCCTGGTTTTAGCCTCATTTATCTTACATATCAACCCCTTTCCTTTGTCAGAGGGGACAACATTTGCCTACTTTTCCCTCTTAAATCCCTTTTGTCTCCCAACCCAGAAAAAGAAAAGATTTCTTTGAAATGTGCTCTTCATTGCTGTTTTGTTTGTTTTGCTCATGGTTTTGTGATCATAGAAGTCATGTTGTTGCCGAAACCGGTTTGGCTCAGTGGATAGAACGTTGGCCTGCAAACTGAAAGTTCCCAGGTTCAATTCCAGTCAAGGGCATGTAACCTTGGTTGTGGGCACATCACCAGTAGGGGGCGTGCAAGAGGCAGCTGGTTGGTAATTCTCCCTCATCGATGTTTCTAACTCTATCCCTCCTTCTTCCTCTCTGTAAAAAAATCAATAAAAAAATTAATATATGTATATATATATATATATATATTTTTTTTTTTAAGTCATGTCTTTTCTCCCCCTCCCCCCCCCCCACACACACCACTTCTTTATCCATTCATATGTTGAGGGACACTTAAGTTGTTTCCTTATCTTGGCTTTTGTACACAATGCTGCAATATATTTTCAAATTAATATATTTGTTTTCTTTGAATAAGTACTCAGGAGTGGAATTGCAGGTTCCTGTGGCACTTCTATTTTTAATTTTTTGAGGAACCTCCATACCGTTTTTTTGTAATGGCTGCACCAATTTATAATTCCACCAGCAGTGCACGAAGGTCCCCTTTTCTCCACAGCCTTGCCAATACTTGCTCTTTCTTGTCTTTTGTCTTTTTTATAGTAGCCATTCTGATGGCTGTGTGGGATGTCTCAGTGTGTTTTTTTGGTTTTTTTTTTTTTTTTTTTTACATTTCTCTGGTCATTAGTGATATTGAGGATCTCTTTGTGTGCCTGTTGGCCATTTGTATGACTTCTTTTTAAAAAATATCTATCTGGCCGAAACTGGTTTGGCTCAGTGGATAGAGCGTCGGTCTGTGGACTGAAAGGTCCCAGGTTCGATTCTGGTCAAGGGCATGTACATTGGTTGTGGGCACATCCCCTGTGAGGGGTGTGTGCAAGAGGCAGCTGGTTGATGTTTCTCTCTCATCGATTTTTCTAGCTCTCTATCCCTCTCCCTTTCTCTCTGTGAAAAATCAATAAAAATATATATTAAACAATCTATCTGATCCTTCGCCCATTTTTAAATTGGATTGTATCTTTTTGCTGTTGAATCGTATGAGTTATTTACCCATATATTTTGGGTATGAACCCCTTACCAATGTATGACTTATGAATATATTCTCCCATTTTGTAGGTTGCCTTTTCATTTTGTGGGTGATTTTCTCTGCAGAAGCTTTTGTTTGATGCAGTCCCACTTGTTTATTTTTTGCTTTTGTTGCCTTTGCTTCTGGAGTCAGATAAAAGTCCTTGCCAAGGGGACATCTGTAATACTTTCTACAACGAAGATAAATTAAAAAATATCATTGCCAAGGCTGATGTCAAGGAGCTTACCATTTATGTTTTCTTCCTGGAGTCTTATGATTTCTGATTGTGTTCTGTATTCTTCTTTTCATAAGATTAAATTATGATCTCTATCCCTACCTGTCCCCATTTATTAGGGTAAACATCATGCACTAAATGATTTTCAAAACATTACTCTGGTTATAATATTTAGGAATAATTTTGTCTTTGTTTACTTCTTTTTCTTAGTGCACTGGCCAAGGCTCCTAAGACAATGTTAAATAATAAATTAATAGAAGCCTTACCTTCATTTGACTTTCTGTAAGTTACTTTTAATGTTTCATCATCAGATTTCTGGCAGATATACTTGAGAGAAATCCTTCTGTTTTAGCTTAGTAAGAAGTTTCTTATTTAAAAACAATTTTTAATTGATTTCAGAGAGCAGAAAGGAGAGGGAGATGAGAGAGAATCATTGATCAGCTGCTTCCTACATGCCTCCTATTGGTGATTGATCCAGAAACCTTGGCATGTGCCCTGACTTGGAATCGAATTGTGACCTCCTGGATACCGGCTGCACAAGAATTTTCTTTTTTAATGAGCAATAAGCATTATATCTTAGTAATTTTGATTTCTGTTGCTATCTCATAATTCCTCTACTTTTCATCGATCCAGTAAGTAAGTTGTACTTCTAAATAGTCCAATTGTTCTAGTTGAACATCTATGTTGGCAAACAATGAAAAGGCGTCATGACTGGCCATTTTTAGAGGAGTGTATTGGAAATACAGTGTATTGAGGGTGTTTTTAGGAGCAAAGTAAGAGCAGAATGATGAATGCTCACGAGGGACAGGGATCTGGGCTGCTCTGAGGAGCCGAGCGGCAGGATCGCATGGACATTTGTCTAGACCCGTGGTTGGCAAACCTGCTCGAGAGCCACATGTGGCTCTCTGGCCCCTTGAGTGTGGCTCTTCTACAAAATACCACTGTCTGGGTGAGTCTATTTGGAAGAAGTGGCATTAGAAGTTTAAGTTTATAAAATTGGCTCTCAGAAGAAATTTCAATCGTTATACTGTTGATATTTGGCTCTGTGGACTCATGAGTTTGCCAACCACTGGTCTAGGCCAGCACCTTCACTCTGACTGTTTTCGCTGCCTTAGGACTTTTTTCAAGAACCAGACTTCAGGCTGAGAAATCTGATTGTTCTGGCTTAGGTCCCACTCTATTGTTGAGCAGGAACAGTGCGGACTCTTGGGGTAGAAGAAAAATAAGACCCCTAAAGAAAATGACAGTGTTATTAAGAGTTCCTAGTTGGTGGTGAGAAAGAAGTGTGTCAGGCAGGAATGTCTCTGGCTACCATCAAACATGCTGGATCGAATCGCCAATTTTATTTATTTATTTATTTATTTATTTATTTAAATATATTTTATTGATTTTTTTACAGAGAGGAAGGGAGAGGAGAGCTAGAGAGCTAGAAACGTCGATGAGAGAGAAACATCAACCAGCTGCCTCCTGCACACCCCCTACCGGGGATGTGCCTGCAACCAATGTACATGCCCTTGACTGGAATTGAACCTGGGACCTTTCAGTCCGCAGACCGATGCTCTATCCACTGAGCCAAACCGGTTTTGGCCGAATCGCCAATTTTTAAAATAATTGTATTTATATCGTGCACATATGTTTGTATCTTTGAGGTTGAATTCGTTTGTGTGTGTGTTTGTGCTATTTGAAGTTTTCCATACTTTTTTGGTACCCTTTGTACCTTAATTAATAGAGTAATTCCCCCCCCCCAGATTGATTGATAGAACCTGCCTGCCTAGGTCTGGTATATCATTGTCATGGGCTAAATTATAATGTATTCTACGAATAATGGTATTTTTAGGTTTTCTTGCCTCTTGAGTAAGTTTTGGCTAATTATACATTTATAGGAAATTGTCCATTTCATGCAGATTGTCAAATATATTGTTATAAATCTGTATCTAATTTTTTTTAACCATACTTCAAAAAAAAATTCATTCTAGTTGTATTTCAGGCATATTTCCCATTCTTAATCCTGCTTATTTGGGTTTTCTCTTTCTTCTTAAACAGATCTGTCATAAGCATCTTGGATATTTTAAAGCAACTGCTTTTGCTTTTATCATGTTTTTTAATTAAATGAGTTCATTGCCCTTCCATTATCTTCATTGATCCTCTTCTTTCTTATATGGTTATTTTATTGTAGCAGAATAACACCAATCATAAAATCTTAGAGTTGAAGGGTCCTGATAGGCAGCTAGTATGTTGATTTATAAACCATCGGGTTTCAGGGAGAAGGTTTTACATGAAGGAATTTGGCCATCCTCAGAACATGTGAGAAGCTCTTGGTCTAACCCAACCCCTCTGGCTCCTGGCTCCTCCTCTCATCCTTCCATCAAGTGATTAGGGCCTTGGGAAGGATCTCACCTCCCTAGGTAGCCCATCCAACTTTGCATGATTCTTATGATCGCTTCTTCATATTGATCTGGCATCACATCTACTACTCTATAATTTAATCAATTACAGGCATTGCTTCTTTTCTGGCTACCCAAGTAAAAAGAATCTTAGCATTCATAGATGTAGCATCACCATGATCCTTAAAGGTTCATGAAATGGCCTAAACATAATTTGGTTAAGGCCTTCCCTTGAGTCATGTTTTCTGCAAGGCTGGTCTGTAGGATTGAGCCAAGTAGCTAGTAAGTGGAGCTTTATAAAATGCTTACTGGCATTTACTTTTGATTTCTTTTCTCTTCCTCTTTATGTTTACAGTAACTCTCAGAAAAGGAGTAAATGGCCTTATAAATTACTTTGGATTGGGAGGAATCACATATTTTTTAGCTATTTGTTATTATATTTTACTAGAGGCCTGGTGCACAAATTCATGCACCAGTGGGGGTCCCTCAGCCTGACCCATGGGATTGGGCTGAAACTGGCTCTCCAACATCCCCTGAGGGGTCCCGGATTGTGAGAAGGCAAAGGGCCAGGATGAGGGACCCCACCGGTGCACAATTAGGGCCACGGAGAGACACCGGAGGTTGGCCAGCCGAGGAGGGTTCGAGGGAGGGTTCCAGGGAGTGTCTGGCCCATCTCGTTCAGTCCCAATCAGCCAGACCCCAGCAGCAAGCTGGCCTACCAGTTGGAGCATCTGCCTCCTGGTGATCAGTGTATGTCATAGTGACTGGTCAGCCAGTCAACTGTCTGCCCCCTCATGGTCAGTGCACATCATAGCAAGCGAGTGGTTGAGTGGCCTTAGCATATCATTAGCATATTACACTTTGATTGGTTAAATGGACAACTGGACAACCGGACACTTAGCATATTAGGCTTTTATTATATAGGATGGGAAAATATATGCTCTAGTGGTATTTATATTTTTAGGATATTTGAAGGCCTTGGGAAGTATTCCCAATGAATGCCAATGGTCTACCATATAATCTGCTTTCACGAGGCATTTCTCCAAGGAGCTCTGAGCATTGCTTTAGTGTTTCTTTATTACCGGGAAAAAGGTGGGGAGGGAGATATATATTGAAGCCCAGAAAGATTTTGACATGTCAAAGCCAATAGCATTTCAAGGAAAACTATAGGAATACCAACTGGATTAGCACCACGGAGGGAGGAAGCCAGTTCTGTTGATGGCAATCCCCAAAACAAGTATGTGTGCAAAAAACTAATTTTAGTAACTTTTTCACACAAGAAATCTACTTGCATTATTTTATTTATATTCCCTTTTGATCCAGAACTGATTTGAGGTAGCTTACTAGGCTTTTGAATTACTTGATGATATAGTATGGATAAAAAGGTAGCAATAATATGGGTGGCTTTCTAAAAACCTGTTTTATAAGTAAAAAAAATGAAAAATATATTCAGAGAGACTACCAAAGGATCTCACATTCACCAGGGATCGGGAAACTATAGCCCACAGGCCAAATCCATTTCTGTTTATATATACTATTCAAGGTTTAAAAAAAAAAAAAAAAGTGTGCATGTGTGTGTAGTTTTTTTTTTTTAATGGTTTTAAATTTAAAAGAAACCCAAACTAAAGAAGAATGTTTTTGACACTATAAATTATATAAAATATAAATTTCAGTGTCCATAAGCATAGTTTTACTGGAACATAGCCCTGTTCAATAATTTACATATTGTCTGTGGCTACTTTCATGCCAAAATACCCAAGTGTATGAGTTGAGACAGTTACTGAACAGCATACAGAGTTTGAAATATTATCCATAAACGTTTTCTGCTCCCTGATGGAGGTGATTTAGGAATTACTGCTGCAGGGGGAAGGAGAATTGGGAAGGCCTGGATGGCCGTCCGATGCCCGTCCACCCTGTCAGAGCTTAATTGTATTCTGGGTCATTGTGATGAGGGGGTGGGAGCATGGGAGTCAGGGTTTGGGGGTTTGGTTCAAACAAGAGAGCAGGAGGTGGTGGGGTGGGGATGATGAGGAGTTGGTTCATGAGTGTCAGTCAAGGTCCAGCAATGTGATGCACCTAGGGGACTCCTGGGATGCTGTGGAAGGTCAAGGGCACGTACAGGGGAGAACAAAGAATGAAGAGAGAAATGCTCACGGGAGAGAAGTAAGGGGTGAGGAAGAAAAGAGCTGGATATCGAAGGGAGCCAGTGAGCCTGCCTAAGTTTTCTTATTCACCCCTAATTGCAGATGAGAGGGGCGGTTAGAATAAGGGAGAAGAAATAGGCAATGTTTAAAAATGAGATTTTGTTCCAATCAATATTGGTTTAGACTGGTCATTCAAATGGTCAAATATCATGCAGTCATATGTACACTGACTGGGCAGATTATTATGATCTCTGAATGCATAATAACCTGGCCACTCAGTGTGTGTGTGTACACACACACACACACACACACACATACACACACATAACCTGGCCATTCAGTGTGTGCACACACACACGCATATATATGTTTGTGTATACACACATACATACACATAAATGTATATGTGTGTGTGTGTGCACGCACACACACACACACACACCCCACACACACACTCACACACACACATATAACCTGGCCACTCAGTGTGTGCATGCATGTATGTGTGTATGCATGTGTGTGTGTACACACATATATATAAATATATGTGTGTATGTATGTGTGTATATCTATCTATATATATTTATATACATACACACCACACACACACACACACACACACACACACAACACAGTGGCCAGGTGCATGAATTCGTGCATGGGTGGTGTCTGGCCAGCCTGGCCAGGGAGAGGGGACATGGGCGATTGGCCAGCCTGCCTGCTGGTCGAACTCTTGGTTGAGGGGACAATTTGCATATCAGCCTTTTATTCTATAGGATAGACAATAGTGGCCAGATTACTATGTGTTCAGAGATCATAATAATCTGGCCACTCAGTGTATATTGGCCATAATTTGGGAGGTAATGCTAAAGTATTGAAATGCTTCATAATATTAACATTAGAGATTAAAGGCCCAGCTAGTAATTGTTACTCTCTCCCCCTCGCCCTGGACCATGGAATCCACCAGAGCTATAAACCCCTGGCCTTAAGAGCTAACTTAAGTAACAACAGCCAAGTTAAGAGTCAGGATGGTAAGCCAGCACCCAGTATTTCTGGTGCGGACTGGTGAAAGCTGGTGAGAAGGTGAGGTTTAAGCTGTGGCTTACGTGGGGACCCCCTACCTTGCCCTATACCTGAACGGAAAGTCGGATTTTACTACCTTCAGGTTCCCAGGTACAGGAAGCTGTTACCCAGCCAGAGGTCAGGCAGGCATGCAGGCCATCCCACCCATTAGGTAAGAGCAGTTCATTAACACAAACCTCATTGCAAAGAGAAGTTCAAAGAAGAGACAGACTCTTCTTTCTGACCTCTGTCTGATCTCCCCCAAGGGGTCAGAGTTCACAGAATGACCCATGACACTAGTGAAGGGTCACATCCATACTTGGGTATTTGATCAATTAAATTGGCAACTTCTTCTCCTGTGTGTATTTACAGATTGGGAGGAAGGCAGAGTGAAACAGGGAGAAAGCAGTAGAAAGTTCTTTACAAGAATTATCCCCAAGTTTTGTTGGCTGTAAACTGAAGATGGACTGTGTGACTTTTAAGAAAACATCATGCTTTAAAATTCTATATTTGGCCGAAACCAGTTTGGCTCAGTGGATAGAGTGTCGGTCTGCAAACTGAAAGGTCCTGGGTTTGATTCGGGTCAAGGGCATGTACCTTGGTTGTGAGCACATCCCCAGTGTGGGGTGTGCAGGAGGCGGCTGGTCGATGTTTCTCTCTCATCAATGTTTCTAGTTCTCTATCCTTGTCCCTTCCTCTCTGTGAAAAATCAATAAAAATATATTTTTAAAAATTAAAAATTAAAAACATAAAATTCTATATTTGTAACTTTTACAAATGAAGAAACTACTTCGAAGACTCTCCCTTACTATTCTGCCAAGGATCTTTTCCCAAAATGCGGCTGATTAAAAGCTTGAAACAGACAAATGTGACCCCAAATTATCTCATAAATCTTGCTCTAACGAGCTCTAAAATAGCCTACTACTTCACACGGACTCAGTGATACTGACATGCTGAAATATTTGCAATTCAGAAATCCCAAGGCACTGATTTATCGCGCATTTCATGGATCCCATCCATGGCTGCGGCATCGAGTCGCACACTCTCCATGAACTCCCCTGGGCGGAGTGCCAACCCTCCGAGAGGGACCTTCTGCTGCCAGCTGCTTCCTGAGGAGCAACGGGTTTGGCCCACATTGAGTACCCCAACTTTTAAGACATCCGGGGGAGGCATGAGCCCCAAACACTTAGCTCTGAATGCCAGTCAGGCTTGAATCCACAAGATACATAAAACTATGGCAAACAAACAGTCAAAACTTGTTTGGCTGGGTGGACAAAGCGTCGGCCTGCAGACTGAAGGGTCCCAGGTTCGATTCCGGTCAAGGGCACATACATTGGTTGTGGGCACATCCCCAGTGGGAGGTGTGTAGGAGGCAGCTGATCGATGTTTCTCTCTCATCAATGTTTCTAGCTCTCTATCCCTCTCCCTTCCTCTCAATAAAAAAATCAATAATATATATGTATTTTTAAAAAAATAGTATTTGGCTGCATAAAAAGACAATAACAGAAGCTTAAGTGAGTGAAGAGTGTATTCCTCTCTCCCCTAGTAAACCCTGATGGAGCTAGTTGAGTTTGGAATGGTGGTTCCACAGTCAGGGATGACTAGTCCACAGTTACCAATGGTGTGTGATCATCCTGAGCCCATCATTTCTAACCCCTAGGTCACCTCCTTGTTCAAAACGGCTGCTGGAGCACTGGCCATCATGCCTGCATCCTGTGACAGAAGGGTGTTCTTCCTCGGTGAGTCAGTCTCTTTATGAAGCCTTCCTGGGACACAATCATATTATTTATATGCACATCTCAGTATCAGGATTTAATGAAATGACTTCACTTCAATGCAAGGGAGACTGAGATAAATATATTTTATATCAGAGGATTACGAGTTAGGCGAAATTGGAAAAAGGTTTCTACAGATGAGATCTTACAAGTGAAAACCGACAAATGCTGGGAATAAAAACGTTATTTATTTAAGAAGAAGGATGGGTGATAAAGATCTGGGTTTGAAAGGGAAGGCAGGAATGTTCTGAATCGCTCATGTCTCCTGTTTTCCCAAGCCTAAACCCTTCCTTCTTGACATAAACAAGAAAATTGAGCTTAGCGCTGTATAGCCTTTAGTTTAACTGTAGTTGTTTTTATTGATAAACCGAAATTCTTTGATCCTAGCCAGTGTTGTCCTGCCAATATCCCACTCAAGTGGAGCAGGCAGATGATCTAAGACTGCGGTCGGCAAACCCATTAGTCAACAGAGCCAAATGTCAACAGTGGAACGATTGAAATTTCTTTTAGGAGCCAAAAACTGACTTCTGTGCATGGGCCACGAAGTTTCAATCACATATAGTATTTGAGCCACACTCAAGGGGCCAAAGAGCCGTGCGTGGCTCATGAGCTATAGTTTGCCAACCACTGATCTAAGAAATGACCCCTTATGCCATGTCCCCACTCAGTAGGAAGTCTGCAGTGCCCGCTGTCACTGTGTAAATATGATGAGACTCAGGACCAGAGTTATCCCCAACCCTCTCACTTATTCGGGGAGGGGAGGGGGGTGCACGGGGCTGCGGAGATGCCTTGGTCATAGTGTACATAGAGCTGCCAGCTGGTGATTTTGATTATCAACACACCTCTGCAGATGGCTTGCACTAAATTATTGTCTCCGTCAAGAAAGATGGCGAAAAAGAACTGAAGGTAAGTCCGAAGCCAACCAAAAGACTAACATTCAACACCTTCATTTGCTGATGGTTTTATAGCCAGATTTGAGGGGAAATAACTTACCTTGAGCGTTTTCTCAGGATTAAAAGCTTCTCTGGGGTAGGTGCCGGCCCTGGATGTGACCCTCAAGATCTTTAAGCCTGACCGGTGTGGCTCAGTGGTTGAGCATCAACCTATGAACCAGGAGGTCATAATTTGATTCTCAGTTAGGGTACATGCCTATGTTGCAGGCTCAATCCCCAGTGTGGGACAGCGGATAAATGACCCTCTATCATCGTTGATGTTTCTATTTCTCTCTCTCCCTCTCCCTTCCTCTATGAAATAAATACAAATTTATTTTTTAAATCTTTAAGACAGTTGGTATGAAATCATTTCAAGTGGCTTTCCCCCATGTTCAGTAGTTTAAGGAACTTCCAGTAGTATGTTCCCAATTTCTCTCTCCCATGCTTTGCGCTATTTTTGTCATATTGTCATACACTGTGCTTTTATATGTGGTATAAAAATACAAGACATTGCTATTATTAGTGCTTTAAATAGTTACCTTTTGGAGCAATTAAAGGTATGAAAAATAAAAACCTTAAGTTCATTTATTTCATTTATGATGCTTAATTTCTTTGTGTAAATGCATATTTCTATCTGGTATCATCTGCCTGAATGTTTTATTTTTCTCCCTGAATATTGGGTTTTAATACTTTTGTGATACAGGTCTGTGGGCAATGGGTTCTCTCAATTTTTATTTGCCTGGGAAGGAAAAAAATATCTTGATTTCTCCCTTTTTTGTGAAGGATATTTCCCTTTGATATAGAATTCCTGATCGATAGGTTGTTTTTTCCCTTTTTTAATACTTTAAAGGGATGCTACTCCATTGTCTTCTTATTTGCATGGTTTTCAAGCAAGTTCTGTTGTGATTCTTATCTTTGTTCCTTTTTTTTAATGGAATGTGTCTTTTTTTTTTTTTCTTAGCTTGCCTTCAAGCGTTTCCCCTTATCTTTGGTTTCTAGCATTTTGAATATGATGTATGTGTTTTAAAGAATACTAGAAGCCTGATGCATGATATTTGTGCAAGGGGCTCAGTCCTCACAGCCTCCTTGCTTGCATTGGCCCTTGCAGACCCTGCTTCATCTGGGAGGTTGTCTGGAAGTTTGTTCAGAAGGTCGTTTGGCTGTCTGGTCTAATTAGCATATTACACTTGTATCACAAAGAATATGTATTTGCTTTGGTCTGGTCTGAGCTTCTCGGACCTGTGGTTCGGTGTCTGTTGCTATTTTCAGTTTTGTTAAAGATTCTAGCTTTGTTCTGACCCGTGTCCAGCTGTGTCTGCCCCACGTAGGCAAGTGCCCGGCTTCCATTTTGCCCCAAAGGTTCAGGCCAATTGGTTGCCTTACTGTAAGTCCGGGTTCCTGAGGATGGCATGGAGGGACCTGGAGAGCATCATGCTAAGCGACATAAGCCGGGCAGAGAAAGACAAGTATCACATGATCTCACCTGTATGTGGAATCTAATGAACAAAATTAACTGATGAACAAAATAGATCCAGAGACATGGAAGCATGGGAAAGACTGATGAATCTCAGAGGGAAGGGGGTGGGTGGGAAGAGATTAACCAAAGAATTTACGTGCATGTATGTGTAACCCATGGACATAGACAATAGCGTGCTGAAGGCCTGGCCTGGGGATGGGGGTGATGGAGTCAATAGGGGGGGTGGGGGAGAGGGACATCTTTAAGACTTTCAACAATAAAAATAAAGAAAAATGGCTTTTATAAAAATAAAAGAGGTCATGAACTTATAGTTTATCAGGCTGTTTGTTTTCTATTTTATTTAAAAAAATTATTGATTAATTTCAGAGAAGAAAGAAGAGGCATAGAGAATTAGAAACATCAATAATGATAGAGAATCATGGATCAGCTGCCTCCTGCACGCCCCCCCCTCGCCCCCCACTGGGGATCGAGCCCGCAACCCAGGCATGTGCCCTTGGCCGGAATCGAACCTGGGACCCTTCAGTCCACAGGCCGATGCTCTATCCACTGAGCCAAACCGGCCAGAGCAGGGGCTGCTATTTTATAAAGAAAGATGAGAGGGGGCCTGTCCTAGGAGATGACACTTCAGCAGGGATCGGGAAGGTGGGGACAGTTATTCCAGGTAGAAGTACTAGCGAGTGCAAATATGATGAGGCAGCAAGAACATGGGTGGGTTGGAGGTGGGGGGCGGGAGGGGGGTGAGCCGTGGGGATATGTGGGGACAAACATTCCAGTAGCAAAATATGATGAGGCAGCAAGCTGCTCAGAGGAAAGACTAGGATGTTGGGCTGTGGTGAAGGGGAGGGAGGAGGAAGGTGAGATCGGAAGTGGGGTTAGCTTCTGATGACAATGAGGGGGGTGTTGCATTGGTGCTTAATGCCTGGGAGTGACCCTGGAAGCCCACCCTCCCGGCCTCAGTGTGAGGGTTAACAGCGGAGCAGGAAGGCAGTGGAGATGTTATCGCAGTCGGCGGAGGGCGAAGCAGTGGTGGCTCGGATTGAATTTGCAGTAATGGAGACGCGAGGAGTCGATTCAAGATAAATTCTGAAATTGGTGCTGACAGCACTGGCTGATGGATTGATGTGAGGTGGGAGGGAGGGAAATGGGGGATCGAGGTGGATTCCAGTTTTAGTTTTCTGCCTGAGTGTGAAGGATGGTGCCCTTCTCTGAGATACTGAAGACCAGGAGCTGTGTTCATGCTGGGGGATGGGATAAGGAGATAGTGGGGGTGGTAGGCACTGTCAAAGGCCATTAAATATTCAAGCAAAGATACCCAGTGTCCATTTGGTGCTGGGGCCTGAAAGTCTGTGTCCCCCCCTCAAATTCATATGTTGGAACCCTAACCCCCAAAGATGATGGCGTTAAGGGTGGGGCCTTTGAGAATTGCCTAAGTGATGAGGGTGGGGCCCTCACAAATGGGATTAGTGCCCTTATGAGAGAGGCTCCGGAGAGCTCCCTCGCCTCTCCCACCTCGAGGACTCAGAGAAAAGACAGCAGTCTGAGAGCCGGGGAGAGGGTCTAGGTCAGGTCCTTGATTTTGGACTTCCCAGCCACCAGCCCTAGGAGAAATAAATGTCTATTGTTTATAAACTACCTGCTCTGCCTGGTGCTGCCACTGTGGAGAACAGTATGGAGTTTCCTCAAAAAACTAAAAATGGAACTCCCATTTGACCCAGTGATCCCACTTCTAGGAATATATCCCAAGAAAACAGAAACACCAATCAGAAAGAATATATGCACCCCTATGGTCATAGCAGCACAATTTACAATAGCTGAGATTTGGAAACCGCCTAGGTGCCCATCAGCAGATGAGTGGATTAGAAAACTGTGGTATATCCACACAACGGAATACTACGCTTCGGTAAAAAAAAAAAAAAAAAAAGAAGGAATTCCTATCATTTGCAGCAGCATGGATGGACCTGGAGAGCATGATGCTAAGTCAAATAAGCCAGTCAAAGAAAGAAAAATAGCACATGATCTCACTCACTTATGGAAACTAAAGAACATTATAACCCGATGAACAAAAAGATAGATACAGAGGCAGAGAAGCATCGAACAGACTGTTACGTTACAGCAGAAGGCTGGGGGAAGGGGGAGGAAAGAGATCAACGGAATGACTTGTATGCATGTACACAAGCATGACCAATGGAGGAAAGACACTGGGGGGTGAGAGCATGTCTATGACCAATTTATTAAAATGTTCTATTAGAAATTATTGTTGAGGGTCCATTCATTTCTGATTGTTACATCAAAGCTATTTTTTCCTCCTGGGTTTAAAGCTTTAATTTGAGTCTCTCGGACCCCTGCGGGTGATTTGTCTTTCTCCTGCTTTCCAGCTTTAATTTGATCCTTATGTAGATTTACCTCCTATGGCCCCCCATGTTAGCCCCCATCTTACCATGCTACCCTGTTCATTTGTCCTCTCCGCTGGACTAAGCTGTCTCAGGAGCTGGTTTATTTACCATCAGATCATCAGCTGCTGGCACAGTACGTGATGATTACTGAATGCATTACTGTCATAGCTGTCCGTGTGCCAGTTCTCTTGATTATCAATCATCAATGACAGTCGCTCAATAACTGTGGGCTGGCAATGCGCATTTATCAGTAGGAACAATAACAACCACCCCTGTACCAAATGCATTATATTCACTGCCTCACTTAATCATGGCGGCAATTACACGGAGATAATTAAGATCATTATCTCCATTTTTTGTAGATGAGAAAATGGAGACTTGGAAAGGTCAAATTGACCAATTTCGATATGACCTAGAACCTACTTTTATACGCTCTTGACCACTGTATTTTGGGCATTGTTTTATTTCTGTCCACAAATCCCTCCTTGTGGTGGTGTTCTCTGTAATTGTTGACACAATAGCTTAGACACAGTCGGAAAATGCTTGCTGAATGGAATTGATAGCAAGTTGGGCTCTTGTTTTGTGGGAACTCTAAGTCATTGAAGTATGTCTAATAATGGAGGACATTTGCTAGGCCAAAGTCTGGAGTATATTTTGTTCTAATTTCATTAAAAAAATATATCTCTTTTTTATACTGGGTGGTGTTTACCCTTTCATCTCAGGCCTGTGGTCTTCCAGCTCAAAAGGCCATTTTTTGCCTAAACTGGTTTGGCTCAGTGGATAGAGTGTCGGCCTGCGGGCTGAGGGGTCCCAGGTTCGATTCCGGTCAAGGGCATGTACCTTGGTTGGGGGCACATCCCCAGTGGGGGGAGTGCAGGAGGCAGCTGATTGATGTTTTGCTCTCATCAATGTTTCTAGCTCTCTAGCTCTCTCCCTTCCTCTCTGTAAAAAATCAAATATATATATATATATACACACATATATATATATATATATTTGATTTTTTACATATATATGTGTGTGTGTGTGTATATATATATATATATATATATATTAAAGGTCATTTTTTTTAAGTCGAACAAAAACAATAATAAAATTAAGTCTGCCGTAAACAATTTGTCTACACTTTTTGCTTTTCTCAGGTCATTTTATTCTTAAAACAATCCTATAAACTCAGTACTCTTCCTACCAACCTTCATTAGATGAAGAAATGGAGGCAGACCGGGCTTAGATAGTTTGGCCAAAGCTCTAAAATGAGTGACAGTTGACTTGGGCTCCGAAGACAGCTCTTCAGCTCACCCTCCCTCCTTCCCTGCGGCAACCTGTCCCTGACATCACTTGAAAAACTGTATATTAGGCACCAATATTTAAAAAGTTGCAAATAGACCCCCTCTAAATGACTTACTCATTTGTAGCGTGTGTCTCATAATATCGATCCCTCTAGAATTTTGCACACCTGTTTGCAATAGCCTGCGATAGCCAATGTTATTACTCCGGGGTTAATGCATTCCTTTCCTGCAGTGACAAAACCCGTTTATTTCTTTAAACCCCGCTGGCCTGCCGCCTTCCTCTTTTAGACACCATTAAGTCGGAAGTCAGCACCGAGCAATTTCCTCCAGTTGCCCTGGCCCTTTGATCAGCAGGGCCGTTCCTCTTCAGTGTCTGCTGAGAGGCAAAAAAAAAAAGTATTCCCCAACTTCAGCAGACAGTGGAAAGCTTCCATATTCTGTTTTCTCTGAGGTGTTCACCGCCAACAGGATAAGGCCCAAGAGGCAGAAGGCCTGGGTGAGGTTTTATGACATCTGAGTACAGATGGGAACGTTGCTTCATAGAAAAAGAACGTAACCTGGCCGGGGTGGCTCTGAGGTTGAGCACTGACCTATGAACCAGGAGGTTGTGGTTCAATTCCTGGTTAGGGCACATGCCCAGTGTGGGGTGTGCAGGAGATAGCTGATTAGTGATTCTCATCATTGATGTTTCTCTCTCTCCCTCTCCCTCTCCCTCTCCCTCTCCCTTTCCCTCTCCCTCTCCCTCTCCCTCTCCCTCTCCCGCTCCCTTTCCCTCTCCCTCTCCCTCTCCCTTTCCCTCTTCCTCACCCTGTCCCTCTCTCTCCCTCTTTCCCTTTCCCTCTCCCTATCCCTCTCCCTGTTCCTCTCCCTGTCTCTCTCTCTCTCTCTCTCTCTCTCTCTCTCTCTCTCTCTCTCTCTCTCTCTCCCTTCCTCTCTGAAATCAGTAAAAAAGGAGAACAAGAAAGCATTTGTCTTTGATTGTCACAGAACGCAGGCTGGACCACATGCCGGCGGTTACCTGAGACATCCTGGCTCCTGCTCAGCATCTTTTAAATGCTTTTTTCTGGTGGTTTTCATCTCCTCCATCATATGATCTGTACTTTCTCATCTACAGGAAATTTGCTGAGATGGGAAGATGGGAATGCATGAAGCCAGGAGAAATAATATTGACTACTCCAGGTTATGAACGGGTATATAAAATTCTAGAGGGATTAGATAATATGAGAGACATTCCAAAAAATGTATATGTTATTTAGAGATGGGTCAACTTCCTTAGCCTGTCTAGGTATTGTCCTGAACTTTTCTTCTCTCGGTCCTGAAGAAACGTGTGTGTGCTCCAATAACCAGAAGTCTTATTTCCAGAGCAGTTGGCCAGCTAGCATTCGCCATGGAATAAGTGAGCCATCACCAGGCAGGACAATGTCCTCCAGCCTTTCTGTTTGGAATGCTCTTGTCACCACTTAGGAGCGATTGTGTCCTTTCATGGACACACCCATATTTATTCCCTACCAATGGTTCCCCGGTGTCTTTCTTTAGACAGACTGTATCACCTTGGTCATTATGAAAACTGTAGATGATCAGGTCACATTCCAGATCTACAGAATCAGATTCTCTAAGGTTTGGTTCAAGACTTTACATTTTTAATGGACTCTTCAGGTGAGTTGTTTTAACAGGGTCAGGGCACCAGATTGTGGGCTTGATCCCACATAGAGGGCATGCAGGAGGCAGCTGATCAATGATTTTTCTCTCATCATGGATGTTTCTATCTCTTTCTCTCCCTCTCTGAAATCAATAAAAAAATATTGAAGGGGGAAAAAAAGAATTGGCGGAAAGGGGCAAGGTCAGACTTTGTGAGATGAATGAGAAGGTTGTATAGTTATCCCCCTGAGAGGTGCTGGTGGCTTGAATTGGCTCCTGGCAGTGGAGGTGGTGACAGGTGGTCGGATGCTGGGTCCATTTGGAAGGTGAGGTCACCCAGAGCGGCTGAGAGATTGGATGAGGGTCAAAGCGGAAGGGGAGGAGTCAAGGACGACTGCAACATTTTGGTCTGAGTCATGGGAGGAACCGAGCTGCCATTCACTGTGATGGGGAAGATGGAGGAAAAGCCATTTACTGAGGAGGAGCAGGAGCTGAATTTCAGTCCTGTTATTTGAAGGGTACATACAACATGATCTTGAGAGGGCAGGACAGGACTAACTCCTTACTTCATTTTGTACTGTGTCCTCCATCTTGTGTAACTATGTCACTGTGTAACTGGACCCTAGCCCTCGCCCAACCAATTGGAGTCAGCCAAATCAGTGATCTGAACATCACCTCACCACCCAACCCCAGATCCCTAGAAAACCTTTGTTCTGTAGAAGCTCGCTCTCCATCTTGCCACTGCGCCGGTGTACATGGGACAGAGCTCGGGCTAGCCTGAATAAAGGCTCTTTGCTTTTGCATCGGACTCGGCTCCCTGGTGGTCTTTGGGGATTATGAAATCTGGGCATAACAATCTGGCCACTGGCCATGTCTCTGATGACACCTGGTGACACCTTGGTTGAAGCCCACAGTACTCTGCAGCAGGAGAGAGCCCTGCTGAGCTGTGCTGAGACCCCTGACGCACTGAAACTGGGCCATACTAAGTTGTATTGCTTTAGCTGCCAGGGTTGTGGTTATGCTGTTACACAGCGGTAGCTAACTAATACACTGAGAGTGAGCTGTGATTGGCCTAATTGCCAAAGGATTCCGTTGTCTTTTTTTTAATATATATATATATATATATATATATATATATATTATTGATTTTACACAGAGAGGAGTTGAGAGAGACAGAGTTAGAAACGTCGATGAGAGAGAAACATCGACCAACCACCTCTTGCACACCCCCCACAGGGGATGTGCCCGCAACCAAGGCACATGCCCTTGACTGGAATCAAACCCAGAACCTTTCAGTCCACAGGCCGACACTCTATCCACTGAGCCAAACCGGTCCCGGCAAGGACTCCGTTGTCTTAAAGAGTGATCTCTTTAGCACATTTGAAATATGATTTATTCAAATTAAACCTAACATTGACCAGAATAGCATATTTGCTGGAAAGGGAGGGATGCTTGCCTTAAGATCCACACTTTAGGATTTGCAGGGCTTGTAAAATATATTTTTTTGGGGGGGGGAGGGAAATCCTATGTTACTCATGCTTTCCAGGAGCTTTTTAGGAAGAATGTGTAGGTCTCTGAGGCTTGTTGCTTAATGTGGCCTGTCCCACACTGGCTCAGTTCAAGGGGAGCTAACCCTGGCAAGATGGCCTTGTGGGTGGTCCTGGAGAATTACTTCCACCTGAAAACTCGGGGATATGATGACTCACGGTCTTAGGACATCAAAATGTTTTGTAACACGCATGTGTACATCATTTCTGCAGGTCGGCTGGCATCTGCTGGGCAGTTTATGGGGAGGAAAGGAGTGAAACATTTGGTTGTTTGGAATTCTTGGGAAATCCAATGCTCTTAGCAAAAGAGCTCTGGGGACAAGTGATGTTGGCTGCTGCAGGCTATGGTGTATTTCCAGAGAGGAAGGGCTGCCATTGCACATTCCCAGAGATACCTGGCCTGGCTGGCGAGGTCGCGTTTTAATGTACTTTTCACTACGAACAAGTGATTTTTTTTTTTAATAAAGCATCTAATTAGACCAACAGGCCGTTAGCTATCATAAATCAGTCTAGCTCTCTTGCCTTGATTACAATAAACCATTTATTGATAAGCTTGCAAGTGTACTCCAATCTACTTTTCTATTCACTGATTTTGCCAATATCATTTTTTAGCCAATTTTTATTTTTTCCATAAATCAGTGTCATATTTATCTTCTAACAGAGAAACAACTTTCTAAATGATTTTTTTGGACGGGGACTTAAAATTGTAGCTAAAAACAAGAAATGAGAGGCCTTACCTTGAGCCCAAAGGGAAAGCTCGTGATCACACTGAGTCAGATATCACCTGGGAAGCCCTCTCTTCGCACAGCTCACCTGACTGCAGTGGGGTATCCCTGAACCCCTCCCGGACAGTCAACGGTCATGGCAGCAGTTGAGCCAAATGTTTTTCATTTTTAAAAATATATATATTTTTATTGATTTTTTACAGAGAGGAAGAGAGAGGGATAGAGAGTTAGAAACATTGATGAGAGAGAATCTTTGATCCGCTGCCTCTTGCACACCCCCTACTGGGGATGTGCCCGCAACCAAAGTACATGCCCTTGACCGGAATCGAACCTGGGACCTTTCAGACTGCAGGCCAACGCTCTATCCACTGAGCCAAACCCGTTTCGGCCAAATGTTTTTCATTTTTATGGGGATGCAAAGAATGCTGAGTCATGAGAAAAAAACCTATTGCACTAACATCATGAAGCCCATCATCTCAAAATGAATAACATTCATTTAGAATAAGATGCCTGTACCTGAGAAAGGAAAATCTTGGTTAGATCATACAATGAGAAATACCATTACATAAACAGCTGTTAAAAGCATTTTGCTCTTGTTGGAGAAAGATTAATATCACACGATCTCACTCATTTGTGGAATATAATGAACAGCATAAACTGATAGACAAAAATAGATCCAGAGACAGAGAAGCATCGAATAGACTGTCAAACCTCATAGGGAAGACAGGGGAAGGGGGTAGTGAGAGATCAACCAACAGACTTGTATGTATGCATATTAGCACATCCCATGGACACAGAGAGTAGTGGGGTGAGGGCACTGCTGGGGGCGGGGTAGTGTCTGGGGAAAGGACAATGGGGGGGAAGGGGACATAGGTAAGACTTTAAACAATAAATAATTTTTAAAAAGTATTTTGCCCTTGATTGTGTTGCTCAGTGGGTTGGTCTTTGTCCCATGCCCGAAAGGTTGCCGGTTCGATTCCTGGTCAGGGAGTTTGCGAGGGATTGTGTGCAGGAGGCAACTGGCCAATGTTTCATTCTCACATCAATGTTTCTCTCTCTCTCTTCCTGTCCCTTCCTCTCAAATAAATAAATACATAAATAAATAAATAAATAAATAAATATTCTTGCCCTAACCAGTTTGGCTCAGTGGATAGAGGGTCAGCCTGCAGACTCAAGGGTCCCAGGTTTGATTCTAGTCAATGGCATGTACCTTGGTTGCAGGCACATCCCCAGTAGGAGGTGTGCAGGAGGCAGCTGATTGATGTTTCTCTCTCATCGATGTTTCTAATTCTCTCTCCCTCTCCCTTCCTCTCTGTAAAAAAAAAAATAAAAAAATGAATAAAATATATTAAAAAATAAATAAATAAAAATTCTTAAAAACGCAAAAGTGTTTTGACACCTCTGACAAAGTCAGTGCAGAATTTCTCTCTCGATTTCACTCACCTAATAGGAGACCTTGGGTGAGACCTGCAATCTGTTTTGGGTCTTAAATGACTATCAAACCAAAACCGGTTTGGCCCAGTTTATAGAGCGTCTGCCTGCGGACTGAAACGTCCCAGGTTCGATTCCAGTCAAGAGCATGGACCTTGGTTGCGGGCACATCCCCAGTAGGGGGTGTGCAGGAGGCAGCTGATCGATGATTCTCTCTTGTCAGTGTTTCTAACTCTCTATCCCTCGCTCTTCCTCTCTGTAAAAAAATCAATAAAATATATTTTAAATAAAATGACTATCACGCTTAAAGGAGGCACTATGAAGAGGCGCTATTATACGGTACATTTTCATGTGCTCAACCATCATATTTAAACAGCTGGCTGAGAGACTGGGGCTGACCCGGTTCCTTCTATTACACATGGCTGCAGGCGTGGGCATGAATAATACGCTGGTGTTATTGGTCTCGAGGTGAGCACATTTATAATGACGCTACCTGGGGGGATGTTACCGTAGAAAGGACTTTTGGCAGAATAACTGGGGAAGACATGCTCAGCAAGATGCACAAGGTATATTCAGCAAGCACTGTATCAGTTACAAAAAAATGCAGGGCCCTGTGGGCAGACAGCACTGAACCAGAAAGAGGACTACCTCACACTGGGTAGGGAGCACATCCAGGAGAAGCCCGGCATCCACGGGATCTTTTACCAAGACCCCTCGGCTCAGGAAGTGTGCCGTGTTCTCAGTTTGTTCACTGGGGGACATGAAAGTCTGACTCTTCCAAAAACCAATTGCTCTTGCCCTAGAGCAGTGGTCGGCAAACTCATTAGTCCACAGAGCCAAATATCTCTTTTGAGAGCCACATTTTTTAAACCTAAACTTCTTCTAACGCCACTTCTTCAACATAGACTCGCCCAGGCCATGGTATTTTGTGGAAGAGCCACCCTCAAGGGGCCAAAGAGCTGCGTGTGGCTTGCGAGCCGCAGTTTGCCGACCCCGGCCCTAGATGAATTTTGTCATTATTGATTCAATCCCTAGTGCATGAGTCTGCAGATTAAGGGTCTCAGGTTTGATTAAGGTCAAGGGCACATACTTTGGTTATAGGCTCCTCCCCAGTCCAGGCCCTGGTTGGGGCGCACACAGGAGGCAACCAATGGATGTGTTTCTCTCACATCGATGTTTCTCTTTGTCTTTCCCTCTCTCTTCTGCTCTCTCTAAAATCAATGGGAAAATATCCTTAGGCGAGGATTACAAAAACACAAAATAAAACAAACAAATAAAAAACACCAATTGTTCTTAGGAAGGGTGGGTGTGAGGAGGAGGGGGCCACTGGGGGGGAAAAAACAAACAAAAAGCAAAGGGACATCTAGTACTTTCAACAATAAAGATACATTTTTAAAAATTAAAAACAATTGCTTAAACATCTCATCTTTAAAAAATAAATTTCATAAAACCAGAAGTGATTTCTGAGAGCTGGCTGTTCTGCACAGACATAGAACACTGGCTTAGCCAAGGGAACATGTTCTTTAGAATTTCTTTTCCCTATATGGACCTCGGGAGAGCAATATTGGTGAGTCATCAGCCTGTTTCACATCCTACTCTCGTCTGTAATGTACCCATAACTCACTTTTATTAGTTATTAAAAATCTATTTTAATAATATGCTGGACTGCTGTAAACTCACCACCCAACCCCAGAGCTGGAACACTAATAATTCCCTACATCCTCCAATGAGTTTTTCTTGGTCCCATTGTCCCACCTCCTCATCAACATCTTGAATTTTGTCATTATTGATTCATTCCCTGGTTAAAGATACACAGATATGCCTGTATGAAATAACATTGTTGGTTTCCATTGATTGTAACATTTCCAATTGATTGATGAAAGGTTTTTTTGCTAAATACTACAGGCCCGGTGCACGAATTCATGCGCCAGTGGGGTCCCTCAGCCTAGCCTGGGAGATCGGGCTGAAACCGGCTCTCTGACATCCCTCAAAGGGTCCCAAATTGTGTGAGGGTGCATGATCAGAGCCAGGGAGGGATGCAGGAAGTTAGTCAGCCAGGGAGGGACCATGGGAGGGCTCCAGGGTTTGTCTGGCCTGTATCACTCAGTCCTGATTGGCCAGACCCCAGCAGCAAGCTAACCTACCAATCCAAGCGTATGGCCCCTGATGGTCAGTGCATGTCATAGCAACTGGTTGATTGGTTGACTGCCTCCTGGTGTTTGGTGCATATCATAGCGAGCGGTTGGGCAGTCTTAGCATATGATTAGCATATTATGCTTTAATTGGTTGAGTGGATGACCAGGTGACCAGACACTTAACATATTCGGCTTTTATTATATAGGATAGTCTTCCAGGCACTTGCTCTTTCATTCATTTTACTAAGACCCTTCCAATGTGTTGTAGGTAGCTACTATTCATTCTCACTATGATACAGTATTTTATTGTGTGAACATGCCAGATAAGATAAACCCAGTTTATTCAGAATGTCGTGTCCTTTATACACAATTGGATCTAGTGTGTTAATACATAGTCGTAGGTTCAATGTGCCAGTGGTTCCTTTGTTAGGCTGTCCCCGTCCAATTTTGATATCAAGATTACATTGGCCTAATGGAATGAGTTGGCCTATTGGAACAGTTGAAAAAAAAAGTTCTCTCTTTTTAAAAATGAAACCCTTAGTTTTGAAATCATTGTAAATTCACTTGTAGTTATAAAAAACACAGACCTCATATATTCTTTATCCGGTATTCCTCAAGAGTAACTTTTTGCAAAACACAAATAAATATTGCAACCAAGATGTTGAGATCAATACAGTAAAAAAAGTAACATCTCCATCACCACAGGGATTCCTTGTGCTGCCTTCCGAAAGCCACATTCTCTTCTTCCTCCCCATTCTCCCCGGCCTGAGCCTCTGGCTCAGTTTATGATTGTACCAGTTCAAGAGAGTTATATATATTAAATCACATACTAGGTAACCTTTTGAAATTGGATTTTTTAATATATATATATATTTTTATTGATTTCAGATAGGAAGGGAGAGGGAGAGAGAAACATCAATGATGAGAGAGAATCATTGATTGGCTGCCTCCCCTACCAGGGGATCAAACATGCAACTCAGGCATGTGCCCTTGACTGGAATCCAAGCTGAGATTCTTCAGTCCACAGGCTGACATTCTATCCACTCAACAAGCCAGCTAGCACTGAAATTGGATTTCTTTTTTTTTTTTACTCAATTCCCTGGAGACTCATCCAAGTCATTGCATATTTCAACAGGTTTTTTTCCCCCTTTTTCTTTCTGAGTAACCCTCCACAGTATGGATGTATCACACAGTTCATTGACCCATTGACCCATTGAGAGACATCTGTCTTGTTTTCAGTCTTTTATTATTACGAATAAAGCTGCCATCAGCATCTGTGTGCTGGCTCTCGTGGGAACACAAGTTTTCATATCTCTGGGGTAAATGCTCAGGGGTACCATGGCTGGTAGTTGCATATTAAGTTTTTGAAAAGCTGCTAGAATGTTCACCAGAGTGGCTGCAACATTTTGCATTCTCCTGGACAGTGAATGAATGATGCCTTTTCTCTGTATCCTTGACCGGATTTTGTGTTGTCACTGTTGTTTGTTCTAGTCCCTGTAATAGGGGTGCAGCCATATTTCTGTGTGGTTTTCATTTGCATTGCGCTAATGATTACTGATGTAAAGCATCTTTTTATGGGATTGCCTGCCATTTGTTTATCCTCTTCAATGACATGTCTATTTATGCGTTTTGCCCATTTCCTAATTAGTTTCTGTTTTTAGTGTTGTTTTGAGGGCTCTTTATGTATTCTAAATCTCAGTCATTTGTCGGATTTGTGGTTTGGAAATATATTCTCCTGGTGTGTCGATGCCTTTTTATCATTTTAACGGGATTCTTTGCAGAACAAAAGTTTTGCACAAATACAGTTTTAACAAAGTCCATTGCATCAACCTTTCCTTTTATGGATGCTGTTTCTGATGTGAGGGCTAAGAACTCTTTGCCTAGCCCTAGATCTTGAAAACGTCTCATGATTTTTTTCTTAAAGTTCCAACTTTCTACATGTAGGTTCATGATCCATTTTGAGTTACCTTTTGTATTAGTTTTGAGGTTTAGGTAAATGTTTTCTTTTAAAAAAAAATACATATTTATTGATTTCAGAGGAAAAGGGAGAGGGAGAGAGATATAGAAACATCAATGATGAGAGAGAATCATTGATCAGCTGCCTCCTGCACATCCCCAACTGGGAATTAAACCATAACCTCCTGGTTCATAGGTTGACAATCAATCACTGAGCCACACTGGCCAGAGTTTTTTTTGTGTTTTTTTTTTCTTTTTCTTACGGATATCCAGTTGCTCCAGCACTGTTTGTTGAAAAGGGTGTATTTCCTTCCACGGAAAGAAAGGCTTTACTTCTGGGCTCTGTATTCAGTTGCATTGGCACGTGTCTGTCCCGCTGCCAGCACCACAGTCTTATGAATGTAGCTATGTAACGGTTCTTGAAATTAGGCCCTTGCTTCTTCCCAATGCTTTTTCAAATTTATTTTAGCTACCCTAACTCCCTTACCTTCCCATATAAACGTGGATTAATCTTGCTATAGCTACAAAGCACTTCTGTTGGACTTTGATGGGATCAATATATTTTATTGATATTTTGTTTATTTTTGCTATTAGGAAGTATACAGTCAGTATTTCTTTGAATACTTCTTCCGTCCTGCTCCCTTTCTTCTCTCTTCCTGGACACTGCTGACATCAACGTTAGGCTTTTGTTATATTCCCACAGGTCTCTCCATCTCTATTTTATTTCCGTCACTCTTGAATGCAGCCCAATTTTCCAAGTTCGATAGATTCAGTACCACCGTATCTTTCTTATTAACCAGGGAGCTTGGAAGAAAACCAACTTCCCTAAGGACAATTGGAAACGTTATTTTCACGTTAAGCCCCGTGCACGGATTACGAAATAGAATGCAGAAAGGATGAATTCTGATGGGGAAACCCATAACATGCAGTAAAGCAGTTCAGTCTAGGGCGACATCAGACCTCTCCGTGAGATCCTTTCCCCTGGGCCGACAAGAACCGTGTTGATAGAAGTGGTTGAGAAACACAATTCGATTTCAATAACTCACCATCCCTCACTTGACACTGTAGCTGAGACTGAGTATGGTGATAGTTAAGGGAAATGTCAAACTCCTGGGCACTGACTCCTGAGAGCCACATTCTGCTTTTGGAGCTGCACCTCCTTTCTGCCTAATTGGACTGGACGGGCCCCATTGAGAGGACATGTTGGCTTCCAGACTCTGGCCCATTGCATAACGCACTTCCCAGCATGGATTCTGACGAGCTCCAATCCCTCCAGCCATGTTTGTTTAGAAATATTAGTACAAATATTTGGATTTACCACATAGAAACGTGTGGCTATAGGAGACAAACAGCCTAGCAACTGAAGTGGAGTTTTGACGTAGTTTTAAAAATATATTTTATTGATATTTTACAGAGAGGAAAGGAGAGGGATAGAGAGCCAGAAACATCAATGAGAGAGAAACATCAACCAGCTGCCTCCTGCACACCTCCTACTGGGGATGTGCCTGCAACCAAGGTACATGCCCTTGACCGGAATCAAACCTGAGACCCTTGAGTCCACAGGCCAACGCTCTATCCACTGAGCCAAACCGGATAGGGCAAGTTTTGACATATTTTTCAAGGAGGGAGTAAGAGGGAGGAGGTTTGGTGGCATCTCTGGAGAACACGGCGACTGAAGTATTTCTTTTTTTAAAAAAATATATTTTATTGATTTTTTTTTTTTTTACAGAGAGGAAGGGAGAGGGATGGAGAACTAGAAACATCAATGAGAGAGAATCATCGACCAGCTGCCTCTTGCACACCCCCTACTGAGGATGTGCCCACAACCAAGGTACATGCCCTTGATCCACTGAGCCAAACCAGTTTCGGCAAAATATCTGTATTTCTAGCGCATGCATATGTGAGTGGACTTGTGAGACCTCAGCTGGGTTTGACTCTGGGCCCCGGGTTCCATTTAGATTTGGTCCAGGTATTTCGTTTTTCTGGAGCATGTTGATGAGCCTCGGGTATGTTCTTCTCGTGGTGATGACAGAGTAAAAGGGAATGAGTCTAGTCCTGCAAGTATATCACATCATAGCCCGCAGCTGGAGAAGACATGTAGCCCACCGCCAATCCCAGTGGCAGGGAGATATATTCTTCCCCTAATGGGAGGGGCTGCAAACGCACAGGGCAGCAGCCAGGGGTTCAGGAAGGGATGAAGACCTCTTTCTAGTCAACCTACCACGCAGAGCTTTTCTTGGGGCATGTCAATCAATAATCAAATACACCAGTTTGGCTCCGTGGATAGAGCGTCAGCCTGCGGACTGAAAGGTTCCAGGTTCGATTCCGGTCAAGGGCATGTACCTTGGTTGCGGGAACATCTCCAGTAGGGGGTGTGCAAGAGGCAGCTGATCGATGATTCTCTCTCATCGATGTTTCTAACTCTTTATCCCTCTCCCTTTCTCTCTGTAAAAATTCAAATATATATATATATAAAAAATACACTTTTAATTTGTCACCATGACGTTATAGCAAGTGCATACCCTTTTCTTGTCTGGTATGTCCAGAGATAAGACCTGTTCACTACAGTGTCGTAGTGGCATTCAACAATTCCCTCATTTTATTATTTTTTTTTAAGCAACAGAACCCCCCTTTAAAATAATTTCATGGAGAACCTCGATTTATAAAATGGATAATGCTGGTGCTGCTCTAATGGGAGAAGAGAGAGAAGGGGGGCATTAGGAACAGGGTTTCTAGGTATGCGCAGCTAAATCTGAATTTCAGAGAAACAATGAACCATTTTTTTAAAATATATTTTATTGATTTTTTACAGAGAGGAAGGGAGAGGGATAGAAAGCTAGAAACATCGATGAGAGAAACATCGACCAGCCACCTCCTGCACACCCCCTACCGGGGATGTGCCTGCAACCAAGGGACATGCCCTTGACCAGAATCGAACCTGGGACCTTTCAGTCTGCAGGCCGACACTCTATCCACAGAGCCAAACCGGTTTTGGCATGAACCATTTTTTTTAGTACAAGTCCTATGCGCTCGCTCGCTCTCTCTCTCTCTCTCTCTCTCTCTCTCTCTCTTTCTCGTTCCTTCCTTCCCTCCCTGTTAAATCTGGCTCTGTCGTTAAGAGCACCACATAACTGTGCACCCCTCCTTTGCTACCTGCTACACTGGAATGCCTTGGTGCCCTGGCCTCACACAGGCCATAATATTTGTGTGTGTGTGTGTGTGTGTGTGTGTGTGTGTGTGTGTGTTTTAAATCTATTTTCATTGATTTCAGAGAGGAAGGAAGAGGGATAAAGAGAGAGAAACATCCATGATGAGAGAGAATCACTGATCGGCTGCCTCCTGCACGCCCCACACTGGGGATGAAGCCTGCAACCTGGGCATGTGCCATGACAGGGAATCGAACCCTGACCTTCTGGTTCATAAGTTGATGTCTGACCACGGAGCTATACTAGTTGGGCATTGGTCTCATTCCCTATACTGAAGGGACGTCTGGATGGCAGAAGTCTCTAGAAAACTCGGATGAAAGCCTTGCTGCAGTTAGTTCTGGGGTGGGGACAAGGAGGGATAGAGGGACCCTGGGCTCCCTCCCTCATTTCCAGCCCCATCCCGGCCCAGGCTCCAGCCCCGGGCACCGTGTCCCTTGGTCTCCCCGCTCTCTCTCCATCCAGGAGATAAACAGTGCCCTGGTTTTATTTATCCACTTCAAACAGTAGCTGCAGAGGGAGAAAACAAAAATCCCACTCACGTCTCGGGAATGACAGGAAACTCTAAATCCTTCAGCGAGAGAAGCCTGCACATTAAATGGAAGCATTTGAGCAGCGTAAGGAGATTATAACGAGCTCGAAAATTAAACACAGCAAGACGCAAACCCGCGACGATCATAGGGACTATCGTAACTGGCTCTTTAAATGTGCATTGGGAAAAGCCAAGGTGTTTGTTCTCCTCCGTCTTGCCCTTTAAAACCAGATTTTTATTTTATTTATTTTTATTTATTTATTTATTTTAGTTTTAAGGGCACCAGCCAGCCTGTACTGTCCTTACGGCTGGCTGTGGTGGCTTCTCCTGTGTGCAGACGTCCCTGCAGCACCAGGGCCGCTCTCATGCCATGGACATGACCTTGTTAGGTGGCCCTGAGAACCAGTCTCTGGGAGAAAAGGAGTTGGCCTGCCCACTGCCCACTGCGATTCCGCAGCAGCTCCTCCCCCTTCGGGTGAACAAAAAGCAGAGTCCGGGCTCTGCCACTGGGAGACCAAGGTTGGCCCAGAAACATAACGATTTCATCTCGTAACTTAAGTGAAAGACTCTTAGGAGGCCTTATTGCGTACGCAGCTGAGAACTGCAGTTACAACATTAGAGTCATCGACTTTTTTTTTTTTTTTACCAAAGACTGAAAAATACAGTAAGAGTCTCATGTGTACAGTCTCTTTTTAAAATGTTCAGAGTGTGGCAGAATTATGTGTTCATTGTGGTCATGTGTGTGTTTTAAATATATTTTTATTGATTTCAGAGAGGAAGGGAGACAGAGAGAGAGACAAACTTCACTGTGTGTGTGGATTGCATTTGGCAGAGCAGTCACTGTGTGTGTGTGTGTGTGTGTTGTACTTGGAGCAGTCACTGTGTGTGTGTGTGTGTGTGTGTGTGTGTGTACGTGTGTGTGTGTGTGTGTGTGTGTATTGTACTTGGGGCAGTCACTGTGTGTGTGTGTGTGTGTGTGTGTGTGTGTATTGCACTTGGGGCAGTCACTGTGTGTGTGTGTGTGTGTGTTGCATTTGGCAGGCAGTCACTGGGTGTGTATGTGTGTGTATTGCACTTGGGGCAGTCACTGTGTGTGTGTGTGTCGGGGGTTGCATTTGGGGTAGTCACTGTGTGTATGTGTGTGTGTGTGTGTGTGTGTGTATTGCACTTGGGGCAGTCACTGTGTGTGTGTGTGTGTGTGTGTTGCACTTGGGGCAGTCACTGTGTGTGTGTGTGTGTGTGTGTGTGTGTGAATGTGTGTGTGTGGATTGCACTTGGCGGGCAGTCACTGTGTGTGTGTGTGTGTGTGTGTGTATTGCACTTGGCGGGCAGTCACTGTGTGTGTTTGTGTGTATGTGTGTGTGTGTGTGTGTGTGTGTGTGTGGACTGCACTCAGCGGGACAGTCACCAGGTGTGCTTGTTTGCACTGCTGGTCTGGATGGGGACGTTTCCTCGCTGTGAGCTGCACACCGCTGCTCCGTCCCTGCAGGTCACCTGGCAGCACAGGCCGGCGCTGGTCCATTTAGCGCCGATTAAAAGCCGAACCCTTGAGCGGCACAACTGTTTTCTCTCGCGCCTGGGAAAGGGCTTCTGAGGGGAGCCTGATGCAAAACCTGCAGTTGGAGCTCAAGCTTCTTACACAGCCCCGTGGCCTTAGGCAATCATTGGCTCTCTGAAAATAGCCTGGCTCCCCCAGCTGGTGTGGTTTCAGAGGTTGAGCATCGACTTATGAACCTAGAGGTCACAGTTCAATTCCCAGTCAGGGCACATGTCTGGGATGTGGGCTTGATCCCCAGTGTGGGGCGTGCAGGAGGCAGCCGATCCATGATTCTCTCTCATCATTGATGTTTCTCTCTCTCTCTCCCTCTCCCTTCCTCTCTGAAATCCATAAAAATATTTTTTAAATAATAATAAAATTATATGTTTTTTAAAAAAGAACATCTGAGTTCTTTGAGCGACCACCTTCCATTGTCTAGAAGCCACATGTAGCCAACAGCAGCGACAGACCACAAGGTCACCAGCAGAGAGAGAAGAAAGGCCTGACTGTGTGCCTAGAAAAGCCTGACTGTGTGCCTGCCTGTTGGCATGCTGCGAGGTTGCCCTTCATCAGCAGAAGGGGAACAGAAATCAGTTAGGAAGCTTCGCAAAAGCGATGATTGGATCGCACACAGAGCAGGCCTTCCATGTGGACCAACCGCCGTCACCTCCACCGCCATCACCTCCACTGCCATCACCTCCACCTCCACCGCCATCCGCTGCAGTGAGCGCCTGCCCAACAGCTGGTGTGTGCCAGCTCTGCCCTGGGTGCTGTGCTCACAGGGAGGAGCGGTGACTGGAGGGTCATCCCAGGGTGGTGGGCATGGGCATCAAAGTGTCAGCTCCACTGATACAGATCCCACACCTCTACCAGGGGGACAGTCCTTGGACCTGAACATAGTCCCCTGAAAATCCCTGTGAAATGCAAATGAGTCCATTCTTCTGAAAATCCTTGTAAAATGCAAATGAATGAAAATCCTTGTGGAATGCAAATGTGTCACCTGGGAGTTGAGGGCCAGGCATTAACTCTTTCCTGGGCTGGCAGAATCAGAGCTGTTTTCCCATCCAGCTGGATCTGCATTTCTGCATTCCTGGGCTACTCCTCTGTTTGGTTATTTATCAGGCCTTCCCAGGTGTCCGGCACCATGTGAATAAAACAGACATGAACTCCATGCTCTCAAAACTTGACGTTCTGGCCAAAACCAGTTTGGCTCAGTGGATAGAGCGTCGACCTGCGGACTGAAAGGTCCCAGGTTCGATTCCAGTCAAAGGCATGTACCTTGGTTGCAGGCACATCCCCAGTGGGAAGTGTGCAAGAGGCAGCTGATCGATGATTCTCTCTCATCCTCTCATCGATGTTTCGAGCTCTCTGTCCCTCTCTCTTCCTCTTTGTAAAAAATCAATAAAATATATATTTTTAAAAACCTTGATGTTCTGGTGAGAGGAAAGAGAGAGAAGCAAACCAAGAAATACTTCCATGATGTGTCAGATAGCGAAAAATCAGGCAGAGTGGAGAGATGGGGTGTGGCATGACTGCTATTAATGGGGGCTCTCAGGAAAGAGCTTAAAATATATATATATATATATATATATATATATATATATAATTTTTCACAGAAAGGAAGGGAGAGAGATAGTTAGAAACACTGATGAGAGAGAAACATCGACCAGCTGCCTCTTGCACACTCCCTACTGGGGATGTGCCCGCAACCAAGGTACATGCCCTTGACCAGAATCGAACCTGGGACCTTTCAGTCCACAGACCAACGCTCTATCCACTGAGCCAAATTGGTTTTGGCTCGGGCATCATTCTTTAAAGAAACACAGTATGCTGCCTAATCCCAGAATAAATAGAATATCCAACAGAAAAATATAGATTAAAGGAGGATCCTTTATGTAGACAATAATGATTTACCTGGGACCCTTCAGCCCGCAGGCCAACGCTCTATCCACTGAGCCATACCGGTTTCGGCAGGAAAGAGCTTTTGAATCAGTAAGCATTTGAACGAAGATTGAACAAAATCAAACCAGGAAGTTGTCGGTTCAATTCCCAATCAGGACACACGCCCGGGTTTCGGACTCAGTCCTCCGTAGGGGCATGTAGGAGGCAGTCGATCAATGATTCTCTCACTCTTATTGATGTTTCTCTCCCTCTCCTTTCTTCTCTGAAACCAATTAAAAATGGGGGGAGGGAGTGTGAGGGAGAGAGACAGGCAGCCACCTGGGCAGGAGGACAGGGAATGCCAAGGCCCTGAGGTGGAAGGAGGCCTCTATCCCTGCTCATTTCCTCTATTTCTGTTCACTTCCTCTATCCTTACTCACTTCCTCTATCCCTGCTCACTTCCTCTATCCCTGCTCACTTCTGCTATCCCTGCTCACTTCCTCCATCCCTGCTCACTTCCTCTATCCCTGCTCACTTCCTCTATCCCTGCTCACTTCCTCCATCCCTGCTCACTTCCTCCATCCCTGCTCACTTCCTCCATCCCTGCTCACTCCCTCTATCCCTGCTCACTTCCTCTATCCCTGCTCACTCCCTCTATCCCTGCTCATTTCCTCTATCCCTGCTCACTCCCTCTATCCCTGCTCATTTCCTCTATCCCTGCTCATTTCCTCTATCCCTGCTCACTTCCTCTATCCCTGCTCACTTCCTCTATCCCTGCTCACTTCCTCTATCCCTGCTCACTCCCTCTATCCCTGCTCACTTCCTCTATCCCTGCTCATTTCCTCTATCCCTGCTCACTTCCTCAATCCCTGCTCACTCCCTCTATCCCTGCTCACTTCCTCCATCCCTGCTCACTTCCTCTATCCCTGCTCACTTCCTCTATCCCTGCTCATTTCCTCTATCCCTGCTCACTTCCTCTATCCCTGCTCACTTCCTTTACCCTGCTCATTTCCTCTATCCCTGTTCACTCCCTCTATCCCTGCTCACTTCCTCTATCCCTGCTCACTTCCTCTATCCCTCCTCACTCCCTCTATCCCTGCTCACTTCCTCTATCCCTGCTCACTTCCTCTATCCCTGCTCACTTCCTCTATCCCTGTTCACTCCCTCTATCCCTGCTCACTTCCTCCATCCCTGCTCACTTCCTCTACCCTCCTCACTCCCTCTATCCCTGCTCACTTCCTCCATCCCTGCTCACTCCCACTATCCCTGCTCACTTCCTCTATCCCTGCTCACTCCCTCTATCCCTGCTCAGTTCCTCTATCCCTGCTCACTTCCTCTATCCCTGCTCACTCCCTCTATCCCTGCTCACTTCCTCTATCCCTGCTAACTTCTTCTATCCCTGCTCATTTCCTCTATCTCTGCTCACTTCCTTTACCCTGCTCACTTCCTCCATCCCTGCTCACTTCCTCTACCCTCCTCACTCCCTCTATCCCTGCTCACTTCCTCTATCCCTGCTCACTTCCTCTATCCCTGCTCACTTCCTCTATCCCTGTTCACTCCCTCTATCCCTGCTCACTTCCTCTATCCCTGCTCACTTCCTCCATCCCTGCTCACTTCCTCTACCCTCCTCACTCCCTCTATCCCTGCTCACTTCCTCCATCCCTGCTCACTTCCTCTATCCCTGCTCACTTCCTCTATCCCTGCTCATTTCCTCTATCCCTGCTCACTTCCTCTATCCCTGCTCACTTCCTTTACCCTGCTCATTTCCTCTATCCCTGTTCACTCCCTCTATCCCTGCTCACTTCCTCTATCCCTGCTCACTTCCTCTATCCCTCCTCACTCCCTCTATCCCTGCTCACTTCCTCTATCCCTGCTCACTTCCTCTATCCCTGCTCACTTCCTCTATCCCTGTTCACTCCCTCTATCCCTGCTCACTTCCTCCATCCCTGCTCACTTCCTCTACCCTCCTCACTCCCTCTATCCCTGCTCACTTCCTCCATCCCTGCTCACTCCCACTATCCCTGCTCACTTCCTCTATCCCTGCTCACTCCCTCTATCCCTGCTCAGTTCCTCTATCCCTGCTCAGTTCCTCTATCCCTGCTCACTCCCTCTATCCCTGCTCACTTCCTCTATCCCTGCTCACTTCCTCTATCCCTGTTCACTCCCTCTATCCCTGCTCACTTCCTCCATCCCTGCTCACTTCCTCTACCCTCCTCACTCCCTCTATCCCTGCTCACTTCCTCCATCCCTGCTCACTCCCACTATCCCTGCTCACTTCCTCTATCCCTGCTCACTCCCTCTATCCCTGCTCACTTCCTCTATCCCTGCTAACTTCTTCTATCCCTGCTCATTTCCTCTATCTCTGCTCACTTCCTTTACCCTGCTCACTTCCTCCATCCCTGCTCACTTCCTCTACCCTCCTCACTCCCTCTATCCCTGCTCACTTCCTCTATCCCTGCTCACTTCCTCTATCCCTGCTCACTTCCTCTATCCCTGTTCACTCCCTCTATCCCTGCTCACTTCCTCTATCCCTGCTCACTTCCTCCATCCCTGCTCACTTCCTCTACCCTCCTCACTCCCTCTATCCCTGCTCACTTCCTCCATCCCTGCTCACTTCCTCTATCCCTGCTCACTTCCTCTATCCCTGCTCATTTCCTCTATCCCTGCTCACTTCCTCTATCCCTGCTCACTTCCTTTACCCTGCTCATTTCCTCTATCCCTCTTCACTCCCTCTATCCCTGCTCACTTCCTCTATCCCTGCTCACTTCCTCTATCCCTCCTCACTCCCTCTATCCCTGCTCACTTCCTCTATCCCTGCTCACTTCCTCTATCCCTGCTCACTTCCTCTATCCCTGTTCACTCCCTCTATCCCTGCTCACTTCCTCCATCCCTGCTCACTTCCTCTACCCTCCTCACTCCCTCTATCCCTGCTCACTTCCTCCATCCCTGCTCACTCCCACTATCCCTGCTCACTTCCTCTATCCCTGCTCACTCCCTCTATCCCTGCTCAGTTCCTCTATCCCTGCTCATTTCCTCTATCCCTGTTCACTCCCTCTATCCCTGCTCACTTCCTCTATCCCTGCTCACTTCCTCTATCCCTGTTCACTCCCTCTATCCCTGCTCACTTCCTCCATCCCTGCTCACTTCCTCTACCCTCCTCACTCCCTCTATCCCTGCTCACTTCCTCCATCCCTGCTCACTCCCACTATCCCTGCTCACTTCCTCTATCCCTGCTCACTCCCTCTATCCCTGCTCAGTTCCTCTATCCCTGCTCACTTCCTCTATCCCTGCTCACTCCCTCTATCCCTGCTCACTTCCTCTATCCCTGCTAACTTCTTCTATCCCTGCTCATTTCCTCTATCTCTGCTCACTTCCTTTACCCTGCTCACTTCCTCCATCCCTGCTCACTTCCTCTACCCTCCTCACTCCCTCTATCCCTGCTCACTTCCTCTATCCCTGCTCACTTCCTCTATCCCTGCTCACTTCCTCTATCCCTGTTCACTCCCTCTATCCCTGCTCACTTCCTCTATCCCTGCTCACTTCCTCTATCCCTGTTCACTCCCTCTATCCCTGCTCACTTCCTCTATCCCTGCTCACTTCCTCCATCCCTGCTCACTTCCTCTATCCCTGCTCACTTCCTCTATCCCTCCTCACTCCCTCTATCCCTGCTCACTTCCTCTATCCCTGCTCACTTCCTCTATCCCTGCTCACTTCCTTTACCCTGCTCATTTCCTCTATCCCTGCTCATTTCCTCTATCCCTGCTCATTTCCTCTATCCCTGCTCATTTCCTCTATTTCTGCTCATTCCTGGTAGCTTCTGGAAGCTGAGCCTGCAGCAGACACTTAGAAAGCTGGCCAGAAAGAGGCCTCCCTATAAGGGGAGAGGCTGGGAGAAAAGGAGAAAAGCAATTACAGCCTTTGATTAGGAAAGCGCACTCACCAGAGAATTCTGCTTAAACATTCCAGCCCCGTCTCCCTGTGCCTTCCCCAGCGGCAGGTTCTGGATCAATAGCAGAAGTGTGTGCGGTCCATCCCTCTGAGCGGCTGGACCCGGGTGGCGGCCAGGGCTTTGCTTTAGCCTTGCTGTGGTCTGTTATTCCTTTTCTGAGACATTTCCCGCTAACCTGGAGCTCAGGTCTGTGAGTCAGTTAAGAACATGCACTCTAGCCCGGCTGGCGTGGCTCAGTGGTTGAGTGTCGACCTGTGAACTGGGAGGACACAGTTCAATTCCTGGTCAGGGCACATGCCCGGGTTGTGGGCTTGGTCCTCAGTAGGGGTGAGCAGGAGGCAGCGGATCCATGATTCTCATCATTAATGTTCCTATTTCTCTCTCCCTCCACTTTCTCCTCTGAAATCAATGAAAAAAAATATTTTTTAAAAAAAGTAACCTAGATTTAATAACTAGTCCTCCCTTTCCTCCTAGGATTTCATTCTTTTTTTTTTCAAAATATATTTTATTGATTTTCTACAGAGAGGAAGAGAGAGGGATAGAGAGTCAGAAACATCGATGAGAGAGAAACATCGACCAGCTGCCTCCTGCACACCCCACCTGGGATGTGCCCACAACCAAAGTACATGCCCTTGACCGGAATCGAACCTGAGACCCTTCAGTCCGCAGACCGAAGCTCTATCTACTGAGCCAAACCGGTTTTGGCTAGGATTTCATTCTTGACTGTGTCCAGGTGCTAAGAGCTTGCCAGTCACATGGGTTCCCAGGGCCCTGGGTGGGTGATTGGGACAGTGACAGCTCTGAGCAGGAGCCTCTGTGACCTGCTGGGAGCACTCCGTGTGGGGCAGAAGCAGCGCTGATGGGAAAGGGTGTTGTGACATCTGTGAAGAGCTAATGATCATTATTTCGTGTTCTCGTCGGGGAAAGCTACAATAATGAGCTTGACACATGTCATTGTCCTGGACAAGTGTTTTCACTGAAGCGAATGCCGTTTGCTACCTGCATGTGTTCGTTCAGCAAACATTATGTGTCTGCTGTGTTCCGCTGCTCAGACACGGGGCGAGTGGGGCGGAGGCCAGACCCCTGCCCTCACGGGTCTCACCGGTACAGGAACAAAGACAGAAATGAAAACCAACAGGACGCTATTGAGTGCAGTAGCCGAGCTGTAATCTGCAGTGAGCTAGTCCTCTCTGAACAAGTCTCAAAAAAAACTCCTGATTTTAGCCATAGCTGGTTTGGCTCAGTGGATAAAGCATCGGCCTGCAGACTGAAGGGTCCCAGGTTTGATTCTGGTCAAGGGCACATGCCTGGGTTGCAGCTTCATCCCCAATAGGAGCGTGCAGGAGGCAGCTGACCCATGATTCTTTCTCATCATTGATGTTTCTCTCTCTCTCTCTCTCCACTCCCTTCCTCTCTGAAAACAATAAAAATACATTAAAAAAAACAAAACAAAACAAAATATGGTTTTATGCCCATGAGCCTACTGAGGGCCTAGGGCTGGGGAGGGTGTGTGGGGGCTGGAAGGGGTCAGTGGGAGAAAAAGGACATCTGTAGTACATTCAACAATAAATATTTTTAAAGTAGATTAAATGGAAAGAATCCAGACATTTTGTATAGTGTAGCATGGAGATAAGACAAAATGGCACAAAAAGGGAAGACTGATGATGGTGTGAGGAAAGAAGAGATAGAGAAGAGGGGGAGGAAAGGGAAACAGAGAGATGAATTAGGAACTGGAAGGAATGTTTGCCAGAGAGCATGTCCTACAGTTCCGAAGTGTTTGAGTTCCTGCATCTGATCATTTATTCTTTCCTCCTTCTGGAATATTCATTAGCTCATTAACCATGAGCTACATGGTTAACCCTACTGAGTTACCTTGGAGATAGTGCTAGGACATGAAAACAGACAATGCTTAGCAGCTGGAAATGCAGAACAAGATAGAAGGTTGGAATAAGGAAGGGACTAGGAAATGATAGACATGGAGGGGGAAGTAAAAACTCAAGAGACTACTTCCCAAAAGCAGAGGAGATGAGGGGAAAGCCAGACCCTGAACCTTGGATCACGTGCAAAATTGAGAACCAGGAAGAGAAGGAGGAGAGTGGGCGTGGCTGAGAGGTCCCCAGACACCAAAGCAAAATAGATTATAGGAGAGAAGGAGTGGCTGACGGTGTGGACTATTGTAAAGGTCAGGCAGGATAAGGGCTGTGGACACATAAATCTGTCTTGCTCAGATTAACCTTCAATATTTTAATCATGAGATGATCTTTCTAGAGGGCAGTGTGGCCGTATGCATCCAGGGTTTGTAAAATGTCTCTGTCCTCTGACTCGGCATTTCTACTTCCAGGCATGTCTCCTTAGCAAATAGTCAAAGCCGGCCAGTGTGGCTCAGTGGTTGAGCACCAACCTATGAACCAGGAGGTCAAGTTCGATTCTCTGTCAGGACACAAGCCCGGGTTGCAGGCTTGATCCCAGTATTTATTAAGTTCTTAATTTCAATTGTTATGTGTTTCTATTGTAGAATTTCCACTTGATTCTTTTCCTTCATTTCTAATTATCTTCTGAAGCTCAGTATCTTGTCATCTAGTTTGCCGAACACATGGATCAAAATTAGTTGAAAGTCTGTCTGATAACGCCATGTGTTTTTCCAATAGTTTTCATTTATTTGGTCCAATCTTATGATATGTATGGTAATTTTTATTTTTAGTCTTTATTTTATTATTTTTTAAAAGTACATTTTATTGATTTTTTACAGAGAGGAAGGGAGAGAGATAGAGAGCTAGAAACATCGATGAGAGAGAAACATTTATCAGCTGCCTCCTGCACACACCCCACTGGGGATGTGCCCACAACAAAGTACATACCCTTGACTGGAATCAAACCTGGGACCTTTCAGTCCACAGGCCGATGCCCTATCCACTGAGCCAAACTGGTTTGGGCTGTATGGTAATTTTTAAATGTTGTCATATTGTATGTGAACAAGGATACAGATCCCTCCTACTTTCTTCTTGAAATAAGTATTGATTTTCTGCTGAAAGGCAGTTAGAGGAAGGCCAGATTACCTGGATGTAATCAGACATTTGGAAGGTAAGATTGGCTCATAATCTGCATGATGATTAGCTTTCTCTCTAAGACGTAGCTATTCCCGTGTCTCGGCTGAAGGTCTAGGGTGTCTACTGGGACTCCTCTTCCTCAGAGGCTTCTGAACTCCAGCTTTCACTTCTCCAGCCCTCTAAGAACACAGGAGACTCAAATGGACTCAGTCCTTCCCGTTGTTATTAAGCCACATCCTGGTTGGCCTTTTGGCATCACACTCCTCACAACATAAGCAATGCCAAAAGGCTCTAGCTGGTTTGGCTCAGTGGATAGAGCATTGGCCTGAAGACTGAAGGGTCCCAGGTTTGATTCCAGTTAAGGACATATGCCTGGGTTGTGGGCTCCATCCCCAGTGGGGGACATGCAGGAGGCAGCCGATCGATGATTCTCTCTCATTATTGATGTTTCTCTCCCTCTCCTTCTCTTCTTTCCTCTCTGACATCAATAAATGTAGGAAGAGACTGAAGACAGTGTGTTGACTCAAAGGTGAGAGGACAGATTCCCAAGAAGTCATAAATGCTCAACAATATAAAATACTACTGAAAGGCGTGGGTAGATGAGGAAAGACAGGTGGCCACTGGATTTGGCAACATCAGACTCCCTGGAGACTTCCTGAAGCACTATTTTAGTTGAATGGTGGCATCAGAAACCAGACTGGAAGGAGTTGAAGAATGAATAGAAAGTAAATAAATAGAGACTTAGGTTTTTGTCAGCTACTTCAAGAAGTTTTGTTGAGAAGATCAGCAGGAAGTCGAGGTTTGATTTGAAAATGATGAGTCTGGCCGAAATTGGTTTGGCTCAGTGGGTAGAGCGTCAGCCTGCGGACTGAAAGGTCCTAGGTTCGATTCCAGTCAAGGGCATGTACCTTGGTTGCGGGCACATCCCCGGTAGGGGTGTGCAGGAGGCAACTGATCGATGTCTCTCTCTCATCGATGTTTCTAACTCTCTATCCTTCTTCTTCCTCTCTATAAAAAAAATCAATAAAAATATATTTTTAAAAAAAGAAAAGAAAATGATGAATCTGTAAACAAAGTATAAAGACTCAGCAATCTCTTGTCCTTGCACTGGAGCTTCTGAAGTACATGGAGCTGTTGAAAGTTTTGTTTGTTTGTTTGTTTGTTTGTTTTTGAACAGAATCCAAGAGCCTATTGATTGGGATTCACTTTTTATGTTTCAGAATCTTTATTTTAAAACCACTGGGAGCAAGCAAATGGCGGTAAAAACCGGGGCTTTCATCTTGATTAAACATGGACAAAAGCAAAAACATGTCATTTAAAAGCATGCTGAGTGTGCAGGAAGATCGTTTTATGGCTAAACTATGTAATGTAACAGACAGTGGAGAATTTAATGTGCCAGTGAGCAAGGTTTCCTGGAAGTAATCTATCATTTACATAGAAATGTGTGACTGTCAGTGGCCGGGCTCAGGAAGGGAATAGATGAGCATGAAAAGTATGCTTGTCCCATGGCGGTCACAGCCCCCAGAGGGTCAAGGTCACCTGTCAGGTCCGTGTGAAGAAATCCCCCTCCTCTGGATAACACACAAGTCAGCACAAATCTCAGCCTCCCCAGGAAACAGTTTCTGATTCTTTTTATACCAGATGCCTATAGAAACTGGTGTTTCCCACAGAATGTTGTCTTTATCTCCTCGGATCCTTTATCAAACTGTATTGAAATCATATGTCTTCATTTCTGACCCTGCGGTGAGGCCAAATATTGATTCTTGTTTCCTATTTTGTCTTTAGCATTGCATGTGGCAGATATTCAGGAAATATTTATGGATAAAATAAAGGTAGGAATAAAAATGTGTGTGTGTGTGTGTGTGTGTGTGTGTGTGCATGCATGCATATCCATATATACTAGTACACACACAGGTATCAAGAACATATAACATTGAGGGAGGAATCAAATGTGTAATTAAACATGACTGATGGCCCAGCTAGATGTGGCTCAGTGGTTGAGTGTTGACCTAGGAACCAGGAGGTCACGGTTCGATTCCAGGTCAGGGCACATGCCCAGGATGCAGACTCAATCCCCAGTAGGGGGCGTGCGGGAGGCAGCTGATCAGTGATTCTCTCTCATTGTTGATGTTTCTATCTCTCTCTCCCTCTTCCTTCTTCTCTGAAATCAATAAAAATATATATTTTAAAAAAAGGAAAATAAGACTTGTGTAATACTTTACACAATAAAGAATTTAAATTAAAACAAAGAAGAAGGACAGATGCTGTGAGTTGAGAGGGAGGTGATGCTATCGAAGGCTGGCTGATCTGAGAAGCTTCCTGAAAGGAACTGGAGGCATTGGTGGGCCTCCAAGGATGAGTGGTGGGACTTTGACTAAGGGTTCATTAACAGTTTCATGTAATCAGATGTGCTTCCTACATATAATCACATATATTACTCTAATGATTAGGCAAGACACAGAAAGGCTCCGTTTAGGGTGGGAACTGGGCTAAAAGTCAATCCCGGACCTCTGCCTTTGACTGTGCCTGTCGGGTCATCCCTTGGGAGTATCACCTTTGACTCTGAGCTTTCCTCATCTCCCTGATTGCCTGTCACCCACATTGGACAGCACAGATCCTTGAGTTTTCCTGCAAGCATTTGCCAGGCCATCGCATCCACACCCTTCAGCTGCCTGCGTGTTGTGCTAGCTGCAGCTTTTGCCCAAAAGAGGATTTTATTCATCTCACCACCAGTGTGCTCTATTATCCCCACTCGGTCATTGTATTGCTCCTGGAAAAAGAAAACCAATCTGATAGCATAGAAAAAAAGGCTCTAAATACCGCGTAATTACCGCGTATTCTTTCTGCCTCTCCATATTACTGAACAGAGAGAAAAGGCATCTCGCAAATAAATGATGATGATGATGCCTGTTAATAAATAACAGTCCCAGCGACGTAACTGCTGCCTGGAGGCTTGGGAGAGGCAGAATGCCTCTGCGGATCATGTGCACACACCAGATGTGCGCCTGGCTCAGCTGCGGGAGGTGGGAAAGGGAAGCTGGCCAGGGACGTGGTTTTGAAAGAGAAGCATTTTGTACACGACCCTGAGTTGAAGCCGGGGACGTGGGACCAGGGGGGTGGGAGATTTAGACTGGACCCTGCACTGAGAGAAACTCTTCCTTCTTGGAGGAAATGAATCACATGATAAACAAATGAGGGCAGCTTCCTAGACAATGAGTTGCCAGGACTATCATACAAAGTATATTAATTAGCATGCTTTTTTCTTCTCCATTCCTATTGGCCAGGCTTAATATAGCAACGTGATTATGGGAGACCATTAATGAGTACATTCTGGCTAGTATTTTAGCAGCAAGTAGAGGGGGAAATGCAGAGAGGAAGGCCTGACTATGTCCTGTTTGTGTTCCTGAGACACAGCCGGGGTCCCAGAATGAGCCCAGAATGGGGAGGGTTTGGGGATGAACTAAAATCAACTCCCATGACTGGCCAGTGTGGCTCAGTGGTTGAGCACCAACCTTATGAACCAGGAGGTCATGGTTTGAATCCCACTCAGGGCACGTGCCCAGGTTGTGGGCTCGATGGATCCCCAGTGTGGGGCATACAGGAGGCAGCCAATCTATGATTCTCTCTCGTCATTGATGTCTCTCCCTTTTCCTTCCTCTCTGAAATCAATACAAATCTATTTTTAAAAAATACAATAAAACCAGTGCCCACTTTGTGAACCATCAGTCTAGTGGACACCATGCAAGGCAAGGGTCAGGAGGAGGAGTGAAGCCGGGTCTAGTTCTGGCCTTACCCCAGAGTGGAGTGCCTGGTAGTCCCCTGTACTTAACTTCTCTACAGATTTGTCTATAATTACCTCCTGGCTTCATAGAGGTGCAGGAAAGATAATATTCAGCAAAACTTGAGAAGCCAAAGTATAATAAGTCAGGTGGAGCCGCTATTGTGATTGCGTCCACTCAGCAGCCAACCATTTAAGGTCTGAAACAAGGTCAGTTGAGGCAAAATCCAGTCGTTGTATGCGAGCCAACACATCTTGGCAATTAGGGTCAGAAGAAGCAAACACTTTGCAAAGCGAAAGCTCATTTATTAATGCATTGATTTAAGACAAAATGCCAATAGTTCCTTGCATGTGTGTGGCCTGAGGTAAAGGAATCTGTCCTGCTTTAAAATTTCCACTCATTCAGTAATGCCTTCCTTCTATGGCTCTTGTTTGGTGCCCACCCTTTGTGCACAAGTCTGTTTCATTCGTTTATTTTATTTTTAAAATATATTTTTATTGATTCCAGATAGGAGGGAAGAGGGAGAGAGAGATAGAAACATCAATGATGACAGAGAGTCATTGATTGGCTGCCTCCTCCACGCCCCACCCTGGAGATCGATCCTGCAACCCGGGCATGTGCCCTGACCCAGAATCAAACCATGACTTTCCGGTTCATAGGTCGAAGCTCAATCACAGAGTATACCAGCTGACTATTCATTTATCTCCAAGTAAACACAGCTGAAAGGACTTCCCACCAGGGAGGAGAGCAGACCTGGGGGATTTGGTGGATGGAGTGGAGAGATGACTACTATGGCAATTGCTTTGAATCCTCTGACCTTGACCTTGAGCTTGGACTACTACACAGGCCCCTATCAGCTTTCAAGTGGCCCCTTGGCGATTGATGCCAAACAGTGGCAGTCTCCGTCCAGCTAAGGCATGCACGGCAGGTGGATGATTTCTGGCTGTGAACGGATGCTGTGGTCCAATGGGGATCAGGTACCAACTTGATGATGCTCAGGCGTGCACCTGGAGCCGCCTCTCTCCTGCTGACCTCCTGAGCTCGGCGTTTTTTCTCCGAGGAGGACGCTGTCCAGATGGCAGGTTTTAAAGAACCAAGCCCAGCACCTGAGTCAGCCCTGCTTTAGGCTCCAAATGCGTGGGCCTCTCGCAGACGCTGAGGTGAGGAGCTTAGCAGCTGTTGGCGTGGGTCTATCAAGGTCTGACCTGCTGGGACGTGAAGAAGGACAAAAAAGAGGACTTGGCTTCCTGTAACTCGAGGGAAACCTTTCTGCTTGCTCAGACTTGGAAGAAGAGTTAGAGGTTATTTTAGGGGGTCCCCCTGAGCCCCCAGAGTCCAAATTAAATAACTGGGCCTGCAGCTGTTATTTTTGGATAAGCTTCCACTCACAGAATTGCCTCCTCTTCAGATTGGGCTCGGAGAACATCCTAGATTTGCTTTGAAAAGATTGAAATGGCCAATACCAGTTTGGCTCAGTGGATAGAGCATCGGCCTGTAGACTGAAGGGTCCCAGGTTCGATTCCGGTCAAGGGCATGTACCTTGGTTGCGGGCACAACCAAAGCATTTCAATCTTTTGTGTGTATATGGGTGTGTGTGTGTAAATATATATATATGTATATATATGTGTGTGTGTGTGTATGTGTGTAAACATATATATATATATATATATATTTACACAATACACACACACACACATATATATATACATATATATATATATATATATGATTGAAATGCTTTGGTTACCACAGAAGTGGGAGGCTTAACCCCACTGGCAACTCCAATTCATGAGTCCAATCAATCCCTCAGCGAGAACACTGGCATTGCTCCACGCCAGGCAGGAAACTGCTAGAGGTAGCACAGTTACGGAAGGAGGTGACCAGTGATGTGATGGGGGAAGCAAAGGGACTGTCTCAAGTTCAAAGAAAGGGGCTTTCATCCAAGCTGGGTCTGCAAAAAGGTTTCCCAAAAAACGTGACCTGTGACCTGTGAGCTGGTGCTGGGAGAAAAGAGGCAATGGGAGGAGAGACTGGTGGGGCAGAGGGAGGAGGCCGTGTGCATGCTCAGGGTTAAGTCTTCGATTTGCACAACAAGCCTCCACTTGCCATGTGATGAGGGTACCTAAGACCTTTTCCTCCCTCTTCCCATCGCCTCTGGAGGCTCAGACCTTGAGGGCTGACAGCATGCAAGGTGTGTAGTGAGTTGGTTTTAAGACATACTTCTGCCAGCGAGAGGAGGGCTCTTTAGTCTTCTGATTCTACTATCTTTTGTAACCTTGAATATGTCTGCATCTCGGACATATTTGTGTTCCAGAGCCATTTGCGTTCCACTCAAGGAAAATCTGGGCTTCCGGGCAACTCAGAAGAAAGCTTTGGGTATTAGATATGCTGAGTTGGGTGGAAGTGTAGAGAAAAGAGTGCTTCACAAGATGTCAGAAGATTAGAATTTAAATCCTGGCCCAGCCAGCCAGTGGAGCTCAGTGATGAGTATCAACCTATGAACCAGGAGGTCAAGGTTTGATTCCTGGAGACGTGCAGGAGGCAGCTGATTGATGATTCCCTCTCATCATTGATGTTTTCATCTCTCTCTCCCTCTCCTTTCCTCTCTGAAATCAATAAAAATATATTTTTAAAAAGAATGTAAATCTTTTTTACATTCTGACAATTACTACCATTTAATTTTCCCATGGTGCTTGCTATCTACACTAATAAAAGAGAAATATGCAAATTGGCCATACCTTTGTGACACCCACCGACCAATCAGGAGTGAGTATGCAAATAAACCCAACAAAGCTGGCTGGTTAATTTGCATACACAGGCTCTGAGCGTAGACTGAAGGTTCTAGACTGGGTGAAGCCTAAGACAACTGAAGACCAAAGAGGCTTGGCTTCTCTGCTGTGGTCGGAGAGAAGACCTGTGTCCCAGGTGTGGGAGGAAAACCTGTGCCAGGAGCAGGGGAAGGAAGACCTATTGCATGAATGTTTGTGCAACGGGCCTCTAGTCATCTAATAAAATGGGCTTCATAATTCCCAGTTTCTCTTTCTGGAGTTGTTCCAATTGTTCCTATTTCTCCTGTCCTTATATGTCTTGTGCTGCATCATGCCAGCGCCCCCAGTGGAGAGGCCACGGTAGCAGATAAAATGTAAAGCCAAAGTGGTCTAGTCACACTGCCCAAGAGCTCAGTGGCCTCACGGAAGTCTCTATGGCAATTCTTCCCCTCTTCGTGTGCTTGGGCTCAGCTGCTGTGGGTAAGGCAGGCGAGGCTCCCTCACAAAGGGGAGTCTCTCTCTCTCTGGGTCCCTCCTAGTAGCCTTGACCTGAACTTGGGGGGGCAGGGGAGCAAAAGCTAGTTTCTTGAGAAGATAGAACACAAGGTGATAGACATCAAACTTCCCTGGTAGCAAAGAGAGAAAAGGCGACACAATTTAAACTTTCCCCTTTATTTGTGCCATCATTCTGTGCGGTCAGTAGTTGCTGTGTTGTAAGCTGGAAATGCTATATATATATATGTATGTATATATATGTATGTATATTTATCTTTGTTGGGTTAATTTGCATACACACTCCTGATTGGTTGGTGGGTGTCACAAAGGTATGGCCAGTTTGCCTATTTCTCTTTTATTAGTGTAGATAACTAGCACATCATGGGAAAATTAAATGGTAGTAATTGTCAGAGGCAGGTTTTACTTTCTTTTTAAAAAATATATTTTTATTGATTTTAGAGGGGAAGGGAGAGGGAGAGATGGAAACATCAATGATGAGAAAGAATAAATCTTTATTGTTCATATTATTACAGGTGTTCCTCTTATTATACCCCCACCCCCATAGCTCCCTCCACCTGATTCCTCACCCCACCCAAGATGTTCTTGAGGCTGCTGCAGATCAGTCTCCCTTGGCCTGGGCCGGCCCACTAAGCTTTCTTTTTTTTTTTCTTTTTTCTTTTTTCTTTCTTTTTTTTAATTGATTTCTTACAGAGAGGAAGGGAGAGAGATAGAGAGATAGAAACGTCGATGAGAGAGAAACATTGACTAGCTGCCTCCTGCACACCCCCTACCGGGGATGTGCCCACAACCAAGGTACATGCCCTTGACCAGAATCAAACCTGGGTCCTTTCAGTCTGCAGGCCAACGCTCTATCCACTGAGCCAAACCGGTTTCGGCTTTCTTTGTTTTTCTATTTTCCTCTTAATTTCCGGGCTCATCCTTCTCTGCCAGAAAGTGAGATGGCACATCTTGCTGTGAGTCTGCGCGTCTTAAGCAGCTGCATTCTCTTCTCATTTGCTTTGGGCCCATGACCCGCGCGAAACCAGGTTTCTGACGTGAATGAAAAACGAATGTAGGAACCACGCGCTCTCAGCTAATAGACTGGAGCCAGGAGCACGCGGAATGAGACTGTCACTCCACAGGCGCGCGGGCTTGGAACATTTATCTTCCTGCGAAGCCGCTTCTGAGGAGACGTTGTTTGAGGTCTGATCTCCAGATACGTGGCTGGCTTATTATAATTAGAGTTTTATAAATTTGACTTTACTACAGCAGAGTTCATCTCAGCGCACACACTCGGTGATAGTGTTGTGTTTGTAGCTTGATGGTAGAGAACAAAGTCTGCTCTAGTTGGTCTAGCCAGAGAAGAGGGCTCTGCATCCTAAGAGGTTCAGAGCCACTGAAAGGCCTTTGGGATGCCCTAGCTGGTGTGGCTCAATGGATAGAGCATTGGCCTTTGGATTCAAGGGTTCCAGGTTCGATTCCAGTCAAGGGCATGTGGTTGCAGGCACATCCCTAGTAGGGGGTGTGCAAGAGGCAGCTGATTGATGTTTCTCTCTCATTGATGTTTCTAACTCTCTATCCCTCTCCCTTCCTCTCTGTAAAAAATTAATAAGATATACATATACATATATATATTTTTAAGGCCTTGGGGAGCAGGGTGTCAGCTGAGCTTCCAAGAACTCTCAGCTCCTGGAACTGCTCTTGTGCCCCCCAAAAGGAGAAGCAGTTACTGCCACAGCAGACTTTCTCCAGCACGGGCCAGGTCAGCGGGCCTGATGTCCAGTTGCCATGTTTCCCTCCATTCGCTCTCACACAGCAGGTGAGCAGAACTTGTCTCATCCTGCATCCTCGCCCCGAGGTTGTCCTGGGAACTGTAGTTCGACCTTCCAAGCACCATCCTCCCAGGCAATAATGCTAGAAAGGACGTGGAGCGTGTGTGGAGTGTCAATTCAGACAATGCCTCTTCAAATCGAATAACCTTATCATATAGTTCCTTTTAAGATAAGATAATAAGGATTATCTATCACAAAAGAACCGCAAAAAAAAAAAAAAGAAAAGAAAAAAGAAAAGGAAAGAAAATACAGAAACCAGTGCTGGGGTTTAGGGCTGATAAAATTTTTATTGTTTGGCAAATTTTATATGTGTCTGTATGAGTGTGTGTATAGGGGTGTGTATGTATATGTGCACATATAGGCAATGTATATTTGAAATATGTGCATGGAATAAATATATAGGGCACACTAAAGCAGGGAGCAGAGTCATGTGTTACCAAATTTGACTATGATGATCTTTTTTAAAAATATTTTTTTATTGATGTCAGAGAGGAAAAAAAAGAGAGAAACATCAATGATGAGAGAGAATCATTGATTGGCCACTTCCTGCACACCTCACACTGGGGATTGAGCCAGCAACCCAGGCATGTGCCCCAACCAGGAATCAAACACGTGGCCTCCTAGTCCATAGGTTGACACTCAACCACTGAGCTACCCCAGCCAGGCTGACTTTGATGCTGTTGAGCAGGGATTAGGGTCAGGACTAAAGCCCTTAGAAGGGCTAGAGGGAAATAGATACCTCTCAGGCTGTGTGCTCAGTGATAACGATGCAAAGACAAGCATTTGGGTCCATATCCTTGAAGGAATTCATGCGAGAGGGAAATACTCATCCTATCTAATAAAAGAGTAATATGCAGATTGACCATCACTCCAATACCCAAGATCAAGATAGCTGCCCCCATGTGGTCAAAGATCCTGCCCCCATGTGGACACAAAATGGCCACCACAAGATGGCCAACAGGGGAGGGCAGTTGGGAGGTGCCAGGCCTGCAAGGGAGGGCAGTTGGAATGACCAGGCTGGCAGAGGAGGGAAGTTGGGGGCAATCAGGCTGGCATGGGAGTGGTTAGGGAATGATCAGGCTGGCAGGCAGAAGCCGTTAGGGGCAATCAGGAAGGCAGGCAGGCGAGCAGTTGGGAGCCAACAGTCCTGCATTGTGAGAGGGATATCCCAGATTAGAGGGGGTGCAGGCTGGGCTGAGGGCCACCACCACCCTTTCTCTCCCCCCCCCACCCCCAGTGCACAAATTTCGTGCACCAGGCCTCTAGTAAGTAATTATAAGACAACAGGGCAAATTTGATGCTGAAAAACATGCAGCTGCAGATTTTTCATCAAAATATTCTCTAACTACAGACAAGGAAAGGATGGATGTATCGTTTACAATGCACCTCCGTAAACAATGAAATTATTTGCTATCTCATATTTTACCTTTAAAATTCATGGGAATTTTGTGGCCTATTTTATATGTTTCATTTAAAGTTTTCTATGTGCTTTCAATAACTTGCCATCATCAACAATGTTATTCATCTTTTTGGCTCATGGACAAGGACATTGTTACATTGAAATTATCATCAGAAAATAGGACTAAATTGAGAGGGGCTGATGTCAGATGAGGAAATCCTTTTGCTCTGTCTTGATTTCAGGAAATTTTGAAAATCTAGGCCCACCCAAGATATGTCTATTTTTTTTTCAATATATTTTTATTGCCTTCAGAAAGGGAGAAAGGAGAGAGAAATAGAAACATCTATGATGAGAGAGAATCATGGATCGGCTGCCTCCTGCACGCCTCCCACTGGGGATCGAGCCTGCAACCCGAGCATGTGTCCTTGGCCAGAATCGAACCCGGGACCCTTCAAACTGCAGGCTGACGCTCAACCAAACCAGCCAGGGCCAAGATATGTCTATGAATGGCACCATTTCTCGGGATTTTTAAGAGCATTCTGCCTTTGCGATGTATCTTCTATTCTTATGACTAACAATGAACTCACTCGCCTTATTCAGGTTTTCCCTCTTTGTCCTGGTTTTTGCTCCTGGGGAAGCATATCAATGCAGGCTTTGGTGCATGGACTGCTGGCACCTCCCTGCAGCTCAGGCGACAGTCATGCGTGTAACAGTGTGCTCCATGCAGAAGTGGGCGGGAATGGGGTGCAGGGGAGTTGTCCACACCTGTGGGCAGAATATGCACGTTATCACTGCAATTAGCCGCGGTTGCTGGAACATGTGGTCCCAATCGAAAGCGGGCCTGCTTTTTGCAGCCTTTGTGGCTGGTTCTCTGCATACAATGCGTCTCCTTAATGCCTATTCTGGGACATAGAGCGCCCGCTGCCTAATGTAAGACGTCACTGCCATAGTACCAGGCAGGCTGCAAACCACATCCCACTGTACTGCAGTTTGTCTACAAGATGCTGATGGAGTGCACATTGTTCCTTTAGAAAATGCATCATTGTGATCGCCTCATTGAACACACACAATCGCTTTATAAGCATCATCTTTATGAACATAGGGAACGAAGAAATCAGTAAGGGTACAGGCAGCTTGTTGCTTCCTTGTGCTCATCCAAATGCAATACAAACAATTGGCTAGCCTTGCTTTCTAGCCAACTATTGCTATATGTCTGTGGAATACAACAAAATAGATCATGTGAACATACAGGAGTATCTTTCACACCTTATTACGACTTTTTTTTTTTTTTTTGAGTCTGAAATAGCTTAAGCCAGCTCCAGTTTCACTATTCTGTTCCTTTTTCATTATTATTATTTAAATTGACCCAAAGGGGTTAGAGGCACTGACCTCCCTCTCCAACCCCCACCCCATCCCAGTAAAAATCCATCTATAACTTTTGACTCCCCAAAAGCTTAACTCCCAAAAACTCAACTATTCATACTGTTGACCAAAAGCCTTACCAGTAATGTAAGCAAATGAGTAACACATATTTTGTGTGACACACACACACACACTCTCTCTCTCTCTCTCTCTCTCTCTCTCTCTCTCTAGAGGCCCAGTGCACGAATTTGTGCACCAGTGAAGTCCCTCTGCCTAGCTGACTATTGGGGCCAATTGAGCCATCTCACTGATGGGGGCCAGCTGTCCAGAAAGGGAGTGCAGGAGGGCTCCAGAGTATGTCTGGCCCTTCCACCCATTCCTGATCAGCCAGACCCCAGCAACAAGCTAACCTACTGGTCGAAGCATCTGCCCTGTGGTGGTCCCTGTGGTGGAGTCAGCTGGTCATAAGCAACTGGTCAAGCAAATGGTTGGCTGATCAGTTGGACACTGAGCATATTACACTTTTATTATATAGGATAGTGTACTTTTACAATAAAGTAAGCTAAAGAAAAAAATGATATTAAGACAATCATAAGACGAGAAAAATACATTTACAGTATCTATTGGAAACAATTGGCAGGCCCCACCCCCAGTGGTGGGGGTGGAGATCAGGGGATGGGCCAGCAGGAGGTTGGGGATGCTAACTGGGGCTCAGGCCACTTGGCTGCCGCAGTGTGCATCATAGCGACTGGTCATTCTCATCATTCCAGTCATTCTAGCATTCCAGTTGCTTGGCTTTTATATATATAGATATTTAATGATTTCAGAGTGAAAGGGAGAGGGAGAGAGAGAGAGAAACATCAATGATGAGAGAGAATCATTGACTGGTTGCCTCCTGCACTCAAGCCCACAATCCGGGCATGTGCCCTGACCAGGAATTGAACCATGTCCTCCTGGTTCATAGGTCGACACTGAATCACTGAGCCACACTGGCTGGGCTCTTGAGGGTTGTTTTGATTTTTTTTAAAGACTCTTAAATGTTTTTTAGTGCAAAATAACTCTGGCTGGCTGCCTCACAGATCATTAAATGTGTCTGGACACTATTCATGGATACAACTTAGACATGAACCAACATCTTACTGCACATGGGCCCCTTGTACTTCTGTGTGTATGTGTGTATGTGTGTGTGTATGTGTGAGAGTGTGTGTGTATGAGTGTGTGTGTATTTGTGTGTGTGTGTAGGTGTGTCACAGACTGAGCTTATTTGGAACCGAAATCACTATTGAAGCTTAATTTTTAAGACAACATCAATTTCCATTTTGATGGGATATTTATTTAGTGTGATTCTTCACAAAATCAAATACTCAAGCTTACCGAAACTGGTTTGGCTCAGTGGATAGAGCGTCGGCCTGCAGACTGAAGGGTCCCGGGTTCGATTCTGGTCAAGGACATGTACCTTGATTGCGGGTGTGCAGGAGGCAGCTGATCGATGATTCTCTCTCATCGATGTTTCTAACTCTCTATCCCTCTCTGTAAAAAAAATCAACAAAAAAAAATATATATATATTTTTTTGTAGTGAGCAATTCAGATTTTCATCAAAAATATATTTTTTAAAATATACTCAAGCTTGCTTTCTAGGATAGCTCACAAAGCAAAAGTATGTTTATTTAGGTGGGGAGTGATCCCACCACCCACTTACACATCATTTTAAATAAGATTACTTCACTTGCTGGAAACTGAACCTTCCCTGTGGATGAAGTGATTGAAAAAATTATATTGTAAATTATCTACTAGAGTTCATATTCCCTGCAGGAACTTGGGGAAGGATCATTTTAATGTGGCCTCAGGTGTTGGATTTTGAAATGCAATTAGGCACAGCAGCTGTGGCTGCTGGTACCCACCCACACTGTGGGGTAAAGAAGAATTGATCCATCCGTGTCTGTACTTGGGATAAACTTGGATAGCTTACTGTTCTGGCCTCAGTATTCTATCTGTTCCAGACTATCGGATTCTCACACAGAGCCTTTGATTACCTTGTTTCATGCATTTAAAAAATCCTTTTCTTGTTGAATCCGATTTGGCTCAGTGGTTAGAGCATCAGCCTGCAGACTAAAGGGTCCCAGGTTCGATTCCGGGCAAGGGCATGTACCTTGGTTGTGGGCATGTCCCCAGTGGGGGGTGTGCAGGAGTCAGCTGGTCTATGTTTCTCTCTCATCGATGTTTCTAACTTTCTATCCCTCTCTTCCTCTCTGTAAAAAATTAATAAAATATATATATTTTTTAAAAATCCTTTTCTTTTATGAGAGCGAACTTGCCTTGCACAACTTATCTCCATATTCATCTAACACATGGTCTGGAACAAGGTTTCCACTCATTTAATATTTGCTAGTAAATACATAAATAACTCAAATGCTAATTTCTGCCAGGTCAAAAAATTTGGCTAATTTGTGCCTATAATGCCTTTTATAAAATTGCCTTTAAAAAAATACATTTTGGTTGATTTCAGAGAGAGTGAGAGAGAAATAGAAACATTAGTGGTGAGAGAGAATCACCTATTGGTTACCTCCTGCATGCCCCCTACTGGGAATCCAGCCCGAAACCTGGGCATGTACCCTGACCTGCTGGTTCATGGGTTGACACGCAACCACTGAACCACACAGGCCTGGCTAAAATTACTTTTTTGTTCTGCAAGGGAACTATTTTCTACATTCTTGCTAAGATATTGTCACATTCCGTTGAAAGGTATTTGGTAGGGTTATTGAATGGCATTGGGCCAAAAGCCCTAGTACCTCCATTTTACAGGTGAGAATATCAAAGCTCAGGTTGTTTTAATGACTTGTCCACATGGCTGAACCAGTGATGGGAAGCTCCAGAATCTGTTTTTCCCTTAGCTTTGGGACACTGAAGACAAATTATAGGCAATACTGCTTAATCAGTAAACATCTATCAGCCAGGAGTAAATGGAAGAGGAGAACCTAAAGCAATTTAAAAGCTGTCAGGGAAATCAGTGATTGGAAAAAGTAGCCACGGACTGTTCTGGGGAGCAGACTCGTTCCTTTATTTTCCATATCCCACTTTTGCAGAAAATGTTTAAACCTGCTAGGGCCTGCGGGGTTTCTGAAAAAAGAATTCAGTGATTGAAGGGTCGATATACCTGAGTCCATTCACCTGTGTGGCTCAAGCACAGCCTGTTCCAAACTTCTGGACATTTAGGGTCATAAGATCTTTGCCTTTCAACAACCTGAAGCAGACCTTCTACTAATGACCTTTAGGTGATGGGGTTCCTACTAGAAACAGCTCTAAACCAGTTTGGCCATCCCGCCCCCCCCACCCCCGCCCTCGCCCCCCCAGACCAGCAGATTAGATCCCAAGAAAGCTTTGTGGCATATAAGCTACCAATCAATGGACCACCGACCTGCCCCGTTAAGAGAGCTCCCACTGCCAAAACCGGTGCTGCTCAGTGGATAGAGCGTCGGCCTTCGGACTGAAAGGTCCCAGGTTCGATTCCAGTCAAAGGCATGTACCTTGGATGCAGGCACGTCCCCAGTAGGGGGTGTGCAGGAGGCAGCTGATAGATGATTCTCATGGATGTTTCTAACTCTCTATCCCTCTCTCTTCCTCTCTGTAAAAAATCAATAAAATATATTTTTAAGAGAGAGAGAGAGAGAGAGAGAGATCTCCCACCTTTCTCCACCCCACATACAACTTTTTCCTAATATGCTCCTCTGTGTCCCACTTGGTAAAAGAAGCTTGCTCATTTGCAATGAAAGTCAGTGTTATGGCCAAAACTGGTTTGGCTCAGTGGATAGAGCATAGGTCTGCGGATTGAAAAGTCCCAGGTTAAATTCCGGTCAAGGGCATGTACCTTGGTTGCGGGCATATCCTCAGAAGGGGGTGTGCAAGAGACAGCTGATAGATGTTTCTGACTCTCTGACCCTCTCTCTTCCTCTCTGTAAAAATTCAATAATATATATATATTTATATTATTCAATAAATATATATATTTATTATATTATTCAATAAATATATATATATTTAAAAGTCAGTATTACGTATGTGGCTTAGAAAGAGACTAGAGGTGCAATACCGGGGCTGACACTTAGCTTGGCCATCACACCTTCAAGTGGCTCTGAGCCCCTCTGCAGAAGCAGTGACAGTGGGCAACCCTGTGCCCTCCTTTGCCACCCAGGGTATGGAACTCCATCTGATACCCATCTGGGACCTAGAGTGCTATCTGTTCCTCTGAGCTCTTATCTAGGGAGCAAGGGCTGTGGAGGTGACTCCATGACTCCAACCAGCAGGATCCAAATTGGCTTGAGATCCAGAAACATCAGGAGTATCACCCTGAAGGAAGCTATCCTTGCTCTTTCTAAAAGAGCAGGACTATCCAGGTGGTCAAAGATTATCTGAAGTAATGATTCAATGTGCTTTAAAAGCAACATTTTCTTGGGATCGGGGATTTGGAGGTGGTCTTGGAAGCTTCTAGAAAGAGAGGACATGTTATAGATACTGAAAAGCATGAGCTATGGACAAGTAGAATATTTAACGAATATTCTACTTTTAAGATAGAGAATTAGGGATGATAAATCCTCATGTTTAGAAAAAAATAGATTATATATATATATATATATATATATACACTAAACAGTTACTTATCTACTTATATTAACTGTTTTATCTTTAAAATTTGGAATGCATTGTTTTATTAAATACTGGTATCTCATTGTACGATATTGCATGCAGTAGGCCGCCTGCCGCTTCCATGGGAGATATATGGCTTCCACGGGAGGTAGAAGCAAGCTGCTGGCGCTCACTGGAGCTGGGAGGGAGCCACGCCACTTCTTCGGGAGCTAGGAAGGACTCACGCGGATTCCAAATCCATGGGAGGTGGGAGGAGGGTCTGCCGTCTCCTCTCTGGGCCTGTGCTCAGCCACAGAGGCTGAGGGCCAGCCCCCCTGTCTGTGTCCGCTCCAGCTCCGGGGGGCCAGCCCGAGCTGGGGCATGGTGGCTCACCGGCCCCCCTGGTCTCTATCTCCATCTCCATTCCAGGCCTCACTTGCACATGCAGCCTCCTTCTATCTGGTTGTGACCCATTATGTAGTCCCAGCCTAATTTGCATAATATATATATATATATATATATATATATATATATATATATATATATTTCCAATTAGGTCTAAGTATGCTTTTATTAAAGATTTAAAAGAAAGTTTTCATTTACAGAAAAATCACATTTAAATGCAATGGGGTAGCCAAAACTGGTTCGGCTCAGTGGATAGAGCGTCGGCCTGCAGACTGAAAGGTCCCAGGTTCGATTCCAGTCAAGGGCATGTACTTTGGTTGCGGGCACATCCCTGTGGGGGTGGGGGGGTTTGCTGGGGGCAGCTGGTCGATGTTTCTGTCTCATTGATGTTTCTAGCTCTCTATCCCTTTCCCTTCCTCTCTGTAATAAATCAATAAAATATATTTTAAAGAAATAAAAAAAAATAAATGCAATGGGGTAATACATTTCCTAAATTATCTATGCTATGGATGATGGACTTTATGGAGTGTGTAACCCTATCACACAGAGTACATTTTATCCAAATTTTGTCTGCATGGAAAGCAAGGGACAATAGGACTGCTCCTTGTATTCTGACCTTGCAAACACAAATTTGTGAAGTGCAATGAAACTTCCAGAACTGGAATTCCAGACCCAACACGTGCCATGTGTGTCTGACTTCATAGGCAAATAAGTTGAAAAGTATGAAAAAGAACAGCATTTTCCTGTGAAATGTTGAAGCGCCGCTCTCGATGAATATTTCTCAGTTATTTACCAAGTTGAGCATTCCGGTGCAAACATCGCCTGACATGGTAATGCTTTAAATGGCACATCAGCTCAAATCCACCCTGCAAAACGCCACTAAATCACGGGCATGTAATTAAAGTTCAAGATGTTACAGGAATCCGGCCAAGATTCATTAACTCCCCAAACCACCTCCGGTGTTCATTTGGTAAGAAAACAATGACAGACAAAACTCAGGAGACACCCTGCGTGGCTTTGAAATTCCAGGTTGGAAACTGGAGATAGAAAACCCAAGAGTGTTTTTCCCCCCATCTATTTGAATCAATGGCTCTGGTGATAACAGAGACAGGATAGCGCCTGTGTTTATCTGCCTGTGCGCCTGCCAGAATGTCATTTCCAGACCCACAACCTTCTGCTGGAACCGTGGGATCTCCTGGTATCAGTCAGGATGACTAAGCTTTGTGCTGTGGTAACAAACAGCCTCCAAACATGCGGGATTATTTGTCCCCTTGGATGTACAGGCAGTTCTGCTCCTTGTCTCCGCATGCGGGAGTAACCCTGTTGGAGCAGCTGTCCCCTCCAATATTTTCTTTAAAGTATATTTTATTGACTTTTTACAGAGAGGAAGGAAGAGAGATAAAGAGTTAGAAACATCGATGAGAGAGAAACATCGATCAGCTGCCTCCTGCGCGCCCCCTACTGGGGATGTGCCCACAACCAAGGTACATGCCCTTGACCGGAATCGAACCTGGGACCTTTCAGTCCGCAGGCTAACGCTCCATCCACTGAGCCACACCGGTTTCGGTCGTCCCCTCCAATGTTATTGCTTTGACAAAGGGAGCGGGTTTCAGAGGACCTAATGCTACTCTGAGATGCTCTGCTATTCCAGTGGTCGGCAAACTGCAGCTCTTTGGCCCCTTGAGTGTGGTTCTTCCACAAAATACCACGGCCTGGGCGAGTCTATTTGAAGAAGTGGGTTTGAAGAAGTTTAAGAAATTTGGCTCTCAAAAGAAATTTCAATCGTTGTCCTGTTGATATTTGGCTCTGGTGACTAATGACTTTGCGGACGACTGGTCTATTCTAACAGTAACAGTCCTACTCACACTTGATGCTCATCACAGGCAGTCCCTTGAGAGGGTCTCTCTTCCCAAAGGTAGAATGCAGTTTCACATACGTGGTTTTCTTATTTTTTTTAATATATTTTTATTGATTTCAGAGAGAGGGAGAGAGAGAGGGAGAGGGAGAGGGAGAGGGAGAGGGAGAGGGAGAGGGAGAGGGAGAGGGAGAGGGAGAAATAGCAATGATGAGAGAGAATCATTGATCGGCTGCCTCCTGCACGCCCCATACTAAGGATTGAGCCCGCAACTCAAGCATGTGCCCTGACCAGGAATTGAACCATGACCTCCTGGATCATAGGTCAACACTAAATCACTGAGCCACACCGACCAGACACATACATGTTTTCAAGAAATAATAACTAGTCCTCAAGTATGAGGACTTGGCCACACCGTTTGTCCCAAACAGTCCATCCCCACTTGAGCTGGTAGTTGACTGGCCATCTGTGTCAGCTAACTGGCTTTACTAATATGCAGAGAGAAAGGGAACTTCTCATTTCCACTCCCTGAAACTGGGGTACATACAGAGTCCTGGCTCCTCTGCTGTTTACATTTGAAGTGATGGCGTTTGGGGGCCTGAGAGCTGACAAAAGGCTTACCTGCTCTTCAAAAGGATTTATATACATTTCAAGAAAGAGAAAAATGCCAGGACAAGCTTCCTAAGAGAAATGCTCTACGAATAACAGGCAGGGCTCCCATTTCCTTATTTTTAACTTGTCTTTATCCTCTCGAAATGAAGGAAGATATTTCTGCCAGAAGGCAAGCATACCTGTTGCCTCAATTACTGTTGTCAGTGTCTCTAAGTGTTATTTACTATTGGGGTTTAACTGTAAAAGCATGATTGGGAAAAGTCCAAAGACAATATCGTTTATTTTTAGTGAAAACAGACAAAACAATTTGCCCTGATATCACATGTATAAACAGGACTTTGATTTGTAGGCATGTTGTTCTTTCTGATTATGAACAGCACGTGTGTGTGTGTGTGTGTGTGTGTGTGTGTGAGAGAGAGAGAGAGAGAGAGAGAGAGAGAGAGAGAGAGAGAGAATATAAATAATGATCTAAACATTCATTACTGAACCTCTAGTGCCCTGTCATCATCAAGCCAGGATTTTCAAAGCAACTAAAATAGTATTTTGAAGACATGGACTAAATGAGGAGAGGCGTGTGAAGATTGCTCTCATTTTCTTTCATGATTAGATTAATCACAGGTACTAAAATGCTATCTTAATTGAGCTAAAGAAATTTCTGTGATTAAAGTTATCTCAGTGATGATCCAGCTCACTTTTCTTATGTAAATCCAAGCCTGGGGTGCTCAGGAGATACTAATTGGCCAGGAGATGAATCATTCCTTTGGGTTCAATTCGCTGGTACTTAACCCCTCCCTCCCACCAAGACAGTGAAGAGTAAGCCCACGGAGCTCCATCAAGTGGAAAATCACGATGTAATAAAGATTGCATTGCCCTATAATGAAGAATTGCTCTCTGTCCCATTATTTATCTTTTCAGGTGTAAAAAATGGCTTAGGGGGCACTACGTTTGAGTTCCTTGGGTACAAATGGCATGTACGTGGGGCATAGGAGGATGGGCAGGATTTCTGGTTTCTAAATTTAAGGATTTTAGCCAAAACCGGTTTGGCTCAGTGGATAGAGCGTCAGCCTGTGGACTGAAAGGTCCCAGGTTCGATTCCGGTCAAGGGCATGTGCCTTGGTTGCAGGCATATCCCCAGTGTGTGTGTGTGTGTGTGTGTGTGTGTGTGTGCAGGAGGCAGCTGATCAATGATTTTTCTCTCATCGATGTTTCTAACTCTCTCTCCTTCTCTCTTCCTCTCTGTAAAAAAAAAAAAAAAAAAAAAAAAAAAAAATCAATAAAATATATTTTTTAAATAAATAAATAAATTCAAGAATTTTAGCAACCTGGGTCCATCCGTCCACAGATCTCATCTATCATTTGGCCAAAAGATTCAAGTCCTCCCATAGGAATGCCTGTCCCTGAATGCCAGAGGTGCCAGCCATGGTGCCCAGCTCGTTTATATTCATTATCTTAAGTAATGAGTGCAGTTTTGCAGATGAGACATTGAGGCTCAGGTCTTAAGTCATGTGCCCTGAGTCACACAGCTTGCAAACAGCAGGGTGAAACTTGAACGCAGATCAGCCCAACATCAAAACACAGGCTGGGTCTGGCATCTCTCTTCCACAGCAAGCCATGGCCATGAAAAATCAGTCCATTTGCCAAAACCGGTTTGGCTTAGTGGATAGAGCGTCAGCCTGCGGACTGAAAGGTCCCAGGTTCGATTCCGGTCAAGGGCAGATACTTGGTTGCAGGCACATCCCCAGTAGGGGGTGTGCAGGAGGCAGCTGATCAATGATTCTCTCACATCAATGTTTCTAACTCTCTATTCCTCTCTCTTCCTCTCTGTAAAAAATCAATAAAATGTTAATTTTAAAAAAAAAGAAAAATCAGTCCATTCGCATCCCTTCGCCGGGGCCACTTAAGGAAATCACAAGTTATGAAATATTAGCAACAGCATCAAAGAACCAGCTCCCTGGGGCCAGAGGAGAGCTGTCGATAATTGGAGGTGATTGGGGTGTCTGCCTCGCTTTCTATGTTTTCTTCAGGCAATTTTGGGGGCCACCTTCTCAGGTGGGCAGCGTCTTTCAGTCACCCTCACAACTGTCCTGACTCCCAGTTCACAGCGGCTTTGGAAATATTAAAGAATTGAGAGTGAGGGCATATTTCACTTTTCTGAACAGGCATCTGGGTAATGGAATGTTGTAGGGGTTTCTTAAAAAAAAATTATATATATATATATATATATATATATATATATATATTGATTTTTTTACAGAAAAAAGACAGATAGAGAGTTAGAAACATCGATGAGAGAGAAACATCAATTCAGCTGCCTCCTGCACACTCCCCGCTGGAGATGTGCCTGCAACCAATGTACATGCCCCCCCCCACCCCCGACTGGAATCAAATCTGGGACCCTTGAGTCTGCAGGCTGACGCTCTATCCACTGAGCCAAATCGGTTTCGGCTATTGTAGGGGTTTCTATTGTTGTTGTTGTTAATCCTCAGCCGAGGATATTTTTCCATTGATTTTTAAAGAGAATGGAAGCTAGAGGGAAATACAGAGAGAAATACTGATGTGAGAGAAACACATCGATTGGTTGCTCCTAAGCCCTGACCAAGGCCCAAGCCAGGGAGAAGCCTGCCACCGAGGTAGGTGCTCTTGACCAGAATCGAACCTGGGACCCTCTGGTCTGCAGGCTGATGCTCTATCCACTGAGCCTAACTGGCTAGAGCTGTTGTGGATTTTATTTTTTAAGTGACAGTAAAAGCTGATAGGCACATTCTTGTGCTTCACACTATGCCCTACTTGGGGCTCTTGATTCTCCCAGCGATTTCCCTGTTATTCTCATCATTTCAGGTCTCATGATCAATGACACCTGGCCCCACCTGCACCTAGTCTGATGTTTATAGGAGACATCATTACCCTAATCCCCCTACCCTTCTTCCCCTCCCCTCTGTGCCATTTTGGCCTCAGTCCTTCTGCTAGCAGATGTAACAATCCTATATAATAAAAGGCTAATATGCAAATCGACCCAATGGCAGAATGGCCAGTCATTTTGACACACACTGACCACCAGGGGGCAGACGCCTAATGCAGGAGTGCCACTAGGCAAAAGCGAGGCTCACAGCTGGTGGTAGGAGCCTCTCCCACCTCTGAGGCAGAGCTAAGGAGCAGCGGGCCTAAGCTGGCAAGCAGACATTCTGACATTCCCTGAGGGGTCCCGTACTGTGAGAGGGCACAGGCTGAGCTGAGAGACTTCCTCCCCCCAGTGCATAAATGTCGTGCACCTGGCCTCTAGTAAATTTATAATTCTTTGCCCCTTTTGGCCCTGTATGTTCCTCCTTTGGTGATCCTAGCAAAAGCCTGTTAGTTTGTCTAACTTTCCACCAAGTGAGCTTAACAAGAAATGAAAAAGGAAGGTGCCTTTTCCTCCCCAGTGTTGAGTTAAACATACCCAGCATGGCTCAATGATTGTCAACCCATGAACCAGTTCCATTCCAGATCAGGGCATATGCCTGGGTTGCAGGCTCCATCCCAGTGTGGGGCATGCAGGAGCCAGGCAATCGATGTTTCTCTCTCCTTTCCTCTCTGAAATCAATAAAAAAAAATTGAAAATATAAATGCATATCTCAGATAAATATGTAATTATTTGGAACCTGCCACGTCACTATTCTAGGTCCTGAAACCAAAAACCCAATAGACCCTAGGATCTCCCAGAGGAGATTCATGGCAAAGGTTCTGAGTCGGGCACCTATAAAATCTCGCTGAGCTTCACAGAGAGCGGAGAAACTCCTCAGAGTCTATGCAGAGTTGTGTGCGAATGTGCGGATTTGTATAATGTCATGTGAGAGAATTTCCTAGGAAGTAGGTCATAGTCTTTATCTTTTTCTAAAATAATTTATGACTTACTAAGTTTAAAAGTCACGTCATATGGATTTTTTTTTTGGTATGTAAATCTAGAAAATTAATTAAAACAGAGGACAAGGAAGGCCCCCAACTTATTGAGCGGTTGGAGTCATGAACTGAGAGGAAATACCTAGTGTTTGGGATTACAATTTTCATTCTTTAGTCTCAGACACTATTGCTTGTGACACCAGGAGTGATGACTAGAATAACTATAAAGAAAATAGAGTGGCAAGTAAAAAATAAGTGTTTGTAGAAAGTAATAACTTAATCCCAAATTAAAGAAGCACACGGAATCCCTACTTCATGGTGAAATCTCGGGGACTCCACATAAATATTTGACTTGTACCCTCTTCGATCCCTAAAAACAGCCACTAATTGGAAATGAAGCAACAATATTACATCTTAGCTGAGCCAGTTTGCACTAAAAATCTAAAATCTCCTCGCATGACTCATTTTGCATAAAATCGTCTGGCTTTTGCTTGCTGCAAATAATTGATTCTTGGCAACAGAACTTTCAACTCCTTACCGTCTAGTCTGTTAAGATGACATTGTGATTTAGCTTAAACAAGCAGAATCCAAGTCAAGGGTGTGTTTGCTTCATGCTGCTCGTTGAACCTGTTATAATGAGATCTTAAAATGACCAAAAGGATCTGTACCAGAAATGGCAATGAGAATCCCCAGATTCTAATCCGATGATACGTATGATGTGGTTTATGTTAGGGCTGCCAAGGGAGGAACACATGAGGCCCAAGTGGTGATGGATTATACATTTACTAGAGGCATGACGCATGAAGATTTGTGCAAGAATAGGCCTTCCTTCCCCTGGCTGCTGGCCCTGCCTTGGCTCCAGAGCCGCCTTCCACCTCTTGCCTTGTCCCATCAATTTGCATATTCTCTCCTTATTGGCTGTGGGTGCTGCCATATTTTGTTGCAGAGTTACAGTCAATTTGCATATTTCATCTTTATTAGGTCATCATGAGGAGACCAAATGAGCTGAGCCCCAAAATGGCACCAGCACCCAAAGATGGGGAGTTAGAGGTTTTTAAAGGATCTAGGTGGGCTTTTTTCTGGACAGAGAATTCTCTGTGCAGGTCTGAATTCCTGGAAGGTCCAGAGGGGAGAGCTACTGGTCTTCGCAAGTGGAATGTGATCTTAGCAAATGGACTGTGGTCTTAGCAAATGGAGTGTAGTCTAAGCGAAAGGGAATGTCTGTTGAGAAGTGGCCTAACGGTCAGTTCCCAAGGGAGGGGTTATCAATTATTTGATCAGACCTAACTGTCTATACAGGAAGAAGGGAAAAACTCGGAGCCAGGAGGAGTCTTTCTTGGGGAGGCATCAAAAAAAATAGTGAATCTTTCTATGAGTCAGAGGCACATGGTGTAATTTGAGGGGGCACCAAACCACACTTCTTTAGACATTCTGATCTCAAAGACTCCTATAAAAATGAAAACTCACTTGGGGAGCAACATATGAAGCAGCTATGTTATATCACCGTAGCCTATTTTATTGACGTAAGTAATTGAATAAAGAGCTCTAGCGAATTCTGGGAGCTTAGTACCTTAGCGGCTTTATGATCCTGGAGGGCAGAAGTGAATAAATTTTTAGCTGAGAAGTGAGTGTAAAAATAACTATAATAATTAGCATGTATTGAATGTATAACATTCCTACCTCACCCCTAATAACATGATGGAGGGCTGACCTCATGTAGACAGGAGATGGAAGCAGATAAAAGCACGAGTTTGGGGAAGAAGGCTCTGGAAGGACAGCAGCAGGAACACTAAGACATGCTGTTCTTTGCTGTTCTTAGTGTCACTGGGATCATTCTGGAAAAGCAAATCAGGCCACCTCCAGGGTCCTCATTCGCCACAGTATGGCTTCATCTTTAAGTGCTTTAGAACTGTAACTCTACAAAAGTAACTCAACCTTTGCCTGCACCTATTGCTTTTCTCAGTGGAAATTGGGATGCGTTATAACCCCATTCACTGTCGGTAGACTGGGCAGTTGAAAACTATTCAACTTTTTAGCCCTTGCCTTAGCTAAGCCTAATGAAAACAACTTCTGCTCTATTTCAGAATCAATAGGAAATACACTGAGTGGCCAGATGATGATGATCTCTGAACACATAATAATCTGGCCACTCAGTGTATACCCTATATAATAAAAGGTTAATATGTAAATTGTCCCCTCGACCAAATGATTGACCAGCAGGCAGGCCAGCCAATTACCCATGTCCCCTCCCCCTGGCCAGGCTGGCTGGACCCCACCCATGGATGAATTCATGCACTGGGCTTCTAATACACACACACACACACACACACACACACACACACTCATAATGTGGCCAGATTATCATGTGTTCAGAGATTACAATAATCTGGCCATTCAGTGCATTTCAAATCGTTTCATTGAGGTATTTCTTTTTCTCAGTCCACATCAGAGACAGATCTCTGCACCACTCCCACAGGGTAGGGAGTTTCTTTTTTAAAAAAAAAATAAATAAATTATATTTTATTGATTTTTTACAGAGAGGAAGGGAGAGGGATAGAGAGCTAGAAACATCAACCAGCTGCCTCCTGCACACCCCCTACCGGGGATGTGCCCATAACCAACATACATGCCCTTGATCAGAATCGAACCTGGGACCTTTCAGTCTGCAGAACGATGCTCTATCCACTGAGCCAAACTGGTTTCGGCAGTGTAGGGAGTTTCTGAAAGTCTCCAGATGTGCCCAGGCCCATGGCTGTTAGCACTTGGTAATTTCTGCCTCCAGCAGGGCGAGCCGGCCTCTGTGGGCCCCCTCAGTGGGCTCCTGGGGAAACGCTGCCTCATTTTCTAAGATCCTACAAAGGACCATAGATGCCCGCTGATACTAGCCATGAACTTTTAAAATATTCAATGCAATATAAATGTCACATTAATAAAATAATGTTAACCTTTACCATTGTATAAGTGACGTAAATTCTGAATCCACTGGACTGGTGGTGAATCCATACATTTTCTCAACTCTTCACCACAGATTCTTTAAGCTCATGTTCTGTGGTGGACATCATTTATATGGTTTGTTTAGAATGTGTATCCTCCCACCCCTCCATACAAACACACACACACACACACACACACACACACACACTTGTCTCTTTCATGCAGTTATTTCCGGCTGTTTCAATGACATTAAATGTCAGGACAGCACAGAGGGACTGTGGCTGGAAACTTCCAGAAGCAGCAGCCACCACCCAACCCCCTAGTGTAGCTTTGTGGCCCACAGTTTGTCCTGGTGGAGTGACAGGATGAGTTTCCCTTCCTTGATTGCCCATGCTCAGTTCAAGGTCTTCTGTATTTCACCTGCATGTGCCTTCGGGTTTACAAATCAGGAACTACTTACTACTCATTACCTTTCCTGCTCATGGTGTTGCTTGACTCACCTCACCCCCAACCTCCTACTCTCAGCCTTTCTAATGTAATTTCTAAAAAAAAAAAAAAAAAAAAAAAAAAAAAAAAAAAGTTTAATTTAAGTTTTTCATTTTTTAAATATTTTTATTGATTTCAGAGAAGAAGGGAGAGGGAGAGAGAGATAGAAGCATCAACGATGAGAGAGAATCGTTGATCTGCTGCTTCCTATACGCCCCCTACTGGGGATTGAGCCCACAACCTGGGCATATGCCCTTGACTGGGACCCTTTAGTCTGCAGGCTGACACTCTATCCACTGAGCAAAACCAGCTAGGATGAAAAAAAAATAAGTTTAATTTTAATTATGCAGTAAGATACACAGATATAAACGTCTTACATTCTAATCTATTGCAAGTAGAAGACAGAAAACCCTTGATTCTGAAGACATAATGCAATTGGGTGTCTCTTGTTTAGTTCTAAGGGAGGAATCAAATGTGTATTTAAGAATAACCGATCACCGGGCTGGGTGTGGCTCAGTGGTTGAGCATTGACCTGTGAGCCAGGAAGTCACGGTTCAATTCCCAGTCAGGGCACATGCCCGAGTTGTGGGCTCGATCCCCAGTATGGGATCCATGATTCTCTCTCACCATTGATGTTTCTCTCTCTCTCCCTCTCCCTTCCTCTCTGAAATCAATAAAAATATATTTTAAAAAGAAAGAAAAGAAATGGCGATGGAAACAAGAGTGATGATGTGCAATGAAGCAGTAGGATCTCTGAGCTCGGAGGCAGAAGAGGCCCAGAAACTTTTAAAAACTGTGATTAAAGTAAGATCTTAGCCAGTCAGCCGACCTGCCCACAGCTCTGCCAACAGAAGCTCAAGCACTCCTTGGAAAGGCCTAACGGTTTCTGCCCCCTCAGACATACGGACCCCAGGCCGGGGTCCAGGAGCCAAGGGCAGGCTCCCTGGGGGGCCTTGGGGTGCTGGGCTCCAACTCCAGGGGGTAAAGGTCACGGGAGCCCGGTACATGAAAGCTTTCTTTCACGTGCTGGGACATTAGTAGTAAAGGAATACTCACTCCCTGGAGACATTGTCCATTCCTTAGTGGAGAACAGAGCCCATGGAAATTCCTTTCTTACATCGGGACAAAAATCCGCTATTTATTGTAACTTCTAGCCACTAGATCTGATGTTCTCTGCTACGTGGGTGTCAGGCTTTTAAAGAAAAACACGATACCCCCGTTACGCATTTGAAATCAGTAATCCTGAAAAGGGAGACAAAAAATGACTCTAAATTCAGTGATAAGCATTGCTGAGTAAGTCGTTCTATCCATTTCCACTCCTGTACAAAAAAAATACAAGTGGCGTAACTACTAGTAAAAGGAATGAGATTACTTAACTTTTCCCCGGGTAAGTGAGTAGCTGGCAGGTCTGGCATCAGCTTCCCTCTCGATGTTCTAAGTCAGTGTTTCCCAAACGTTTGACATATGGGTACCCCTTCTATAATTTTCGTAACGCCGAGTACCCCTCCTACTCATGAGAACATAGAATTAGGCACAGCTAAGCACGGTGCAGTGCATATCCCCACCAAACTCCGGTGCAACGCGTACCCCCACCAAACTCTTCCCATACCCCCAGGGGTACACGTACCACACTTTGGGAAACACTGTTCTAAGTGAAGTTCAAACTGAATAGAAGTGACCGAGTGCTGTTACGTAATGCTTCTCTAGAGATGGCACGCAAGCCTTGCTGGCCACTGAAGCTGCCAGGTCATCTGCCTACAGACTCCCTGTGCCTCCCGTCCTCCCAGTCCCAGTCCTCCTTGATGAGGACACTCAGCACGTTGAGTTAGAACCCCTTGTGTACATCCATTCCTCCCCCACAGGATTCTGGCTCCTCAAGAGTGAAAACTGTCTTCTTCAGACTTCTGGTCAACCTTCTGCCTCTGGCCCCCGTGATAAAGCCAGCAGCTGTCCTCAGCACAGTCGCCTCAGATGTATGAGGCCTGGATTAATTAATATTCCTGGGTCCTCATATCTAAGCTGCAGAATATGCGTGTGGGTGGGCCCGCCTCTCTGTCACGTCAGAGCGACTGTGGTTGAATGACTGAGATACAACATCTGACACGTGAGCGAGTTTTTCTAGACAAGTAAAAGGAACTCGAGCGTATAAATATTTTGACATTCCCAGTAGCATTTTCTCCTAAGCGGCATGAACTAGATTTGTGCAAAGAATGGTGCTTCTTCATGCTCTCCTTTGACGCTTTAGTTCTGTGCCTCTTCAGTTTCCTCCAAACAGAGCTCTCTGATCCTGTCCCTCCCTGAGCAGGGAAAGCAGCCTGGCGAGCCAGGCACCTGGATACCCTGATGTTCAGCGTGGCTGATTTTGACCTATTTCCCAGAACTCACGTTTGGCATGTTTATCACTTTCTCTTTGTTTTCTGCAAACATCATATGTGTTCACGTATGAAGATGACGCCTCTGACTGTGCACAACGGAGGTGGAGCTGCAAGTCCATGTTCTCTCAGTGGGGAGGGATGTGTGCCTCTTTCATTCCTCTCTCTTTTTCTTACTAATGTTTAGAGAGAGAGAGAGAGAGAGAGAGAAAGAAACATTGATCAGTGGCCTCCTGTATGCACTCCCATCACATATCGAACCTACAACCTAGGCATGTGCCTTGGCCGGAAATTGAACCCGCAACCTTTCGGTGTATGGGATGATGCTGCAATCAACTGAGCCACCCGGCCAGGACTATCACTCCTCCCCCTTTGTGGGGAGCGATGGGCATCTGTCAGAAAGCCGGCTTCATGTAAGGCTGTGCTCTGTGGCCTTGGGGTCACGCTGAGGCGCTGGTGTGAGGACACCCCTTGGTCTGATGGGACAAAGGTTCAGTCTCCCTGAGGACAATGCACTCTTCCGTGTCCAGAATCACATTTTGGGGAGCTCACTTTTCTCACTTCTCAAAGCGACAAGCATTCTGTAAGAATTACACGAGAGGGCGGGTCTAGATATGTAAATCCAATAATGCTAGAGCCTAGTTAAGAATGCAAATAAACCTGCTGCATGGTTTGGGGGGGGGGGGGTCGCCTTGCTGCCTCTCCATCAAAGAGATGGTGCCCACCTAGCGCCCAGCTTGATGAATCTAAAAAAAAAAAAAAAGAATTACACGAGAAGGTGCATTAGGTCACTCCTGGCCATTAAGACGTCTGTTCTATTTGCTTGATCAAACTGATTAGCCTGTGATGCCCGGGTCCCTAGGGGAAGGCGTGGCTGAGTCAGGGTAGGACATGCCCACTCTCTCTGGGGCCCTGGGTAATGTTAAGGGAGGAAAGTCCCACAGGCCTCTGCGATTATGGTTGTAGCAGCACGGAAGGGAGTGGGATCGGGGCCTGCCATGGGAAGCACGGGGTCTCCGAAGGAATTTTACAGGGGCATTGAGCTTGCTGCACAGTTTTACCCAGAGCCAGTCCTGCCTGCAAACACAGCAGCTGCCCCACCGCCTTGCTTAAGTGCAAACATCAGGAAGCTCGCACAGAGAGCTGCGCGCAGTATCGATCTGGCTGGAACCAGCCCAGCTCTGATCATCAGATGGGCTGTTTGTTAGAGCTGCCTGGGATGTAGGCCTTGGAAACCAAACAAACACCGCCACACACAGACACACGCACACCCTCGCGCACACTCGCCACCTGGAAAAGAACCCACTTGAGTCGAGTCTTTACTCTTTAGTGCCTATGCGGTGGATGCGCCAGTTCACTCTGGAGCTGGCCGGATTAAAGCGGTGCCTCTCAGGTTTGCATAGATTATGGAGAGCACCATCTCTTCATCCATGATGTCATAGTAAGCAGAGTTCTTGGAATTAAAAAAAATAATAATATATATATATATATATATATATATATATATATATATTGATTTCAGAGAGGAAGGGAGAGGGTGAGATAGATAGAAACATCAAGGATGAGAGAGAATCATGGATCAGCTGCCTCCTGCACACCCCCTACTGGGGATCAAGCCTGCAACCCCTGACTGGAAATCGAACTGTGACCTCCTGGGTTGGCTGAGCCACACCAGTGAGGCTGGGAGTAGTAATGTGAATGGCCATGGGCTGGTAAGAAGGCACGCTGGCTTGCTCTGTGTTCACTTTGCAGCCATTGGAAGAGGAGCAGGAAAAATGCTTTTCTCTCTGTTAGCTAGAAAAGCTGGAGCTGTGCTTTGCAGCAGGACCTGGGCCAAGTCACAAAATGGTGGGCCGTGGGGGTGGCAGCTGGGGGCCCCTTCCTTCCGCTCACCATGAGGCCTCTGTCTGATGCAAATCTGTGTGTGCAAAGCCAGAGGGGGATCATGGGAGGCAGGGGACATAGTCACCATGTGAAAGCCTAACATCGCCCTCCACTTAATAGTTAATTCCTGGTTAAGTCTTACTCAATCTAAAATCCTGAAAAAACCTGGAAGTGAAAATGATTTTTATTTTTTTATTTTTTTTAAATATATTTTTATTGATTTTTCACAGAGAGGAAGAGAGAGGGATAGAGAGTTAGAAATGTCGATGAGAGAGAATCATCGACCAGCTGCCTCTTGCACACCCCCTACTGGGGATGTGCCCGCAACCAAGGTACATGCCCTTGACCGGAATCGAACCCGGGACCTTTTAGTCCGCAGACCGACGCTCTACCACTGAGCCAAACCGGTGCCAGCGTGAAAATGATTTTTAAATATATATATATTTTATTGATTTTTTTAGAGAGGAAGAGAGAGAGAGAGAGTTAGAAACATCGATGAGAGAGAATCATTGATCAGCTGCCTCTTGCACGCCCCCTACTGGGGATGTGCCCACAACCATGGTAAGTGCCCTTGACGGGAATCGAACCTGAGACCCTTCAGTCTGCAGGCTGACACTCTATCTACTGAGCCAAACCGGTTTCGGCAACCTTTTCTATTCTGCCTCTTACAACTAGGTACCTTAGTCCCTGCGAATAAAATGCCTGTGGAACTGCATCAAAGCTAACACAACGTCCTAAGGCTGTATTCATCCCCTCTGTCTACTAATTAACCTCTTTTGGTGACACACGATGACATTATTTATGGCTAGAGATTTGGTTTGGAGGCTCAGCTGCCCATTGTTTGGCTGTCTAATAACCAAGCTCCTTTCTCTGAGAGCAGTTTTGGGAGCGTGCAGATCAGTCAGCGACGTCATGGGGAGCCCTTGTGACTGTTATTATTGAACCCCAGGCAGCCACGCTGTGAAGTGGGAACAGTCACGCTGCGAAAGCTCTGGAACAAAACACTGACCAATTAACTTGGTGTGTGAAAGCTAGAGCAGGTCTCAGCACACACAACAAGGGATCTTCCTGTGGGCTGCTACTCTGTAAGGTGCTGAGACATAAAATACAGGTGTGCAGAGACAAATCAACCTCAGTCTTGGCTAGAACTCCAGATACTGTCTTTATGCACGTGAAGTATTACTGACATTTTAAAAAAAATATATAGATATTTTATTGATTTTTTTTTTAACAGAGGGAAAAGGAGAGGGTACAGAGTTAGAAACATTGATGAAAGAGAAACATGGATCAGCTGCCTCTAGCACACCCCCTACCGGGAATATGCCTGCAACCAAGGTACATGCCCTTGACCGGAATCGAACCTGGGGTGTGTCAGTCCACAGGCCAGTGCTCTATCCACTGAGCCAAACCAGTCAGGGCTTACAGACTTCTATTCGTCTGAAACTCTATGGTGGACCTTGAGATGTGTTTACTGCTCATTTTATTTTCCTCCACAAATGTGTCCGAGCAGTAAGGGGGTGAACTGAGGATAGAAGACCATGGACCTGCCTCCTTCTCTCCATCAGAATGATCATAGCAAGGACATTTGAACTCCCTGAGCTTCAGCAATCTCGTTGTAAAATAAGAGTATAAATTCTGCCAGTGTTATTTGTACTAGAGACACAGCACCCTCTAAATGCTGCCAAGATTGACCCCCCCATGACACCTCCTTGACCCCAAGGTTGACCCCACCCATGACACCTTCTCCTTGATCCCAAGCTTGACCCCCTCAATGACACCTTCACCTTGACCCCAAGGTTGTCCCCACCCATGACACCTTCTCCTTGATCCCAAGGTTGACTTTATCCATGACGCCTTCTCCTTGACTCTAAGGTTGACCCCACCCATGACACCTTCTCCTTGACCCCAAGGTTGACTCCATCCATGATGCCTTCTCCTTGACCCTGGCTCATTACATTTTAGAGAAGGAGAGACAGTGAAGGGGATTGATGAGAAGTGGGAGGTGAAGTGAAACTTAAGCAGGTTAAAATCAGCAAGAAAAATGGGAGCAGCGGGTGGCTTTGCTTCGTTCTTTGCCCTCTCCTGCCCCAGGTCATGTCCAGATCTAGGAAAAACACAGAACAAAGTGTCAAGGACAGCAGTCATTCTCTACCCTCCACCAGATGTCCTCCTGAGAACAAAATGAAGTGGAGAATGAGACCAGGAGAGGTGAGGGTGATGGGAGGGAAGCCCGCTGGAAGTCTTTCAGGTATATCCCTGCAACAGATGCCTAGTTTTAAAATAATTAGCTCCCCTTTGGTAGGGAAGGGCTTTTGGATGTAGGGAGAAAAACAGGTGGAAAAGTGATCTTTAAAACTTCTTGGCTAATTCCATTTAATCCAGTACTTTTAACCGCAAAGTTATTTTTAATGCATAATCTAAATTGCCCTCCCGCTATCAAAAAATGTTACCACTCTGCTGTCCTCAGTGGGAAAGGGGGCAGGCTTTGAGAGGTCCTTGTCTGTCATCATGGCCTCTAGTAAGAATATAGGGTTTACATTTAATCAGCCTGGACCTGAGTGACAGGTCTGCCATTAACATTGGCCACTCTCTCTGTGTGTACCCCTGTCCCCTTTTGTATGCCAGTCTTCATCTATGAAATGAGGATGATAATCCCACCTGTTTCATAGTGTGATTATGAGGCATTAAGGAGAGGATCCATTTAAAAACACTCAGAGTGGTACCTGGTACGTAGAAAGCACTTAGCAATGTAACTGTTGTCATTAACATTCTCTTCCTGTGCTCTCACATTCACAGGAGCACCTTGTCTCTGCTCTGTTAGAGGATCCAGATCTTTACCCTCAAAAAAAAAAAAAAAAAAGTGTGCTCTTAAACTGTGGGCTTTGGGAGCATTTAAAGCATAATAATATCTATTGGAGAACATTTTCTGCTGCATGATTTTGGGCTTAATCTTGTTAAGCCCAAATTTTTTTTTTTCTACAATGTGGGGATAATATCTACTTTAGATGTTGGGAAGATTAAGTGAGCTAATATATGCAAGTTCCCTAGCAAGATATTTAAATAAATTCACCAATCATGGTTCCCTTTTGGCTAAGGGAAGTGATTCCTTTTATGGTCCCTCTAAGAGCAGTGGTTCTCAACCTTTCTAATGCCGCGACCCTTTAATACCGTTTCATGTATCTGTGTTTTCCGATGGTCTTAGACTCTATTGCAGCGACCCACAGGTTGAGAACCGCTAGCAAGGTCACCTAAGAAAACACAGATATTTACATTATGATTCATAACAGTAGCAAAATTATAGTTATGAAGTAGCAATGAAAATAATTTTATGGTTGGGAGTTGGTGACTCAACATGAGGAACTGTATTAAAGGGTTTGTGGCATTAGTTGAGAACCACTGCCCTAGATGAATTAGTCTTCAACAGCCAATTTATATACCTTTTATAGCAATGTCCTTATTAGCTGTGGCTCAGGGGGTTGTGAGTAGCATCTGACTTAAGCTGTACTAGTAAAAAGGAACTTGCCTAAAAAAGATGAGATGGACCGATGAAATACTTGCTTTTGGAAATTTTATTGGAGGAAATATCCAGAGAATTAACTGTGTGCCATGGAATAACCAAACCAGGAGAGATAATGAGACACAGTCTAGACCATTAACATTTAAATTATGAATAAGCAAGGACGATGATCAAAAGGAAAGATTTACAGACTAGAAGCCAAGGAGGCCAGCAAGAAGATACTGGAAGAAATAATTGAAAGTATTTGAGTTCCTTTATTAATTAGCTAATATTAACAATTAGCTAATTACAGCAAAAGGAAGGACAGACATAACAAGCATGTCATTGGGCAGCTTCACCAGGAAGCTGCAATTTCACACACCCAGAAGAACCACCGGCCCATTCCCTGCAGATCCTTGCGGGAATGGGTCCAACAGAGAGGAGACAGACACATACCCAGTGTGGTGGGTGGCATTGGGAAGGTACTTGTGTGTCAGTCAAACCTGGGAACAGAGATCATTGGCCAGATGAGCGTGGCCACAGCAAATGAGCCAACATTTGTGAAGGCATAATTCCCTCATTAAAGGAATTCTCTCTCTATGAGCTCTTGGCTCTGGATTCTTGTAAGGCAGGGAGGATACAGGCAGAGTCTGTTTGATAGACTCTGCTCTGTGTCCTATTGGCCCAGTGAGAGTTTATTTAGTATATTAGAGGCCCAGTGCACGAATTCATGCACCAGTTGGGTCCCTCAGCCTGCCCTGCAGGATCAGGCCGAAACTGGCTCTCCAACATCCCCCTAAGGGTCCTGGATTGCGAGAGGGTGCAGGACAGGCCGAGGGACCCCACCAGTGCATGACCAAGGCTGAGGAGGGACACAGAAGGTTAGCCAGGTGGGGAGGGACTGCAGGAGGGCTCCAGGGAGTGTCCAGCCCATCTTGCTCAGTCCCAACCAGCCAGACCCCAGCAGCAAGCTAACCTATCCATTGGTGCGTCTGTGCCCTGGTGGCCAGTGCATATCATAGCAAGTGGTTGAATGACCTTAGCGTATCATTAGCATATTACGCTTTGATTGGTTGAACAGACAACAAGACACTTAGCATATTAGGCTTTTATTATATAGGATGTGTGCTCTTTCTCATCTACCTGTGAATTGCCTACTTTCCCTTCAAAATCCCAAGCACCTGCCTCCCTCTCCTTAACTCCAGAATGGCATGTAACCCTCAACTGCCCAATGCTTCCTAAGCTCTCATATTCTTAGGGGTACCCCCCTCCCCTGCCATGTACATATGTAATTAAATTTGGTTTTCTTCTATTAATCTATCTTATGTGAATTTGACTATTAGGCCAGCCAGAAAAGCTTAGAAGGGTAGAAAGACAATTGTTTTCCTCTCCTACAATTTTAGTGAGCCAACTAGGAGGAGGAAATATAATTTCCCCCAAAATGCATATTTTGAGGTGGCGAATTGCTTCCCCTGAGTAGCTATTGAATCTGAATTTGGACTGCACTTGACTGCTACATGCTGCTATTCCTTCGGTAGCTAATGGGGTAACAAGCGCCTGGGGGGGTGATTAAGAAAGAATTAACCTATTAAAGATAAAAATTTTAACACCACCAGGCACTTGTGTGCTGTTCCGTGATGTAGAAAGAGCTTTCGAGTGCACTCATTTTACTGTCACGACTCTTGTGAATTAAGCCCCTATTAACGTGGGGAAATGAGAGTGGAGGTCATAAAGCTCACAAACTGTGGATCCAGCATTCAAGCCCATTTCTTTTCACGTCAGCTCCAATATTTCCTTCCAGTGGGTGACCATCAACGTCAAATTCCCATGAGTCAGAGTAGCCCGCGTAAACCAAAAGAGGGACGTCATCTGTGCGTGAGTGTTAGAGGCATGTTTCAGGGCATGAGTGAGTGGCATTGTGTCAGGGAAGGACCTCATTCTAAGGCAGAATCCAGGACAGAATAGGGCCCAACATCAGAGTGTAAAACATAAACAGTAGGGTTGCTATCCACAGTTTATGTATATTTTATTGATTTCAGAGAGGAAGGAGATGAGAAAGAATCATTGGTCGGCTACCTCCTGCATGCCCCCAGCTGGGAATTGAGCCCGAAACCCGGGCATGTGCCCTGACTGGGGATCCAACTGTGACCTCCTGATTCATAGGTCGTCGCTAACCACTGAGCTCATTGCCCAGGTGCTATCCACTTTTGTAATCAATGCGCCCTGCGCTGTCCACAGTGGTGTAGGAATGGGGATGACTGAGGAGGGAAAATGCTGATCAGGAAATGTCTGCAGAGCGTGAGGCAAGAGAGATTCCCACCGAGAAGCTGGGCCCGTGGGAGAGACTTCGGTCAGTTATACGTGCTTTTTATTGTGGGGGTGGACAGGGTGTTGGGAGAAGCTGTGTCCCATCCCTTGCTATGCCTATGGCCAAAGTAATGATTTGCCTATAGAGCAAGAAGCCACCCGGCTAGCATTGGTTGACCGGTGCAGGGTCCTGGGCTCTTTCCAGGTTCAGGCCCAACAGATGGGATTGCCATCCATGCTGGTGAGGAACCGGGAGGAGCTGGTAATGAGGGCCAGTGTTGAACTTGCACGGGGGCATTCCAAAGGTCTAGGATTAAAGAGGGGAGGGGGTGGAGACTGAATTGGAGGTACCTCAGTGAGCTCCTTAGGATTTAAAACTACACCTACTGGGTGGCTGTTGAGCAGCGTTGCCCAGGAAAAGATGAACACAGGAAATGAGTCCTCAATATTTTTGAGCAAACACATACGAGGAATAGCACCTTATCTTTTTACATTTACTTTTTTTTCGCTGTTCTCTACTTCCAAAATGAAAATGCTCTCTGCTGACTTTGGAGTTACAGTCTTGTGGCATCCATGCTTATTTGCTGGTCTTTTTGCTCCTTCATAGGCACGCATCTTCCTAATTCTGAGGGGGGGAGGGGTCAAAGCAGGTTCCCGTGTCCATCCATTGATGCTCGGATGGCATCAAGGCCAGAGGCATCAGGAGGAAATGGTACCGTGGGCCACAGAGCAGCGGGCACGGCCTGGCCCAGCGCGCGGGCTCATTGGGCATTGCAGTCACATCCCGGCCGCCGGCTGCATGGAGCAGAGATTCCGCTCCCCACGTCACTGGGTCTGCAGAATCATGTTTCCATTTGTCGGGGCTGCTCCTGCGGCATCTGGCAGCTCTCGGTCCATTAGGCATTCTCATCACGCCAGGGCTGCTCGCCATTCTCCGTGCCTTCCCGGGTCGCCTTCTGCACGTGGTCCAGGGCCGAGGCGTGGGCGCTGATGGGGATGGCTCAGGACAGATGCTCCCAGTCACACACGAGTGTTGGGAGGGGCTGTCATTCCAGATTCCCATTTCCTCAGGAGCTCCTTTTAGGGAGACCTGGAGGGAAAACATGAGAAGCACTTTATGATTCAAGGTCCGTGAGACAAGCGGGAGCACTGAATATTTTACCCCAAGGAAGAGAGGAAAGGGAATCTTGCAAAATGCACTGTCTCACATGCAAATGAGGCTCACTCCCCGAGGGAGTGGAAGGTACTGTACGCTGTGGACATAAGAATTACAAGGCTCTTACCTTGAGTTAACAACCAGGACCTGCCGTCCTCCACCATCTCCCGCGTCCTCTTAAGCGTTTGAATTTGCCTCAAGCAGCTCCCCTTGCAAGCAGCTGAGAATCCACATAAAAGCACTTTGGGCAAATGCTCCTCTGACATCTTTTTATCTTCAAAACATCAGGCCCTCCCAGTTTCCTTATGCTGAAGACTTCCTTCCCCACAGAAAACTTGGGGTACCATTTCCTCCCAAAGCCCTGATATCATCTAAGCACCAATGGATGGACACGGGAAAGCTCTTTGGCCCCTCCCTCAGAATTAGCAAGGTGCATGCATATGTATGAATGAGCAAAAGACAGGCAAATAGCCGAAACCAGTTTGGCTCAGTGGTAGAGCGTCAGCCTGCGGACTGAAAGGTCCAGGGTTCAATTCCAGTCAAGGGATTGTAGGCACATCTCCAGTAGGGGGTGTGCAAGAGGCAGCTGATCGATGATTCTCTCTCATCGATGTTTCTAACTCTCTATTCCTCTCTCTTCCTCTCTGTAAAAAATCAATAAAATATATTTTTTTAAAAAATAAAGACAGGCAAATAAGCACGGATGTCACAAAACAGGAACCACAGTCAGTAGGTATCATTTTAATTTTTATTTTTTCCAAAATATATTTTTATTTATTTTTAGAGAGAGAGATTTTTATTTATTTTTACAGAGAGGAAAGGAGAAGGATAGAAAGTCAGAAACACCGATGAGAGAAAATCATCGATCAGCTGCCTCTTGCACACCTCCCACTGGGGATGTGCCTGCAACCCAGGTACATGCCCTTGACCAGAATCGAACCCAGGACCTTCCAGTCCGCAGGCTGACGCTCTATCCACCGAGCCAAACCGGTTTCGGCAGTATCGTTTTCATTTTTTGAAGTAGGGAACAGCGAAATCCCGAAAAGGCAGAAGTAAAAGATTAGGTGCTATTCCTCATGTGTGTTTGCTAAAAAAAAACAAACAAAAAAAACAAAAAAACATTAAGAAGTCATTTCCTCTGCCATTAATAGCCTTGTGCGTACATTCTTTCTTTCCTGTCTTTCTTTTCGCCAGGGTGACTGGGAAAGATTCCTAGAAATGGGATTGCTGGGTTGAAGAATAAATGGATATGATTTTTGTTAGATATTGCCTAATTCCCATAAATAAAGAGAGTATGTGTTTAAACGTTAAACTCAATAGCTCAGTGACTTAACATAAGGATGTTTCTTTGTTGTTGTTCAAGCTTCTGTTTCAAACCAGATTAGGAAGAGCTGTGTAGGGACCCAGGGACTAACTCAGGGACCCAGGCTGGTGGGGGCTTCAGACCTTTGTACAGACACCATCTCAGCACTCAGCCAGGCTTTCTGTGCTTTGTCCACAAAGTGACATAGGTCATGTCTACTCATAGTCCTTGGACCAGAACTTGTCACATGAACCTGTTGGACAGCAAAGGGTCAGAATTTAGAGGATCACCACTCATGGCCACGTGAGCAAGCAGTTGTCCCTCCCAGCCATTGGATCTTCGAGGTCACGTGACAAGATTTTGGAGCACAGATGCTCATCAAAGAGTTGTTTCTATAAGAAGGAAAGAGGATGGTAGGAAGGAGAAAGAGGGAAAGAAGGATGGAGGGAGAGAAGAAGGAAGGAAGAAAAAGAGGAAAGAAACAATAGAGAGTACCAGCCGAAACCGGTTTGGCTCAATGGATAAAGCATTGGCCTGTGGACTGAAAGGTCCCGGGTTCCATTCGGGTCAAGGGCATGTATCTTGGTTGTGGGCACATCCCCAGTAGGGGGTGTGCAAGAGGCAACTGATCAATGATTCTCTCTCATCGATGTTTCTAACTCTCTCTCCCTCTCTCTTCCTCTCTGTAAAAAATCAATAAAATATATTTAAAAATAATAATAAATAAATAATATATATTAAAAAAAAATAGAGAGTACCAATATGGAAGAGTTAGATATATTGTTCATGGTACACACAAAAGAAATGCTGAGTGATGTAACTCAGGGCATAAACTCTTGCAGATTTATATTCTGTTTCACTCTCTAGATATGTATCCTTGGATATATTACTTATGCAAAATTTTGAGTTCTTTGGATATGAAATTAGGATAGTAGCAACTTACCGAGTTTTTAGGAAGGTTAAATTTAATAAAAATACGGCTGGTTCTATAAAGCACATTGTTATTATTTTTTTTAGCTATTAAATTATGCATAAAAATAGTTAGTGATCTGAAAATGCTCACATTATGATTTTGGAAGAAACAGAAGCCTCAAAACTCTTTTTTTTTTTTTTTAGTATAATAGATGTTTGTTATTTTAAATCACAATATATACATAGAAAAATCTGGAAGGTACACCACAATGTAGATGATGGTAACCTGCAGTGTGTGCTTTTTGGGGATTTTTGTGTAATAAAATGGAATCTGTCAAGAAAAGAAAGGGATTAGATGTAGATTCTATCACAGCCTGAGCCAAATTGCTTGTACATTATGAAGCCCTTTTTCTCTTACAGTTTCATGGTCTTATAGCTCATTGGGGAGACGAAAAATATGTCTTGAGTTGCACTTAGAAAAAAAATGTAATGTTTTCTGTTCTAAGAAATTAGCCTTGTATGAAATCAAATACAATATACATATTAGCCATGCCCAGAGGCCTTTGACAAGTCTTGTGGATTATTTTGTGGGGTGAGAAGCATGTATCTGTAGGAAAGAATTGCACCCATTTTTCTATTTTATATATTTATATATTGCAAAATTATCTTTATTTTTTTAATATATTTTATTGATTTTTTACAGAGAGGAAGGGAGAGAGATAGAGAGCTAGAAACGTTGATGAGAGAGAGACATCGACCAGCCACCTCTTACACACCCCCTACCGGGGATGTGCCCACAACCAACGTACATACCCCTGACCGGAATCAAACCTGGGACCCTTCAGTCCGCAGACCGACGCTCTACCACTGAGCCAAACCAGTTTCGGCTGATCTTTATTTTTAATCAATATCTTGAAAGGTGCTTTTTAAAAAATATATATATTTTTATTGATTTCTGAGAGGAAGGGAGAGAGAGATAGAAACATCAATGATAAGAGAGAATCATTGATTGGCTGCCTCCTGCACACCCCCTACTGGGGATCAAACCTGCAGCCTGGGTATGTGCCCTGACTGGGAATCAAACCGTGACCTCCTGGTTCATAGGTCAATGTTCAACCACTGAGCCACACTGGCTGGGCCCTCTAAGGGATCTAAAAGAAACATATGTCTGCAGTCTACACAGCATTGTATTTTAATCATCCTTTGATAGCCATGACTTAATTAAAAAGTTACAACCCCATGTTCATACCATTAAACCTAATTTCAGGTTTAACTTTAAAATCTTTCCCTGTAGAATGGAGGGTTCTGAAACTGTATACGTACATTGAGATGTACTTCTCTCTTTGTGGAAACATGCTCTAACTGCCCTAGAGGCAACTTAATATTTCCATTGAATGAATGTGATCTAGTATTTGATATGCTTCTACTAACAATAACTTGATTCCCAAAAGCTAGATTATATGTCAGTCAATTGTACACATTTTTCAGAATATGATTTGGTATATAAAATACTATATAATAAAAGCCTAATATGCTAAGTGTCCCATCATGGAGTTGGCCGTTCAACCAATCAAAGCATAATATGCTAATGACATGCTAAGGCCATTCAACTGCTCGCTATGATGTGCATTGATCACCAGGGGGCAGGCAGTTGACCAGTTGACCAGTCACTCTGATGTGCACTGACCACCACAGGGAAGATGCTCCAACCCACAGGGTTGCTTGCTGCTGGGGTCCAGCCTATTGGGACTGAGCAAGATGGGCCAGACATGCCCTGGAACCCTCCCACAGTCCCTCCCCGGCCCTGATTGTGCAACAAAGTAGTCCCTCGGCCTGGCCTGCACCCTCTTACAATCTGGGATCCCTTGGGGGATGTCAGAGAGCCAGTTTTGGCTTGATTCTGCCGGCAGGCTGAGGGACCCCACTGGTGCACCATTTCGTGCACCAGGCCTCTGGTAAGGAATAATAAAACTGAAAGTCCCCTTTTTGAAAAGGGGGTAGTTATCCATAGAATTCTGTAGATATCTTGATTTACTAACTCTAGCCTTTTTAGTAGCTCACTATCATCTTTTTCTGTGTATGTTTTCTTCACTATCTTGAAGCACCTTGATGCATTTTTTCTCCTTATTATCACCATTTTCTAAGAAACTCATACTTTCGGGTGATCAGAAAAATAATTCATTGATCATGAGAAAATTTCAAGATTGAAAGGCTTCCCAAGAAAGATCCTTTAGTTCTAGTTTTCAAGTCTGAAATAGCATCAGCTTGTATTTTCGTATTGTGGTATAACCAGTCTCCAGCACAATGGAAAGCTAGCTGTGTAATCTGGAAAGGTTGTCTGATATCTGTGCATCTTAGTTACTATTCTAATCATTAAAATTGGAGAAGTTGTAAAAAAAAATTTACAAAGATCATTAGGATTCTTCCCAGTTCTAAACTTCTCTGTGTCTATATGCATTTGAGATCTCATTGATCAGCTCCAAAAGCCAAGTTTTGCATAGTGAAACGTGATCTGAACTGACATAGTCCATTTATATTCTAATGATCCACTTATAGTTAGTCTTTATATGTTTCTCTGTGGATTCATAATCCACACCCCTTAGGATTGTGATAGCATGTAGTATCTGTACCACATCACTTTCCTACCACAGAAGGAATTCAGAATTATAAAAACATATCAGGCCACAGGATTTAGATAGGGACAAAGACTTGATTCTCACCCTTCTAAATATGAGAAAACTGAGATGCAAAAAAATTAGTTAACTTATCCACGATCACATAGGTCATCGGACACTGGCCAAGTCGGATTCAAACTCAGGGTGGTTGCTTTTCACTGCCATGTCATTATTGTTAACTGCCAACAGCCTACTGTGAATACTACTGCTATGATGACAAAAACAGTGATTTTCCAATATATTCTCAGTACTCAATATAAGCTCCACTCATTAAATTTCTGCTTACTGAATAATTACTTTGTGCGCAGGTTTATGCTTGCTCCTGGAGAAGCAGGCCAGTTCTCAAAGCGTACAGTCCCATAGTAGGTGAAGGATATTAAATAAGAAAAAAATAATAATCAATTCACTACCAATTTTGCCCCAGCCAGTGTTGTGTAGTGGTTAGAGTGTTGGCCCTCAGACTGAAGGGTCATGGGTTCAATTCCAAGCAAAGGCACGTACCTCGTTTGCAGGCTCAATCCTAGCCTAGTCAGGGCATGAGCAGGAGGCAACCAATAGATGTGTCTCTCTCACATGGATGTTTCTCTCTGTGTGTGTCTCCTCCTCCCTTCTACTCTCTCTAAAAATCATTGGGGAAAAAATATCCTCAGGTGAGGATTAATAAATAATAATAATTACCAAGTTCAGTACGTGTTATCAAGGAAGTTAGCAGAGTGACTAGTAAGTTAGATTTAGGTGAGCTGGTTTAGTTAAGTCAGATTTCAAATAATGCCAACAATGCACACACTCATCCAGGAGATTTAAAAAGGGAACTCTCGCCAAAACCTGTTTGGCTCAGTGGATAGAGCGTTGGCCTGTGGACTGAAAGGTCCCAGGTTTGATTCCCATCAAGAGCATGTACCTTGGTTGTGGGCACATCCCCAGTGGGGAGGTGTGTAAGAGGCAGCTGATCGATGTTTCTCTCTCATCGATGTTTCTAACTCTCTGCCCCCTCTCTTCCTCTCTGTAAAAAAATCAATAAAATATATTTAAAATAATAATAATAATAATAATAATGATTAAATAAATAAAAAGGGAACTCTTCAAACTTGCATTTTGAAGCCAGAATCACTTTGATTCTAAAATCCAACAGGAACATTATCCGAATAACAGAGAATGTTCAGCACGATTTTCTTCATGAATGAAGTGGGGAAAACAGCGAACAGAATTTAGTAATATATAAGAAGCAACACATAAGAGGGATCAATTCACCTTGGCTGGTGTTGGCCCATGAACTGAGGGGTCTCAGGTTTGATTTCTGGCCAAGGGCACGTACCTGGGTTGCAGGTTCAATCCCTGGTGCTGGAGGCAACCAATTAATCTCTCTCTCTCTCTCTCTCTCTCTCTCTCACTCACTCTCTCTCTCTCTCTCTCTCTCTCTCTCTCCCCCCCCCCTTGTGATTTCATCAAGCCCAACAGGAAAACCTAGGATAGTCTTCCTAACTTAAAGCCTTTACTTAATCATGTTTACAAAGTCCTTTTGCCACATAATGCAACATATTCACAGATTTGGAGGATTAGGGCTTAGGCATCTTTGCGAAAGCCATTATCCTGCCTACCCTTGTTCACCTCAGGCTGATGGGGTTTGTACCGTGTGCTATGCATGCTCTTTTGCTTTCTTCCTCACAGCTAATAAAGAGGTGAACCAGGGTTTGAACCCAGGAAGTCCAGGTCTGGAGCCTGCACTCTTAAGACAACTACAATATATCTGATTTTTGTAACCTGTTTGTTTTCTCTCTTTTATATATTTTGAATAGTGTCCCATGTCCCTAACTGTTCTTTCTAAATCTGACTAAAACATGATTTGTAATAGCTAGCTATATATTCCATCACATAAATGAGCCATATCCCTTTAACCATTCTCCTATAGTCAGATATCCTGGTTGTTTCCACGTATGTAATTACTGAAAAATGCAATGGTGAAAGGTTTAGGCCTGCACTTATTTGCTGAATTAGTGAAGTTCCTCGGGAGCTGGTTTGGTATAAACTAGAAAACGATATTCCACAGACGTTTCCTTGGGTTGTAAAAGGGATCCCATGAAGTCGGGTTCTCTGGTTAAATTCAGTATAATCCAGCTAATATCTCAAGTTTCTTTGCATGCCTTGGTCAGCTAATCTGAAAGTATATAACAAAATACACAACCAAGAATAAGCCAAAACACAAGGGAAGGACAGTAATAAGAAAGTAATAGTTTCCGCATGCTAGCAATATCCATTAAAAAGTAGGCCAATCTATTGTTGTTGTAGGAATAGACAAAATAATGGAAAAAGAAGACTCACAAACAGAGTCACTCTTATATTAGCATGATTTATGACAAACGAGGCATGGCAGAGGAGCTAGAGAGAGCAGCCCTCTTAGAATAAAGGTGCTGAGGACTCTACTTCACTCCAAAAATCAATTCCCGGCCCAGGTGTGAGAAGCAAAACAAAATTTTTGGAGAATACCATTAGGTAGAAATCTTTAGAATCTCAGGATAAGGAGATACTTTTTAAGCAAAAGAAAAATACTAAGCATAATGGGGGGGGGGGGGAGATAATGGAATACATTTAAAGGACAACACTTCTGCTCATCAAAAGTCATCACGAAGGCCAGGCCAGTGGTGGTTCAGTTGGTTGAGCGTTGTCCCATGCATGGTTCACTTCCTGGTCAGGACACATGCCTGGGTTGCAGGCTGGATCCCCAGTAAAGGGCATGCAGGAAGCAGCCAATCAGTGATTCTCATCATTGATGTTTGTTTTTTTTTTTTTCTTCTTTTTTTAAAAAAATATATTTTTTTTAAAAATATATTTTATTGATTTTGTACAGAGAGGAAGGGAGAGAGATAGCGAGTTAGAAACATCGACGAGAGAGTCATCAATCAGCTGCCTCTTGCACACCCCCTGCTGGAGATGTGCCTGCAACCAAGGTACATGCCCTTGACCAGAATCGAACCCGGGACCTTTCAGTCCCCAAGCCGATGCTCTATCCATTGAGCCAAACCAGTTTCGGCTCTTTTTAAAAATATATATTTTATTGATTTTTTTACAGAGAGGAAGGGAGAGGGATAGAGAATTAGAAACATTGATGAGAGAGAATCATTGATCAGCTGCCAAACTAGTTTCGGCCATCATTGATGTTTCTATATCTTTCTTCCTCTCCCTTGCTCTCTGAAAGCAATAAAAATTATTTAAAAAAAAAAAAAAAAAAAAAAAAGAAGGGGCCAAAACCGGTTTGGCTCAGTGGTAGAGCGTCGGTCTGCGGACTGAAAGGTCCCAGGTTCGATTCCGGTCAGGGGCATGTACGTTGGTTGCGGGCACATCCCCGGTAGGGGGTGTGCAAGAGGCAGCTGGTCGATGTTTCTCTCATCGATGTTTCTAGCTCTCTATCCCTCTCTCCTCCTCTCTGTAAAAAATCAATAAAATATATTTAAAAAAAAAAAAAGAAGGGGCCAAAACCGGTTTGGCTCAGTGGATAGGGCATCAGCCAGAGGACTGAAGGGTCCCAGGTTCGATTCTGGTCAAGGGCATGTACCCTGGGTTGCGGGCACATCCCCAGTAGGGGGTGCGCAAGAGGCAGCTGATTGATGATTCTCTCTCATAGATGTTTCTAACTCTCTGTCCCTCTCTCTTCCTCTCTGTAAAAAATCAAAAGAAGGGGTATAGGGGTAGTCATTTGGGATGGGCTGTGGTGGGGAGACAGGGTGCTTCTGTGGAGCAGACCATGGTCCATTTATTGGCCTTGGGGCGGGGGGAGGGGAGTGCCCGGGTGTTTGTTTTTCATTAAGCTGAATATTTAGTGTTCAGATCATTGCATTTGAAAGACGGTGGTCAATAACAGTCCCTTGCCTCCCAGGATGAGGATACATAATACATGAAAAGCTCGTTGAAACCTGCCAGGAATAGAATAATCACTGATTGAAAACGAGCAAGTGGTGCTGGCAGTCTATAGAAGACGATTTTTAAAGTGGAATCTGTTCAAAGAAATGATAATCACGGGATAAGGGAGTTAGAAAGTAATGAAGCATGCATTTTTATATAATTTACGGCACTTTTCCCTTTCTTCTCAAGTGTGGATCTGGCCCAGGGCTGGGGGCTAGTTAAACCAAAGTGAATAAAACATAGCCCCTGTCTGTGACACCAAGAGTCTCGCCAAGAAGGTAATTTGATTACTCATCCATTCATCTAACAAACATTTGTTCGGTCTCTGCTAGGTGCCAGGTACCAGACAGAGATTTAAGCAACTTCTTCAAGGAATGTACAGGCAATCCAGTACAGACCTACATAAATAAGGCACATCAGAATGCAAACGCTGTACCATTTGTACCAGCGCGGTGGGGGAGGAAGTAGCTATGGCCCACCCACTGGGTAAAGGGTGAACAGGAGGCTCCAAAGGCACTCTCTACTTCCATGCCACACCCGGACTTATGGGGGGGGGGGGGCTGTTTCTCTATTTTCCGTGTCCATCTCCATCACGGAAAAGGAAACAGTCAGGTTCCTGAGTGGAGGAGCTGGGGATTAAGAAATTAAAGGGGGAAAAAAAAGAGACCAAGAGGCAGAAATAGACTCATCACGCTGGGCGCTAGGTGGACGCCATCCTCTCTGATGGAGAGGCAGCGAGCACCCGGCCAGGCAGCAGGTGTAGTTTATAGGGTCAAAGGAGCGTATGTGCATTCTTGCCAAAACCGGTTTGGCTCAATGGATAGAGCGTCGGTGTGGGGACTGAAGGGTCCCGGGTTGGATTCTGGTCAAGGGCATGTACCTTGGTTGCAGGCATATCCCCAGTAGGGGTTGTGCAAGAGGCAGCTGGTCGATGACTCTCATCGATGTTTCTAACTCTCTATCTCTCTCCCTTCCTCTCTGTACAAAATCAATAAAATATATTTTTTTTAAAAAAAAAAAAAAAGGAGCTTATGTGCATTCTTAACTAGGCCCTAGCATTCCTGGATTTACATATCTAGACCCGCCCCTGCTGACACGGGGACAAACGTAAGTCAGAAACTGAATAACACCCCCCACCCCCGCCCTCTTGTGGGAGTGTAACAGGGACACGGACTCTGCTGACAATTTAAAGGATGTCCATGTGCCTTCTCAGACAGCCCTCCACACGAACTACCCTGTTTCCCCGAAAATAAGACAGTGCCTTATATTAATTTTTTTCTCCCAAAGTTGCGCCAGGTCTTATTTTCAGGGGATGTCTTATCTTTCCATGAGCTGGGTCTTATTTTCAGAGGATGTCTTATTTTGGGGGAAACACGGTAGATAAAAGAAACTGGACAGCTAAAAACTACACTGTCCAGATTCCCCTGCAGCTGGGGTTCTGCATGTAAATCGGGCTCTCGGTTGCATGTGCTCATGAGATGTGCAGAACTGGAGGAGGCCGTCCTCCGTGACTACTGGCCCTTTCTGCTGTGGTCTGACATCAGGAAAGTGGGAGGTTTCCCTGCAGCAGCTCCCAGACTGCACTCTCCTGGTGTCAAGCAGTTATGGAGGCAGCCTGGCCGGTGTGGCTCAGTGGTTGGGCATCAACCTATGAACCAGGAGGTCACTAGTTCGATTCCCGATCAGGGCACAAGCCCAGGTTGCAGGATCCATCCCCAGTGGAGGGAATGCAGGAGAAAGTACATCCGTGATTCTTTCTCATCATTGATGCTTCCCTCTCTCCCCGTCTCCAACATCAATAAAAATATATTTAAAAAAAACAACAAGGAGTTGTGGAGGCAGCCACAGTTCCAGGATCTGTGCTTGACCCCTGGATTAGAGTGAAGTGTCCTCCTCCATCTGCCCATTTGGTGAGGAGCAGCTGCTTACTGCCAGCCCAGCTCCAGGGATGTCCTCTGAGCAGGCAGGCCGGCCAACCACCCATGTCCCCTCCCACTGGCCAGGCTGGCTGGACCCCACTCATGCAAGAATTAATGCACCAGTATATATATATATATATAGATATAGATATAGATATAGATATAGATATAGATATAGATATAGATATAGATATATATTGATATATATTGATATATATATTGATATATATATTGATATTGATATATATATATCCTGTTTCCCCAAAAATAAGACAGTGTCTTATATTAATTTTTGCTCCCAAAGATGCGCTAGGTCTTATTTTCAGGGGATGTCTTATTTTTCCATGAAGAAGAATACGGTACACATTGATTGTTAAATGAAAATAAAGGAAATTTATTACCTGTATACAGTACAGTAGTGCGGTAGTTGTCAACACAAACCAGACAAACTGTGAATCCTATGTATCAAGAATGTACGCATTTATTCAATGACAATCATGTCATCATCTTCTGGGACATCATCATAACAATCCAATTCCTGAATTTCCTGGTGAATTTCCTGTGACTCCATTTCTTTCAGAATCAGTGGACCAAATCTCTCATGTTTAGCCTCAGGAGGGAGGGAGGGCGCGCCATATTTTCGGGGGATGCCTTATATTTCGCTCAGAAGGAAACCTGTAAGTAGGTCTTATTTTCGGAGGATGTCTTATTTTCGGGGAAACACGGTACATAGCGGTTGGAAGATACCTTGATGCAGATAATAGATCAGAGAACGAAGTGGCTCAGAGTGCAACTTCTTCGGCCAGAACTGTGGAATCCAAGTATATACTGATATACTGAGTGGCCAGGTTATTATGCATTCAGAGATCATAATAACCTGGCCACTCAGTGTATAATGCTGGACACATGCCATAATACACTTGTCAAAGCCCTTAGAATATCCAACACAAAGAGTCAACAGCGGTGTAAGCAGTGACCCTGAGTTAATAATACTGTACCAATATTGGCTCATCAACAATAACTATACTGAACTCATGTAAGTTGTAATAACGGGGCAGACAGAGGTGAGAGAGGAGGGGGTTTATAAGAAAACCTAGTACTTTCTGTTCAAATGTTTTTTAAATCTAAAACTACTCTAAAAATTCAAGTCGCTTTAGCCGGGACCGGTTTGGCTCAATGGATAGAGCGTCGACTTGGGGACTGAAAGGTCCTGGGTTCGATTCTGGTTAAGGGCATGTACCTTGGTTGCGGGTATATCCCCAGTAGGGGGTGTGCAAGAGGCAGCTGATCGATGACTCTCTCTCATCGATGTTTCTAACTCTCTATCTCTCTCCCTTCCTCTCTGTATAAAATCAATAAAATATATTTATTAAAAAAATATTCAAGTCACTTTATTTGAAAGCAACATGCAGGCGAAATGAAACCGCTTAGAATGAAAGAAAGGCCGAAGCTTCTCAGGCTGAACAGACACGGCACCAAACAGAAACACACCTTTTGGAAGGAATAAAGAGTTCTGGAATGCATAAACATGTGGGTGAATGGAAAAGCCCATATTTTCCCTCTTCATTTCTCTTCTAATCGCCTCTATTAGTCAGTAGGATGTTACCCTCAGGGCTTTCGAGTCTAAGTATGAGAGAAGGACGCGAAGTGATTTCTCAAGAACAGTTAATAATTTATATTTTTTATAATTAAAAGAAATCTCTCAGCCCAATGAGGTGGGATTTATGGGAATTCGCCAAGAGAACTCTAAAAGAGAGAAGTTGGGTTGTGAAGACAGAGGCTCTGGGTTTGAGTTGGAGTCGTTCAGCCTGGCCCATCGGGCAGCCAGTAGCCATGAGCGTGGGGCCACTAGGACCCTCAGCAGGAGAGAAACCCTAGAAAGGGCTGCGGTCAGCAAACAGCCACTCTGCAGTACCCTAGGGATCCACTACATCAAGGCGACAGGAGAGCAAACTGCCCTGGGCAGCTGCACCAGTGACAGCGGGAGTGGGAAATGGGAAGACTCTGGCATGGAGCTAGAGAAGGCTGGACCTCGTGGGTTTTATTGTGGATGAGATGCATAGGGAAACATTTTTTGTTTGTTTGTTTTTTTTTAAATACATTTTTATTGATTTCAGAGAGAAAGGGAGAGGGAGAGGGAGAGAAACATCAATGAGGAGAGAGAATCATTGATCGGCCGCCTCCCGCATGCCCCACACTGGGGATCCAGCCCAGCAACTCGGGCAGGTGCCCTGACCGGGAATCGAACCGTGACCTTCTGGTTCATAAGTTGATGCTCAACCACTGAGCCACGCTGGCCCGGGCCAGGGGAGCATTTTGGACAGAGGGGAGAGTCGGTCTGGCTTACCTTTTACCAGTATTTCCTTGGCTGCTATGTTGAGCATGGAGTGTGGACAGGCAAAGAGGTGTCCGCCCCCACACCCACTCCCAATCAGGGCCTCTGTCCTGGCAATTTCTTGTGCTGGGTGCTCCTCCTCCACATATCAGCATCTCTAATTCCACCCCCCACCCCCTTCTTTTTGAGGAATTGATTGCAAATCCATTCAGGTTTAAAATGAAGATCTTCTCTACTCTTCTTTGATTTGGTTTTAGTTGGGAGGGAGCACTTGGAGTGTTTCCTCGCATCTTGAAAGCCCAGCAATGTATTTAAAAGTCGCCTGCCCCCAAACACACGTGCACACCTACCGTGTTTCCCCGAAAATAAGACATCCTCCGAAAATAAGACCTACTTACAGGTTTCCTTCTGAGTGAAATATAAGGCATCCCCCGAAAATAAGGTGCACGCTCCCCCTCCCCCAGGCTAAACATGAGAGATTTGGTCCACTGATTCTGAAAGAAATGGAGTCACAGGAAATTCAGGAATTGGATTGTTATGATGATGTTCCAGAAGATGATGACATGATTGTCACTGAATAAATGAGTGAATTCTTGATACTGTAGGATTCACAGTTTGTCTGGTTTGTGTTGACAACTACCGCACTACCATACCGTATACAGGTAATAAATGTCCTTTATTTTCATTTAACAATAAATGTGTACCGTATTCTTCTTCATGGAAAAATAAGACCTCCCCTGAAAATAAGACCTAGCGTATCTTTGGGAGCAAAAATTAATATAAGACACTGTCTTATTTTCGGGGAAACAGGGTAGCTGTTATTGCCTCAGAAGGAGTTCTCGAGCTTCGTATTTTTCACCTGCTGGAGCCGTGTGTTATTCTAATGAGGTGATAGCTTATCTACAGACCCTAACAAAATGGTCCTTGCTTGAGGAGCTTCTTGTGATTTATTGAGTCCTTGAACCCGTTCATTTAGTTCACAATCATGCATCAAGCGCCTCCTGTGTGTGAGGGTGATTGAGACCCCATGCGTATTGCTCTCCAACAAATGTACCGTACATCCTGTGACCGCCACCATTGCTCAGGGTGTTTGGCTCAGAACCCAAAGATAAATCCCTCTAAAGCTAGGCCTGAAGGATTATAACATTTTATAGAGACAGAGACAGAGACAGAGACAGAGATAGAGATAGAGATAGAGATAGAGATAGAGATAGAGGTAGAAATAGAGATAGAGATATAGATAAATAGAGATAGAGTTAGAGACAGAAATAGAGATAGAGATAGAGACACAGACAGAGATAGAGACAGAGACAGAGATAGAGATAGAGAGATAGAGTTAGAGACAGAAATAGAGATAGAGACAGAGACAGAGATAAGACAGAGACAGAGATAGAGATAGAGGCAGAAATAGAGATAGAGGCAGAAATAGAGATAGAGATAGAGATAGAGACATAGACAGAGATAGAAATGAGATTTTTAAAATAAATATATATTTTTATTGACTTTAGAGAAGAAGGGAGAGGGAGAGAGAGATAGAAACATTAATGATGAGAGAGAATCATCATTGGCTGTCTGCTGCACGCCCCCATTGGGAATGGAGCCTGCAATCCAGGCATGTGCCCTGACCGGGAATCAAACCATGACCTCTTGGTTCATAGTCAACGCTCAACCACTGAGCCACACCAGCTGGGCAACATTATATATGTTTAAGAATTAAGAAAGTAGCCACACATTGAAAGATTTGATTTTTTTTTCTCCTCTCACTGAGAGACCTTGGCAGAGGTGAGAGGAGATGGGCCACTTAAGGGCATCATCCACCTCAAGGGCCCCTCGAGGTTTCCCGTCGTTAACGCGGGCCGGTCTCTCTGCGCTCGGGTTCCATTTGCTGACGGTTGGATGTGACTTGCGGTAACATTTACATTCTTCTTGTCAAGCCCCTGAGCTGCCTGATTGAAACCCTGGTCACATTTTGATTAATGCAGGCCCTTATTTATTCTATGTACTTTCGCGGTGGGATTAATTATTTCTGGAGTCCCAGGTGCCCGGTCTGGCATCAGGATTGATGGACACCCCCTGAGTCACGGGGTGTAGAATATTGCTTTCCCGGGGGCCATTCCTCCAGAGATGTATTTGTCAACAAAGATGGAAAATTCTTTACCAGATTTATATACAAGCGATCCTTGGGTAGTGCAGGAAGTAGCGAGCGCCATCAATCTCGGGAAAACTTTACGCATATCTGTGCCTGGAGACGTTCATTTCCTCACACCTTCCTCTTCACAAATGTTATCGCTCCTCGGAGGGATATTAGAGTTATGCTCTCAGACCCGGTACTGCTGGTGGAGGAGGAGATGGGTTTAGCGGTCGTTTGAATATGGTAAGCGAGGATTCTGTGTGATATTAAGAGAGGTGTATTGGCCTACCATCGTGGCTCAGTGGTTGAGTGTTGACCTATGAACCAGGAGGTCATGGTTCAATTCCTGGTCATGGCACATGCCCAGGTTGTGGGCTCCATCCCCAGTGTGGGGTGTACAGGAGGCAGCCCACCAATGATTCTTCCTCATCATTGATGTTCCTATCTCTCTCTCCCTCTCCCTTCCTCTCTGAAATTATATATATAGTAAAGAAGAGAAGTGCACATTTTTATTAGATATAGAAATCAAGGTCACATACTCTGAACATTGCAGAACTAAGACCTTATTATTGCCGAATCCTGGTGACAGGCCCACCCATCGGGCCTTTGATTAGAAGGACTGATGAAGTCAAGAAACTGAAGAAGTATTTCTTCCTCTAAGCCTGTCCTCAGGCAGTCACTCTAAGTGGCGAACTTTAATTCTTGATAAATTGCTCATCATTGCAAAGTCTATGGGTATATTCTCCCATGGTGGTGCAGTCAAATTAATGATTCTAAGGGGCATGTCTCTATCCCACCCTCCATTATATATTTCTCAGTCAGCAAACAGTCAAAATACTACTTTAAAGGGTATTTGCATTAGTAGTTTTCGGTATTAAAATTGATAGGCCTGGCTGGCCTGGCTCAGTGATTGAGTATTGACCTATGAACCAGGAGATTACAGTTCAATTCCTTGTCAGGACACATGCCTAGGTTGTGGGATCGATCCCTGGTGTGGAGTGTGCAGGAGACAGCTGATCATTGAGTCCCTCTCATCACTGATGTTTCTCTCTCTCTCTCCCTTTCCCTTACTCTCTGAAATCAATACAAATATATTTTTTAAATTGATAGGTTCAGCCCTGACTGGTTTGGCTCAGTGGCTAGAGCGTCGACATGCAGACTGAAAGGTCCCAGGTTCGATTCTGGTCAAGGGCATGAACCTTGGTTGCAGGCACATCCCCAGTGGGAGGTGTGCAGGAGGCAGCTGATCAGTGTTTCTCTCTCATTAATGTTTCTAACTCTCTATTCCTCTCCCTTCCCCTCTGTAAAAAATCAATAAGATATATATTGTTTTTAATTTATAAGTTCAATTCTTTATGTTGATAAAAATGTTAGTGTCTTTAAAAATTATTTTTATTTCTTGTTGAATTTTTATTTCTTGACTATGGAGCATATTAACATGGTTCCAAGCAAAAGAGGTGTTTGAAAAGGTGTTCTAAGAAAAAATCTTTCTTCTGCTGGTACCCACTCCTGACACCCGTAACCCCCTGGGGAACTGATTTCACTACTTCCGGGTTATCTTTCTGTGTTTCTAGTCACCTGATTATGCAGAACCAATGGGAGAGGAGCCAGGGTCTCACACAGAGGAGAGAGTAAAGACACTGTGGTAGACCCGTACGTGGGAATATTGTACAGAGTGCAAATGACAAGTGAGCCTGGATATCTCACACACATGGCAATGAAGGAGGAAGCTAGTTCACAAATCAGTACAACCAAACGCTTGTTTAAAGGTGCATAGATGATGCTGAAACCGGTTTGGCTCAGTGGATAGAGCATTGGTCTGCAGACTGAAAGGTCCCAGGATCGATTCCAGTCAAGGGCATGTACCTTGGTTGCGGGCACATCCCTAGTAGGGTGTGTGCAAGAGGCAGCTGATAGATGATTCTCTCTCATCGATGTTTCCAACTCTCTATCCCTCTCTTCCTCTCTGTAAAAAAATCAATAAAATATATTTTTAAAAAATCTTTAAAGGTACATAGGTGATAAAATATAGAGGAGAGCAGAAGTCAGTATTGGTGTCCTGGGGTGCGGCCTGGCTGGGGAATACAGACGACAATGTTCTGTTTGGTCACATGAATAGTGGACAGAAGGCTGTTTATTTCTGATTCTTCACATACACACATACGTGGGATAGAGTCCTCTCTCTACATGACATAGCTGCAGGTTGGAAAGAAGAACGATAGCCCCATTGCAGCATTTTGAGCCACACAATAGATTTGGTTCTTTTGCTAAGAATTACACTTCAAAGCACAGTGTTTCATAGCCTTGTGCACTGTGATTACCTTTATAAATTATGATGTTTCCCTATTAACTCCCCCGTTCCGCATGAAACTTACATATCCTGATATGAAAGTGACAAGAAGGGAAATGGCATTCCCTGGTGGTACGCTGGGGAGATAATGAGGCCTGGGTTCCCCAAGGCTGGGGGAGGAAGGGACTCATGGGGACGCCAGATAAGGCTGCCAATTTTTCACCGTGACATTTAGGACCTGGCTCGTCTCATCATTTCCACCAACAGACCCAAGAAGGGGTGGGAAGATAAGAAAAGGGGGGAAAAATATCTGCTCCTTGGTTAGTTCCATTTCTAGGCCAGCCAGTTCATTTTATTTTTTAATTTTTAAATTTTTAAAATATATTTTATTGATTTTTTTTACAGAGAGGAAGGGAGAGAGATAGAGAGTTAGAAACATCGATGAGAGAGAGTCATCGACCAGCTGCCTCTTGCACACCCCCGACTGGGGATATGCCCGCAACCAAGGTACATGCCCTTGACCGGAATCGAACCCGGGACCCTTCAGTCCCCAAGCCGAGGCTCTATCCACTGAGCCAAACCGGTCCCGGCCAGCCAGTTCATTTTAATAGGAAAGAGACCGAGAGATGTTGCATGGAAGTCAGCAGTCTGTTATATAATTATAATCATCTATACTAATAAAAGGGTAATATGCTAATTAGACTGGACGTCCATCTGGACGAAGCCATGTGGGCGGGGCCTAAGCAGAGGCAGTTAGGGGGATCAGGCTGGCAGGAAGGCAGGCTAGCAGTAAGGAGCCAGCGGTTCCAGATTGCAAGAGGGATGTCTGACTGCTGGTTTAGGATGATATCGCCTGAGGGGTCCCAGATTGTAGAGGGTGCAGGCCGGGCTGAGGGACACTCTCCTCCTCCTACCCCCATGCAGGAATTTCGTGCACCAGGACTCTAGAATTGAATAAATGTGAAACAAGCAAAATAACGAGTGGCTGAATTTTTTTTATTTATTTATTTATTTATTTATAAATCAATCTTTATTGTTCATATTATGACAAAGGTTCCTCATTTCTTCCCCCCTCCACCAAGTTCCCACCCCACCTTCCGCCCCCTCCCCACCCCCCATTGTCCTCATCCATAGGTGCACAGTTTATGTTCAGTCTCTTCCCGCATCCACCACTCCCCCTTTCCCCGAGAACTGTCAGTCGAGTGGCTGAATCTTAGTGCCATCACACAATGACCCTTAGCATTTTGCTGTTATTCTTCCCAGCCTCTTTCCTTAAGAAATTTTCTCTGCAAATCTTTTCCTCACACCTCTTGGTTAAAGTATGTTAAGCCAAAAAAACAACTCAATAATCTAACTGGCAGGATTAGTCATTACTTCCTCTCCCAGTAGATTTTAAATTTCTTTAGACAGGTACCAGGTCTTATTCAGCTTTCTATTTCTGATGTTTCTCTCTTTCCCCCAAGGCCTACCGTAGTGCCGTACCTAGCAAGTATGCCGTGAATTTTGCTGAATCATATTTTTGCTGAAAATTGTAGAAAACCTAAGAGGCCCTGAGAATAAAGATTCAAGTGTCAAACGAAAGATGGGTTTTGAAATTGAAGACTTAATAATAACGGGTCGCGGCTGTTCTCAGGAGAACAGCCTGATTCAAGTATGCACTCAACACTTGGATTTCCCTGGTCTCCCAGGTGAGTGTTCCAACTTATTGGGTCCATTCACAACTTGGACAGATTCCTGTCATTCAGATCGAGCTGGTCTACAGGAATGGACTTGCACAAGAGGAATATGCAAAGTGGATTTTTCTTTTATATATGTATATATTTTTTAATTGATTTCAGAGACTGGAAGGTAGAGGGAGAGATAGAAACATAAATGATGAGAATCATCCATTAACTGCCTCCCACACGCTCCCTAGTGGGGATAGAGCCTGCAAAGCAGGCCTGTGCCCTGAGGCAGAATTGAAATGTGACCTCCTGATTCATAGGTCGATGCTCAACCACTCAGCTCAGTGTGAATTTTTATTAACAAACTAGAGGCCCAGTGCACGAAATTTGTGCACAGGTAGGGTCCCTAGCGGCTGCTGGCCAGGGTCTTCCTTTGTTTTGTGCTGCCCCCTGGTGGTCAGTGAACATCATAGTGAGTGATCAAACGCCTGGTTGGTCGAACTCCCAAAGGGGCTCTTTGCATATTAGGCTTTTATATATATATAGATGTCCCTCTTCAGTCTCCAAAGAAAGTGCCTGGACTGCTTTTTGCATGAGAAAAAGGATTAACTAAATGAGAACTGCAGCTAATCTTCTGTGAGTCTATCCTGATTGTTCTGGAGTGCTCTTTTAGAAAATTGAAAGGTCTTGATTTCACTGGAATTTTTCCATTGTGACCTCATTGAATGTGCAAAGGAGTTGCAAATGTGGATGAAGTGTGTGTGTGTGTGTGTGTGTGTGTGACAGTATGTCCCACCTTTGTCTAAAACTTGTTCATTTTAAAATTTTATCATTGTTTCTGAACGAAAGGGGTTTGTTTGCCTGTGAGTATCAAAGCCCAAGAGACACAAAATGGAGTTTGCAGCAGAGAAAGTAAATGTTTATTTAAGGAAATGGTGCTAAACCCAGGGGCACAGGTGAACTAGTGTCCTAACACCTGAACTAGTGTCCTTGATGGTTTCTAGGGATTGGGTCTTGCAGGGGACTAAGGGAAGTTAGGGTCTTGGTCTCTACTGATTGGTTGGTTGGCACTAGGGTAGGTAGTAGTTGATCATTGAATCTGGTCCTGATGTCAGCCATGGAGTCCCTCTGTCTGGTTTCACAAAGGCAGGGTTGATGGCATCCTTTGGCTTTTCTGTGTCTGAAGATGTTGTCTCTAGTTTGACTGACACTCAGTCTCCGAGGTCAGTGGACAGGAGGCTTTGGTCCTATGATTATTGCGTGCTCAGAACCTCCTTGTCCTGAGGGCTCGATGATTAAGGGGGTATCATGCAAGGGAAAAGGCAGTGGTGCAAGGGAAGAGGCCAGTGTGAAGCTAAAGGAAAGAAAGGAGAAAGGTGATGTCAAAGAAATGAGGTTTCTGCATAGTCACATAATGATGGTTATGTCAAAATAACATGAAAGGTTGATAGAATTGTGGTATCTTGGGTTCAGTCATCTCATAGGTCCTCCTCTTAGCATTTTGTTGTTATTGATCCTTAACCAAGAATATTTCCCATTGATTTCTAGAGAGAATGGAAGGGAGGGGGAGAGAATGAGAGAAATATCAATGTGAGAGAGACGTATCAATTGGTTGCCTCCACATGAGCCAGGGATTGGATCAAGCCTACAACTGAGGTATGTGCCCTGGACCAGACTCAAACCCGCTGAGCCAAATCAGTTAGTGCTATAGCAGAATAATTTTATTGAAATCAATGCATACATAGACCTCACCATGTGCTTAATACATTTATTGAATTAATAACAGGAGGATAAAAATCTCCCCCAAAAGGTAAATCTAAGATTAAATTAGTTCTGATGCCGAAACCGGTTTGGTTCAGTGGATAGAGCGTCGGCTTGCAGACTGAAAGGTCCCAGGATCGATCCCGGTCAAGGGCATGTACCTTGGTTGCGGGCACATCCCCAGTAGGGGGCGTGGAAGAGGCAGCTGATCAATGCTTCTCTCTCATCAATGTTTCTAACTCTCTATTCTTCTCTCTTCCTCTCTGTAAAAACATCAATAAAATATATTTTTTAAAAATTAGTTCTGTTTATAAGCACCCACGGAATCCTATGCTAGTGATACTGGGGCCATGAAATAAATGTGACGCAGCCCCTGCCCTCACACATATGCCACTCAGGAAGTTAGATGCTAAGTATCACACAAGAGTAGACAAATGCAGAAAAAGAGGGGAGGGGGTGCAAAGAAGCAGGTTTTATATAAATAGGGGAGATAAGAGCCATTTCCCTGTCCTTGAATTTCAAGGCTCAGCTTTGCAAAATTGGAAAAAGAAACTCTTTTGTTCCTGCATATAAAGCAAATCCCCAAATTCCCGCTCCAGTGACTGATGGTGCCTTGGGAGCCGCCTGTGCAGACACCGGCCTGTGCTCCTCTCCAGCAGGATTTACAGGAGGAAGGGCCGCCCCCTGAGCTTCCAACAAAGCGAACCTGCGATGCCCAGCTTTCCTTCACTGTAACTGCCTCTTGGTTCGATAAACCTCCATCGCGGGCCCCCCCTGTGGCTTCCACGCCATCACCAGCCTTCTAAGGGACATTTGTTTAGCTCTTGGAAGCCAAATACAACTGTATTTCTTTTGTTTGCCTTTTACAAATAATATTTAGAGCACTGGTGGTTCTGCTTAATCTATTTTGGCCGTTCCATCCCAAGATTCTGGTCCTTTTTCTATTATTTCTAAACTAGAGGCCCAGTGCACGACATTCGTGCACTGAGGGGGAGCTTCCTTCAGCCGAGCCTGTGCCCTTTAGCAGTCTGGGAGCCCTCAGGGGATGTCTGACTGATGGCTTAGGCCCGCTCCCCATGGGGAGCAGGGAGCAGGCCTAAGCTGCAGTCAGACATCCCTAGAGCTTCTGCAGAGGCAGGAGAGGCTCCTGTGTAGCCAGCCATGAACCCAGCTTGTGGCTGAGCAGCACTCCCCCTGTGGGAGCACACTGACCACCAGGGGGGCAGTCCTGATTTCAAGCAAGCAACCTGAAGTCATCTAAGCCCACAGTCCGCAAACTGCAGCTCGCAAGCCACATGCGGCTCTTTGGCTCCATGAGTGTGGCTCTTCCACAAAATACCATGTTTCCCCGAAAATAAGACATTCTTTGAAAATAAGACCTACTTACAGGTTTCCTTCTGAGTGAAATATAAGGCATTCCCCCGAAAATAAGGCCCCCCCTAGGCTAAACATGAGAGATTTGGTCCACTGATTCTGAGAGAAATGGAGTCACAAGAAATTCACCAGGAAACTCAGGAATTGGATTGTTATGATGATGTTCCAGAAGATGGTGACATGATTGTCATTGAATAAATGAGAAATTCTTGATACTGTAGGATTCACAGTTTGTGTTGACAACTACTGCACTACCGTACCGTATACAGGTAATAAATTTCCTTTATTTTCATTTAACAATAAATGTGTGCTCTATTCGTCTTCATGGAAAAATAAGACATCCCCTGAAAATAAGACCTAGCGCATCTTTGGGAGCAAAAATTAATATAAGACACTGTCTTATTTTCGGGGAAACAGGGTACCATGGCCTGGGCGAGTCTGTTTTGAAGAAGTGGTGTTAGAAGAAGTTCAAGTTTAAAAAATGTGGCTCTCCAAAGAAATTTCAATCATTGTACTGTTGAAATGTGGTTCTGTGGACTCATGAGTTTGCCGACCACTTATCTAAGCCAATAAAATTCTACCGGAAAACTTAGTCCTGCAGCGAGAATTCTCATGTTCCTCATGATTGAGCCCTGGCTTGGCAAGCTTTTACCTTCCCACGAAGATAAATGAGTTCCTTACGGTGATATCATCACAGTGAGCACTGGGTTTCTGATGCATCTTTCCTGTCCGAGTATCCAGTAACACGGCCGCTGAACTTCGGCTTCACACAGCCTACGTTCACACATTGCCCTGTGTTTTCCTGGAAAGCCATCACTTTAAATGCTCTGCGTAGCTTCTTCTGGTAAATGATGCTCATTTCCTGGGTGTCATTTGGCTTCCCAGGGGAACTCTGAGAAGAAAGTCCCATAATCTCCCAGGGAGTCCCTTTGGAACTATTTGCTGCAGAAGATCCTTGTTGAGTCCCTTACAAAAACTTCACACACACACACACACACACACACACACACACACCATTTCTCTGGATAGACTGTCCATGGAGTGCAGATTGCTGCACCAGACAGTCTGCAAAGAGAAGTGAGGAGACCAAGGCCAACAGAGGCAAATAAAAGGAAATGGTTCCTAAGTAAAGGGAATAAAAACCTTGGAAATTATTCTATCTTCTAAGCTTCAGGACTTGAGGAAAACAATGGAAGCCTTGAGGTTTAAAATCCACGGATTCTTAGATACGTTCTGGTGACACAGAAAAAGAAAAAGGGAGGCATGGGGGAGGGGGGCAGAGGAAAGGGGTGGAGGAAAGAAGACAGGGAGGGAGAGAGAGGGGAGAGAGGTCAGAGAGCACAGACAGTATCTTTCAAGTGATGCGGTTGTACCAGGCATGCGGTCTTTGTTTCCTTTTCTTCCTTTCTTTCTTTCTTTCTTTCTTTCTTTCTTTCTTTCTTTCTTTCTTTCTTTCTTTCTTTCTTTAAATTTTTTTTTTACCATTAGGCAGCCATCCTAATCCCCTGAATACTTTCCAGGAAGTAGAAACAGAATGCATACATCACTCCCTTTGGTCACCATAACATCATGCACCATCAGGCATGAAGTTCTGTGTTCTCTTCTCACCCCTTGTCCCCCACCCACCCACCCCTACCCCTTGCCCACCTCCTGCAGGGTGTACCTTTTCTAGGAAACAGGTTCTACAACTTAACTTGCCTTTCCTTGGAGTCATGATTTCTGCAAGGATTAAAACAGAAGCATCACCCTGTCCCCCAATCTTCCCTCTCTGTCTGGGAATGCGCTCTGGGATGAGCCTATTCCCCTCTCTCAGCTCTGGAGGCGCCTACCCTCTGCCCCTGCGCCCCGCCCCCTGAGATAAATGAGGTGTCAGGGCATTGGAGCAGCGCTGGCACTTTGTGAAGTTCTCGATGTCTCTGTCGGGCAGTAACATCGTTACATCCCCTGGTTCCTAATCACGTTTTGAGGCAGGAAAATGCATGATCCTGCACCGCTCCATGCCGCTGCCACAAATGGAGAATGACTGGTAGCCAATGTCTGGCTACCAGTCATTCTCCATTTAGATCATGCCAGTGCCCCCATGGGAACCATTAAAATCCTTCCCTTCAAAGCACACAGAAGGCAACGTCACAATTTTTTCTCCTTGTGGACAGTTCATGCATACTTTCTTTTTTCTTTTTAAATATATTTTATTGATTTTTTATTTTTTTTTTTTACAGAGAGGAAGGGAGAGGAATAGAGAGTTAAAAATATCAATGAGAGAGAGTCATCAATAAGCTGCCTCTTGCACACGCCATACTGGGGATGTGCCCGCAACCAAGGTACATACCCTTGACTGGAATCGAACCTGGGACCTTTCAGTCCACAGGCCGGTGCTCTATCCACTGAGCCAAACCGGTTTTGGCAAGTTCATGCATACTTTCAAGGAACATCATTGGAAGTGGATCGTTGAAATAAATAGAGGCAAGGGAAAGAGTTCCCAAACTTCCTTTGGCAATGCTTTCCTGTGCCTTAAAGCACCTCCAGATCCTTGGGTTTTTGCACAGAGTAGCTAGCTACTCAATAAAAATGACTTCCTAGCCTGTCCAGCATGGCTCAGGGATTGAGCATCAACCTATGAACCAGGAGGTCATGGTTCTGTTCCATGTCAGGGCATATGCTTGGGGTACGGGCTTGATCCCCACAAAGGGAGGTGCAGGAGGCAGCCGATCAATGATTCTCTCTCGTCATTGATGTTTCTATCTCTTTCTCCCACTTTCTTCCTCTCTGAAATCAATAATATATATATGATTGTTATGAAATTCTGTGTTCTCTTCTCACCCCTTAACCCCCACCCACTCACCCCCTCCCCTGGCCCACCTCCTGCAGGGTGTACCTTCTCTAGGGAAAAGAATCTACAATAATAACTTGCCTTCCCTTTGAGTTCTAAATAAATGAATGCTTGAGTGATAAAGTGTCCCAGATTTATCACCTGGAATCAACCACTTGGATATCACACAGAGATCTGTGCTGCTTCCTTAGGCAAGAGTAATGGTCGGCAAACTCATTAGTCAACAGAGCCAAATATCAACAGTACAATGATTGAAATTTCTTTTGAGCGCCATTTTTTTAAAAAAAAATATATCTTATTGATATTTTACAGAGAGGAAGGGAGAGGGATAGAGAGCTAGAAACATCCATGAGAGAGAACATCGACCAGCTGCCTCCTGCACACCCCCCACTGGGGATGTGCCCTGCAACCAAGGTACATGCCCTTGACCAGAATCGAACCCGGGACCTCACAGTCCCCAGGCCGACGCTCTATCCTCTGAGCCAAAGCGGTTTCGGCGAGAGCCAAATTTTTTAAACTTAAACTTTTTCTAACACCATTTCTTCAAATAGACTCACCCAAGCTGTGGTATTTTGTGGAAGAGCCACACTCAAGGGGCCAAAGAGCCCCATGTGGCTCGAGAGCCGCAGTTTGCCGACCACTGGGCAAGAGTATCAGGGAGAAGATAGGACTGCTTTCCTGTGACTCCCAGAGGGTGATTATTGCTTGAATATGGTCAACACTTGTGACTATCATTGATTGCTCTTCGAGTTTATTTCCTGAGAACTAAGGGTATTTTGCAAGTGCAAACCACTTCCTTGTCTCTTGTCCCGACCTGTAGGTTAGCCTGTCTGGTTACCCATTCCTCCCGTTACTTTGCCATTTGCTATTTCCTGCTGGCCAAGGAAATAAATAGATGGATAAAATACCTATGCATTTGCAACAAGGCTGTGTAACAGAAGGGGAGCTCTGCTGAAGAGAGGGAATACTTCCTGCTGATGAATCAGAGAAAAGCCACAATGCTATAGACTGGGTTTCCCCTTTATTGCCCAGGTCTGGATTCTTTGGGACTCTCAGTTGGATCAGGTCAGTGGCAATCAGACATTTTGTCCAGTGGCACACAGTGGAGCTAGTTGCCTCTACATATTCTGCCCGATTATTTATTGTGCTGAGTTGGCACGGCCAATGGGTGAACCTGGGAGGGGGCGGTGAAGGATTTAGAAAAGACAGACAAAATAATAAAGCTGGGTCTGGGTGGGACGCTGCTCTCTGATGGTGAGACAGTGCCTCAGTCTGTAACCTTAGTATTTTATAGCCAGATTCCACAGGGGAGAGTAAGGGCGTGGTTACAACGTCTCATGGGTTTCGAATCTACTCAGTTACATGCACCTGATCAAGCTTTGTTTACTTGCTGCGCCTCCTACAGCCCATAATACTCAGCCAGGTTCAGACCATAAGATCAAGCTTACAACCATAGCCTTTGGCTATAATTGCGCTGGGACTTACACATGGCTTTGCCACGTGAGAATCGTGCCCTCTCATGAGTCCCCAGGCTTGAACCTGTCCAAACGCTGTGGCTGTTCTCTACAATTTATTATTATCTTATGAAGCTGCCCAGGTACGCATTGTGAACCCATATGTAAAAGCCATTTTAAAACCCAAAGCACTATTCCAATGAATGGCATTTATTATCCATACTATTTGTAATGATTATAATACCATATGTGTTGTACTTCACCGAGGACTTTTCTAATATACAGAAGAAGTTGCCCAATATTCTCCTTGACTTTCTACCTGCTTAAGCCAGAAGACTGGGGACAGTGCCTTAGGCGTTCCTAACACACTGATTCCAAGTGAGAATTGCACTGAGTCTCTGCTAAGGCCCAGGGGCATTATTGGAACTGAATGGAGATTATAAAAGCACAGGTACCCCGTGGAAATAGTAACAGGTCCTTGGGGTGAAAGCCATTTTCACCCTTACCAGTTAGCGGATGGACACTCCATGGGCATACTTTAAGATTGATGTGTCTGAACAAGGTTATGGTGTTGATTATACTACCTTTGTACGGACTGTGAAGCCTTGTGAAAATTGGTTGTCACAGCCAGGGAGAGAACAGACCTTAAGCGCTCTCAAAATGTGTAAGTGAAGGCATGGCTCGGGTGAAAAGAAACCATAAATATATTTGGGCCCTAACTGGTTTGGCTCAATGGATAGAGCACCAGGACTCAAGGGTCCCAGGTTCGATTCAAGGTCAAGGGCATGTACCTTGGTTGCGGGCACATCCCCAGTAAGCGGTGTGCAGGAGGCAGCTGATCAATGTTTTTCTCTCATCAATGTTTCTAACTCTCTTTCCCTCTCCCTTCCTCTCTGCAAAAAATCAGATCTCTCGGGACAGGGAGGCTGGGGAGAGTGACCACAGGCTGGGCTCTGTCTCTTCTCACAGATGAGGGGAGCGACAGGGTGAATCCTAAGCAGAGTTTCTATAAATCACACACCAATGTATCTCCCCTCATAAGACTGTAAATGGAAGCAACGATTCTTTGTGATTTCAATTGGCTGATTGCAGTCATACCTTCTGCTAAACCGATTCATGACAAGTGCATGCAGCTTACTAGACCTACTAAGCCCGTTTGTCCTCCTGCATTTTCTAGGCGGGTTCCCACCCAGCGGCTGACACCTGCTTTTGTTAACCTGTTTTCTGTCTCCTCCTCCCTCCTTCTGAGACCCTGGTCTGGAGATGCGTGTCCTCTTATCTCCCCTGCACTCTGAGGGGCTCCTTGCCTCACCTTCCTCTGGTTGCTATGGTTTCTCTGCGGGAACTTGAAGCCTCCCCATCCATCACTCGCACGCAGGTGAACACTGTGATCTCTAAGTAGAGTCAGGGAGTGTCCTCTTGAGAACCCAGAGGTTTTAGTGGCCTTTCCCTCACTTTAGTGTGCACATGGGCTGTGAGAGTCTCTGTCCCATACCCAGAGGTAGCCATCGATTTGCATTAACTGTCGATAATTTATTATTTCTGTCCATAAAATTCTACTCAGCCCACTCAGTGAGACTCAGTGGTTGAACATCGACCTATGAACCAGAAGGTCACAGTTTGATTCCCGGTAAGGGCACATGCCCTGGTTGCAGGCTCAGTCCCCCATGTGGATCAAGCAGGAGGCAGCCGATCGGTGATTCTCTTTCATCACTGATGTTTCTCTCTCCTCCTCCCTTGTTCTCTGAAATCTATTAAAAAATATATTTTTAAAAAATTCTGCTCACACAATCACTTGGAATAACCCAAGTACACTAATGGTTTATGATATTAGAAATCTAGTTTATAGATCTATAGTAGGAAAATAATTAAGTGGGGGATTTGCTAACAGGATTGAGAGGGAGGAAATTGCATGCACCTGTTACTCTGAGGTTAACTATAACATATTCCTATAGTGTCCATTCCTAATGAAGAGACTGAAGCCTGCAGAGTGTACATTATCATTCTGAAGCTGGAAATCCTACCAATTTATAACCTAGGTGAGCATCCGATTTAGAAGACGCTTTGACAGGCAGCTATTGCACAGTAATACCTTAGCTGCATCAATAAACCAGTATCTCGCTTCTAAAATAGGTCATTTTATTTTCTGTTTAACTCTGTAAAACAACTCAAAGAACCAGCTTCTTGTCTACAATCCACTGGCTTTTTCTTTTCCTTTTTTTAATATATATTTTTTTACTGATTTCAGAGAGACATGGAGAGGGAGAGAGAGATAGAAACATCAATGATGAGAGAGAATCATTGATCAGCTGCCTCTGCAGGCCCCCTCTGGGGATCAAGCCTGCAACTCAGGCATGTGCCCTTGACGGGAATTGAATCTGGGATGTTTTAGTCTGCAGGCCAATGCTCTATCCACTGAGCCAAACTAGCTAAGGACACTACTGGCTTTTTCCAACCTCTGGGACCTGCCTTCCCAAACTAGGTTATAGACCCCCACTCTGGGAATGTGTATTTTTCAATAGCATCGCATGCCGTCTCATTTGGGAACTATTGATTTAGCATTTGTTTTCTTGACATTTGATCATATGTTATTTGTCGTGCATTAGGAGTTTTCTATTTTGAAGACTGTAAATTCATTTATATCTGGGCTTATGATTTCTCAGGACATTGAGTCTCTGAGATGCTTAATAAACTTTAAATACAAACTAGAAACTCAATATATGATTGTCAAGTTGAAAGTATGAGTTCCATTTTAGCAAAGCCCAACTCTGCGTTTATTTATTTATTTATTTATTTTTAATCTTCGCCCGAGGATATTTTTCCATTAATGTTTAGGTAGCGTGGAAGTGAGAGGGATAGAAAGAGAGAAACACTGATGAGAGAAACACTGAACATCAATTAGTTGCTTCCTACAAGAGCCTTGAACAGGGCCTGGACTGGGGAGGAGCCGGCAACCTAGGTATGTGCCCTTGACCGGAATCGATCCCAGGACCCTTTGGGCTGCAGGCCGACGCCCTATCCACTGAGCCAAAATGTAGGGCCCTATGTTTTCTTTACAGAATCTTAATCCCACTCTGGTGTTTTCTGGGCACATTTCCCCCAGCTCAGTCTCCACCCTCACTCGCTCCCTCTGCACCTCTGATTGTTCTGTTACAACATTCCTCTGTGCCCTTCTCCAACCAGATCGAGCTTAAATAATTGTGAATCTTGCCGAGACTGGTTTGGCTCAGTGGATAGAGCATCGGCCTGCGGATTTAAAGGTCCCAGTTTCGATACTGGTCAAGGGCATGTATACCGTGGTTGCGGGCACATCCCCAGTAGGAGATGTGCAGGAGGTAGTTGATCGATGTCTCTCTCTCATCGATGTTTCTAATTCTCTATCCCTCTCTCTTCCTCTCTGTAAAAATCAATAAAATATTTTTTAAATAAATAATTGTTAATGTTGTTGGGTTCTACTTATCATGTGTCTCCATGGCCTAGCACACGTCCATTGCTAAAATGAATGCTTTCAGAAAGCACAGGAGTGGCTGAGCATCGTAAAATAGAAATGTTATAAGGAGGAAATGGACAGTACTTAGTGTGCCCTGTCTGTCCTTGTTTATCAGTTTAATAGTTTTTGTAACTTGAAACTAATCTGTCAGGTTGACATGCTGACAGGCAGTCTTGGTTCGTGACAGATGAACAGATTAACTAATTCTTCATCTATTATTTATACTCTGCCTACCATTAACAAAGCCATCAGGGGGAAAAAAAAAACAACAACGACGGAAAAAATAGCCTCGTTAAGATTTAAAACCAGCTGAAACCGGTTTGGCTCAGTGGATAGAGCATCGGCCTGCGGACTGAAGGGTCCTGGGTTCGATTCCCGTCAAGGGCATGTAGCATGGTTGCGGGCACATCCCCAGTCAGGGGCATGAAAGAGGCAGCTTATCGATGTTTCTCTCTCATCGATGTTTCTAACTCTCTATCTCTCTCCCTCTCTGTAAAAAATCAATAAAATATATTTTTTAAAAGAATTAAAACCAGGGTAAATAACTAGATCCACCTAATAGGGAATGAGAAGTACATTGTTAGTCCAGAAAACCTAAAACCAATGGAGGCTGAGCATAAAAATCAGCTGAGATTTTTTTGTTATTGTGTTAGCTCTGAGGTTTTTAAGTTTCGTTGTGGGGAGCTGAATATATTACCTTCAAAAGAGATTGTGTAATGAACAGAGGCAATCGACAGTGAATTAGATAAGCACTGAGATGGAACACATCAGCCTGTATTTGTTTAAGTGATTTACAGCAGAAAAAAAAAATGTACTCTAATTGTCAGGAATACTGAATATCTATGGAGTCAGTAAATTAAATTCCTCTTTAGCTCAAATGGGGGCTGTCAGAAGTGTCCAACTAGTTTTACGATATTTACTAATTCCATCTTGTTGATCCCAATAACAGCAACAGGTTTCTAAAAAGACCAAAAAGTTAGCCCTAGCTGGTTTGGCTCAGTGGATAGAGCGTCGTCTTGGGGACTGAAGGGTCCCAGATTCAATTTCGGTCAAGGGCATGTACCTTGGTTGTGGGCACATCCCCAGTAGGGGGCGTGCAGGAGGCAGCTGATCAATGCTTCTCTCTCATAGATGTTTCTAACTTTCTATCCCTCTCCCTTCCTCTCTGTAAAAAATCAATAAAATATATATTTAAAAATTAAAAAACAAAAAACAATGACCACTGCAAGGATGCAATAAAAATATAAGAAACCACATTGTCAACATCCATTCTTCATGGGCACCCAAACACAGCTAATGCACCTCATTCTCACATCACTCGCTTTAGTGTTAGATCTCAGTTTTAAGAATCTAGGGATGAGTGAGAATTGTCATTATTATCAGTTGTCCCCTTTTTACACTGGATACCAGGACAGATTCCTAAAAGATGGTCCCAGGCAATTACAGTGGAATTTAGAGTTTGAAGAATTCACAGTTCAAAGGCTTCGGGCACGAAGGCCAAATGAAGTGACAATTTGAGCAATTGTCGGGTTGACTTCATCCATCCACACTAGGAATTAAAGTAATTCAGATTCTTTTCCCACTTGGAGCTTTTAGTTCCACTAATCATTCAACAGTTAATCATTCAACTATCCTCTCTCTCTTCCCCCCCCCCCCCCCCCCAGTATAGACACTGGCTAATTTTTTGTGACCCAGCTAATTTTTTGTGACCCAGTATTGACATGATGGATCTGTCTCATGCTCAACTTTGTGATAAAACCATAGCTACTGGACAGATTCAATTAGGCCCGTGGTCGGCAAACTGCAGTTTGCGAGCCACATGCGGCTCTTTGGCCTCTTGAGTGTGGCTCTTCCACAAAATGGAAGAGTCTGTTTTGAAGAAGTGGCGTTAGAAGAAGTTAAGTTTAAAAAATGTGGCTCTCCAAAGAAATGTCAGTTGTTGTCCTGTTGATATTTGGCTCTGCTGACTGATGAGTTTGCCGACCCCTGAATTAGGCAAAGCAGCCTAAGTCCCCAATGTTGGTTGATTATCAACTGAGCTGGCACTAGAAGCAAGGTCTCTAAGGCTCAGAAAGATCCCGGTGCCATCCGTTTGGTTCTTTGCCTGGATAAATTGGGAGCCTCTGTGGAGCTGTATAAACTCACTCTGCTGGGCCCCCTGCTGGAGGCTGGTAGACTTGCCCCCACTATCCTGCAGCTTCTCTCCAGGTCCCTGTGGGGGCTCTCAGCTCAGCGGACATGCAAGGCCAGGCGGGTTGTACCTTCAGAGTGGAGCCACCCTGAGCCGCAGCCATAACATTGTCTCTTGTTAGTGTGTCTCTGTGGCAAGTGTCTTCCTAGGTCTTCGTTTCCTCATCTGTAACATGGCGGTGGTTATGTGAACTTGGCAGAGGTTGGATGAGAAACAAATCCTCTCTAATAAAAGACAAACATGGAAATTGACCGTACCTCCGCTACACCCACAAGCCACGCCCACCAGCCAATCAGGGCGAGTATGCAAATCAACCCAACCAAGATGGCAGTTGATTTGCATATCCAGGCCAGAGCAAAGACTGAAGATAGTGTAGAAAGAATCCAAGCTGCGGAGAAGCAAGCAAGCAGGGCAGTGGAGAAGGCAGGGAAGCAGGCGGGACGGGTGAGAAGGGAGAGAAGCTAGTGGGGCAGCAGAGACCGCAGCAGGAAGCCCTATTGCAGGAATCTTTCTGCAAGGGGCCTCTAGTGACTTAATAATGCCTTTGATAATGGACCAGCGCAGGAAACAGAGCGCAGTGTGCTCTCAAAAAATGAGTCGTTGGTCTAAAATAAGTTTGTATATAAATTTACTTTGTTAATAATTTAGCATAACAGTTAAAAAACCCACATTGGCATTTTATAGCTAATCAATAATAGCCACATGGCTAAAGAGAATCTATATGCAGACTAAAAGACCCTTCTCAGAGAGATTAATGTACTATATTAATGCTTTCGGGAAACGTGTTCAAGCTAGGACCACTTTAGTTTTGTTCTAATGGTATTATTTTATTCAAGTATTCTCCAGAAATAATCTCATAAGTAACATGCATTTTTTTTAAAGTAGCCTCCTGGCTGGTATGGCTCAGTGATTGAGCATTGACCTATGCACCAGGAGGTCACTGTTCAGTTCCAGGTCAGGGCACATGCCTGGGTTGCAAGTTCAATCCCCAGTAGGGGGCATGCAGGAGGCAGCCAATCAGTGATTCTCTTTCATCATTGATGTTTCTATCTATCTCTCCCTCTCCCTTCTTCTCTGAAATCAATAAAAATATATTTTTTTCTTAAAAAGAAAAAAAGACAACAATGCTTGGTATTTCCCCAAAGAAGCTGAGAGCTTATCCTATATAATAAAGTGCTAGTCTGCTAATTAGACTGAACAGCCGGACGACCTTCTGGTCGACCTTCCAGACAAAGCCGGGCCTGTGAGAGCCAAGCACCTTGCACGAATTCCGTGCACTGGGCCTCTAGTGCCCGCATAAAAGCCCGCGTGGGATGTTTATAGCATCTTTATTTATCATTACCCAAACTTGGAAGCAACCAAGATGACCCTCAGTTAAATGAGTGAATAAATAACTGGTACATCCAGACAAGACATTATGCAGAGCTAAAAAGAAGTCTCTGTTCTTTCCTCTGAGTTTTGCTGTGAACCTGAAACTGCTCTTAAAAAAAAAAAATAGTCTTAAAAAGAAAGTAATGCTGTCAAAGCTGCCAGACTCATTTCTTGACAACAAAAAGTGTCTTCTGGTGTCAGTATTTTAATGGAATCTTATGCAACGTGAGTGTATTGAAATGTTTTCTTCATCAGTAACAAACCTTTAATATATTTTAAAATTGATTTCAGAGAGGGAAAGAGAGAGCAACATCAATGATGCGAGAGAATCATTGATCCACTGCCTTCTGCACACTCCCTACTGGGGATCGAGCCTGCAACCCGGGCATGTGCCCTTGACTGGAATAGAACCTGGGATGGAACTTGGGACCCTTCAGTCTGCAGGCTGATGCTCTAGCCACTGAGCCAAACCGGCTAGGGCGGTAATAAACCTTTAATTTAAAAAAGAAAATAACTGATCATATTCAGTAAAAATACACATGACAATAAAGCAAATAAGTACTAAGAAGTATTCATGTATGATTTTTCTTTAATCTGATGTGGTAAAATATTATTAATTTAGAAACAGTGAACCTAGTTTATCCACGGGAATTCTGTAATGACTAGACAGGCCATTTAACCTCCGTGAACTTCTAGTTTCCTTTTTTAAAAAGTTGGAGATGGCCCAACCAGCGTACCTCAGTGGTTGAGCATTGACCTATGGACCAGGACACTTCCTGGTCAGGGCACATGCCCAGGTTGTGGGCTCCATCCCCAGTGTGGGGTGTGCAGGAGGCAGCTGGTCAATGATTCTCTCTCATCATTGGTATATATATATATATCTCTCTCTCCCTTTCTGAAATCAATAACTATATATATATATATATATATATATATATATATTTTAATGGAGATGTTGCAATTACTAGAGTGACTTCCCTAGAAAGACATAGTTTTCAAAAAAAAAATAATAATCTGTTCATCATGAAAAGCTGACTAGATACAGACACCATCTGTTTAAATTCTCCTACAGTGGGACACTTCGTTATTGCTCTGAATTGGCTATCTGTCACTTGTCAGGCTTTGGATATATCGCGGGACCTACAGTATAATCTGACAAAGCCGAATTCAGAGGTATCCTTTTCAGAAAGGCAGACAGGGCTTTCTAAACCGGCATTGTAAAAGAAATGTGCAGTTGTGGTCATTTATATTGTGTGTTTATACTTTTAAAGAGCAAAACTTTGCCCTGACCGGTGTAGTTCAGTTGGTTGAGCAGTATTGATACCAGAAATAATGAGCAGTTCCATTCCTAGTCAAAGCCCTGGCCTGGGTGATGGGCTCCATCCCCAGCGGGGCCCATTCGGGAGGCAGCCGATCCAGTTTCTCTCTCATCGATGTTTCTCTCCCTCTCTTTCTCTGCACTCAATAAAAACCTTTTACAAATAAAAATAAAAAAGCAAAATCTGTGAAAACTAAATTGTAATAGCAAAGAAATAGGAGACAAGACCGTGGAATGTATAGTGTTCACAGCCTTTTAATCCTGATTCAAATCCTGGCTTTGGAGTGTGATTTCTGCTCGAGCCTCTGTTTCCTCACCGGGAAAATGGTAAATAACCTTTATTTGCAGAATAACTATACCGAAACTCAAGAGATTACCCACCAGCATTCAGGTCCTCAGAAAACCAATCTAGAATAACCCAAAAATTGTGTGTGATTTGCATTTAGTTGCTTCATCCCCAAATGGACTATTCATAGGATTTCATTTCAGCTACAATTATGGCAATATCATCTACTACGGATACTCTAAAAAGGCCTGAGGCACCAACCTTGCCCTCACAAAATTTCAGATTCCTTCCCAGAATTCCTTCTTGGAAACCAGCTTGCAACTCGGACAGGGCTGGGGAACACTTCTGCCCAGGGCGGAAGGGAGGAGAGATGAGAGTCCCCTGTGGCTGGCTCTCTTTAAAATCTCCAGAACAGCCGAAACCAGTTTGTCTCAGTGGATAGAGACTCAGCCTGGGGACTGAAAGGTCCCAGGTTTGATTCCGGTCAAGGGCATGTACCTTGGTTGTGGGCACATCCCTGGTGGGGGGTGTGCAGCAGGCAGCTGATCGATGTTTCTAGCTCTCTATCCCTCTCTCTTCCTTTCTATAAAAAATCAATAAAATATATTTTAAAAAATCTTCATTTCCAACTCTGTAAAAAATAAATAAATAAAATGATGAAATCTACAGAATACTGCCTTGGCTTCCATGAGCTCCCCAAGCTTTTTTTTTTTTTTTTTTTTTTTTAATATATATTTTATTGTTTTTTTACAGAGAGGAAGGGAGGGGGATAGAGAGTTAGAAACATCCATGAGAGAGATACATCATCAGCTGCCTCCTGCACACCCCCCACCTGGGAAGTACCTGCAACCAAAGCGCATGCCCTTGACCAGAAACCAACCTGGGACCTTTCAGTCCGCAGACTGATGCTCCATCAAACTGAGCCTCCAACCCGGGACCTTTCAAGGGGGAGAGATTCCTAGGCGAAGCAGGGGATCGAACCCACAACCCAGGCACATGCCCCTGAGCATGAATCAAACCTGCAAGGCTGTGGTGCACAGGTGAGGCTCAACCCACTGAGCAACCCCAGCCTGAGTGGCTGGACACCTCCTTTCTAAAGTCATTGCACCAGGCTGCTGATAGCTGGGCCTGGGCAGGGAAGCCAGTGGGACGTCCTGGGGGAGTCAGGGCTGGCCTGGAGACTATGAGCAGGGGGAGCCAACACACTTGGCTGGGAGCGCCCTGGTGTAGCCCCCTGGGATGGAGGGGAGCTTTGTGCAGTGTGAGCCCTGAGCCATGAGCCCAGCCCTGCACCCCCAGGTCCTGCAGGAAAGTAGGGGGCAGAGCTCCAGAACCGCATCCTGGTGGCCATTCTGGGGCGCCCTGTGCTCTCAGGCCCAGGAGGCAGGGTGACTTTAGAAAGGAGGTGTCCTGGCCCCAGGCTGGGGTGGCTGGGGTTGCTCAGTGGGTTGCGCCTCCCCTGTGCACCTGGAAGGATTGCAGGTTTGATTCCTGCTCAGGGGCTTGTGCCTGGGTTGTGGGTTCGATCCCCTGAGGCGCCTATGAGTGAGGATTATAAAAGGAAATGTGATATGTAATTTTTTTTATTAATTAGTTAACATTTAGTTTTTTGGGGTTTTTTTTTGTTTTTGTTTTTTTTTTTTAATCTTCTATCTGGAGTCAGCATCTCAAACTTTCCCGAGAAGTCGGGCGGGTTGCGGGGACGCTGCGGGCTGGGGGTGGGGGCAGGGCGGAGGGAGTCCGCTGGTCTCCGGATCCAGTCCCTCCCAGGCGGCCGGAGCGGGGATCCGGGAGCGGGAAGCGGGGAGAGGGGAGCGCGGATCGGGGAGCGGAGATCGGAGATCCGGGAGCGGGGAGGGAGAGCGGGGCGCGGGGAGCGGGGATCGGAGATCCGGGAGCGGGGAGCAGAGAAAGGGGAGCGGGAAGCGGGGAGCCGGCGCCCACCTCCCGGGGGCAGACACCCCTCACCCACCACCAGGGCGGCCCGGCCCGGGCGCGCTGGGAGGCAGGGCGTCCGCGCCCCCTTCCAACCCTGCTTCTCCGCCCGCACTTTCGGGCCGGGAGGACCGGGCTGCGGGGAGGGAAGGGGGAGCCTCCTCACTGCGGACCGCCTGGCCCCGCGCACCCCCGTCCCCCGCGGGCGCCCGCGCTGCTGCTGGGAGCGGGTGGACCGGGGGGTGGACCGCAGCCCGAGCCGCCCCGCCGGGGCGCGGCGGGAGGGGGACGGGAGGGGAGGGGCGGCGGCTCCTGTGCGCCGCCCTGCGGGCCGGGCTGCCCGGCGGCCCCTCCCACCGCCCGCCGCCTCCCGGCCCCCGCCCTGTCCGGCCGGGCTCCGGGCAGCGGGGCGGCAGCGGAGCGCACGCCCGGGACCCGGACCGCGGAGCCCGGGATCCCGCGGCCGCTCCCTCCGCTCTCCCCGCGCCTCTGCCTCCGGGAGCGGCCAACCCGCCCTCCCCGCCTCCCTCTCGCCCCCTCCCCTCCTCCCCGGCCCTCCTCCTCCCCGGCCTCGCCCGCCCGCGCCCCCTCCGCCCGGCGCCGCCCTCCGCCCGCCGCGCGCCCCCCGCGCCCCGCTCGCGCCCCCGGCCCGCGCCCGCCCCGCCATGCCGGCATGGAGCTCCGGCAGCACGAGTGGCTCGCGGCCTCCCCCCACGAGGGCTTCGAGCAGCTGCGGCTCAAGAGCCGCCCCCGGGAGCCCGCGCCCGGCCTGGCCCGGGGGGCCGCCAACTTGTACAGCGGCGTCAGGCAGCAGGATTACAGCGCGGGCGTCTGGCTGCGCAGGAAGGACAAGCTGGAGCACGTAAGGCGGGGTGCCCCGCTCCCCGGGCATGCACCCACCCCGGGGGGGCGGACACCCACCCAATCCCCCACCCATCCCCCAGGGCGTCCGCGCCCCCCTTCCAGCCCTGGCTTCTCCCCCCTGCACTTTCCTGGCTGCGGGGAGGGAACTGGGGAGCCCCCTTTTCGGGGACCCCCTGGCCCTGTGCATCCCCACCCCCCGCAGGCGCCCGCGCCTGGGGGCTCATTGCGCTGTGACCTGGGGGGACGGTGTGTGGGGGTGGGGGGGGGTGTGCAGAAGTGAAGCTAGTGTGGTCCCAGGAGCCCGGTGGTGGCTTTAAGGGGCGTTTGTGCGGGTTTGGGGGGACTGCTTAATGGGGCCACCAAGTGGCCAAAAGACTCTGGAAAGTTGTCGCCGCTGGCCACTCGCCCCGGGCCCGCGCCCCGCGCCCCTGCAGCTCCTGCAGAGAGGCCTCCGGAGGGGCCAGGGCGACCCCGCTGCACCTGAGCCCAGTCTGCAGAGAGGGGCGCCTGGCAGGGAGAAAGGAAGAAGGAACACGCCCCCCTCCCCCCTATCCCCCCCTCCCCCATGGAGGGTAGGAGCAGGCGAGCTCAGGGACCTCCACTTCCATCCTCTCCACCCCTGTAAGGGTGCGGGCTCTCTCCCTGCTCAGCGCCCTGGGCTCTGGGCTGAGCCCCTAAGACCCTTCTTCCCAGAAGGAGAAAGTCCCTCTAAAGAGGCATGTGCGGGATCCACAGTGTCAAATGGAATTCCTGAGCATCTCTCTCCCGAAAGCCAATGCTGACATGAAACCCTTATCCCAAGAGCGCAGCTGAGGAGAGGCGATGTCTTCCCGCAGAGATGCCTCCTCTAGTGGAGTCTGTTCATGGAACGTGGGGGTTCCCTCGTATTGGGGTCACTCCACCAATTATGTTAGATGCTCAGGACTTCCGGGACCCACACATCTACCTGCACCAACCGGAGTTTCCCCGCCCCCCCCATCCTCAACCCCACCCCCATCCCACCCCAAGCTTCCCAGGAGGGAGCCTACGAAGGGATGTTTCTCCCACAGGAAGGTGTCTGCCTTTCCCCCAAGGGTTTGAGGAAGTCCCTGAAAGCTCAGGTGGCAAGCTCTAAGTTGGGGACCAGTTTCTGCCTCGGGTGGGTGTAGCCCACCCGAACCATTCCCTGAACCCCAAAAGGAATGTCTCCTCATCCTTCCCTGAACCCCAAAAGGAATGTCTCCTCATCCTTAAGACCTAGGGAGGACTGGAAGGAAATCCCTAGGGTGCCAAGTTGTTTGAGAGGCAACGGTGTCCACTCGGAAATGAAAGAGAGCTCCAGGATCCGCATGGGGACCGCTGATGGGATCCGTTGAAAGGGGGAGGCAGGGGCATCGCGGTGTAAGGGGCACTTGGTGTTATCGGGTGCGAGGACCTGGGAGGACGGTGGAGCTTGGGGATGGAGATGCATCTTCATCTCAGTTGCACTCCGAACGTGTGTTCATTTGCAAGCAGGTGCTTTTAGCCGATCTATTTCCTTGCTTCTCCTCCCGAAAATCAATAGCGCAATCTCTGAGGGAGCATGCTTCCCTGAGTCACGGGACCCCGCCTGCGATGTGTTTAAATGGCTTCTCCCACTCAGGTTTTCAGAGGGGGTATGAAGTCATCCCCAGGGTGGTGGGCCTGGGCAGAGTCAGTACCTTCTGGACAAGCAGAGTGAGAGACCAAAGGAAGGTGACGTGGTGGTTGGAAAACATTGCAAGGACCCAGGCTTTCTTCACTCAGGTGCTCCGCAGAGAGTATTGCATTCATTAAAAAAAAAAAAAAATCAATAGCCTCATTTGTTATGGAAATGAACAGCGTGTTTGTGTGCCTTCTCACATGCATTTCGTGAACCGTATTCTGTTCTTCTCTATACCTGCTTTGGATTAGAAAGGGGCCTTTGCGTCAGAGGAAGTCTTTGGTGGTATTCTTTGGCCCCTTTGAAACACCCACAAACTTTCTTAAATGAAATATTTGTGATAGTGCTATGGGGGGGAAAATGGCATAAAAAATGTAAAACTCGTGTGAATTCAGTTCCTGGGTGTTTAGAATATATGTCAGCTGTGTGTGTGCAGGATGGTGTTTCAAGTTAGTTAGATGTTGGAAATGTGAAAACCCACAACAAATGCTACCTGGTATAGTGTGGCCACACAAAACGTGAACATGTCCTGTTGACTGGATGATAGACAACGTTCTGAACATACGAGGCACCTTCGGATATGGGTGTTACGGAGAGTAGGATGAGTGCGTCATATGAAGTTCGAAGGTGATGATAGCCGAAGCCGGTGTGGCTCAGTGGTAGAGCGTCGGTCTGCGGACTGAAAGGTCCCAGGTTCGATTCTGGTCAAGGGCATGTACATTGGTTGTGGGCACATCCCCGGTAGGGGGTGTGCAAGAGGCAGCTGGTGGATGTTTCTCTCTCATCGATGTTTCTAGCTCTCTCTCTCTCTCCCTTCCTCTCTGTAAAAAATCAATAAAATATATATATTTTTAAAAAGGTGATGGTAGTTAAAAAAACAAAAACAAACAAACAAACAAACAAAATAAACACCCTTTGGTCTGTCTAATCCATTGGGTGTCCATGGTTTTCATTATGAATAATGATAATGGAGATCATGTACATGAAAGCAACCTAGTCTTATTTTGCTGGGGTTGTAAGAGTCAGTCTGGTGGTGTGGATATAAATAAATCATGGCACCTGTGGACAGACGTATGTATTCCGTCCCTGCCGTAAAGGAATTCCCTGCAGTGAAGGTGGCAGGGGATGGGCTCTGTCCAGACTTAGGAGGCGCTGCTTAATGTGAAAGTCAGTAGCACGACGTCAGGTGACGGCTAAAGGATATTATTTCCACCCACTTCGCTGGAAAAGAGGATACTAACCTGTTTCCCCGAAAATAAGACAGTGTCTTATATTAATTTTTGCTCCCAAAGATGTGCTAGGTCTTATTTTCAGGGGATGTCTTATTTTTCCATGAAGAAGAATACGGTACACATTTATTGTTAAATGAAAATAAAGGAAATGTATTGCCTGTATACAGTACGATAGTGCGGTAGTTGTCAACACAAACCAGACAAACTGTGAATCCTACAGAATCAAAAATTTACTCGTTTATTCAATGACAATCATGTCATCATCTTCTGGAACATCATCATAACAATCCAATTCCTGAATTTCCTGGTGAATTTCTTGTGACTCCATTGCTTTCAGAATCAGTGGACCAAATCTCTCATGTTTAGCCTGGGGGGGGGGGGCTTATTTTGGGGGGGATGCCTTATATTTCACTCAGAAGGAAACCTGTAAGTAGATCTTATTTTCAGAGTATGTCTTATTTTCGGGGAAACATGGTAGTAAGTGGTTTCTTTCTCCTTTTCTAGTTTAAAGGCTGCAGGACAAGAGAGAGGTGACATGAGTTGGTGCAGGGATCGGGATGCTTTCAACCCACCTGGAAATCTGACTCCTGTCATTCATTGGTTGCTAGGCACTTAGCAGGATAAACACCCGTCTACACCAATAAGAGAGTAGCATGCTAATTGACTGTACCTTCACGACGCCCACCAGCCAATCAGGAGTGAGCATGCAAATTAACCCAAACAAAGATGGAGGGTTAATTTGCATACACAGGGCAGAGAGGCTGGGGGTGGGGTGGGATGCTTGCATTGTCGCCATGGTGATGACACAGGCGTTCAGCACCACCCCAGGCACTCCGGGCTTCTGGGCAGTGTGGGAAGGCAGAAAGGTGGCTCCATTTGGCTCCTTGTCATTGGACGGGGAAAGTTTCATGGTCAAGGCTGCTACAGGGAGCGCGAGGAAGGCAGACTCCACCAAGACCCAGAAGAATGAGAACGAACAGCCGTGACTAGCTCAGTAGGACACCACCCCCCATCAAGCATGTAGTAGTGCGTGGCCCATGTGACATCTCCCCGCATGGAATAGGCGTGATTTCATCTCAGGTGTGGCCTGGTGGGCCGGCTGAGCCTTCACACTCCATCCAGGGGGCTTCCACTTGTCTGCATTTTGGTTGTGGACTCAGCAGCGTTGGGGTTCTCTGGCCAGCAAAGCCAGCTGCCGGCTGCCTCCTCGCCTGGCCGCCTGGCCCCTAGGTGTCTGGCTCTTTCCTGGGCCAGTAGCTCTGCTGGCCCCCGGCCTGGCCAGCCTGTGCCTGACTCTTCTTCTCACCCTCTCCGCCCAGCTCCTTACCCGGCCCCCGGCCCCTGCTCTCCTTCCCAGCTCTGCGCTGGTTGAATTCAGCCTTGCGATGTTTTATTTATCTGCACGGTGACTCAGAAAGCCTGTTTAAGAGGAAAAGAGAAAGCAGAAGAGAGGAATGTGTCAGGAGGAGAAGCTAGCATCCTAAATGTCCACATTTGCACGGAGCAGCCTTGTATCTTGTTTGGTTTCCTAAGTGCCTCTTTCTAACAAAATAATAATAATAATTAATAATAATCATCCTCTACCTGTGAATCGGCACCTGCTCCGACCGAGTGCATGTTGCCAGTGAATAGTAAATAAATGCCAAGTGCACACTTGCCTCCAGGGATAAATTATTCACGTGACGAGCAGAGGATAAATGGATGGGCACAGGCTTGGTCACCGTGGTCCAGGCTGTTGTTATGTAATGCTATTTGTGTCCCACAGAGCAGAGGATGGCATCCCGCAGCGCCATCCGTGCAGCCCCAAATAACCAAGTTCAATCTAAGGGAGGGAGTCTTTAAAATGTTCCAATAAAAAACCTACCAAGCAAGCAGACAAGCAAAAAAGAGCCTTTCCCGTGTGTATGTGTATTGGCCAGACTGGATCATTTTATATTATTTTTTAAATACATTTGTATTGATTTCAGAGCGGGAGGGAGAGGGAGAGAGAAAGAGAGAAGCATCAGTGATGAGAGAGAATCTTGGATCGGCTGCCTCCTGCACGCCCCACACTGGGTGATGGAACCTGCAACCTGGGCATGTGCACTTGACCGGGAATCGAACCGTGACCTCCTGGTTCATAGGTGGATGATGCTCAAACCACTGAGCAGCACTGGCCAGGCAGACTAGATCCTTTTAGTCCGGTAAGACATTTAGGAACATGAACATTTATCGGGATCATTTGCCGTGAGATTTTAGGTAAACAGGACAGACAAAGCCGAGACCCAGGCCGGACTCTCTGCCTCTCTGGCTCCTCGGTCAGGGAAGGAAACCAGAGATGTCTCTTGAGTGCGTCCCAATGGAGCTCCGTGCTGTGGCCATTAGCACGCTTGTCACCGCTGTCGGGAGCAAACTTGTCCCACTAATGGGCCTCTCTCGCTGTGGCCTGACATTTCCGTTGGTTTTGAAGGACCTTTGACTTCTCTGAACTCCGCTGGGTGTGGCTTATTGACTTACTTTCACATCAGCCTCTGTCTGTGATGTCATCACGATAGATTTAACTTGAGATGCTCAAGGCTATTGCATTTAAAATTCTTTCTTCCCCCCTCTCCTCTGTATAATAGCTACGTACCAACTCTTGGCTAGTTTCTCTACAAAGATGTCACTTCTCTGGACAGGCTTCTGTGTCTGTCTCAGAGTAAACCTACGGAACATTCTCAGTCCTCCTATTTTAGCTCTAAAGATCAAGAAAAAAATGATGAGCCAAAACCGGTTTGGCTCAGTGGATAGAGCGTCGGCCTGCGGACTGAAAGGTTCCAGGTTCGATTCTGGTCGAGGGCATGTACCTTGGTTGCAGGCACGTCCCCGGTAGGGGGTGTGCAGGAGGCAGCTGGTCGATGATTCTCTCTCATGGATGTTTCTAACTCTCTATCCCTCTCTCTTCCTCTCTGTAAAAAAATCAAAAAAATATATTTTTTTTAAAAGAAAAAATGATGAATCTTTTGAACTTTGGGGACAAGGAAGAGGCTGTCATACATCTTCATACGGAATTAGCTGATGGCTGGACAGACGGACAGAAGTAGGCCTTGGGGTAAGCTATCAGCTCAGAAACTTGGCTCTGAGTGTGTGTATTGGGGACACTTAAGGCTTCTGAATTGCCTAGGACAATCTACATGTTGAGAGCAGTTGAAAAGCCAAATTGTGGTGGTTAGACACAGACCATTTTACAAAAGAAAAAAAGGACATTTCTATTCTTTCAGAAATAGAGGAAAATGAACCCAATTTCTAAACTCACCCGTCAAGCCCATTAGCAGGGCTCAAGAGAAAAGAGCAACACCTTAGGCCTTCCCCAGGTGGACTCGTGCACGTGGGGAAAATCTCACACGTGAGGTTGAGCCACCTGCCCAGGGGTCGTGGGGCTGGCTGGCGTGGCCAGTGGGTAGTGCACGTGGCTCTCTATTTTCTATTCAAGCCTCGTGAACATACTGTTCTTGGAATGGAGGCATGCTCGTGCTCCTGCCAATAAGGTATTAAGTCTGAATCAGCGATAACGTGGGGCGTTAAGTTGAGAAGATGGGCCTCGGGACCGGTTTGGCTCAATGGATAGAGCGTCAGCTTGGGGACTGAAAGGTCCCGGGTTCGATTCCAGTCAAGGGCATGTGCCTTGGTTGCGGGCATATCCCCAGTGGGGGGTGTGCAGGAGGCGGCTGATCGATGACTCTCTCTCATCGATGTTTCTGGCTCTCTATCTCTCTCCCTTCCTCTCTGTAAAAATCAATAAAATAAAAAAATTAAAAAAAAAAAAGGATGGGAGAAGATGGGCCTCATTGAAATAAAAAAAATAAAAACACTGGCAAACTCATTATCAGCAGACATTTATTGAGAGTGTCTTTTATGGGGAAGGCACTTTGTTCGGAGAGTGTGAGTATTTTTTTTTTCCCCCAAAAAAAATACCACAGCCTGGGCGAGTCTGTTTGCTGACCACGGCCCTAAGCCAACAGGAAGAGCTGGTGGGGGTGTTGGACTGGCCCTGAATCAAGGGTTTCAAGTGGAATCTGAGCAGCAAACGCGTGTTTGGAAGACCAGGGAGCACCAAGTATGGCTGGAAGACTGGGTTTGTTTAAGGCTGTGGTTTAAGACGGGGTTTGTGGTCGCCAAACTCATTCGTCTGCAGAGCCAAACATCAACAGGACGACGATTGAAATTTCTTTGGAGAGCCACATTCTTTAAACTTCAACTTCTTCTAACGCCACTTCTTCAAAACAGACTCGCCCAGGCCGTGGTGGTATTTTCTAGAAGAGCCACACTCAAGGGGCCACGGAGCCGCATGTGGCTCGCGAGCCGCAGTTGGCCGACCACGGGTTTAAGGGAATGCTGGGTGTGCGAGCACAATGGTAGGTCAGGGCGAGACCTCGGAGGGTGTCAGGATGTGAATGGCAAGCTGGGGATGTTGGGGTTCACTCTACCAACAGATGGGGGGAGATGTTCCCATAGGCACTTCATTAGCAAGCTCAGGCCTCGGTGCTGGTGGCCTGTGGTGTCGGGGAGTGAGATCCAGAACTGGGGGTCGGGGGGGGGACACACACACCCGTGTCCAGTGTCTTTTAGTGGTAGAGATGGAAAATCACACGCACACACACAAAGAAAGTATGGCAGGCCAAACCGGTGTGGCTCAGTGGATAGAGCGTCGGCCTGCGGACTGAAAGGTTCCATTCTGGTCAAAGGAATGTACCTTGGTTGCGGGCATATCCCCGGTGGGGGGTGTGCAGGAGGCAGCTGATCGATGATTCTCTCTCATGAATGTTTCTAACTCTCTAATCCCCCTCTCTTCCTCTCTGTAAAAAAAATCAATTATATATATATATATATATATACATATATATCTTTTAAAGTGTGGCAGAAGAAGAAAAATTGAGGAGGGACAGATGCATGAAGCACTGTGAAATTAAGAGTTCATGGGACTTGATGCTTTGTTGGCTGCGGGCAGTCCAAGAAAGCTGATCCATTAGCAAACACTTATACGGAGCGCCAGGGATGTCCCAGAAATTGTGATTGGCATGATGGAGACAGGGATGAGCAGGGAAAATGACAAGCACTCCTTGGGAGTTGGAATCCTGCCCTGTTTATCTTTGTCTCCTGGACCTGAGCCATTGCTATTTGGGCTGGTCCAGAATACCAAAATTATTATGACATTCATTAACAACATTCCAACCCCTACTCCCCACAAGGAGCTTCAGGCTTGATAAGATTCCAGTGTATGTGATTGGACTTTGACCTCATTTGCTCATGACCTAGTCCCTCAGAACTCAAATGTTTTCACCTTTGAACCGGAACTGGTTAGGTGCCACCTCCTGTGTGGCCCCATGACACCACGGGCAGGCATCTATTATAGCCTTTAATGCTCTGTCTTCTTAATTGTCTCATTCATTGTTTATCGTTTACCTTTAGTGGAAAGGTTGAGGACATTAATGCTGTCTTACTCCTAACAATGCACCCTGAGCCAAAACTGGTTTGGCTCAGCGGTAGAGCGTCGGTCTGCGGACTCAAAGGTCCCAGGTTCGATCCTGGTCAAGGGCATGTACGTTGGTTGCGGGCACATCCCCGGTGGAGGGTGTGCAAGAGGCAGCTGGTCGATGTTTCTCTCTCATCAACGTTTCTAGCTCTCTATCTCTCTCCCTTCCTCTCTGTAAAAAATCAATAAAATATATTAAAAAACAAACAAACATCAACAACAACAAAAAAAAACAATGCACCCTGAATGCACGGTGCCCGGTAGACATTGACTTGACTATGGAAAGCGTGGACAGATGAGCAAATGAGGGAATGAATGAATGAATGAATGAATGTGTGGTTGGGGAGGCAGAAATTACACAGGAGTGAAGATCCACCAGGAGCAAAATACAGGAGGCATTCAAAAGACAGGCCCACCGAAACCGGTGTGGCTCAGTGGATAGTGTCGGCCTGCGGACTGAAGGGTCCCAGGTTCGATTCCGTAGGCACATCCCCAGGAGGGGGTGTGCAGGAGACAGCTGATGGATGATTCTCTCTCTCATCGATGTTTCTAACTCTCTATTCCTCTCTCTTCCTCTCTGTAAAAAATCAATAAAAAAAAATATTATATATATATATATATTATATATATATATATATATATTTTTTTTTCTTTTTTAACAAAAGGCAGGCCCTTGCTCTTATGGCTTGCATATACTACCGTAGTAGTTACCTTTCTTACTTTCTTAGGATAACTTTTTTCTGTGTGAATGCATCACTTAGTTTTATATGGCATTCAGAGGATCGGTCACAGGACTGGTTTTGAGGTCCGGAAAGGAGGTTGATAGGTTGGAGAGACTGACTGGTAAGGAGAGGGACAGGCAGAAAGGCTTACAGATCCCGCGGAACTACTGGGGACAGAGGTGCAGTCACTTGAGTTCAGTCGTTTATGTCTTTCCTGTGTATAAACGCCAGAAGGGCAGGGTGTACTTGTTAAAAGCACAGCACAAGGTGGAAAACTTGCCAACAGGGATGTCTGGGCTTCTGATCAGAAACTTCATTTGGCATTTTTAAGATTTGTAGTGACCTGGCATCAAGAGAGTGTCTAGACATTAGCTTTGCTAAAATCGCTCTTCTCCGTAGCTTCATGGTCAGGGGAGAGGCCATGAACTCCAGGGATAGGCCGTTATGTCTGGGAAATGGGACGTGCAGGAGGCAGCCCATCAGTGACTCCCTCATCATTGATGTTTCTGTCTCTCTCCCTCTCTCTTCCTCTCTGAAATCAATAAAAAAATTAAAAAAATTTTTAAAAATGTAGCCAATAGATGATCTGCTCTCACATCTATGTTTCTCTCTTTCTCTCTTCCTTTCTCTTTCTAAAAATGAATAAAAATATGGAAAAGAAAGAAATAAATAAACTAGAAAACTCTCATGCTTATTTGGTCCACTGATGACAGGTCCAGCCGTAAGTAAGAGAATGGCCACGTCAGGATGTCTCGGACAGTAAGGACTTGGAGATTCTCCCGTGAACAGTTGGGAGGGATAGATACTTCGGCAGCTCACAGCATGGTCAGAAGCCATCCTTGCTGTGGCCAGACCAGATCCCTGACGCACAGAGCCCACGCATACAAGAAAATGGTGTCGTAAGGCGACTGAGTTTAGGATGGTTTGTTTCATGACTTCAATAGATTCTGGAACGTTCCCTAGAAAAGAAGTAACAGCCCCTCCCTTACATAGTGCATCTTAACTGCCAATTAAGATGCACTATATTAAGCTGAAACTGGTTTGGCTCAGTGGATAGAGCATCCGTCTGCAGACTGAAAGGTCCCAGGTTAGATTCCGGTCAAGGGCATGTACATTGATTGCGGGCACATCCCCGGTAGGAGGTGTGCAGGAGGGAGCTGATCCATGTTTCTCTCTTATTGATGTTTCTAGCTCTCTATCCCTCTCCCTTCCTCTCTGTAAAAAAAAAAAAAAAAAAAAAAAAAAAAAAAAAAAAGGCTAAAGATACAGATATAATGATATAGATACAGTTATATATATATATATATACAGTAGAACTATTTAGAACTATAACGATAGGTAAAGACTCAGATACATTATTAGCATAACTCTCTTTAAAATATTGTTATGGATTTCAGAGAGGGAGGGAGAGGGAGATAGAGAAACATCAATGATGAAAGAGGAATCATCAGTTGCCTCCTGCACACCCCCTACTGGGGATAGAGCCAACATCCCGAGCATGTGCCCCTGACCAGAATCGAACCCAGGACCCTCCAATCTGCCAGGCCGAAGCTCTAGCCACTAAGCCAAACCAGCCAGGGCTAGCATAACTCTTTAGTATTAGATTTTGCTACCACATTCTTTATATAATACCCAATGTATGCCGAAACCGGTTTGGCTCAGTGGTTAGAGCGTCGGCCTGCAGACTGAAAGGTCCCAGGTTTGATTCTGGTCAAGGGCATGTACCTTGGTTGCGGGCACATCCCCAGTAGGGGGTGTGCAAGAGGCAATTGATTGATGATTCTCTCTCATCAGTTTTTCTGACTCTCTATCCCTCTCTCTTCCTCTCTGTGAAAAATCAATAAAATATATATATTTTTTAAAAAATACCCAATGTCCTTAAATCTTTTGCTACATTTATTATCCTTCCTACTAATTTGTTCTTTCAGGAAATCTAGTTGTAGCTTATTAGGGCCCGAGAAAAGAAGCATATGTGTCAAAATGTTCCCTTAATTATCTTCTCTGAGATATTAATGGGCAATAAATGCCTGAATATGGCTCATTTCACTAACAAATAGATGCAAATCAAAACTTTTAACTCTTTGGGTGGAAGTAAATTGTAAAAACCCTTTTCTCTAATAATTTGACAACGTACATCCAGAGTTAACGCTGAAATACCTTTCACCCAGAATTGTTTTCCTTTCATAAATTTATTCTAAAGAGACTGACATATTTGCATAAATTTTCCTTCAAGGATGTTCATCACCACATTCATTATTTAGTTAAAAAGTAGTTATTGACATTACGATTCTGAGACCAGTTCTATTGTGTGGGTTTTTTCTCTCTCTCTCTCTCTTTTTTTTTTTTTAATATATTTTTATTGATTTCAGAGAGGAAGGGAAAGGGAGAGAGAGATAGAAACATCAATGATGAGAGAGAACCCTGGCTGGTTTGGCACAGTAGATAGAGCATCAGCCTGAGGACTGAAGGGTCCTGGGTTCGATTCCAGCCAAGGGCACATGCCCGGGTTTCGGGCTAGCTCCCCAGTAGGGGCATGCAGAAGGCAGCTGGTCAATAACTTTCTCTTATCATTGATGTTTCTCTCTCCCTCTCCTTTCCTTTCTGAAATCAATAATATATATATATATATATATATATATATATATTTTTTTTTTTAAATGATGAGAGAGAATCATCAATTGGCTGCCTCCTGCACGCCCCACAGTGGGAATCTAGCCCCCAGCTTGGGCATGTGCCCTGATCAGAAATGGAACCATGACCTCCTGGTTCATAGGCCGATGCTCAAGCAGACTGAATCTCTATCCACTGGGCCACACCGGCTGGCCCATTGTGTGGGTTCTTCCTGCACAGCAAGCTGTGCTTTGACAAGAGCTGGTGTTCCACGGATCAGCTCCGTTCTGTGGCTCCAGGTAGACAGTGTCAGGTCCACAGGATAAGGGCCCAGTGCCACAGGCTGGCTTCCGCTTCAGATGCCCATTGCAAGTCCAGGTTCCCTCTGCTGCTGATGGACAGGCTGTAAGTCCGAGGTTCCCACCCTCCAGCATTCAGTTAATTTTCTGGAGCGGTTTGCAGAACTCAGATAGACACGTGACTAGCTGGCTCACTGGTTAGTGATAAAAGGGTATCAATGCACAGGCTGTGTGGGAAGGGTGTGGACCGCCGTCTTCTCCAGGTGTCCCCCTACCCACCCCTCCATGTTCCCCGCACAGAAGCTCTCCAGCCCCTGGGTGTTCTGTGGGTTTTTATGGAGCTTCCTTCCTCGGGCTCGACGGATGAAGTCACTGGACATGGGTGATTGATCCAGCCTCCAGCCCTCTCCCCTCCCCAGAGTGAGTGTGGCCGGGCTGGTGGGACCAAACAGTCCAGCCCTCTAATCAATCACATTGGTGGGCCCCCCGCTCCCCACCAGCCCCCGTCCTGGAGCGTTTTCCAAAAGCCACCTCCTTAACATCACGAGGGACATCTCTATTGATCTCATCCTAGCCGATGCCAAGGGCTTTAGAAGTTCTGTGCCAGGCACTGGGAGGAGGACCAAGGGGTATCTATTCCTGATTACAGGAATTCCTGATTACAGGTCCCAGCAGCACAGCCAGGCCGAGTTCTTGGCTGTGGAGCTACTCCAGGGAAGACAACACAATCAGTTATTGTGCTAGGCTTCGATGCTGATAGGGGGGGGTAGGTGATAAACCCACCCACATATACAGGGTGCCCCCAAAATGTATACACACTTGAACAGCTGATAGCGCAATTTTGAAAATGAAATGTATTTTCATAAGCACCGCCCTTATCATTATTCAAAAGGATATGTGGCCAGATGATGATGATCTTAGAATGCATAATAATCAGGCCACTCAGTGGATAGCCTATAGAATAAAAGGCTAATATGCAAATTGTCCCCTGGATCAGGAGTTCGGCCAGCAGGCAGGCCGGCCAACCGCCCATGTCCCCTCCCCCTGGCCAGGCTGGCTGGACCCCACCCATGCACGAATTCATGCACCAACCTCTATATATATATATGTGTGTGTGTGTGTGTGTGTGTATGTGTGTGTATGTGTGTGTATATATTATATATAAATACAATATATAATATATATACACATGTGTGTATGTATAAGTGTGTGTGCATATATTATATAAATATAATATATATAAATACAATATATGTGTGTGTGCGTATATATAATATATAAATACAATATATAATATATATATACATGTGTGTATGTATGAGTGTGTGTGTATATATTATATAAATATAATATATATAAATACAATATATATATAAATAAATATATGTATATAATACACACACACACACTGAGTGGCCAGATTATTATGCGTTCAGAGATCATTTTTATACATTTTTGGGGGGGCTCCCGATATAATACTTCTAAAATTATAAGTGCAATGAAGAAGAATAAAGCATGGAACAGTTGTGGGGAGTGGGAGCTATTTTAATCAGAAGCCTCAGGAGGAGCCTGCTAAGCAGTGTGCATTTTAATAGAAAAAGCAAAAGCAGACTGGCCCAAAGAAGCCTGGGGAGGGATTGGACATGGGTGTTCCCTTGATGGTAGTGACGGTGCACATGTGTTCTCACGTGTCCACAAATCACCACATGGTGCACATTCAATAATTCCTCAGTTCGGCTGTTAAAGAACAACCCTTACCTATCTCAAAATAGAGACTACTAAATGAATTCTGGTACATCAGGCAGGGGAATTCCATACAGCAATTGAGATGATAATGCCATACAATTTTCCTCATTCATTTCACACGAGGAAAGAAGATAAAAAGCTGTTTGCATTATAGTTTATATAACCTGTATGTTTATAATTATAAACATAGAGGATGAGGGCCCCGGTTGGCTCAGTGGATAAAGCATCACATCGGCCCATGGACTGAAGGGTCCCTAGTTTGATTCTGGTCAAGGGCACGTACCTTGGATGCAGGCTCCATCCCTGGCCCTGATTAGGGTGCATGCAGGAGGCAGCCAGTCAAGGTGTCTCTCTCTGGCATCCATGTTTCTCTCTCTCCCTGTCTCTCCCCCTTCTTTCCACCCTCTCTAAAAATCAATGGGAGCCGAAACTGGTTTGGCTCAGTGGATAGAGCGTCGGCCTGCAGACTGAAAGGTCCCAGTTTCCATTCTGGTCAAGGGCATGTACCTTGGTTGGGGGCACATCTCCAGTGGGGAGTGTGCAGGAGGCAGCTGGTCGATGTTTCTCTCTCATCTGTGTTTCTAACACTTTATCCCTTTCTCTTCCTCTCTGTAAAAAAAAGAATCAATAAAATATATTTTTTTGAAAACTCAATGGGAAAATATCTTTGGGTGAGGATTAACAAGGAAAAAAAGAAGTTGCACTTCCTCTGTCATTAATAGCAATAATGAAGCATTGTAAAAAAAATAAAAATAAAAATAGAGGATTGTATACCATTTAGATAGAATGAAAATTAGGGAGGATCTCCTCCAGAATAATAACAGTGGTCATTCCTGAGGAGTGGGATTGGAAATAATTTTCATTCTCTAATTGTGTTTACCTGTTGTTTCCAAAAACTCTGCAGTCAGCATGCATTGCATCATAGGAAGAAACTTGGATCTAAAAACCTGTTATTTCAAACCTGCTTCCCTCAGTCCCTGTTACAGTCCTTTGCCATCCACCAGGAAAAGCTCCTGATGGCAGGCATCCTATTTGAGTTACTTATCTCCTGTCTTGTGTCTGGCATAGTGTGTGGCACAGGTTTTTTTTATTATTTATAAATGAATCTTGAATGAGCAAATCCTATATAATATCCTAATATGCTAAGTGTCCCGTTGGGCGGCCGGCCGTTCAACCATAGGGTAATATGCTAATGATATGCTAAGCTGCTCAACTGCTTGCTATGACGTGCACTGACCACCAGGGGGTAGACAGTTGACCAGACACTATGATGTGCGCTGATCAACTGAGGGCAGACGCTCCAACTGGTAGGTTAGCTTGCTGTTGGGGTCCAGCTGATTGGGCCTGAGCAAGATGAGCTAGACATGCCCTGGTGTCCTCCCACAGTCCCTCCCCCACTGGCTAACCTCCCTCGTCCCTTCCTGGCCCCAGTCGTGCACAGATGGGGTCCCTCAACCCGGTCTATGCCCTGTTGCAATCTGGGACCCCTTGAGAGATGTTGGAGAGCCAGTTTCGGCGATATCCCTCAGGCCAGGCTGAGGGACCCCATTGGTGCACAAATTCATGCACCAGGCCTCTAGTAACTACATAAAAGCCTAAACAAAAACTTTGAGCATATGGGGACAGAAATAAAAAAAAAAAATTGCAGTGACAATGTTGGTGATTTTTAAACTGCCATTTCGCTTAGTCCCTTCATAGGAACAATCTCTTAAAGTCTGATGAAGTGAAAGGAAGTGAAAGTATCCAGAAATGCTTCTTTAAAACAAAAACTGCCCATAGGAACATAATCAAGTGATGCTGGATGAGGCTGAAGTAGAAGCTATTACCTCCTTGCCTTGGATGACATTAAATAGCAAAAAAAAAAAAAAGAGAAAAAGAAAAAAGCCATTTTAGAAAGTTATTGAAAGGGGTTGTCAGTCAGTGCCTACTGAAGTTGAACTGACTCTTTCAAGAGTAATTGTGTGGGCTGAAACTGGTTTGGCTCAGTGAAAGAGCGTCGATCTGCAGACTGAAAGGTCTCAGGTTCGATTCCGGTCAAGGGCATGTACATTGGTTGCGGGCACATCCCCGTAGAAGGTGTGCAAGAGGCAGCTGGTCGATGTATCTCTCTTATCAACGTTTCTAGCTCTCTATCTCTCTTCCTTCCTCTCTGTAAGAAAATCAATAAAATTATATATTTTAAAAAAAAAGAGTAATTATGTGTGTGGAGTATTATTTTCCTCAGAACTGCTTTCCATCTCAGGAGAGCAAACGTCAAGCAAGGGAGGATTTTTTTTTTTCTTTCCTGGCTTTTTCTTCTTTATGCATTTAAAGGAGAATTAAGGTTATTTTAGTTCTCTAATTTTTTTTTTTTTTTTTTGGCCGCTGCAAAATTTTCTACTTGGAAGATAATCCAGTGTTCTGAGATATTATTGTGGTCTGAGAAGTGTCCCTGGCTACACATCAGGACATTAAAGAAATAACTTCTCTTCCTGCAAGGATAATTACAAACACAAAATGGGACATTTGGATGTAAATTCGGGTAGTAATTTCTTCTTTAATTTACATTATGCCAATACGGTGCCAGGATGAATGGGAGGAGTAAGATGATATCATTAAACGGAAAAGAAGAAAACATGTGGAGGGTTAGGCTGTCCTGTTAACATTTCATCTGAAGTTTATAACAACACTAGGGGCTTGATGCTCGAAGATTAGTGCAAAAATGGGCCTTCTTTCCCCTGGCTGCGGCACCACCTTAGCCTCAACCAGAACCACCATTCCACCTTCCCACACTGCCCAGAGGCCCAGAGCTGCTGGTGCAATGCGGAATGCCTGCGTCATCGCCATGGTGATGACACAAGCACCCCACCCCACCCCACCCCTGGCCACTTGGTGCCTGTATATGCAAATTAACCAAACATCTTTGTTGGGTTAATTTGCATACTCACTCCTGATTGGCTGGTGGGCATCATGGGAGGTACAGTCAATTTGCATCTTTCTCTTTTATTAGTGTAGATAGGAAGTCTCCACAAGGGCCTGATTATCAATGACACATGTCATACGTGGGTAGTTTCTAGCACTTGAATGATGAAACCTTCGTTGGTTTAAATCATTGTTCTTTATGTCACAAGTGTTAACCATGGGTTTATTTGATTTTAAACTAGTGATTGTTAGGATTGAAAACCCAGCTAATCACATCCTGCCTCCGGGGCCTCTCCCTTCTTGTTAACATCCTCATTTCTCCCCGTTTTCTCCTTCCCTCCGTTATCCATCCAGCACTACTATGTCTGTAAACTAGAAACGGCACCTCAGTGATGGCGAAGACGTTTTCCTTCTCATTGTAGAGGGATGCTGTGGCTTTGCCGGGCTTCTGCCAGGGATGGTGCTTAGTGCTCATAACTTCTCTGCCTTTTCCATCCGTGAGCTGGTTGGGATCCAGCTCTTCCAAACGCGTCTTTTTCTGGGCCTAGAAAGAGCATCAGGGGGCCTCCTGCAGGAGGAGGTGGTGTTAGTACAGCCAAGCCTTGCCGCCCCAACCCTGCCAGTGTGGCTCAGTGGTTGAGCATTGACCTATGAACCAGGAGGTCATGGTTCAATACCAAGTCAGGGCGTATGCCTGAGTTGTGGGCTCAATTCCCAGTAGGAGGCATGCAGGAGGCAGCCGATCAATGATTCTCTCTCATCATTGATGTTTCTCTCTCTCTCTCTCTCTCCCCCCTCCTGTCCTTTCCCCATCCTCTCTAAAATCAATAAATATATATTTTAAAAAGAAAGAAAGAGCCGAAACTAGTTTGGCTCAGTGGATATAGCATCAGCCTACGGACTGAAGGGTCCCAGGTTCGATTCCGGTCAAGGGCATGTACCTTGGTTGCAGGCACATCCCCGGTGGGGGGTGTTCAGGAGGCAGCTGGTCGATATCTCTCTCTTTCTCATCGATGTTTCTAGCTCTCTATCTCTCTCCCATCCTCTCTGTAAAAAAATCAATAAAATATATTTCTAAAAAAAGAAAAAGAAAAGAAAGAGGTCCCGTGCCTGCTTCCAGAGATTAGAGACAAAACCCAAGTCATATACCTTTTCGCTAAACCTGGGTTCCCGTTGGGGCAGAACAGCTTAACTTGGTCCAGGGACCTGGTCTCTGCGCATCCGTGCTTTCTAAATAAGCTGGAATAATGACACTATCTCTTACCATTTCTTAGTGATGTGGCCACTTAGGTGGCAGTGCCAGCTCCCGCTTCCAAGAGGCACTAGTTGACCAACCACAGCACATGATTAAGGGGGAGAAAGCTGCCGAAACTGGTGTGGCTCAGTGGATAGAGCGTCGGCCTGCAAACTGAAGGGTCCCAGGTTCGATTCCAGTCAAGGGCATGTACATCGGTTGTGGGCACATCCCCCAAAAGGGGTGTGCAGGAGGCAGCTGGTCAATGTTTCTCTCTCATCAATGTTTCTAACTCTCTGTCCCTCTCCCTTCCTCTCTGTAAAAAAATCAATAAAATATATTTTAAAAAGGTAGGGTGGAGAAACGTGACAGAGAACAAGAGGGTTCACAGGCAACCCAGAAAAGCAGACCCACTGGGTGAGGGGGCCCGCCCCCTGGACTGTCTCGCTTTCAACCTGACGAAGATGTGACTCGGAACACAGCTCAGGAGGAGGTAACGGAGGGAACAAGGAAAGATGGAAAGAATGCTAACAGGGAAGGCAAAGAAGGGCCATTTGTATTTATTTACCCATAATGGCAACCCAATTAAGCCATTTTATGGGAGCGTTAGCTGATCTGATTTTTTTTTTTTGATTTTTTTTTAAGAGTCTGATAAAAGGAAGGTTTGAGATAAGGGAAGTAGAACTGTGAGGCACCCCGAGGTGATTGCATAAAAACCCGTAAAGAAGTAATGGGCAGTGATGGGGCGATGTTCTCTCTCCTTTATTGAGCTTGCACGGATGAGAGAGCCAGGAATGCGTGTGGGACGGTTTATGGTCATCTCTTGAAACATAAAATAAACATCGGCTGGGGCGGAGGTGGCTCTCAGTGCCGGCCAATTCTGTTATGTAACCAGGGGCAGGGCTGTGCGCTGGGTGGCGTGTGGTCGGTGTGCATGGGGGACTGGGTGGTGCCAGGGATGGGGACAGACTCGGGGCCCAGAGAGGGGGTGCCAAAGTGGTGGGGGGCCTTGTCCACAGATCCTGAGTTGACTACCTGTGACCCCTCTCCCTCCCCCCTGGCCACCCTGATTGGAGCAGGCCAGCCAGACCCCACCTGTGCACGAATGTGTGCACCGGGCCTCTAGTGAGATAATCAGGACTAAGTAGACACGTAGAGCTTGCTATGTTGCTTGCAACAGATCACAATGAGAGTGACTAGCAGAGAGATGAGTTGTGCATTTCCGGACTGTGATAAGGTGAGTGCCCGAGCTCCAGCGTTCATCACGTGTCGATCACTTCGGATCCATTCTGAAAGCCAGGTTTTCAGAATGCATGTGGAAGTGTACAGGTTCATGGAGACAAAGCCTGATGACATCGAGGGTGGCAGTGGATCACCAAAGCATGGCCCGCCATCAGTCTCCAAAATAGAGAACAGGCGACTGCAGAATGAGCTGTTCAAAACCCCGCAGGCTCTGGGGAAAGGAGGAGGCAGCAGACAATGGACAGAGGAAGCTGAGAACAAACGCGAACAAGGGGCTCTCTGGAGAACATTCTGGAACAGAGCTCAGTTCACGGGATGATCTCAGTGTTGGAAACACTGAGCTATAACATGCAATTGCTGCCTTTTTTATTTTTCTGCTGTTTTCTGCCATGGGGCTTTGTTTTTCTTTAAATATATTTTATTGATTTTTTTTTTTTTTTTTTTTTTTTACAGAGAGGAAGAGAGAGGGATAGAGAGTTAGAAACATTGATGAGAGAGAATCATCAACCAGCTGCCTTCTGCACACCCCCTACTGTGGATGTGCCACCAACCAAGGTACATGCCCTTGACCGGAATCGAACCTGGGACCTTTCAGTCCACAGGCCGACGCTCTATCCACTGAGCCAAACCGGTCTCGGCTGCCATTGGGTTTTGAGCCCAGCGCAGCTAAATTATATCCGTTGTGTTTGCCTTCTCAAGGGTTGATGATCTTTGGAGTTTTATTTTTCTTAAGCAGGTTAACGCGTATCTATGTATATATCTATACCTACGTGTCTCTGTCTGTCTCTATAATATGGAAGAGAGGGAATTCATTGAATTTTCTCATCTAGAATCATGATGAATCACTCCGAGAGGAAAAAATTTAAAATGTAAAAAAAACCCAGAAAGATGAATGGGTGTGGACTCGTACAGAAATAGAAGGTGCTGTGTGTATAGACATACTAAACGAAGAATGTGGAAATGAAAAGACGGAGAGAGATAAGGAAGTCGCTAAGAAGAATTAATCATGCAAGACTGCTAGAGAGAATTAGGAATGTAATTTAGGTCCTTTCAGCCAGAGGAATCTCTCGGTCAAGGTCAAGGGGATAAAATGTTTCTGAAAGGAAGAGGCTGCTGTGCCCCAAGGGTAGCTCTGCCAGGGAAGACCCACGCCTTAGAGTACCAGGATTTCTTGGTGAGTCTCGCTGCTCAGCATAGCATCTCTGGAGCCTGGAACCTAAGGTGCTTTCCTTCCCAGTTACTGAGCCATTTACCAGCACCTCAGGGTGATCCAAGAGCACGTGACAGGTCGAGGAGCACTGTTCCTATGGGGACTCATGAACATTTTTTATGTGGGTGATTTTTTAAAATATATTTTATTGTGTTTTTTTTGTTTTTTTTTACGGAGAAGAAGGGAGAGAGATAGTCAGAAACATCGATGAGAGAGAAACATCAGTCAGCTGCCTCTTGCACACACCCCCCACTGGGGATGTGCCCACAACCAAGGTACATGCTCTTGATCGGAATCGAACCTGAGACCCTTCAGTCCGCAGGCCGACGGTCTATCCACTGAGCCAAACTGGCTTTGGCTAGGTGGGTCAGGTTTTGAGGTTATTGACTTCCTCAAGGTTAAAGAAGGAGATATGAGCAGTAGGAAAGTTCTCTAGAGTAGATGTGGGTTCCAGGCAAAGGGTGACTGACAGGTAGCCCCACTATTGGATGGTTTAGAAGTAACAGTAACACCACGAAGAGCTGTTTGATCCAGCCAATGGGAACCTCGACTATAAAAGAAAACATATATTAGGAAGAAAAAGTGTTAACTTGGGCTGAAACCGGTTTGGCTCAATGGATAGAGCGTCAGCCTGCGAACTGAAGGGTCCCAGGTTCAATTCTGGTCAAGGGCATGTACCTTGGTTGTGGGCACACCCCCAGTAGGAGGTGTGCAGGAGGCAGCTGATAGATGTTTATCCCTCTCTCTCCCTCTCTGTAAAAACTCAATTAAAAAAAATATATATTTTTTTCAAGTATTAACTTGCAAAACGGAAGAGGGTCAGAGATTGGAAATCCTATATCCAATTTATCATTTTGAGATTTTTATATTTCAAGCAGAGATGGATAGAAAATTTATGTGTACATAGACCATTGCAATGCCAGAAAAAAAAATGGTATTTGGTTTATTTTAGCAAAGCAATAGTCCCTGAAGACCATAAGAGCCACGGGACAGGTTGCTGGTTTTTTATTTTCTGGGTTTATTACAATTGAACACATACAAGCCTTGAGGTCAGAGGTAAACTTCTGGAAAACAGATGGTATGGGCACACTGGGGAGACCTGGGCCTGACCAGAGCCTGTCCCGGGAGCCACGCTCCTCGCTAAGGGCCATTGTGATTGGTCAGTGGCGGCATCAGCACACGATGCCATAGTTGCCATGGGCAGGGGGAGCTGCAGAAGGGGCTTGCAGGGTGAGCACAGCCGTTCCAGGGAGTCCTTCGCAATCAAGGTCCCTCCGTGATGGGTGCCCCAAAACGCCAGGCTTGAGTGGCACCTTTCTCTGTGTTTCAGCCAAGAATCTGGGGACAAAAAAGCTTCCTCTTCCAAGTGACAACTTCAGTAGTTAGTCTTGAGGAAGCTCCTGTCTGCACATTCCCAGTGCCTTATGGGAATTCTCATGCACCTCTGCAGAAGTTAAGCTTTAGTGCACAGTGGACGTGTTTAATATATATATATATATATATATATATATATATATATATATATACACTAGAGGCCCTTTGCATGAGATTTGTGCAATAGGCCTGCCTTCCCCTGGCTGCCAGCACTGGTTTTCCTCTGGCACCTGGGACCCAGGCCTACTCTCTGGCTGCCACTTTCTGTCTTCTTCGCTCTGGCCGGAGTCTTCAATCTTCGCTCCAGCCAGAGCACCACTCCTGTAGCCCTCTCTACCCCCTGCCCTCTTCCTCATAGCAGGCCACTCCATGCCTGCATACGTGCTTCCCAGAGGCCTGGAGGGGTTGGGGGGGGGAGGGTGCCGTCATTTTTGATGGGTTAATTTGCATATTCCCTCCTGATTGGCTTGTGGGTGTCGTGAAGTGACAGCAATTTGCATATTTCTCTTTTATTAGTATAGATTGATTTCAGAGAAAGGAAGGGAGAGGAAGAGAGAGATAGAAACATCAACAATGAGAGTCATTGACCACCTGCCTCCTGTATGTCCCCCTTCTAGGGATCAAGCCTGCAACCCAGGCATATGCCCTGACCGGGAATGGAACTGTGACTTCCTGGTTCATAGGTTGACACTCAACCACTGACCCACACTGGCCTGGCCAACTGGACGTGTTTTGACAAATGTATACACTGTTGTAACCAAGGCTTCAATCAAGACGCATATTTAGTGCATAGCTTGTTAGATTTTCCCTAAATCATGCATGTTTCAATGTTCCTATAACTTGTATTTTTATTTGCAGTTGTCAATTTTTCATTGCATTTGTCAATTTGACATTGTTCTAGGGACATAATATAGAACAATGTTTATTGTCAGTTGTGCAAGAAAATACATTTGTCAATTGCTTGTAAAAATATAATTCATTTTTTTATGTTGGGCTTATTGCATTTCTTGCCTCATTTCCTGTGCTGTCTGTAGTCCAGTGTCTGAAAATGTTTTTATATATTTTGTTCAGTGTCCTAACCATTAACAATGCAAGGCTAGGCTGGTACAGTAATTCATCAGAGCCAGAAGAGGGAGTTTTATGAGTTCTACTTGAGCAGACTTTATCTTATTCTACACATCCTGCTTTTTATGCCATGTTTTCATTTGAAACGGTCATTAGCATATCTTTGTATCCTTAAAATTTCTTCATAAAAACTTCCATTTGGTAGCTGTTTAGTTTTTATCATATGAATGTTCTATAATTTATTCAAGAAGCCCTTTTAGTCTTGGGCTGTGAAGTTGTTTACATTGGTTTAAATATTGCTACAGCAACTCTTTTTATGTCATCTGCTCGTATTTGCTTTCTTAAAATATATTTCTTATTGATTTCAGAGGGAAAGGGAGAGGGAGAGATAGAAACATCAATGATGAGAATCATTGATGGGCTGCCTCCTGCACACCCCACATTGGGGATGGAGCCCACAACCCGGCCATGTGCCCTGACCGGGAATCGAGCCATAACCTTCTGGTTCAGCATTCGCCAACTAGTGGTCCCCAGACCACTGGTGGTCCATGAGGTCCAGAAGGTTGGCCACTGCTGTTCATAGATCGACGCTCAACCACTGAGCAACACCAGCCGGGCAAGAGGAATGTCTTTTCTAATGCTTCTGGATATCAGGACTAGAAACTATCCTTAAAGTTAATCAATCATGAGATTAGTCTTTCCTTATTCTGAGCTGAAATACAGTAGCAATCCTAGGGGGAAATGATTTGGATTTTTTTTTTTCCTACCTACCAGCCTCTCAGATGCTTGGAGACAGCCCTGCCAGGTCTCTCTTTTCCTTACCAATCCCCACCTTCCACCACACACACACACACACACACACACACACACACACACACCTCTCTCTCCCTTTCCCTGTGCCATTCAAAGCAAAATGCCAGTCTGAGGCACTTCAACAATAGAACTTCATCCTTTCACAGGTCTGGAGCCTGGAAGTCCAAGGTCAAGGTGCTGGCGGGTTGGTTTCTTGGAGGGACGTGCGCGAAGGACCTGTCACGGGCCTGTGTCCTTGGCTGGCAGACGCCGCCCTCCTCCCGCCTGTCATGCGTGTCCTCCCTCGGTGCACGCATGCCCTTGACCCCTGGTGTTTCCTTCTCTTCCCGCAAGGACCCGCGTCCTGTTGGATCAGGGACACATTCATATCCTCCTTTTAATCTAATCACCTGGCTCCAAATTCAGTTACATCCCGAGATGCCAGGGCTGGGGCTTCCGCATGTGAATTTGGGAGCACAGTGCGGCTCATTATATATTTGTCGTTTTCTTGCTCTTTTGTTTACTCCACGGAAGAGGCTCCAGTGAGCTGACCTGGGCAGGCTGCCTTGGTGAACAAGGACAGTTCGTCTTGGTTTTAGGTTTTATTTGGAAAATTGGTGGTAGCATTTGCATTGGCACGGCAGTTTTTTAGATCAGGAGTAATAAGCCGCATGGCAGTGGGAATTGAGAGGAAGGGACACAGTGGAAGCCTGTATAGGAAGTCATTTCGCTCTCGGCCGGTGTGGCTCAGTGGTAGAGCATTACCTATGAACCTGGAGGTCGCAGTTTGATTCTTAGTCAGGGCACATGGCAGGGTTGTGGCTGGATCCCCAGTGGGGGGCGTGCAGGAGGCAGCCAATCAATGATTCGCTCTCATCTTTGATGTTTCTATCTATCTCTCCCTTCCTCTCTGAAATCAATAAATATATATATATATATTTTAAAGAAGTTGTTTTGGAGAAACTTGATAACACTGAATATGGGACAGGGATGGCAGCAGTCCAGGTTTCTAGAATCCTGGGAGCTTGGTAATACCTCTCAGCTGAGCATAGCAAATAGAAGAGATGACTGACGCTTAGGGTATGATAATTAATTGTATATATATATATATATATATACACGCATACACATATATGTTTCATTTAACTTTATTGTTATCAAAAGAGTCCCAATTTTAGTTGCTTGATGGAATAAAAATTCGATATAGTTTATTTTTTGTCAGAAAGTAGTTATAGAATTAGCCATTGGATGAAATAAAACCCTGTTCAATTGTATTCAAGCCAAAGAGACTGCTGCATCTAAGGGACTAAGCCCGTCTCTAATAAGAATGTGAGCTGGAGAGCTTCACATTTGCACTCCAGGATTACATGGCTGAAAGCAGCACTCCAGGCCCGGCTGGTGTGGCTCAGTGGTTGAGCGTCAACTGTTAACGTTAAAAAAAAACAACATTCAAACCTGTAAAGAATTTCTGTGAGTTTATTTGAGCCAAACTGTCAACAATTGCCAGGAAACAGAACCTCGGCAAACTGAGATGATGCTCCGGAGAATGGCGGGTGACATCTGTGTTTATACATTGCAATCAAAGGAAAGGGATGTAGGTGGGTACATGAAATCCATTGGTGTCAGATTAAGGAGGTGAGATAAAGTAAGGTGGAGGAAACCCCTGGGATTGGATAAAAAGTAAAATGATGGACACATATTTAGATGGGTGCAGGGACAATTAACTTGACAACAATGAAGGAATTTGGGGTATCTGTCCTGGAGCCCAGGCACGTTAGGTTGTGCTCCAGGGGCTCCAGAAAAAGGGAAGTTACAAGTTACCCATATATTTCAAGGGTGTGTTATTATAGATGCAAAAAGACAGATCGGCTCAGTTAAGGTAAAGGTTGACCTTGTCAGTGAAGATACCAGCCTAGGACATAGCGACCCACCATAACTGCTTTTAGTTAAATCAATTGCAGACCATCCTTTGTGATGACTTTAGGTCTCTGAGTTTGCAAGACCGCCATGCAGGCCTCCCCCGAGCCTGTCAGATTAGCATGTGGCCCCTTTCGTCCACACGACCTATGAACCTGGAAGTCACGGTTACATTCCCAGTCAGGGCACACGCCTGGATTGTGGGCTTGGTCCCCAGTGTGGGGTGTGCAGGAGGCAGCCAATCAATGAATCTTTGTCATCATTGAGGTTTCTCTCTCTCTCTCCCTCTCCCTTCCTCTCTGCAATCAATAAAAATATATTTTGGGAAAAAATAAGAAGAAAGAAAGCTGTGCCTCATTATAATCCCAATGGCTTTGGGAATACAAAGCAGTGGTACCCAGACCTTGTCCAGCATCTGACCCCAAGGCTGGACACAGCAGAATAACCCCAGGATCCATCATCTCCAAGCCCACAGGGTCACTTCCCTCCTCTGTCAGCCCATCTTGAATTTGAACCAGGTTTTTTGGTTCAATGTCCGTAGATATCTCTGCAGCACCCAGGCAGATACATCCACAGCCTGTGGGTGGCTGCAATCCAATGAGTTGGCCTTGCCCGAGTCCTTTCGTTTCAAAAAAAACATGATCTGTGAAAGCCGTTCAGCGAATGACTTCACCACGTTTCCCCCACTTCAATGACTTAATTAGAGCAAATTGCTTTCAAGTGCGGCGCAGACCGGGGCGGCTGAGGGTAGGAACATGAAGAAAAATGATCATCTTGGGCTTTTTTTTTCTCTTGCCCATTATGCAGTCAACTTGATTGGCTTCGAAGTTCACAAAAGAACGCATTTTCTCTCCTAATTAATGCTGCCACCAACACAGTCACAGCTCATAAAACCCTGTTGCAGAAACCCTGGCTGCCTTTGTTTACTCTGCGTGGGTAGCATTTATGGCATTAGCTGGAGAAGAAAGACTGACCCCGGGCAGTGCCAGCAGGTGGGGGGGGGGGGGCGGGGTGTGCATTCAATCCTTTTGTTCAGGAATGAACTCCCTGAGCCCCAGGGTCAAGCACAGGTGTGGGCCTTCGCCTCCTTGTCTTCTTGCTGCTCGGATGGGGTCAGATCCCCAGGAACCTCCTATGTCTGAGTCCCTTGTCATGTGCAAAGGGCACAAGAGACCTTAGAATGGCCAGTGTGATTTCTACTGGAATAATCTCTTGCATTCTGCATCAGACAAAGGACACGGGCTGGGCCAGAGGTGGTGGGATTTGAGGGCAGAGAGAGGACAAGAAGTGCAGGAGGTAATTGCTCCTGGGTGGGTGAGGTGGCAGGAGCCCCCTGTGGGGAGGCCAGCAGCCTGGGGAAAGGGCCGCTGGGTAAGTCTGAGGAGAAGAAGAAGCATCGAGAGCCCCAACCAGCTGACCAGGGATCCCTGGAGTGAGCTTAGAGTTAGGCAGGGATGGTGCGCAGACGCCCATGCCGCCCTGAGAACCACGGTGGCTTAGAAGGGGATCTGCCCTCCTGTCCATGCCAGAGACCGCTAACCTCAGACGGGAATGCCTGAGTTGGGCGCCAGCCCGTACCACGGGAGCCAGCAGGCTTGGTCTCTGAGCTCAGCTGGGATTCTTGGACAAGGAAAGAGAAGAGAAAGGCAGACAGAGAGATAGACTTCCTCCTCATAGGGTACATGGAGCTAGAGGTGAGCTTCAACTTAGGAAAGTAAAAATGATCATCACCGAGTTTTATCCATAGCTAAACTAGCCAAGCCAGTCATGTCAGTTACCTTTGGGCAAATCAGAACATTGGTTTCTCCTCAGTCCCCATCAAAGAAATTAGCACAGTTGACCCTTGTACAATGCAAGGGTTGGGGTGCCAACCCATGTGCAGTTGAAAATACATGTATGACTTTTGACTCCCCCATAACTTAACTACAGTAACCTTCCCATCCTCAGGGGATTGATTGGCTCCAAGACCCATGGACACCAAGATCTGCAGACACTTGTGTTCATTATATACAACTAGAGGCCTGACACATGAAATTTGTGCGTGGGTATGGTCCCTAGGCCTGGCCTGTGATCAGGACTCATCTTCCCCAGCTGCCCACAGCCAGCTCCGCCCCCTCCCTCCCACCACCACCCACCCTGAGTTTCCCATTGGCTTTGTGGCTCAGTGGTTGAGTATCGACCTATGAACCAGGAGGTCACAATTCAGTTCCTGGTTGGGGTACATGCCTGGGTTACAGGCTCCATCCCCAGTGCAGGCGTGCAGGAGGCAGCCATTCAGTGATTCTCTCTCATCATTGTTGTTTCTTTCTCTTTCTTCCTCTCTCTTCCTCTCTGAAATCAATAAAATATATATATAAATAAATAAATAAATAAATAAATAAATAAATAAAGTGCTTGAATTTTACTTCAAACTCATCACTTTTACAGTGAAGAGGGGAAAAAAATAAGAATAACATACCTGTCTGGTCAGCATGTTATGAGCATCCTACCTATGAGCTTGTCTGTTTATCGGATAGTGATCTAATTACAGTATTGGGAACACCAGATGTAATTCAGGCATCGCTTGAACACTAGTGTTAAAACATCTCGTTAAGAGAGAGCTCGTGACAAATGCCAAAAGTCAGCAAAGCACGATGAAAACTCAGCCATGTGGGGAGGCGAGTTGTTTTGAAACTCGAAATGCTTTGGCTAAATGAAAAGACCTCATTATGAAAATAACAGATTTTCCTCTCCTCTCTAATTTTGTAACTCTTGGCAGTACAGCTCTGGTTGTGCTGGGAAACGTTTGTAAAGGAAGCGAGTGTGACGCAGAGAGCTTCATTTTCCAAAATAGATAGGTTTCCATTTTGTCTGGCAGTTGTAGGATGCTGTGATATCGGGGTATCGCTTAGAAGGGGGGTGGCAGGGGGGTGTGGGGGAGGGGCTTTCTTGAGGGCTGAAGACTGAAGTCACAGACAAGGTTACAGCAGCTTTAAAATGGTTTGGAACAAGCCAGAACCGGTTTGGCTCAGTGGATAGAGCATCGGCCTGGTCCCAGGTCTGATTCCGATCAAGGGCATGTATCTTGGTTGCGGGCACATCCCCAGTAGGAGGTGCGCAGGAGGCAGCTGATTAATGTTTCTCTCTCATCAGTGTTTTTAGCTCTCTCTCTCCCTTCCTCTCTCTATAAAAAATAATCAATAAAATATATATATATTTTTAAATAAATAAATAAATAAAATGGTGGACAAGGCCCCGTGTTCTATGACAGTGAGAACTGAGCTGGCACCGGTAGACAATGGTGACACTGAGGACACTCTGTATTGGGAGGTCTGGTCTAATGGCATGAGATTCAAAGCCGGGGACTCTGGGGAGAAGGAGGAAGAGTGCAGGGTCTCAGTGGCGATGAGGAGCGGGGGGAGGACGTGCACTGTCCCAGGGGACAAGGAGGAGGGAGGAACAACAGCTTTCCTGAGGGGCTGCAGGGAAAGCAGGGGCCCTGGGGCAAGGCCAAGTTTCCCTGGGGGCAGGAGGTGAGGGAAAGGTTGAGGAATAGATAGTATAATAATAATAATACAGTGTGCTTGACTGGCCTGTGTGGTTCAGTGGGGAATGTCGACCTATGAACCAGAAGGTTACGGTTTGATTCCCGATCAAGGGCACATGCCCGGGTTGTGGGCTCCATCCCTAGTAAGGGACTTGCAGGAGGCAGCTGATCAGTTATTCTTACTATTGATGTTTCTATCTCTCCCTCTCCCCCTTCCTACCTAAAAGGAAAAAAAAAAAAAGAAATATGATAGATATAGGTAATATAATAGATATTAAGTAGGTCATATAAGAGGTATGTTATATTGTAGGTAATATAAGAGATAATAGAATGAGCAACTTACAGTATAGTTTTGTGTGGAAACAGCTTTTTTTAAAAACACAATGTGCCCAGCCCACATGGCTCAGTGGTTTGAGCGTTGACCTATGGACCAGGGGGTCACTGGTTCAATTCCCATCAGGACACATGCTTCTCTCTGTCTCCAGCTCCCTTCTTCCACCAGAAATTTTAAAAATGATTAAAATGTTTATGATATTCAAAATCGCATTCTTCTTAGGGATTGCCACTTCCTTGCTAACCATTTGACCCGTGCTGAGCACACCTCCCACAGAGCCCCGCTCAGAAAAGGCTCTCGGCCTGAATTTAAGGAGAGACGGGAGCAAACCCACCCCAGCATTGGCGGGGCCAAGGCCAAACTTTGTCCATCTAACCGCGTGGAGCTTGTAAATCAAGCTCACACACTCTTAAAAAAAAAAAAAATATATATATATATATATATATATATATATATATATATGTTTTTATTGGTTTCAGAGGGGAAGGGAGAGGGAGAGAAAGAGAGAAATATCGATGATGAGAGAGAATCATTGATTGACTGCCTCCTGCACACCCCACACAGGGGATGGGGCCTGCAACCTGAGCATGTGCCCTGACCAGGAATCGACCTCCTGGTTCATAGGTCGACGCTCAACCACTGAGCCACACCGGCTGGGCTGGAAGGAAACTCATTTTGAACAATGGATGGATCACATTCATTTGCCCCAGTGTCCTAACTGGTCCGGGAAGTCCTGTTATCAACGCTGAAGGCTGGAGAGCGCCACCCTGATTGTGCTGCAGCTCCCTCTTGTGGTGAAAAGGTGGAGCGGGAACACGATCCCTGATGGTGAAGAAGAAATAGTGTGTCCAGCCCAGAACAGGAAAGGATGAACTGAGATGGGCTGCAGAGATTCGGAGCGACTGGTCAGCTGTTCCTATAGCTTGGCATGGCCTACGGGACAGGCGCCATGCCTTCTGCACGCCTGTCGAGACCCTGAGATGAGCCACTACCCTCCCTGAGGGCACCCCCATTTTACTGCTTCCTCCTGAATGTTTTCCTCCCTGCATCCACTCTTCATAGTTAGAAAACACCTTGCATGCGCCGAACCCGGTTTGGCTCAGTGGATAGAGCGTCAGCCTGCGGGCTGAAGGGTCCCAGGTTCGATTCTGGTTAAGGGCATGTACCTTGGTTGTGGGCACATCCCCAGTAGGTGGACCTGCAAGAGGCAGCTGATGGATAACTCTCTCTCACTCATGGATGTTTCTAACTCTCTTATCTCTCTCCCTTCCTCTCTGTAAAAAAAAAATCAATAAAATATATTCTTTTAAAAGAAGAAGAAAAAGAAACTACCTTGCATGCTTTCATATCCCACACATAATACAGTTATGGAAATTCATGCAAATATTTTCCCTGCTGAGATGTGTCTCCCCTGAGGGCCTGTTTCCGTAATAGAAATATTTGGGGATCTTGGGGTGGCTTTTGGAAGAGGTGGTTTCTTTGCCCAGGGCCTTGACCTAATTTCTTCCATCACCTTCAGTCCGAGGAGACAGAGACTTTGGAAGGATTAATAGAAAATGAAAGGCCGCACTCCATGCTCTGTGATTCTTTTTTTTTTCTTCCTTTTTAAAATCATGATCCTTTTACTTTATTGATTTTTCAGAGAGGAAGGGAAAGGGATAGAGTGCCAGAAACATCGATGAGAGAGAAAACATCGACCAGCTGCCTCCTGCACATCCCCTACTGGGGATGTGCCCACAACCAAGGTACATGCCCTTGACCGGGATCGAACCCGGGACCTTTCAGTCCGCAGACCGACGCTTTATTCACTGAGCCAAACTGGTTTCGGCTGCTCTGTGATTGTTAGATTGGGAGGGTTTGGTGGAGATGAGGTTTGAAAGCACCATCTTGCCGTGCGATTATTCCTAAGGGGTTCAGTCACCACTGGTCCCGCCACTGGAGAGGCTGCAGTGTGGGGAGCGGGGGCGGGGGAGCAGGGTGAGGCCAACTTCATCCAACACGGAGCAAACATCCAGGCAACCCAGGACGATGGGACTTGGGGATTGGCACTGGATATGGGAGAAACACAGCCCCAGCACAGCCCTCTGTTCTCCTGAGGGGTGGACCGGTGTAGTTCTGCTCTGTGGGATAGAAGAGTCTGCTAGTCCTCATTGCCTCTGCACCAACCATGTCAAACTCAAAGGCTAACATGGGCCAAATAAGTGAGGTGTGGGGCCCGCGGGCCACCAGTTTGACATGGTTGCTCTGTGTAGAGGCGAGTTCCAGCATGTCAGCAGGGCTGAATCCTCTGGGATAGCTGAAAGGCACTTCCCTCAAACATGAATAGGACATTTGCCCAAACCTAAAGATTTGTATATATTATCGTTGGCTGCCAGACAGCTCGGAGCATCTTAAATCTGCATGTTATTGCCTCCTGTTGGCCAAATGCCCAAACAGCTGTAGGCTATTCCCCAAACTGACAATGCTTCTATACTCCACCCTTTGAAACCTTATCCTTTGAAGTGTATGTCTCCACCTTGCCTCAGGGCAGATTGTGTTAATAAATAGGCCGGGATCCTTAGACAAGGGGTAGTCTTCAGTTCCTTTAGCTAAAGATCCTCTGACCCCCAATGCCTTTCAAAATTATCTTTCATCCTTGGACTCCTTGAATCTACGCATCAGCTTCTTTCTCCAAATTGCTGAAAGCTTTGTAAGGCTGGGACAAGAACCCCGGGAAGCTCTGGACTCTTACCCACAGGGAACCCGGGGGTTGTGGTAGCAGGAGCTGGGTGTATCATTGGCCACAGGGAGCTTCCAGTTTCTATTGGCTACCTTTTTTGGAATGTGAAATAAGCTTCTTATTCAGGCAGGACCAACATTAAGATACTGAGTAGAGTGAAGAGATTGGAGTGGAGGGGGTGGAAATCACAGACAATAGTATGGTGATTACCTACTAGAGGGAAGGGGGATGGAAATAGGTAGAATAGAATACAGGGGCATAAATGGTGATGGAAGGAGGCTTGATTTTGTGTATTGAACACCCAATACAATATACAGGTGATGAGTTTTAGAATTGTAGATCTGAAACCTATAAAATTTTATAAACCCATGTGATTGTGATAGAAAAATAAAATACTAAGTAGATGCATATTGAACACTGTTTGGAGGGAAGTGACAGTGTCTTGCTGACCTTCTCGGGAGTGTTTTAATATCTTTTAAAGGTGCAATCAAGATTTTCTAAAAAGATAAAGTAGACTTGTTCTATAAGAAAATACTAAACCGAGTGGGTGCTGTTTGTACACGTTTCTAAAAGAATTCCTTTCCTTGCGTGCTTCCAAAATAGGGTAGGGGTCTCCCCTGTGAATCTGAAACCCTTCAGTGCTGTGCCTGGCTCCTCCAGCTGTAAAGGGTGTGGGGGAGGGTGGGCCTGAGGAAAAGACTGGCTTTTTGGATTTCTACATTGTTTATGAAAACATACAGACCACTGTTTAATAGAAATTTTCATTTTTTTTCTACGTCTCACTTCCCGGAGATTCCTAGCTTCCTTGCTGATCGTGCCTGGGGCTGGTATCACGCAGGTGGCTGTGAGTTAGTGATTCATTGTGTTCTGGTTAACCTGAGTTGTCCACACAGTTCTTACTGTCAGCAGAATCCTGGTTCGGTCAATAGACAGATGATTCTTCAGGAATCCTTCTTCCTATTCCCACGTGGTTCCTGCCAAATAGTAACTTCTTGCAGAAAAACTCTACTTTTGCTGAAACCGGTTTGGCTCAGTGGATAGAGCGTCGGACTGTGGACCGAAAGGGTCAAGGGCATGTACCTTGGTTGTGGGCACATCCCCAGTAGGGGGTGTGCAAGAGGCAGCTGATGGATGATTCTCTCTCATCAATGTTTCTAGCTCTCTATCCCTCTCTCTTCCTCTCTGTAAAAAATCATAAAATATATATTTTATAAAGTCTACTTTTCTTCCAGAAAAACAGTGCCAGTCCCTGTATGAGCGTCGCTCCCTGCAGAAAGGGCAGAGTGGAAATCTGTTAGGTGTGTGCAGGGCTCTGACACACATGTGGGGATGGGCACACCGGGGTTGTATGGCCCCCCAGCCTTCAGGTTCCTTGGGGACGAGAGGAAAGGGCCCAGAGGGTGAGCACTGAGGGAGGAGCTGGGATTCCCTGGTGGACACGGCACGTGCACAGGCCTGGAAGCACGAGTGAGCCCAGTGATTTGGGGGAGTGGGGAACTACAGAGCCCCGTTCTTTGTCACCAAAGCAGAGGTACTGGCAGGGGGGCAATGGGAGAGCAAACTTAAAGAGGCCCGTTTCCGAGGGGCCTTCACTTCCATGGCGAGTCATCTTCATTTCTCCTGTTAGGGTCTGTGGGATGACATGTGCGAGTTTTATGTACTTATTCACCTAAAATATATTTTTGTTGACTTCAGAGCGGAAGAGGGAGAGAGAGAAACATCCATGATGAGAGAGAAAAATCATTGATCGGCTGCCTCCTGCACGCCCCCTACTGGGGATCGAGCCTGAAACCCGGGCATGTTGCCCTTGACTGGATTCGAACCCAGGACCCTTCAGACCACAGGCTGATGGTCTATCCACTAAGCCAAACCAGCGAGGGCTGTTTGTGAGTTTTATACAGGCATAACCTGTCTGCCATTTGGTTAGATGGTAAGACATACCTAAGAGGAAAGAAAGAAAGGGAGATGAGTCCATGTGAAATGGTTGGAGTGCTAGCCTTGGAGCAGAGAATTGCTATGGGTTATAGCCATTGGGGGCGATATATATATATATATATATATATATATATATATATATATATTTATTCTGAGAGGAAGGGGAAGGGATAGAGAATTAGAAACATCAGTGAGAGAGAAACATCGATCAGCTGCCTCCTGCACACCCCCCACTGGGGATGTGCCCACAACCAAGGTACACGCCCTTGACCGGAATCGAACCTGGGACCTTTCATTCTGCAGGCTCTATCCACCGAGCCAAACAGGTCAGGGCTGGGCTGGGGCATCTTCTTGATGGACAAAGGGCATCGGACCTTGAAGAGCAAGTGGAAGAAAAGGGAGGTGCCTCATTGATTGTCTACAAAGACCAAGGCTGGGAGAAAGCTCATGCCATTTGAGTACAAGGAATGGGCACAGTGTCGGGACGGTGCCCTAGCGAAGGAACAGAGGGGTGGGATCATGAGCCGAGACCCCAAATTAGGCAATGCCGGCGCCTCCCAGCTTGAGGGCAGGCAGCTGGCATCCCAGAGTTCCGAGCAGCCCTGGAAGGTTGGTGTGGATTCAGCACGCGTCTAGCACCTACTGTGCGCGAGCACCCAGCCGCCTCTTGACCATGGACCTGGGCTCTGTCGTCTCACCCAGGCATCCGGTTGGCCTGCCGCTCCTACATTTCTGCCATGAGAGACCATTGCCTGCAGAGAGGAAAAGCGAATTGTTTCCTTGGACTCCGTTGATTCACAGCTACTTCTTGATGCGATCAGGCCTGATCAATGCAATGGATTCCTATTTTTGTAAAGAATATATTTCTACGGCCGAAACCAGTTTGGCTCAGTGATAGAGCGTCGGTCTGTGGACTGAAGGGTCCCGGGTTTGATTCCGGTCAAGGGCATGTAGCATGGTTGCGGGCACGTCTCCAGTAGGGAGTGTGCAGGAGGCAGCTGATCGATGACTCTCTCTCATCGATGTTTCTGGCTCTCTATCTCTCTCCCTTCCTCTCTGTACAAAATCAATAAAATATATTTTAAAAAAAAAAAAAAAGAATATATTTCTATTGCCGAAACCGGTTTGGCTCAGTGGATAGAGCGTCGGCCTGCGGACTGAAGGGTCCCAGGTCGATTCCGGTCAAGGGCATGTAGCATGGTTGCAGGCACGTCTCCAGTAGGGAGTGTGCAGGAGGCAGCTGATCGATGATTCTCTCTCATGGACGTTTCTAACTCTCTATCCCTCTCCCTTCCTCTCTGTAAAAAATCAATAATATATATATATATATATATATTTTTTTTAAAAGAATATATTTCTATGGATTTCAGAGAGGAAGGGAATGAGCATGTGAAACATCAGTGATGAGAGAGAGAGAATCAGGGACCGGCTGCCTCTTGCACGCCCCCTAGTGGAGATCAAGCCCGCAACTTGGGCACGTGCCCTGAGCGGGGAATCGAACCGAGACCTCCTGGTTCGTGGGCCGACACTCAACCCTTCAGCCATGCCAGCCCGACTGAGATGAAGTTTTTAACCAATAAAATGTTGGCAAAGCATCGGAGGAGCAGATTCATGTGAGAGCTTGATGAAGTTTAATCCATCGCTTAACATTGCCCAGCTGGATTTAAACAGTCTTCGCTGATGGCTTGCTGTCCTTGGATAATGTTGCTCCAGAAGATGAGGCTGCGTCTGCTCTGTGGCTCATTGGACGCGCAGGGAACTTCCCTTCCCGCGTGTTGGGGGCTGACACCCATGGTTAAGGTCAAAGAGAGGTCCGATGCTGGCTCCCGGGAGCTCTCGGCAGACTCCCGCCAGCCCGGGGGCTGCTGACGCCTGGAGGCCCCGCAGCTCTGCCCTCTGCCTTCCAATCCTTCTAGAAAGAATGTCCTTCCCTGATCAGACCCGCAGCCAAGTCCGGCCGGGTGGGAGGAGTGGCAGTGGGCTTGGTGCCTGCGTTCCCCAGGGTCGGCTGGGGCTCTGGCCACCGTGTCATTCATTCCACGAGCAGCACAGCCCCACACGGCAGCAGCAGAGGGAGAGGGAGACAGAGGGAGCCGTCTCTGCCTGCAGCAGCCCCGGGCGTTGGCTGAAGAACCGCTTCCTGACGGGCCCACCTTCTCCCGAGCGCCATCCGGGGAGACTCGGAGGCTGCAGGCTGCAGGCTCCGCGCTCGGCTTGGCTGGTTTCCAGAGCATCCAGGCCAGCCAGCCAGCCAGCCACGCAGGGACGGAAATACAACCGGTGGCCGGGCACTCATCGCACCACATGGGGCATTCTGCCGCCCCAGGCAGCAGCAGCGGAGCCGGGAGCAGCGCGGAGGGGAGGTCCCATCGCAATGGTAAGAACCTCTGGCTTCCCACGGACCCCGCGAGGATGCTTAGCAGGGTTAGCAGGTGCCGATGCCACCAGGGGAAGGGACAGCCACCTGTGCCCGGGGGCCCTGGCGGCTTCTCGGGACACAGAGCCAGGGACACCTCCGCCCGCCCCCCCAATTCGAAAAGTCAGCCGCTGAGTTTGGGAAAATGACACCTCCGTTCTGTGTCTGGGGTGCGGCTGCCGTCTTGTCATTGGGGAGGAGTGTCCGCTGGGCTCGGGGCTGGGGAGGACGGTCCCGGGGTGACCTCGGCCGAGCCCCGATGGATGCAGGTGTGGTTTCCGGGAGGCTCTGGGGGCGGGGGGGGACGGCTGCCTGCTGTCTGGATCTATTCGTGTGGATTCAAACCCGGAGCAGCTTTCCCTCCGCCGTCGGCAGACGCCACTGCTGGTTGGAGGCATCTGCACCTTCAGTGTTACCAGAGCAAATGTCTTATGTGATGAGTTTGGGTGTTTTCCCCCTCTTAAAACTGTCGTCAGGCCCGGCCGGTGTGGCTCAGTGGTTTGAGCGCCATCTTATGAACCAGGAGGTCCCGGTTTGATTTCTGAGCCAGGGCATATGCCAGGGTCGTATGCTCGATTCCCAGTGCGGGGTGAGCAGGAGGCAGCCGGCCCATCGTTGATGTTTCTCTCTCTTTCTCTCTCCCCCTCTTCCTTTCCTCTCTGAAATCAGTAGAAATTTACATATTTAAAGCCTGTCATTTGCAGGCAGAAGGGACAAGAGCCCACACGGTGCAGGGAAGTGTTGTGGGGAGGAGGTTTGCCGGATTCCCGGTGCAGAGCTAACAAGGCTGGGGCAGGTGGGTCTGTGGACACGCGAGGGCCTTGGAGGGGCCCTTAGGATTGGCCGTGGACAGGACCCGGGGCCCAGTTCACGGCTCCGCGTGACTTTTCTCCATCCCCCCCATGATAACGGGGAAGGGGCGGGGGGAGGAAGACCGGGTCTCACCAGTGAAGCCCCTGGCTGGTTTCTGTAAGGGGTCAGGGTGCAGGTGATCATACTGCATGATATTTAGGAGAAAATAGAGCCCCTTGCTTTGTGGCCTGATGCACACGTCTCTGACGGCACAGCTGATGAGTGGGAAATGATGGTTCCCTGTATAACCCCAATGCAGGGAGCGTGCTGATGGGGGTGTAGGGAGGGGTCGGGGGGAGTTTATAGAAGTGGGTCTGCCTGCCCAGCCACTCAAGGGAGAAGGGACACGGGAGGAGTCCGGATGGATGAGAGCGTTTCGGTTCAGTTCCTGGCCTCCTCGTCCCCCGGGCATCCGTCAGCATCTAGGAGACCCCAGAAAGAAGCTGTGAAGATGAGGGCCAGGCTTTCCCCACCCCTTCACTGAGCTCTGCTACCATCTCCTTCGCTATAGGGGCGCCTCTGGCCTGCGGAGAAGTCACGTTAAAGGCACTTACTACTTCTGCCGAAACTGGTGTGGCTCAGTGGATAGAGCGTCGGCCTGCGGACTGAAGGGTCCCAGGTTCGATTCCAGTCAAGGGCATGTACCTTGGTTGCGGGCACATCCCCGGTGGGGGGTGTGCAAAAGGCAGCTGATCGATGACTCTCTCATCGATGTTTCTAACTCTCTATCTCTCTCCCTTCCTCTCTGTAAAAAATCAATAAAATATATATTTAAAAAAAAAAAAAAAAAGGCACTTACTTCTCCTGAAGCAGCAGGACAGGGGGTAGGGACAGGGGGAGGGGGGATCACCTCTGAAGCCTGAGGTTTCGTGGGGCTCTTTCGTGCTGGGAGGTGCTTTGCCTCATTTCTTGAGGCATAATCCCTCTTTGCTTCCCTTCAGTACCCTGAGAACATTCCTTTGAGGATTAGAAAGCGCGGGGCTGAACTGCCCACGGAGCCCCTGCCAGCACACGTTCAGCGTGGGCACAAGCACAAGGCCACCGACAGTCTTTTTCTGTTCTTTTTTTAAAATTTATTTTTCAGCCGAAACCAGTTTGGCTCAGTGGTAGAGCGTCGGTCTGCGGACTGAAGGGTCCCAGGTTCGATTCCGGTCAAGGGCATGTACCTTGGTTGCAGGCACATTCCCAGTTGGAGGTGTGCAAGAGGCAGCTGATCGATGACTCTCTCTCTCATCGACGTTTCTAGCTCTCTATCTCTCTCCCTTCCTCTCTGTAAAAAATCAATAAAATATATTTTTTTAAAAAAAATAAATTATTTTTCATTGATTTCAGAAAGGAAAGGAGAGGGAGAGAGATGCATCCATGAAGAGAAAGACTCGTGGATCGGCTGCCTCCTGCACGCCCCACACTGGGGATCGAGCCCGCAACCTGGGCACGAGCCCTTGACCGGAATTGAACCCGGGACCCTTTGGTCCGCAGGCTGACGCTCTGTCTGCTGAGGCCAAAGGACAGACAGCTTTGCACAGCGGCGGGGAGAAATACAAGGAGGCTGTCGGAGGCACATAGATGCGATAGCGCAGCGTGCTATGAAGGTGTTTAGATTTCCAAAGGAGCCAGCTTCCTCTGAGTCTGGGGAGAGGGACCATGGGGACCGAGAGGGTGACTAAAAAGCAGGGGAGAAGGGGTTGACTGGAAGCTGCCTGCTTCCAGGCCATCCTCTGGCTCTTTTGACGAATTGCTATTCAAAGAGAGGGGAAACGTTACCAGGTTGTACATTAAAACCAAAGCTTTGTTGAAACTCGTGTGGCTCAGTGGATAGAGCATCGTCAGTCTGAGGACTGAAAGTTCCCAGGCTCGATTCTGGTCAAAGGCATGTACCTGGGTTGCGGGCACATCCCCAATAGGGGGTGTGCAGGAGGCAACTGGTCTATGTTTCTCTCTCATCGACGTTTCTAGCTCTCTATCCCTCTCCCTTCCTCTCTGTGGAAAATCAATAATATATATATTTTTTTTTTTTAAATCATTAAAAAAAAAACACACAAAGCTTTGGCCTGCACGGGCTGTTTCTAAGCGCAGGCACTAACACTTGGGCAGGAAGGACGTCCGGACCAGCTGGTTTTTGAAAGGGAGCTGTGTTTATTCCCCCCAACCTTCCCCCTGAGTGGGAACCCGGTCAGAACGCAGGGGGCTGACAAACTAGTCTTGGACTGCAAGGGGGGTGCCTCTGCGGGTTCAGTTTGCTCTAAGTCCCTCCCACAATGTGAAGGAATCCGATCTGCTTCTCATCTGTTACCTTCCCAGAGCAAAACACTCACTCTGTGTCAAAACACCCCCCTCTCCTGGGCCTCATGAGAGTCAGCACGCGGGACCTGCTGGCTGGTACACCGGATGACCAGTGTGACGCGGGCTCTGGCCTATGGTGGCTTTCATTATTTATTCTTTTAACTACAAGTGTAAAAGGATTACAGATAATGAAATCCATGCTGCATGGCCACAGTTTTAAATTGTTCCAAGGCCGAGGAAATGTCTCGATGTTTTCCAGTAATATTTTGTAAATGTGTAGGACGGCGTTTCCCAAAGTGCGGTACGCGTACCCCCAGGGGTACGGGAAGAGTTTGGTGAGGGGTACGCGTTGCACCGGAGTTTGGTGGGGATATGCACTGCACTGTGCTTAGCTTCTCCTAATTCTACGTTCTCATGAGTACGAGGGGTACTCAGCGTTACGAAAATTATAGAAGGGGTACACATATGTCAAAAGTTTGGGAAACACTGGTGTAGGGCAAAGGAGCTATGTTTTAATCACATTATTCATCTTCATCCTTCCTTTTCGGCAGATGATGATATCGTTGTTGTTGTTGATGATGATGATGATATCATTGTTGTCGTTGTTGTTGTTGTTGTTGTGATTATCTTCCTCCTGATTGTACTGAGGTGAGGCTCAGAGACGTTCAGTACTTTCCTAAAGACACACAGCTGGTAAGAGCTAGTGCCCGGGGGGCGGGGGGGAGGGTGGGGGTCCTGGCTCCTTAACTGACCTCACCACATAGCCTTCTAAGACTCAGTGAAGGGAAACCAGCCTCCCATGATGCAGCCTCTACGACTTCCAGTCTTGGACGTGTCTCCTCCCTCCTCAAAGCCAGTCTGCTCCCAAGTCAGGTGTGTGCTTCTTTCTGGATGTCACCGCATTGGTGTCCCGGCCTTTGCTCAGTGTGATGCTGTGATGATCTCTGAACGCATAATAATCTGGCCACTCAGTGTGTATCCTATATAATAAAAGGCTAATATGCAAATTGTCCCCTCGACCAGGAGTTCGGCCAGCAGGCAGGCTGGCCAACTGCCCATGTCCCCTCCCCCTGGCTGGACTGGATGGACCCCACCCATGCATGAATTCACCCATCGGGCCTCTAATACACACACACACACACACACACACACACTGAGTGGCCAGATTATTATGCGTTCAGAGATCATAATATAATCTGGCTACTCGGTGTATATTGGTCTTGGTCCTACTTCTGGCACAGAGCTCCTAAAACTCTTGGGATTTCCCACGTGATGAGAGCCAAGTGTCTCTTCTTAATGTTAGTGAGGTGACTTGGAACAAATCACCCAGAATAAAGGGATGAGTAATTGTATTCATTAGGATGGGTAAAATACTGATTGTCAAGAAAGGGGACCGTGTGGTGACAGTTTTAGGGGATTGAATGTGTCTGTGTCTTTGACTTTCTCCTTGGAGATGGTGTCAAGGGCATTACAAATCATAAATTGCTCATATCAGCACTATCGTAAAGATGCATAGCCTCTCTCATTCATTTCTCCGTGGTCTCCTATGAAGGAATCCTACTGGATGGGCTGAAGGAAGTGCAACACTAAGCAAATATGAACTCGGTTCAAATGTCCATCCCATTGGTCAGCCTCGTGACTCCTGATGGATGCTGGACAGGTTGCCCTAGGTGAGAAGACGCAGGCCTAGAATACTGGGATGATGGATAAAAGGCCATCCATTGAAGTCGTTGCTGATAAAGCATAAGGTTGACTGTAAAATCAATGTGATGGATGGAAGACCGGGAATGAACTAAAAGAAACCAATTAGCTGGTTGACCTGGCAATGAACTAGGTTCAAGATAGATGAAATCACTGAAATTGGTATGGCTCAGTAGATAGAGCATCAGTCTGTGGACTGAAAGGTTCATAGCCTTCTAAGACTAGGTGAAAGAATCAGGGTTCGATTCCAGTCAAGGGCAAGTACCTTGGTTGTGGGCACATCCCCAGTAGGGGGTATGCAGGAGGCAGCTGATCGATGTTTCTCTCTCATCGATGTTTCTAACTCTCTATCCCTCTCTCTTCCTCTCTGTAAAAAATCAAAATCAATAAAATATATTTTTTTAAAAAAAGAAAAGATGGATGAAATCTCTGGAAGATGCTCGGAGGACCGCAGGAGAAAGGATACAGTTCAGGTTGTTGGCCTTTACTGCAACTCTAAGTGCCCCCTCTCCCTCCCCACCCCCACCCCCCCAAGAACATGGACACGGTATAACATCAAATGCCTCTGGAGGTCTCTCCAGTTGAGCTTATAATAGTTCAAGTTCACGCTCCCCTCTCTTTTCTTCTTCTTTTTTTAAAAATATATTTTATTGATTTTTTACAGAGAGGAAGGGAGAGAGATAGAGAGCTAGAAATGTCGATGAGAGAGAAACATCGACCAGCTGCCTGTTGCACACCCCCTACCGAGTATGTGCCTGCAACCATTGTGCATGCCCTTGACCGGAATCGAACCTGGGACCTTTCAGTCCGCAGACCGACACTCTACCACTGGGCCAAACCGGTTTAGGCACTCCCCTCCCTTTCCTGTTCTTGCTTCAACATGTCACGTTCATTGGCATTCCCAGGTACCCATTCGTGTTTGCCCCTCTCTCTCCGCCATCTCTTCTCCTCTTACTCTTCGCATCTAGCAGCCCAGTGTGTGGATCATCTGTCCAGAGGTCATTGACCCCTAAGGATTTGGCTGTGGTCATCTGGTTACTGGTTCTAGGGAGGGTTCAGACGCCCCAAAACGTGTCACCTTGCACCAGCCTCCCTTGTGACCCCACCCTAGGAAGGCAGCTCTATCTGTTGGGGAAACTTGGGTGTTTGGAGTTTGGAATTTGCTGTGGATGCATAGCCTTTGTTCCAAAAGTTCTTGGATGAATGTCCTCACTTGTTTAATTCCTGGGTTTATCTTAGTGTCATAGTGAAATTAAAATACAGTAAAACATGTATGGAAGTGTTTTAGGGAATGGATAAAATCTCTCATAGAAAGGGGGAAAGTACACCTGCGTATACTTAGAAAATTTCACTTTTACACTAGCTGTATGCTCTATCTGATTTTAACTTTATTTTTTATTTATTTTTTAATATATTTTATTGATTTTGTACAGAGAGGAAGGGAGAGAGATAGAGAGTTAGAAACATCGATGAGAGAGAATCATCGATCAGCTGCCTCTTGCACACCCCCTACTGGGGATATGCCTGCAACCAAGGTACATGCCCTTGACTGGAATCGAACCTGGGACCTTTCAGTCCCCAAGCCGACGCTCTATCCATTGAGCCAAACCGGTTTCGGCTATGTTTTATAAATATATTTTATTGATATATATTTTTTTTTTATTTTTTTTTTTTAACGGAGAGGAAGGGAGAGGGATAGAAAGCTAGAAATATCAATGAAAGAGAAACATCAATCAGCTGCCTCCTGCACGCCCCCTACTGGGGTTGTGCCCACAACCAAGGTACATGCCCTTGACCGGAATCGAACCTGGGACCTTTTAGTCCACAAGCCGACGTTCTGTCCACTTAGCCACACCGGTGAGGGCTTAATGTTTATTTTTTTAAATTTGTTTTTTATTGTTAGTATTACAGATGTCCCCCATTCCCCCCCTCCTTCCACCCAGTCCTGCCCTGCCCCAAGCCTTCACCACCCCATTGTCTGTGCCCATGGGATGTGCATATATGCATACATGTTCTTTAGGTGTACTCTTCCCATCTCCCCACCTCCTCCCCTCTGATATCTGTCCATCTGTCCCATCCATTCATGTCTTTCTGGATCTATTTTGTTGGCCAGTTTATCTTGTCCGTTAGATTCCACATGTAAATGAGATCAGGTGATGGTTGTCTTTCTCTGACTGGCTTATTTCTCGTAGCATAATGTTGCTTATGAACACTGGCTGATTCATTAGCTCATAGACCGTGTGGCTCATCAGTGTGGGTGTGTTGTCATAGCAACGGCAGGCTATACCTTAATATACCTAAGGTTCCCCCAATTTGGGTTCACTCAGCATGGAGATCCTTTGCAAACCTGGGTTTATTATTTATGTTTAATTAAATTAAAGGGGGGAAAAAGAGGACTTAGAATTGCCTATTAAGTGTGTTTTGAAAGTGCATTAGCAAATAATGAATAAATTTTTTAAGATTTCTGAAATTAAAAAGTGCATAAAAATGGATATAATTGACTTTTGGATTATATATGCTTCCTCTCCCTGACCCTTTTCTTCATTTGCTTGAGGTACTGGCTTACTTAAATCCAGGGGTTTTCAGTATAATATTTTTACTCAGGTATAACATACAGACTGAAAGAGTGCATAAATCATAAATGGACAGCTCACATTTTTGCACAATGTACAGTCTTGTAATTAACATGCAGCTCAAAAAATAGAACATACTTTTTAAAAATATTTTTTATTGGGTGTTTTTTACAGAGAGGAAGTCAGAGGGACAGAGAGTTAGAAACATCGATCAGCTGCCTCCTGCATACCCCCTACTGGGGTGTGCCTGCAACCAAGGCACATGCCCTTGACTGGAATCGAACCTGGGACCCTTCAGTCCACAGGCCGACGCTCTATCCACTGAGCCAAACCGGTTAGAGAAGAACATACTTATTTTTAAGATTTATATACCCTTCTTCACTTTTGTTTCTAAAAAGAAGCAAAAAAAAATCCCATTGGTGTGAAGTTACATCAGTAGATTTTTGTGTAGCCCAGCCAGTCTGGCTCAGTGGTTGACCTTCGACCCATGAACCATCAATAGAAACATCAATGATGAGAGAGAACCATTGATCAGCTGCCTCCTGCATGACCCCCCCCCCCGCCCCCCACTGAGGATCGAGCCCATAACCTGGACATGTGCCCTGACCAGGAATGGAACCATGACCTCTGGTTCCTAGGTTCACGCTCAACCACTGAGCCACACCAGCTGGGCTGAAAATTGTACCTTTTGATGCTTTTAAAGATCAAAGGGAAAATATAATTGACTTATCCAAAAGGACTTAAATAAAGTTGGCAGATCATGATTTTTATTTTTGTTTTTTAGTTGGAATTAACCCTTGTGAAGTGGGATGTTGGAGTGGAGAGAGGTAACTCCTTTATCATCTTAGCCTTCCTTGCAATGTGGTAACATCAGGATGGGGCCTTACGAATAGATGGTGTTCAAGACATGTTTGTTGAATGAATACGTGAAACTACAAATATAGACCAATACCCTCAGCATATTAATTAGAAAATGTAAGGTGCAGAATAATGGGTTTCCATGCTCTATTTGCATAAAATGGGGACAACACAAACATGAATATGTCTCTATTCTGGATTAAATATGAATTCTGGGGCACACCAGAGCCTTGTAAGAGCGGTTGCTTCAGAGAAAGAGAACTCACAAGGGTGCCCATAACATTTTCTTCTCCCCCAAAAATCAACTAAAAAATTAAAAGAGACCGTGTTACTTTAAAATCCTCTGTACTTGGGGGAAGAATTATAAATTGAAGGTATTGCTGGATTCCTACAGAATATGGGCTCTCGGCTTCTTTAGTGCGCTTTTTAAAAATATATATTTTATGGGATTTTTACAGAAAGGAAGAGAGAGGGATAGAGAGTCAGAAACATCAATGAGAGAGAAACAGCGATCAGCTGCTTCCTGCACACTCCCCACTGGGGATATGTCTGCAACCAAGGTACATGCCCTTGACCAGAATTGAACCTGGGACTCTTGAGTCTGCAGGCCGATGCTCTATCCACTGAGCCAAACCAGTCAGGGCCTTTTGTGCGCTTTGATAGCTTCCATTTATTATAAGAAAGAAAGAATTGACATTTTTGGGTCATTTTGCTCCTTGCCATCTGCCACAGAAACATTGACGCGGGAATGAGATGGGCACAATGTCAAGTTGGCACCATTTAGTGTGGGATTATTTTTTTAATGTGAAACATTCAAAGCTTGTATCTCAGTCTCATTTTCAGTGGCCACGTCTTCTTGCTAAAAGTCTACCTTTGGTATCTTTGGCTCTTTTTAAACCCCTGTGGCTTTGCTCCTATGGGGTTTCCATTTGGGTTTCCATTGATCAGAATGTCAAATCACAGGGAAGGTAGGGGAGGGTGGGGGTAAGGGGAAGAGATCAACTAAATGATTTGTATGAATGCATATAAGCCTAACCAATGGATAGAGACAACAGGGGGATGAGGGCATGAATGGGGGATTGTGGGATAATGGAGGAATAAGGACACATATGTAATACTTTAATTAATAAAGAAATTAGCTGAAACCGTTTGGCTCCGTGGATAGAGCGTCGGCCTGCGGACTGGAAGATCCCAGGTTTGATTCCGGTCAAGGGCATGTACCTTGGTTGCGGGCACATCCCCAGTGGGGGGTGTGCAGGAGGCAGCTGGTCGATATCTCTCTCTCATCGATGTTTCTAGCTCTCTATCCTTCTCCCTTCCTCTCTGTAAAACAAACAAACAAACAAACAAAAACAGATCTCATTGGGAAGAATGGACCCAAATGCCCAGGTGCGTAGCCTTTGCCAGCGTGGCCCCTCCTTTGCTGAGGTCCTCCAGGGAGGACCACACTCAGCAGCCCGCTTGGCTTCATGCCAGGGGGCGTTTGCCTGGAGTCACCTGGAAACAGAGACCCTTTGCTCCTCTGTGGCTGTACTGAAACCCACATGTCTTGCTGATCCCAGGTCTCAGAGATGGTCGGTAGTCTTAAGCTTCAGCGTGGAGGACAGATTTCCAAAGACACTAGAGGTTCCGTGCTCGTGCATGAAGATTCATGTGTGAATTCATTCAGTCCATGAGGGGGGGCTCCCAGGATGGGTGTGGTGCCCCTATCAGAAGAAGCAGAGCCCAGCCGGCGTGGCTCAGTGGTTGAGCATCGACCTGTGAACCAGGAAGTAGAGGTTTGATTCCCGGTCAGGGCACGTGCCTGGGTTGCAGGCTCGATCCCCAGTGTGAGGCGTGCAGGAGGCAGCCCATTGAGATGAAGAAGAAGAGACAGAACCCGTTCTCTCTCTCAGCCATGGGAGGACACAGCAAGAAGGTGGCTGTCTGACCAAAACCGGTTTGGCTCAATGGATAAAGCGTCGGTCTGCGGACTGAAGGGTCCCAGGTTCGATTCCGGTCAAGGGCATGTACCTTGGTTGCGGGCACATCCCCAGTAGGGGATGTGCAGGAGGCAGCTGGTCAATGTTTTTCTCTCATCGATGTTTCTAGCTCCCTATCCCTCTCCCTTCTGCTCTGTAAAAAATCAATAAAAACATATTAAAAAAAGAAGAAGAAGAAGAAGAAGAAGAAGAAGAAGAAGAAGAAGAAGAAGAAGAAGAAGAAAAAGAAGGAGAAGAAGAAGAAGAAGGCGGTCATCTGCAAGCCACGAAGAGAGTCCTCACTCCTCACCAGGAATCAGAGTTTCCAGCACTTTGATATTGGACTTCCAGCCTCTGGAATTATGAGAAAGCAAATTCTACTTAAGGGACAGATCCTCACGGTGATTTAAAGATGCAGCAGCAGTCACTGCTATTGCATATAATAAAGAAACCATGATTTAGATGCCGATGGAAATGTACTCATGACAAGACGTCAAAGTAACTAGTCAGAAGGACAACAAAAATGCTTTATACGGTTTTCCCGGTTGTTCCCGATACCGGCTGCGCTGTGGATAACGGTTGGGAGAGCATCTCCATTCTCGTTTGCAGAGCCCGCGGGTAAACTTCGGCTGCTGGTTTGCTTTTCCGCGGGCTAGCGTGTTTCCAGAAAGCGTGTGTTCCCGCTCCCGCGGTAAATGCAGGCATCTTCTGCCAAACCGACGTTACTAGACCGCATTCAGCAGACGCGGGCGTTGGACCAGCCCCAGAGGAAATTCCGTTTGGCTTTGGAGGGTTATTAGAACCTTTTCAAGATCCAGTTTCCCTTTTCGAGTATCACTGATGACATCTTATTTCTCAAAGGATGACTTTGTCATTGCCTTTCACCTCTGGGCTGTCACGTGTTGTTCGCAGAGCCCTGGCCTGAGGCCAAGGGGTGAAGGCGCCATGAAATGCCCTCTGGTTGGGTGGGGCCACATCCGTCAGTCACAGGGGACGGTCGCTGCCTGCACCCAGGACAGGTTGCCGAGGGCCTTTGCCTGGAGGCCTCACTGTCCATCACAGCAGGTGTGACTGCCGATCCCAACGCAGTGGACCCTTTTGTCCTTCCTTTGTCCCACTCCCAACCTCTCTCCTCCTGTTTGGCCCATGTACATGTTTATTGTCATGGCTTCTTCCCCTGTGATCCTTCCCTCCACTGCTGCTTCTAAAAATCAGTGGAGTTAAAATGAGTGCAGTTGCCAAAACCGGTTTGGCTCAGCGGTAGAGCGTTGTCGGTCTGCGGACTGAAAGGTCCCAGGTTCGATTCCGGTCAAGGGCGTGTACATTGGTTGCGGGCACATCCCTGGTAGGGGGTGTGCAAGAGGCAGCTGGTCGATGTTTCTCTCTCATCGACGTTTCTTGCTCTCTATCTCCTTTCCTCTCTGTAAGAAAAATCAATAAAATATATTTTTAAAAAATAAAATAAAATGAGTGCAGTTGTGCCCAGCCTGTGTGGCTCAGTGATCGAGCATTGTCCTTGGACCCAGAAGTTCAAGGTTCCATTCCTGGTCAGGGCACATGCCTGGGTTGCAGACTCAATCGCCAGTAGGGGGCGTGCAGGAGGAAGCCGGGCAGCCAATCAATGTTCTTTTCTGTCATCTCTCTCTCTCTCTCTCTCTCTTCCTCTCTCTCTCTCTCTCTCTCTCTCTCTCTCCCTTCCTCTCTCTGAGATCAGTAAAAACATACTTAAAAAAAAAAAAATGAGTACAATTGAACTTTGCAAAACTGAAAGTTCATTCCACAATTTTTCACCCCGATGTAGAATGATTATTTGAGATTATAAAGCACTGGGACAGCAGAAGTTAGAGGGCTCGGGTGATGGGGGTAGCTGTTTGGGTTCAGTGTGACATTTAATGAACAGATAACCTGCAGTTGAAGAGTTGAATAAATGAGCCCATGTATTAGGCTTCTGAATTTTAAAGATAATGTGACTTAAAAAAAAAAAAAGTTTTTATTGATTTTTAGAGAGAGGGGACAGGAGAGGGATAGAGATAGAAACCTCAATTGGCTGCCTCCTGCATGTCCCCTACTAGGAATCGAGCCCACAACCTAGGCATGTGCCCTAACCAGGAATAGAGCAGGTGACCTCTTGGTTCATGGGTCAACGTTCACTGAGCCACACTACCTGAGCAAAGATAGCATGACATTTTGCACAGATAGGAGACTTTTTGGTCAGACCAGTTGTTTGAAGGAGTTTGTAAATAGGGCAGACATCCCCATCCCCTTTTCCAACCATGGATCACTGTGATTCTACCTACTAAAATAATGTTTGTTATGATAAATATTGGGCGAGTGGGTGAGCTATTTTTCTAGCCAGAGAGTGAGTGGGTTCTCCTGGAACAGAACTGTGAGACTGTGATCAGATTCTCAGCCAAGACAGTTGACGGCTAAATCAGAAGTGATTTTGGCTTTTGTCTCTATAACCAACCAGAATTGCACTTATTTTTCAACTAGAGGCTCTGTGCACAAAGATTCGTGCAAGAATGGGCTTTCCTTCCCCTGGCTGTGGGCACTGCCTTTGCTTTGGCTCAGAGCTGTCTTTCCGCTTTCCCACACTCCCTAGAGGCCCAGAGCGACTGAAGCATTGTGCTTATGCAAATTAACCCACCATCTTTGTTGGATTGATTTGCATACTCACTCCTGATTGGTTGTTGGACGTCACAGAGGCACGGTCAATTTTGCATCTAACTCTTTTGTTAGTATAGATGCTCACTGTGTCCGTCTAAACTAGGTGTTTCTTAGGCAACATTTTTGTGGCACCTCCTCTTCCCTAAAGCCTGTTAGGATTCAGTGTCTGCTTCAATGGAGGCAATCAGGAGACAGGCTATTGGAAGTTTCTGAAAATTTCTAGGACAGCGCATCCACCATTTCAGCTCTAGAGAAGTTCATGCTCTAGAACGAAGAGAAATTCAGTGGTTTCTTTCTGGTTACAGTGACTTTCCTCCCTGGTCCCCACCTTTACAGCTGAGATTTTTTTTTCTGTTTTGACAAGAGAAGAAAAACTACCAAGCACATTGAGGAATGCATGTTAATCACATTTGCTCCTTTAAGTATGGGGAAAGAGCCAGCTGGCATGACTTAGTGGTTGAGCATTGACCCATGAACAAAAAGGTCCCCAGTTGGATTCCAGGTCAGGGCACATGTGTACATTGCGTGTTCGCTCCCCAGTAGGGAACGTACAGGAGGCAGCCTATCGATGGTTCTCTCTCAACATTGATGTTTGTCTCTCTGTCTCTGAAATCAATAAAAATATATATTTTTTTAAAGAAATGGTGGAGCCTTTATTAGTCTCTCCTGTAGTTGGTGCCCTCACTGTGTAATTTATGGCTGTCATAATTGGCCTGCAACTCCTGCCATGGTTTATGGATCTTAAAAGACTCTGCCTCCACCTGCAAGGCATCGTACACTAGTAATGTTATTAGTTTGTACATCGGGAATTATATTCGCCCCCTCAATTTCCAGCCTCCCCATGCTCCCTGATTACCATATACAGTGCTCTCTGTCACTTTTGAGGGGAACTGCCTCTTGTACATGTTCAGATATTAGAAGGAAAAACTGAGCTTGGATGTTAAAGAATAAAATATACCGGTGTGTGGGGGAATTTTCCTCATGGTGGGCACAGTAAATAAAAATGTAGCCTTCATAGAATAAATCCATATTGTGTAGAAGAGTGCCATAAAATTGTTTCTTTCTCTATCGCCAGTTAAATAGTGAGTTAAGTCTGTAATGCTTCCAATAAATTGGTGTTCTGTAAATTAGGTGACCTTATAATTTGTCTATTCGTATTTCAAATTACTTTCTTTTTTTGTTATATAGATAGATCTACCTCAACATCTATAATCATTTTCTTTATTACTCTATATTTTTCCATCTTTTTACAATGCACAAGACAGCTTACATTTGTTAAAACAGTTCTTTGTGAACTTCTAATACATATATGCATAACCCTAGGGCACAGACAATTGGGTGGGGGGGCGAGGCTAGAAGGGTCAATTGGGGGAGGGGATAGGGGACTTATGTAATACTTCCAACAATAAATATTTTTTTTAAAATAAAAAATAAAAACAGCTGCTTATAAAATTTTTGATTCATGCAGGGAAGGTCAATATGGTGAAGATTTGTGCAAAAAAGAAAAGTCTTATTTGTATGGTTCTGTTTTGTGATAGGCACTATGAAACTACGAATAATTCTATTTGTTCTCAAGTCTATGTCAATCAAATCCTACGATTACCCTGTCACAGATATCAACAACTAACCTTGCTCCTGAAATGTATTCCAGACCATTCTCCCAGCATGAATGGGCTTGAAGTCCCTCATTCATTTTCTCAGCAGCATCGATGGCAGGGGCCGGGCTCTAAACATGAGAGAAAAACAGAGCTGAGACAGGCTGAAGCCTTTGTCGGAGAATATTCTATATGGAAAACAAATATGCCCCCTTTATCCCCCTTTTAAAATATTTCTTTTAAATGGTTATGTTTTTCAACTCCAGTTGACATTCAATATTATTTTGTATTAATTTTGTGCCCAGTGTCCAGCTTAGTGCTTAGATAATCCTGTACTTTAAAAAGTGTCCCTTCCAACATTTCCAGTACCCACCTGGCACCGTACATAGTTATTACAGTACTAGAGGCCCAATGCACGAAATTCGTGCACTGGGGAGGGTGTCCCTCAGCCCAGTCTGCACCCTCTCCAACCTTGGGACCCCTCAGGGGATGGCCAACTGCAGGGTTAGGCCTGATCCACCTGCCGTGTAACATCCCTCTCACAATCCGGGACCACTGGCTCCTAACTGCTCACCTGCCTGCCTGATTGCCCCCTTACTGCTCCCTTGCTGGCCTGATTGACACCTATCTGCTCCTCTCCCAGCTTGATTGCCCCCAACTACTCTTCCCTGGTGGCCTGATCACCCCCAAGGCTTTTATTAGTATAGATTATTGACTATATTTCCTGTCTGTGCTTTGCCCGCCTGAGAACATGTTTTTCCTGAGGGCGAAGTCAGGAATGACCTGAGCCAGTCTGACTGAGGGCGGACGGACGGGCGGCAGACCGCAGGTTGAAATGCTAAACCTTTATCTCTCCCTGCGACAGCACCACCACGGCAGCAGGGACACATCATCCCTGTCATTCCCAATGTTTCAGTCCTTGGAATTAACAGTTGCACCAGGGTCATTCTGACCTTGGCACCAAATAGTAGCTGCTTTGCAGGACTTTGCTCGTGGAAATGTTTTCGAAGCATATTCTTTATGTGCCAACAGAGGGAAATGGATGTACTGATTAATCCTAAGAAGAGAGTGAATGTTAAAGAGCTCAGGCAGCCCGCCAGTGTGGCTCAATGGTTGAGCACCGACCGATGAACCAGCAGGGCATGGTCCCATTCCGGGTCAGAGGTTGTGGGCTCGGTCCATGATTCCCTGACCTCATTGATGTTTCTCTCCCTCTCCCTTCGTCTCTCAAATATATATATATATATATATATATATATATATATATATATATATATATTTAAGTTGAAGCAGAGAACGAGGAAAGACACAGTTTTTAGGATATCTCGCCTTGTTTCTCTCTGCTGAGTTCCAGCACTGGAAGGTTTTGTTGTTGTTCTGTTTCCAGTTGGCCAGAGTCTATCCTTATCTGGGCAGTTACTTTAATAATTTGTACTATTATTCCTAGGAAACTACGTCAGGCTTTTTAACACTCTAGTGAAGATATAGAACCGTGGTCGGCAACCTGCGGCTCTCGAGCCAACATGCAGCTCTCTGGCCCCTTGAGTGTGGCTCTTCTACAAAACACCACGGCCTGGGGCGAGGCTGCATTGAAGAAGTGGCATTAGAGGAAGTTTAAGTTTAAACAAATGTGGTTCTCCAAAGAAACGTCAGTCGTTATCCTGTTGATGTTTGGCTCTGTGGACTAACGAGTTTGCCAACCACTGCTCCTCTAGAGCAGATTTGAGGAGACCTGCAGGGTGCCAGGCTTGTGCTGTGGATGAGATTGTATCTCTCTGAGCTCAAAACAGAAGAAGGGCAGCCAACAGCCAGGATCGTTGGGCTCCCATCCATCCACGGAGCTCTGAAGGGGATGCTGATGTATTTTAGGGGCCACTGTTTATCTTGATCTCCCAGGAAACACGACGGACCACGGGCGAAGAGAGCAGAACGGATGTCTGCTCTTCAAAGCAGATGGGACTGTGTCTTATATCATTTTATAGTATTAAAGGGAAGGGCATTAAAAGTCAGAGTGGGGCATATCTATTTCAGTCTGCTGCTTGGGCACCGCTCAGAAACTCTTAACGCTGATGTTTGTCCCTCTAAGAGCGCTTGAGGGGATTTTCAATTCTGGCACAGCAAGATACTCATTGCCCTGTGGGGACTGTGGTAGACATCGTTTTAGATGGCACATGTTACCACGGCAATGCCATAAATAACGTCTAAACGGGGTGAGCAGACGCGGTACGGACGACCGGGTTTATGAAAACTGTTGGCGTAGGTCATTATAAGATGCACATTAAAATGCAAATGCTCACTTGATTAATTAGAAAATTAATGTGCGTGCCAGGAGTCGAGAATTTAAAATCAGGGAATAATTATGTTCCCACACTTTAAAAGGTGTTTATTTACTGACACGGATGGGACACTCGTTGCCACTGCAGGTGGCCTGCCGATGGTCAGCTCTCCCCTCTTTCCAGGCTCATGTTGTTAACCCTCCATCAACTTGAGGATTCACCCAACACCCCAGATTCCCCATGACATTTTTAAAAATATATATTTTTTATTGATTTCTTACAGAGCAGAAGGGAGAGGGATAGAGAGCCAGAAACATCAATGAGAGAGAAACATCAACCAGTTGCCTCCTACACACCCCCTGCCAGGGATATGCCCACAACCAAGGTATATGGCCTTGACCGGAATCGAATCCGGGATATTTCAGTCCGCAGGCCAATGCTCTATCCACTGAGCCAAACCGGTTTCGGCCCCCTTGACTTTTAATCGTCTTCCCTCCATCCCATCTCAGTCACTCCCAGCCATGATTACACCTTTGATGTTGTTATTAGCAGGACAGTGTTGGATCTACTCAGCTTTCAGCTCATGCGCAACATGACTATGATTTTATTGTTCCTTCTGTCCATAGGCCTGTGCATCTCTACTTAATTAGGTCTTTGAGCTTTTATATACAAGGGAATGTTACTCAGCCATGAAAAAAAAATAAAGTCTTACCATTTGCAACGATGTAGATGGACCGAGAGGGTATTGTGCTAAGTGAAATAAGCCAGGACAGAGGAAGGCAGATACCATACGGTTTCACTTTTGTGTGGAACTCTATAAAACAAAGAAAAGAAACAGATCATAGACACGGAAAATAAACCTGATAATTGCCAGATGGGATAGGGGTTGAGGAACTGTGAAAAAGATGAAGGGCCGAAACCAGTTTGGCTCAGTGGTAGAGCATCGGTCTATGGACTGAAAGGTCCCGGATTCGATTCCAGTCAAGGGCATATACTTTGGTTGCGGGCACATCCCCAGTCGGGGGGGGTGCAAGAGGCAGCTGATGGATGATTCTCTCTCATCAATGTGTCTAACTCTCTATTCCTCTCTCTTCCTCTCTGTAAAAAAATCAATAAAATATATTTAAAAAAAAAAAAAAAAAAAGATGAAGGGATTGCCCTAGCTGGTTTTGCTCAGTGGATAGAGCACAGACTGCAAACTGAAGGGTCCCGGGTTTGATTCCAGACAAGGGCACAGGCCCGGGTGTCAGGTTCCATCCCCAGTGGGGGGCGTGCAGGAGGCAGCCGATCCATGATTCTCTTTCATCCTTGATGTTTCTATCTCTCCCTCTCTGAAATCAATAAAAATATATTTTTTTAAAAATAAAATACATAGCAGACAACATGTCTCCTTTAACCGCTTCTGAAGGCAACCTCCTCTTCAAACCAAAGCATATCCCCAGTAACTGCGACTTGGGAACAGCCTCTGTCCTTCCCAGATGATTACATAAAGGTGTGGCACATATATAAGATGGGACACTACTCAGCCATAAAAAAAAATGATGACATAAGTAATATTGGATTCTCTAGTCTTGGCGAGATTCTGCCCTCCTCATGATGTCCAAAATGCTAGAGCTAAGAGGAAAGTAGGCCGAAATCGGTTTGGCTCAGTGGTAGAGCGTTGGTCTGCGGACTGAAAGGTCCCAGGTTCAATTCTGGTCAAGGGCACGTACGTTGGTTGTGGGCACATCCCCAGTATGGGGTGTGCAAGAGGCAGCTGGTCGATGTTTCTCTCTCATCGACGTTTCTAGCTCTCTATCTCTCTCCCTTCCTCTCTGTAAAAAAATCAATAAAATACGTATTTAAAAAAAAAAAAATAAAGGAGGAAAGTAGTTAGCGGATTTTGTGTTTATGAAAATTGTCACAGTTCCCATTTAAAGATAAAAATAGACAAAAGGCAGAAACAGAAGCTTTTGTGGCAGTAGAGCAAAGAGAGAACTAAACAGAAAATCAAGAGAGAAAGAAATGCATAAAAAAAATAAAACTTGCCCTAGCTGGTTTGGCTCAGTGGATCGAGCGTCGGCCTGCAGACTGAAGGGTCCCAGGTTCGATTCCGGTCAAGGGCATGTACCTTGGCTGCGGGCACATCCCCGGTAGGGGGTGTGCGAGAGGCAGCTGGTTGATGTTTCTCTCTCATCGACGTTTCTAGCTCTCTATCTCTCTCCCTTCCTCTCTGTAAAAAATCAATAAAATATATTTAAAATAAATAAATAAATAATAAAAAATTAGAAAAAGAAAGCTATCTTAGCTCTAGCCGGTTTGCTCAGTGGATACAGTGTCGGCTGAGGACTGAAGGGTGCGGGCTGATTCCGGTCAAGGGCACGTAATTTGGTTGCAGCCTCCTGCCAGGCTCAGGCCCTGGTTGGGGCCCATGCTGGAGGCACCTAATCGATGTGTTTCTGTCACATCGATGTTTCTCTCTGTCTCTCCCTCTCCCTTCGGCTCTCTCCAAAAATCAATGGAAAAATATCCTTGGGTGAGGATTAATAATAACCAACCAACCAATCAGTCAATCAGTAAATGGATGACTTTTTAAGGAGAAAAAAAAAACACACGATTTTTTAAATCGATATTTTGATCTAGAGGAAATAATGAACAACATAAACGGATGAACAAAAACAGACCCAGAGAAAGAGAAGCAGCGATCAGACTCTCAAACCTCAGAGGGAAAGTGGGGGAGGGGGGGGGGGGTAAGGGGCAGAGATCAACCAAAGGACTTGTGTGCAAGCATTTGGGCCTAGCAGGTGGCCATGGACAACAAGGGGGTGGGAGCATATGTGGGGAGGGGTTTGGGATGGGAATGGGGGGATGAGGACAATTATGTGATACCAGAATCAATAATAAAAAGTAAAAAAAAAAAAAGGAGAAAAAAATAAAATAAAATAAATAGATATTTTGAGGGAGGGAGGGAGGGAGAGAGAGAGAGAGAGAGAAACATCAATGTGAGAGTGGACCATTGATAGGCTGCCCCCTGCACATCCCTGGTAGACCAGGAACCGAACCAGCAGCCTTCCAGTGCCGCCTGGGACGATGCCCGGCCAGCTGAGCCCCACCAGCCAGGGCCTGGCTGCTTTTGGTGAGAAGGAAGAAGAGCTCACTCGCCCAGAAGTCTGGAGGCAGCGGTTGAATTTATTGAGCGGGCTCTCCCGGACACGGTGTGGGCGTTGGAAGTCTGAGTTGAGGATTGAAGGAGCAGGGAGGGCTGGGGCATCTGCCCCAGCGCAGCCCTTCTCGGGCTGGGAGGGAAGGAACGGTTGCCCAGAGGGTTCTCCTGGCATCCGAGCGTCTTCTCACACACACACCCCCCCTCTTCTCCTCTCCGCAGTCCCAGCAGAGGTGCATCGTGGCCTTCGCCCTGGTCTGCTGCTTCGCCATCCTCGTGGCCTTGATCTTCTCGGCCGTGGACATCATGGGAGAGGACGAGGACGGGCTCTCGGAAAAGAATTGCCAAAATAAATGTCGGTAAGAGGTAACAAACGAACATTCTCTCTCGGGGGGGCAGGGGGCAAGAGAGCTGGGGTGGGGGGGAGGGCGCCCGGGCAGTGGAGAGATATCCCCGGAGTTCTCCTCTGGGTCCACCGAGACTCTTACTTGACAAGGAAATAAAAGGGAGTCGTGATGTTATTCAGTTTGAAGTTTGGGCAGATCCTGGACAGAGGATTTGGGCGGGGGACAGGAGGACAGGCTGCACCTGTCCGCATTTCTGTTTTTGTTTGGTTTTCGTTTTTGTTTTAAAATATATTTTATTGATTTTTTTTTACAGAGAGGAAGAGAGAGGGATAGAGAGTTAGAAACATCGATCAGCTGCCTCCTGCACACCCCCCACCTGGGATGTGCCCGCCCCCAAGGTACATGCCCTTGACCGGAATCGAACCTGGGACCCTTCAGTCTGCAGGCCGAGGCTCTATCCACTGAGCCAAACCGGTTTCGGCTGGTCCGTGTTTCTGAAGGCCTCTGCTTAATGAGGGTTCCGTCTGTTCCGTAATGGCCAAAAATGAGGACCCCGAATGGACAGGGGGCAGTGTGCTAATTGTCCCATCAAATAGAAGTTTAAAAAAAAAAAAAAATACATCATCTCATGCCCGACAGGTGTGGCTCAGTGGTTGAGCATCAACCTATGAACCAGGAGGTCACGGTTCGATTCCTAGTCAAGGGCACATGCCCGGGTTGTGGGTTCCATCCCCAGCAGTGGGCGTGCAGGAGGCCGCCCATCAGTGATTCTCATCATGGATGCTTCTCTCTCTCCCCTCTCTCCCTTCCTCTCTGAAACCAATAAAAATACACATTTAAAAAAAAAAAAAAACTGAAGTCAACCACAAAATGACAGGTTCCTATGAATTAGCATGTGTAATGAATTTTAATTATCATTTCCTCCCGTGGGAAGCACCGGTCTGAGTTTCTCTCCTTTCTGCCTTAACATCAGCCACCCGGTGACATGCGTGTGAGTTTTTATTCCTGACTTTCCTACCTCGAGGGTTGTACGTCTGGCGCCCGCAAAAAAAAAAAAAAATCTGGAAAAGGCCATTGGAGTTTGATTTCCTTGTAGCTCATGATATATTGGGGTCTAGTTACCAGGCAACTGCGTTATATGGAGAACAAAGGGTTCAGGAGAGAAGTCAGAACACGTTCTACGGTAGATTTATTCCTTCGTGTTCAGAAGGCGTCCCTCAGTAAAAGGCCAGATCGGGGAAAAAATTATATTGGGATCATAAAAGCGATAGAACAGTAGCGATGGTCATTCCCTTCTCCCTGGAAGCTCCCAAAGCAATGTGGACAGAGGACCAGTGGCCCTCTCACTTCACCCTACATTGAATACTGCTGGTGCCCTAGCTGGTGTGGCTCAATGGCTAGAGCGTCAGCCTGTGGAGTGAAGGATCCTGGGTTCGATTCTGGTCAAGGGCACATGCCAAGGTTGTGGGCTTGGTCCCCAGGAGCGGGTATGCAGGAGGCAGCCAATCGATGATTTTCTCTCCTTATTGATGTTTCTCTCTCTCCCTCACCCTCCAAAATCAATAAAAATATACTTATAGCAAAAAAAGGCCTACCTAGCAATATGTAAAATATGAATCCTCTCCCTTTCCTTTCAGAATCAGAATCCCCCTCCTCCCTTCTCAGCTGACTTTTTATATATATATTGATTTTTTTTTTACAGAGAAGAAAGGAGAGGGATGAGAGTTAGAAACATTGATGAGAGAGAAACATCGATCAGCTGCCTCCTGCCCAAGGTACGTGCCCTTGACCGGAATCGAACCTGGGACCTTTCAGTCCACAGACCGACGCTCTATCCACTGAGCCACACCGGTTTCGGTACACAGCTGACTTTCTCTTCCTCCCAAGTCCTCTTCACTTCTCCTGAATCACCTTCCTCCTGATTGTAGTTGTGGGGTAGACAAGCACCAAGCACCTGAGAAGGGGGGAGGGGAGTATTTATTCGGAGCTTGCTATCACAAGGCGGTCAGCCACTGCCCCCTGCGTCTGGCCCAGTCCCAAAGGCAGGCAGGAGCAGGGGAGACCGTTATGGCAGCAAAAAGGGAAGGTTCGGGTGCCCAGATGGGAGGCTGTTGGCGGGAGGGAAGCGGGAGGCCTGCCCCCTCGCAGCAGCGTGGCATCCTGGGTGTTTGACTCTGGTCGGACCCAGGTCGGAAGTGGGGGTGGAAATTAGGGAAGCCGGCACTTGCTCAGCAAGACAGGGCCATCTGGGTGCTCGAAGTCACGGCTCAGCCCCCTAGAGCAGCGTTTCCCAAAGTGCGGTACGCGTACCCCCAGGGGCACGGGAAGAGTTTGGCGGGGGTATGCGTTGCACCGGAGTTTGGTGGGGATATGCACTGCACCGTGCTTAGCGGCGCCTAATTCTACGTTCTCATGAGTACGAGGGGTACTCGGCGTTAAAAAAATTATAGAAGGGGTACCCATATGTCAAAAGTTTGGGAAACACTGCCCTAGAGGACAGCGAGGAAAAGCAAAGCCTGACTCGGAGCAGGCTGGCTTTTCTGGGCTGGTGGTTGTCTGTCGGAGGTTGGCCTCCTGGACAAGTTGCTTTACTTTGTGGTCAGAGTCCTGTTTTCTATGCACTAGAGGCCCGGCGCATGAAATTCGTGCAAGGGGCTCGGCCCTCACAGCCCCGGCTTCATCGGGAAGGCCGTCCGGAAGGATGTCCGGATGGTCGCTCGGCTGTCCGGTCTCATTAGCATATGATGCTTTTATTATGCTGGATGGTCCGGTCCATCGGCACCTGCAGCCTCGCAGTTTCTGGGAGAGCCTCCTGGGCCCCCGGCCCTCCTTCTGTTTTCGTGTTCAGTGTTTTTGTTTTCTTGTGACCCCGTCACTCCCTCCGGCAGCATCCTCCGTCCTCCTGGGTCCCTTGCCTCCCGGGAACTTTGGCTTCAGCCTCCGCTGCCAGTTCACAGACTGGCCGACTCCTGGCTCCACCCATCCTCTCTGGGGGCACCCTGGCCATCACTCCAGCCCCTCCACAGAGGAGAGCGAGTTTCTCTGTTCTGCAGTCCTAGGACCCTTTTGGCAGGGATGCCCCTGGAAAGAGAGGGGACATGATTTGGGGGTACACCCCAGGGCGTATGCCTACAAGGAGATAGACCAGGAGAGGACGCACCCACCTGAAGATGTTCTGCCCAGCCTGCCAGACCCAACACAGCCCTCTGTGCATGATGCCATCCACCGCCCACCCCTTTCCTGGTCCTGATGTCCCCAGGATCCACCTCAAGGTGGCGCCAGTGAGCAGGTACTGCTCAGATTCCAGTTATCCTCTCCTTGGCCTCCGGGCTTTCTGGGTTTTTTTGGTTTGTTTGTTTGTTTGAATATATTTTACTGATTTTTTTTACAGAGAGGAAGAGAGAGGGATAGAGAATCAGAAACATCTGATGAGAGAATCATCGACCAGCTGCCTCTTGCACACGTCCCACAGGGGATGTGCCCGCAACCAAGGTACATGCCCTTGACCGGAATCGAACCTGGGACCTTTCAGTCCACAGGCCAACGCTCTATCCACTGAGCCACACCTGTTTCGGCACCTCCAGGCTTTCTGTTCCTGCCTTTACCCTTAAGGTGTCCTGATCATAGAGTGTGCCGCCCACCCGCTGAGATCTGATAGCGGTGAAGCTACAATTACACTCCCTCTGGGTTTGCAGCTCTTCCCACTCACGGGACCCGAAAGGATATAAACTCTTTCAATGGCTTCTCTCTGTTTTGACAGCCTCTCCCCAAGGTTTCTCACCCCGGGCTCGCTCTCCGAAATATATTAATTCAGCTTATCTCTGCTACTCTCAAGTCACACCGCCAGCTCAGTCTTTCCCCAACATTTATGTCTTTCTAAAAAAAAAAAACTACCTTCTGCCCGGCTGGTGTGGTTCAGTGGTTGCGCTTCGAGCCAAGGACCAAGAGGCCAGTGGTTCAATCCCCCCTGATCAGGGCACATGCCCAGGTTGTGGGCTCGATCTTTAGTGTGGGGCGTGCAGGAGGCAGCTGATTGATGATTCTCTTTCATCCTTGATGTTTCTTTCCCTCTTCCTTCCTCTCCAAAATCAATTTTAAAAAAAATAAAATAAAACTGGCAGGTGAGAGTGTACTGAAGCGCAGGATATTTGCATAATCTCAAGACCTATCCGCATAAAGTACTTTTTAGTTACAACAGGGAAGTTGTGCCAACAACCCGTGCATGTGCTCTGACCAAGAATCAAACCAGTGAACTCTTGGTTCATGGGTCGATGCTCAACCACTGAGCCACACCACTCAGGCCAATAATGTTTAATGGGCAATAATTTCCATGTAAAAACAAGTATCTACTACAGGAATAATACTGTTCATTGAGATACTGTGTGTTTTCCAGATGAATGTATTATCCCTCCAGGAGGGAAATGCACTTTTGGGAAATAATGGGATTATAAGAGAGGAGGGTAAAGTTAACAGATTATTTACTTACAGACTATCCTTTGAAAACTAGTTAGAAAAAGAAAGCTGCTGAAGAATTGCTAAAATGAAATAGTATAACTAACGTGATTTTTTTTTCTAACATTGCATGAATAACTTTTCATAATAATGGGGAATGGAAGACAAAAGCTTAATTTTACATGAAGGAAAAGAGAAGTTCTCAAACATTTAAACTCAGATATGTATATTCTTCCGAACTGTATTCTCACATGAAATGACACGTATGAGTGTATTTCCCCATTGAGCAAAGTAAAATTCAAATTTCCTGAATTATGAGATACTTGATTAGCTTAGTACCCTGAAAGTATTGTTTCTATTCCCATAGCTAAAATCTCAAAGGTTATTAGTTTTCTTAATATATTTTTTAAATTGATTTCAGAGGAAGGGAGAGAGAGAGAAACATCAGTGATGAGAAAGAATCATTGATCGGCTATTTCCTGCACACCCCTACTGGGGATCAAGCCTGCAACCTGGGCATGTGCCCTTGACTGGAATTGAACCCAGGACCCTTTGGTCCACAGGCCGATGCTCTATCCACTGAGCAAAACCTGCTAGGGCTCAAAGATTCTTTTAAAGATAATATTTTTATTAGCGTTTAATGTTCAAAAGGAGCAAATGTGAGCGATCGTGACACTTCCTAATGGTCCGTAATTACCACTTGAGGAAGCAGAAGAAACTAATTATCATTAATTCTAATGAAACGTATATGATTAATGATGTTGACATTTCCTGTCGCCAGGTTTATTTTCTCTCTTTTTTTTAAATATAATTTATTGATTTTTTTTTTTTTTCAGATAGGGAGAGAGAGGGATAGAGAGTTAGAAACATCGATGAGAGAGAATCATTGATCATCTGCCTCTTGCACACCCCCTACTGGGGATGTGCCCACAACCAAGGTACATGCCCTTGACCGGAATCGAACCCGGGACCTTTCAGTCCTCAGGCTGACGCTCTATTCACTGACCCAAACCGGTTTCGGCAGCCAGGTTTGTTCTCTTTTAAAAAAAAAGTTTATTTGAGTGTGGGATATATTTTTCAAAGAGTTCATGGAACCCGGACGGGCACATACCCTCTGATGATCACCAGCGGTGCTGAGGACAGAAAGCACAGCTGGCCTTTCCCCTGAGAGCCTGTTTCTGCTGCCCGGGCCTGAAGGACCTCCCACAGGGACAGAGCTGCCCTGTAGCCTGAGGCAAGCAGGACATTGACGGAGGGAGTGAAGAGGAAAAAGAAAGTCAGCGGTACCCTGGCTAGCAAGGATTAGTAGTTGAGTGTTGACCTATGAATCAGCAGGTCATGGTTAGATACCCGGTCAGGGCACATGCCCGGGGTGTGGGCTCCATCCCCAATGTGGGGCGTGCAGGAAGCAGCTGACCAATGATTCTCTCTCTCATCATTGATGTTTCTATATCTCTCTCTCCCCTTTCTGATATCAGTAAATATATATATATTTTTTAAAAGATACCACATTACTTGTTTTCATATATATATATATATATATATATATATATATATATATATATATATATCAGAGGCCTGGTGCATGAATTTGTGCATGGATTGGGTACAGCCAGCCTGGCCAGGGGAAGGGGACATGGGCAGTTGGCCAGCCTGCCTACTGGTTGAACTCTTGGTCGAGGGAACAATTTGCATATTAGCCTTTTATGATATAGGATACACCCTGAGTGGCCAGATTATTATGTGTTCATAGATCATCATAATCTGGCCACACAGGGTATCGTCAAATCCTTTATCTTTGCCAATCTGATGATGAAAATGTGGTGTCTTATTGTTTGGTTGTTTTTATCCATTATGAGTCAGGTTGAAACTCTTCCCCCATGTTTCTGAGCTGCGTCTGCTCTTCCATCTGTGACTTGCCTGTTCATGTCCTTTGTATGGACACGGTTAGGAAACGCGTGGCTCGGGAGAGGACCAAACACCGGGAAGTGCCTGAGAGCAATACAATAATCATTATCATAACAGTAACACAATCAGTGCCATCCCGCAGAGCCCGTCTGTCTTATCGGAGAGGTAGCGTGAGATTTTTGAGCCTCTTTTTTCCATTGAATTAGAGGTAATCATTGTAGGAGCTATTCACTGGTCATGATTCCTGTTTTGCTTGTATAGAGCACGGAACATTGATTACCCGTGCATCCGTAAGGCGAGCTCCCACTGTAATGTCTTTGCATCAATAATGGGGACATCCACGGCACGGGATGAGCCGAGCTTTGTCCTGTGTTGTAAATGAAGTATTTCATCCTGAGCTCACTTTGGGAAGTGGTGCAGGCTGGGCTCTTTGCTTCCCCAACTCTGAGGCAGATGCTTTCTTGTCTTGCTAATAGCTGAGGGGAGAGCGGGCCAGCTATTCTGTTTTCATTGGATTATCACATGACCCTAAGCATCCAGGTTTGATTAGTGAAGGGACGTGGAACTAGACTTGCAGGTGGGGGTTGGCTGTGACCCAGCGTCACCAATGACCATGCTTATACATTATTCCGTTGTATTATTACATCTGTCGCTTTCCATATACCTACAACTATGCCAGCTACCACATAAGGTGCCTGCTGGAAGCCAGTTCCAGCATGGCCTAATAGCAAGAGTTTTATCAACAGGCTGGTGGAACTTGGGGACTCAACAAGCACTGAGTCACATTCCCTGTTGGGAATGGCTGAAGGCACTTCCCCCAAACCTGAATAGGATGACTGTTTGCTGCCGGAAAGCTCAGGGCATCTTAATCTACATGTTTCTGCCTCCTATTGGCCAAACACTTGAACAGCTGAAGGCTATTCCCCATTCTGACAATGCTTCTGTATGAAATCCTACCCTTTGAAGTGTATATTTCCATCTTGCCTTAGGGCAATTTGTGTTAAAAAGCAAGGGGTCCTGAGACAAGGAGAACTTGGCTCTTCAGCTAGGCTCCTCTGACCCTCAATGCCTTTCAAAATTATCTTTCATCTCTGGACTCTTATTTAATCTATGCACAGCCTTTCTCCAGATTACTAAACCCTTCTTAATGTTGGAACAAGAGCCCCAGCAGGTGCCTAATGTTTTCTCACTGATTCTTTTTTTTAACTTATTTTTATTTTTTAATCTTTTTTTAATTTTATTGTTGATGCTATTAGAAGTGTCCCCTTTTCCTCCCCTTTGCTCATCTCCACTGGGTCCCCGTCTCCCTACCCCTTCCCTCAGGCCATCAGCACACTGCTATCTGTGTCCATGGGTTCTGTATATATGTTCTTTGGCTAATCCCTTTACCTAATCCCTAGTCAACTTCCCCCTTTTTTCTCCAACAGCTGTCAGTCTGTCCAGGTATCCATGCCTCTCTTCCTATTTTGTTCATCAGTTTATTTTGGTCACTAGATACAATAAAGCAGACATCATTTTTATTTTCCAGATGAAATGATAGATTCAAAATTATTTTTTAAAATATATTCTTATGGCCCTAACCGGTGATGAGAGAGAATCATGGATCGGCTGCCTCCTGCACACACCCTACTGGGGTTGGAGCCTACAACCAGGGCATGTACCCTTGACCATAATTTGTCTGGGGACTCTTCAGTCCATAGGCTGATGCTCTAACCACTGAGCCAAAAATGACTAGGGCTCAAAATGATGGCTTTTACTACAAAAAAAAAAGCACCCACTCCTAATGCTTTCTTGTTTAGTTAGTTATTTATAACCAACTACCCAGTTACACCTTTAGTCCTTGATGGGGCTTTTAATATGAGGGAAAGCATGCTTGTCTGGAGTATGGACATTTTGGGATAAAAGAACTCACATTAGGAAAGTTAAAACTCCAAATATGCTGATCTCTGTACACCGGCTTCTACCAATTATGCTGCATGCCGAAGCTCATTACCTCGTATCTTTCAGACAGATGGTTCTTTGCCTCCTATTAAATCTGAAATGTGCACATCCGATGAACACTTTCGGGGAGTCAGCATCTTTGAGAGGCCCCGTCTTGTTTTATTATTCTGTTAACTCCATTTAAAGCTATTAACAAATACCGCGAGGTCATGAGAACATTGCTGTTCAAGTGCTTTAATACAGAGAATTACAGCTCGCTATGTTTCAAGTTTAAAACAATAGACACTGGACAGGTGTAATTTATTATTTTATAGACTCCCACAGAAACACTACTAAATCAGATGAGCGAGCCTACCGGTATGACTCCGTGGTTGAGCGTCAACCCATGAACCCGGAGATCACAGTTCGATTCCCAGTCAGGGCACATGCCTGGGTTGCGGGCTCAATCCCCAGTGCAGTGCGTGCCAGAGGCAGCCGATCAATGATTCTCTCTCTCTCCCTTCTTCTCTGAAATCAATAAACATACATGCACATATAAATTAAATGAGCTATGTAAAGTCAATTTCTTTAAACTTGTATAAAAGATGGAAGGTGATATCTAACAACCAAAAAAGAATATAAGTAAATGCCATTTTTTTTTAAAATGTGCAAAATTTCAAGTACAAAATAGGCTATACTTTTTTAGTTTTGTCTTTTTTTAAATATATATTTTATTGATTTTTTACAGAGAGAAAGGGAGAGGGATAGAGAGCTAGAAACATCGATGAGAGAGAATCATCGACTAGCTGCCTCCTGCACACCCCCTACTGGGGATGTGCCCATAACCAATGTACATGCCCTTGACCGGAATCGAACCTGGGACCTTTCAGTCTGCAGATCAACACTCTAGTCACTGAACCAAACTAGTTTCAGCTAGTTTTGTCTTTTCAAGCCAGAAAAGGGATGGGGAAGGATCAGCATTAGTCTAACATCAGAGTATGTCAAGAACCGTAAATAAACATCTTTTCACATCTTGATTAGGCTGAGAGACGTTACATAACTTATTCTCACGCAAACCAAGCGGGATCACTGCCGAGCTGGGACCCGGTCCTCATCCTAGGATTCCAGCATCACCCCCATCTTTCCAGCCAGTGAAGAACAATTTTGAGCTACCACACTCCTGTCTTCAGTTTGCAAGTACTTAGCAGAGAGCTTTGTCTCTTTGAAACCAGTAGAAGCCCTTTCCTGCAAACCTTTGAAAACCAGGCCATGGCCCTAGCCAGTGTGGCTCAGTGGGTAGAGCGTCAGCCTGTGGACTGAAGGGTCCCAGGTTCAATTCCGGTCAAGGGCCCATGCCTGGTTTGTGGGCTTGATCCTCAATAGGGGAGGTGTAGGAGGCAGCCGATCCATGATTCTCTCTCGTCATTGATGTTTCTATCTCTCTCCCTCTCCCTTCCTCTCTGAAATCAATAAAAAATATATTTGGGGGGAAAAACAGGTCCTGAACAACATGGGTAATTTGATTTCTGGTCAGAAATACGACGTGACTCAAACATCATCAGACCTCTGGCTTATATTTGCCTCTCGAGGTTATTTCAAGAGTTCCAGAAAGTTCTGAGAGCTGCAGGATTGGCAGGTCAGGGGTGCAGCTCCCTAAAGTGTAGGGTGTGTGTGTGTGTGTGTGTGTGAATTCTGCCAGTTGGTCCCTGTAACTCTGGCTACTCCAAGATACACAAGCCTTGAGTCCAGTGTAAGGTACATTGTGAGACCTGTGCAAGCTACAGCAAGGCTGGGCTCTGTGGAGACCCGAGACCATGCTTGTCAGCAGTAAAGGATTCAAGTGTATTATTTTTTTTTTAACAGACTGAACCGTCCTCCTGTATGGAATCTGCCCACAGGACATGACTTGGATCCTTCCTTCCCAATTAGAGCAAGTGGGTGTGTAACAGAAGTTCACTCAGAATGTAGGCAAGGTTGGAAAAATGAGAAACTAGAGTATTTTCTTTATACACACACACACACACACACACACACAGTGTCTAGATCATCATGATCTCTGAACACATAATAATCTGGCCACTCAATATTATATCCTATATTATATCCTATATATATTATATCCTATATAATAAAAGGCTAATATGCAAATTGTCCCTTGACCAGGAATTCGACTGGCAAACAGGCCAGCCAACTGCCCATGTCCCCTCCCCCTGGCCAGGCTGGCCGGACCCCACCCATGCATGCATTCATGCACAGAGCTTCTAATATATATATATATATATATATATATATATATATATATATATTTTGAGTGGCCAGATATTTTGGGTTCAGAGATCATAATAATCTTGCCTCTCAGTATGTGTGTGTATGTGTGTGTGTGTGTGTGTGTGTGTGTGTATTTTTTTTTTTTTCAGAGAGGAAGGGAAAGGGAGAGATAGAAACATTAACAATGAGAGAGAATCATTGATCAGCTGTCTCCTGCACACCCCCTACTGGGGGATGAGCCTGCAAACATGACATGTGCCCTGACCGGAAATCGAACCATGACCTCCTGGTTCATAGGTCGTTGCTCAACCACTGAGCCGCACCGGCCTGGCTGCTTTCTTGTATCAGGAGCATTTAGGAGGATTTCCTAGACCTGTGTGTTGTTTTCTTGCTTTATGCTCTGTAAATGTTCCGTGGCCACTAAGTATGCACTCCACAGATGCACTTTTCTTTGTTTTCAGCAAAGAGTAATTTGAGTCACTTTTGCTTCGCGTGCAAATTAGCTTTTTAACGGAAATGCCTTTGATCATTGTGATGAGAGCATCTTGCTTTCCAGTCACCTGACCCCCGCATTATTTGGATTTATCCCCGAGTCTTGCCGCCGCCTTTGGCTCTCATTTGCCTAATGGTCTTGTCGAGGCTGTGGATCGCTTTGTGGAGAGGGGGAGGGAGGGGGTGGACTCAAATTGATCATGCTCCCTTCTGCCTTTGTCCCATTTTCTTTTTCCCCCTCACGCCTCTGGGGAAGATAGAGATTTTAATGCTAAAGTGCCAGGACCCGACTCTGCGGGGAGGTACTCCCCCTCTTTGCCGGGGACATAATGATCTCGCAGTCTCTGCCTCGCGCCCGCTGCGTGTGTCAGCTTCGCTTCTTTATGCCGAGCCCTGCGCGGCCCTCCCGCTCCCTCCGCGCTGCCGTCATCCGCTTCTGGCCAGCTGGGAGGCCTGACCCCGGGTGCGCGGAGCTGGTGAAGTGTGGCAGCGCTGGGAGAGTGGAAACCTTATAAGAATGCAAATTGCCTTCCCCCACTGCTCCACTGCGAGCAGAAACACCGTCTTAATGCGCTCTCCTGCTGAGTGAGGGTTTGAGAGTTGACAGGCTCGCGTGTGGGATTCTGAGAGGGCCCAGCAGCACCCACACCCGAGGGATTGGGGAAGAATTCCAGGTCCTGACAGCAATCTGAGTGCCCTTCCTTGACCAGATCATTCCGGGTGAGGGTCAGGAAGGCGTGTGAACTCCGTGGAGTGCCTTCTGGCACTTTGGTGGCCGGTGTGGGTGTGGGATTCTGTGTGGAAGACCTGCCGTTAGCCATGACTGTCAGCTTCCTATGGGTAAATTGAGCAAAACGGGCTGTCAGGTGCCACCTTTAGCACTACAAGAGCCCTCACCGGTTTGACTCAGTGGACAGTGTCGGCCTGTGGACTGAAGGGTCCTGGGTTCGATCCCAGCCAATGGCACGTACCTCAGACCTCGGTTGCAGGCTCAGTCCCCAGCCCTGGGCCAGAAGGCAACCCATCGATGTGTCTCCCACATCGATGTTTCTCTCTCTGTCTCTCCCCTTTCCTCCACTCTCTCTAAAAATCAGTGGAAAAATATCTTCAGAGGAGGATTAACGAAAAACAAAACTACAAAGGAACACTAAATTAAAGGGATGGCGGTGAAGATAACTGAGGACATAAATCGACCAGCCTCAGCTTTGCAAACCACATTCGTTGTCTTTGCATGTGTAGTTTATGAAGTAGAAGACCCCCATACTAATGATCATACTAATGTCATCAACAGCCAACTAGGATTTTTTTTTTCTTATCTGTTTTTTTAATTAACGAATAAGGCATTTCTTTTTTCGCTTTCTGTTATTCAAAATAGTACGAGATTTTGTTAATCAAAATAACAATAACGGCACCCTGGTCTTGTGGCTCTCTCCCTCTCTCTTCCTCCCTCTCTCCCTCCCTCCCTTTTTCTCTCTTTCCTTCCCTACCTCCCTTTTTCTCTCTTTCCCTCCCTCTCTCTCTAAAATAAATATATCCTCTGGTGAGGATTAAAAAAATAATAGCAATAATATTTATTTATTCAACAAGTATTTATTGAGCACCTACTAAATGTCAAGCATAGTTAGGCATTGCTCATTGGAAAGAGGGTGTTGACAGAGAGAGACTGAGATTGATTACTGACTTGGTGGAAGCTATTAGATTCTAGAGGGCTATTCTCAGTCTTCCCATCCCAGCCTCATTTAAGGTTGGTTTACAGACGTCAGGGCCAGAGCCAGAGCCGGTCGTGACCAAGCGTTGGTCTGTCTACGGCCGTGGTCGGCAAACTGCGGCTCTTGAGCCACATGCGGCTCTTTGTCCCCTTGAGTGTGGCTCTTCCCCAAAATACCACGTGCGGGCACACACGTACAGTGGTATTGAAGGAATCCCCTAATTAAGCTAATAACAATGTACCTACCTATGTAGTTTAAGTTTTAAAAATGTGGCTCTCAAAAGACATTCCAGTCATTGTACTGTTGATATTTGGCTCTGTTGACTAATGAGTTTGCTGACCACTGATCTATGGCATCTTGTCAGGTGCTCAGATTGGATGCTGACTATTCAGGTGTTACTATGAAGGGTTCCTGGAAGTGGAATGTGCTTGTCAGCACCCTCACTCCTGAAGTCTCTGTCCCCTGGGGTCCAGCTGTCTCAGCACTCTCTCTCCATCCATTAACCACAATGCTTCCGTTTTCATCGATAGGCGTAGGCCTGTGTATATATATTTCAAATATGCTTGGAATATTGCTCACAAGTTAGATATTTGAGCTTTGCTTCTTGTCATGCTGCTCAACATGAACCCCCAGTTGAAGCATTTAAAAAAAAAAAAATACCTCTAGCTTGTTTGGCTCAGTGGCTAGAGTGTCAGCCTGCAGACTGAAGGGTCCCTGGGTTCAATTCCTCTCCGTCGTCCTCTCCATGGTGAATGTCTTTGGCTAATATTCATAATGGCACTTGTCTCAGAGACATCTCATGATTGCCCCAGCATAGAGAAAGGAGTTTATTTTGAACGGGGAACGTGGCCAAGTTATTTTTTGAAATGAGATTCTTAGCCATGGACCTTTTTTTTTTTTTTAAGTACCTCTGACCTAGTTCATACTATCACCAGAAGCAGAACTAACAGAGAACATGGCTCTTGTTTCATGAGATTGACAAGTGAACAAGACATACAAGTTTTTAAAAGAAAATCAGAGTTCGTTCTGAGATGAGCGAGCTGACTTCCATTGAGGCTCTCTTTATAACTGCCACAATAAGAGAAATAGATGGACTTCTATTTTTCTGGAGGGAAAGGTTGGACATATTCTTGAATGTGTCCCAATTTTAGGTTCTTATAAAAAATAAAGTGTGTATGTTACCTAAATGTTAATAAGAGTAGCATTCTAAGCAGAGATATAACATGTCATGGAATGAGAAATGCTAAATCTGAGAAGAAGCTACTAGTAAAAAGCTATCTCATCCAAGGTCTTCCAAGTACTGGAAACCTTGTGTCCAGTCTTTTTTTTCTTCTTCTTCTTTTTTAATATATTGTATTGATTTTTTTACAGAGAGAAAGGGAGAGGGATAGAAAGGTAGAAACATCACCAGCTGCCTCCTGCACACCCCCCACCGTGGATGTGCCCACAACCAATGTACATGCCCTTGACCGGAATCGAACCTGGGACCCCACAGTCCACAGACTGACTCTCTATCCACTGAGCCAAACCGGTTTCGGCTATTCTATTAAGTTTTGCGGGAAGAGAAGTGAGAGGTTCTCAATGGCCTCCCCAGGAAGATATCCAGGAGACAGGAGCCCCATATGTGTGTCCATCCTTGTAGAGGGAAGAGAAGGAGGCAGATGCCAAAGGCATGTACTGTCAGCTCACAGCGTGTGTTTAGGGACTACGAGACCAGGCTGGCTCTGCCTGCACTGGAGCCTCCAGGACTTGAGAATATGCTGTTATAGTCGGCATTGCCAACATGTCCCGGCCACACAGACCTGTTCGGAGCTCCCGCTGAGGGTGACTTTTGGCTGCAAACAATGAATCCCAGAACCAAATGAGCTTTGGCATTTAACTGTGGACGCTAAAAAGAACCGTGAGTGTACCGTCACCCGGATTCAAATTTCACGTGGTACTTGCCTTTTACCGTATGCCTGTGTTCTCGGTGACCTTCTCCAGGTAACATAGTCTTCTGTACTCTAAGAATATAAAAGTAAAATCCAGTAGATTCTGTATTCCACTCCGCCAGGACCCTGCTCAGAGTATCATGTTGAACAATAGTCAGAGCCTCGGGAACTCCCACCCTTACACTTGATCAGAAAGGACTGATTGAATTCCAATCAGAGAATCCTGGAGGGAATAAAATCAGGGGAAGGAATTTTAGATACTTAAAAGTAATGAATTGCATTAGAACTTCCCAGTAGTCATAGTTTCAAAACATTAAGATGTTTAGAACTTAATGATTAGCAGTGTGTTTTTAAAAATCATTTTATCATTTTGCCAAAACCAGTTTGGCTCAGTGGATAGAGCATTGGCCTGCAGACTGAAAGGTCCCGGGTTCGATTCCGGTCAAGGGCATGTACCTTGGTTACAGGCACATCCCCAGTAGGGGGTGTGCAGGAGGCAACTCATCTGTTTCTCTCTCATCGATGTTTCTAACTCTCTATCCCTCTCCCTTCTCCTTTCTGTAAAAAAAATCAATAAAATATATATATTAAATTTTTTTAAAAATCATTTTACCATTTAAACTGAGAGCACATTGTTTATATTTAACTATAGTGTCACTGTATCAGCAAATTAATTTTTCAATATTTTTTAAATTTTTATTTATTGATTTGAGAGAGAGACAGATTTGTTGTTCCGCTTATTTATACATTCATTGGTTGTTTCCTGTATGTGCCCTGACGTGGATCAAACCTGCAACCTTGGCATATCGAGACAATGCTCTAACTGTGCTACCCAGCCCAGGCCAACTTATTTCTGATATTATATCTACCTAATAAAAGAGTAAGATGCAAATTGAACGTACCTTTGTGATGCCCACCAGCCAATCAGAAGTGAGTATGCAAATTAACCCAACAAAGATGGCGGGTTAATTTGCCTATGCAGGTGCTGAGAGGCCAGGGGTGGGGTGGGATGCTTGCGTCATCACTATGGTGACGATGCAGGCGTTTTGCACCACCTCAGCCATCCCGGGCCTCTAGGCAGCTCCAGGACAGAGCCACTAAGGCAGCCAGAGGAAGGAAAGCCCGTTCATACATCGAGCCTCTAGTATAATGCTATTTATACATATGCACATTTACAACTTGTAACTTTTTAACAAGTTTAAATAGTTTTCTGAGTTTCGATGCATCTACAACTTAGAATCTTAACTGTGGTAGGGACCTCAGGGTTTCATAGGGGGAGTTGTTTTCAAAGAAAAAACTTGAGTAAAAGACAGACTTTGGCCTAGAAGCAAGTTCCGATGACCTAGTTCAGCATTCCTTTTCCTAAAGCCTCATGTCTCCTACACAGATTCTAATTATGTCTTATGAATTTTTAAACTTCCGAGATTAGAGTATGGCAAGATTGAAGTTTTTCATAGACTGGTGGTAATGAGAGCAAATATAAATTAGAAGGTGATTTGGAAGTGAATCAGGAGCCTAAATTTATAGCTCCTGGGATGCTACTTAAATTAAAAAGTTAATTATAATGTGAATATGAAGGAAAAGTTTATTGCTCATTATTTAAAATATTTACATATTTATAAGAAACTTCATAGAACCCTTTAATGTTCATTTTTCTTGCATCTATAATACCTAATGACTCTTATACTTTATAATAGAGTTCATACGTTTTAAAATATATTGAAATCCATCAGGAGTTCAAGGCGAGAAATTATACCCCTCAGAGCAGTAAACGCTCTTTGAAAGGATGGATAACAGCTGCTGGAGAAAATAAACGCTAGATTTGGCTAATTAATGTGGTCCTTTCAGGATTAAAAACCCATCAGTGACACAGCCAGTGTTGCTCAGTGGTCACGGGTTCGATTCCCAGGCAGGGCACATGCCTGGATTGCAGGCTCAATCCCTGGGTAGGAGGCATGTAGGGCTGCTGATAGGTGATGATTATTCTCTCTCATCATTGATGTTTCTCTGTCTAAAATCAATTTAAAAATATATTTTTTTAAAAAAATCCATTAATGTGGATTATCGACAGTTATTGGTAAAAGTAATAAACGTGTTTTATTAGCCCTAGCCGGCTTGGCTCAGTGGATAGAGCATCAGCCTGCAGACCGAAGGGTCCCAGGTTCGATTCTGGCCAAGGGCACGTGCCTCGGTTGCAGCTCAATCTGTTGGGATTTTTATGCACCTTTCCTCACGTGGACACGATGGACCATTCACTCCATTGCTAGCCCTTCTTCCCTCTCAAGACAGCGCAGGTCAGGGCTGAACAGCCCACGCTTGTAACCATGACTTGGTCTTTCCCGTGACCAGCCCCATGCAGAAGCCATCCGGGAGCCCCCTCAGTCACCTCATTAGAACAAAACACTCCTACTACCCAGGAGATCACAAGGGTTTCAGAGCCCTGTGTCAGAAATCGAGGGGAAAGCAATATGTAGTGTCCTATTCCCCCCCCCCCGCCCCCAATATATTTTTATTGACTTCAGAGAGGAAGGCAGAGGGAGAGAGAGATAGAAATGTCAATGATGAGAGAGAATCATGGACCGGCTGCCTCCTGCACGCCCCACCCTGGGGATCGAGCCCATAACCGGGGTATGTGCCCTGATTGGGAGTAGATCCGCGAACTCCTGGTTCACAGGTCAATGCTCAACCCCTGAGCCGCGCTGTATCGTCCTGTTATTTCACGATGGATAGGAGGGTATTAACGTGCATTTTTCTGAGTTGAGCTGTAGCATTCTTTTGACAGCGATCCGTTAGACGACCCAGAAGCGGATTCAGCTGCAGGTGCTAACCAGTTAAAACTTCAATATTCTGCGCTCAGACCTCATGCACCCGCTAGCACCTGGAGTTTCCTTTTCAGGGACATTTTACATTCCTCGCCAGGAATGAATTAGCCATTGACAGAAACGGCGCCCTCCAAACGGATAACGAGAAAAGAGCAAATGGCAGCTCAGCCCAGGAGCACGTCTCGGGCCCCTCGATGGCTCCTCTGAGAGGCTTAATGTGATTTCTCTGTGAAAACTTAATGGGAAAGGCATTTCCTGATGGAGGAGTGGGGGTGGGGGCGTCGGGTGAAGGGTTTTATGGGATGGGATCAGCTTTACGTGAACTCCCTGTTTTTAGTGTGTACCTTAAAAAAAAAAAAAGAAGATTTGTGTGCATAAGTGTGTGTGTGTTTTAACCAACTTACATTTCTCTTGGTGTACGATTGGGCTTTTCTGCTTGTTGCATGGTGGGGGAGTTTATTGGTTTTTGGGACATTTTTGAAAATGTTTAAAATATATATAAAATGTTTTATATATATATATATATATATATATATATATATATATATATATATATGATTCAAGATAGAGGAGGAAGGAAAGGGGAGGGATGCATGTGGTTTCTGTTTCATGGGACAAGACTTAACCCTAGCCCTGAGCAATACGTGTGTGTGTGTGTGTGTGTGTGTGTGTGTGTGTTGATTTCAGAGAAGAAGGGAGAGAGAGAAACATCAATGATGAGAGAGAATCATTGCCGCCTTCACGCCCCATACTGGGGTTCAAGCCCGCAAACCGGCATGTGCCTGACCAGGAATCCAACCGGGACCTCCTGGTTCATAGGTTGACGCTCAACCACCGAGCCACGTGGGGCGGGCCAGCTCGGGATTTTGGAGGACCGGATAGAGAAATGGAAGTAGCCTGTGGGCAGCCGCTGTGTTTGGTCTTGAACTAACCCTTTCCGGAGGTCCTGACTTCCTGCAGAGGAATCAGTGGAGGAGATGCATGCCTCAGTAAGTCAGACCGCATGCTTGAGAGGTCCAATATAGAAAGTAGGTGAGTTAGGGAACGTGTCTGCAGGAAATACCTCAGTTTCAGGAAATGGCAACTGATGACCATAGTGTGCCCTGGGGCCAGACACTGGAAGACAGAGTGACCAAGAGTGAAGGCCGGGTCTTACTTTCATACTGGGGATCATCGTATTGTTTGGCTGGCATTATACATGTAATATTTTTTTTTTTTTAAGTATGAAGAGGTTTCCTTGAGTCTTAAATAATAGATGAATGGCCCAGCTGGCATGGCTTAGTGGTTGAGCATCGAATTATAAACCAGGAGGTCATAGTTCGAATCCAGTCAGGGCACATGCCCATTTGTGGGCTCCATCCCCAGTGTGGGTGTGCAGGAGGCAGCCGATCAATGAATCTCTCCCATCATTGATGTTTCTATCTCTCTCCCTCTCCCTTCCTCTCTGAAATCAATAAAATAAATAAATAAAAATAAAAATTATATATATATATATTTTTTTTTAAGAAGAATAAATTTAAGTCAGCACCATCTTTCCACCAGGCTGTGGTCTTCTAATCCATCTCCTGCTGTGACTCTTATCCCCCTGCAACCCTGTCCCCACAAACGTGATTAAAAATTGTCCCACTCTTTTAGCATCTCCACTCAGAAGAAACGGAAAGCGTATTCAGACTGTGAAAAGACACATTTAGAAAACTATTTTCAATCTCTGGAAATGGCGCCAACTGTCCTTGGTGGACTTGAAATATCGCAGCCAAAATTGTCCCCTGGGCGGAGCGGCTACACTCTGCAGCCAACTGGCCCCCTGTAGAGACCTTGATTTAAGACTGTGATGCACAGCCCAGCTGGCGTGGTTCAATGGTTGAGTGTCAACCTATGAACCAGGTCACAGCTCAATCCCCAGTGTGGGGCTTGCAGGAGGAAGCCAATCCATGATTGACTCTCATCACTGGTGTTTCTATCTCTCTCTCCCTCTCTGCCGGGGCTCTTGTCCCAGCATTAAGAAGGTTTCAGCAATCTGGAGAAAGGCTGTGCGTAGATTAAGTAGGAGTCCAGATCCGAAAGATAATTTTGAAAGGCATTGGGGGTCAGAGGAGCTTCAGCTAAAGGAGCTAATGAGCTGAGACCGGTTTGGCTCAGTGGATAGAGCATCAGCCTGCGGACTGAAAGGTCCCAGGTTCGATTCCGGTCAAGGGCATGTACCTTGGTTGCAGGCACATCCCTGGGAGGGTGTGTGCAGGAGGCAGCTGGTCGATGTTTCTCTCTCATCGATGTTTCTAGCTCTCTATCCTTCTCCCTTCCTCTCGGTAAAAAAACAATAAAATATATATATTTTAAATGATAATAATAAGCGTGATCTTCCTTGGCTCCCGGGCAATTGACTTCCCTCCTCTGCTGGTCTTTCTGGCACTTCCTTCTGTCTCCTCTGTCTGCCCCACTTTCTCTACCAGCCAGAAGCAATTAGATGCTTCCCGAACTTGGCTTTGACCTGGTTCCCCTCTCTCGAAAAATCTCTCTTGTGGATCTTATCCACTTCTAAGGCTTCAAAAGGGGGAAATTTTTTTTTATAAGAATGTGTGTGAGACAGAAAGACAAAGGGACAGAGGATGCTTTCTCCATCGGACGAGCAGTAACCCTTTCTGTGCCGGAGACCCCTTTGTCAGTCTGAGGGACCCCATGGCCCCCTTCCTTGGAGAATGGTCTTTAAACTAAAAATACATAGAATTACTGAAACCGGTTTGGCTCAGTGGTAGAGCGTCGGTCTGCGGACTGAAAGGTCCCGGGTTCGATTCCGGTCAAGGGCATGTACCTTGGTTGCAGGCACATCCCCGGAAGGGGGTGTGCAAGAGGCAGCTGATCGATGTTTCTTTCTCATCGACGTTTCTAGCTCTCTATCTCTATCCTTTCCTCTCTGTAAGAAATCAATAAAAATATATTTTAAATAAGTAAATAAAAATACATAGAATTGCAAAGGAAACCAGCCACAAAGGAATAAAGTTATCAGGGATCTCAAAGAAACAGAATTGTGGCATCTTCAGCAATCACTTCTGAAATAACAAGATCAGATGATTGGACTCAAACCCAGAACCTTTTGGTTCACAGGATGATGCTCTTCTTAATTGAGCCTAACAGGCTGGGGCTATAAACGTATTTTTAAAAGGAAATATATTATCAGGGGAAAATGCTGGAGCAGGAAGCTCTGAATTCTTTTTTTTTTTTTTAATATGCTTTATTGATTTTTTTACAGAGAGGAAGGGAGAAGATAGAGAGCTAGAAACATCAATGAGAGAGAAACATCAATCAACTGCCTCCTGCATATTCCCTACTGGGGATGTGCCCGCAACCAAGGTACATGCCCTTGACCAGAATCGAACCTGGGCCGATGCTCTATCCACTGAGCCAAACCGGTTTCAGCTGAATTCTTTCTTTCAAGGCTAGTTTGAAACTGGACAGTAGGGACATATAAGATGATTTTATGAAGCATGATTCCTAACTGGGCAAAACAGAGCCTAAACTCTCAGGACTCAATAGATTCACAGAGGGGCAATGCCCAGACATCTTAGGTGGGAACTGGAAATTACGAGACACATGTACACTCAGAAAGAGGATGGAGGACTTTGCAGGTGTCTCTGCATGCGTGTGTAGCGGTCCGTGGCTTCCCATTTGATGAGCTTTTGTCTGTGTGTTTTTTGAAACCTCTCCTAAGCATCGCGCTGGTGGAAAACATCCCCGAAGGCCTGAACTACTCGGAGGACGCGCCCTTTCACCTCTCGCTCTTCCAGGGCTGGATGAACCTGCTCACCATGGCCCAGAAGTCCGTGGACATCGTGTCTTCCCACTGGGACCTCAACCACAGCCACCCCTCGGCGTGTCAGGTGAGCACGTCCGTGGGGCAGGGGTATGGTTTCACTGCGTGCAATCTACCCTCCTCAGTACCCTGGCCTCCGCTTCTCAAGGGCAAGTTCATGTTTTTATTTTATTTTTATTTTTTTATTAAGGTATTATATGTGTACATATCTTACCATTGCCCCCTCTCCACTCCTATGCATGCCCTCCCTCCCCAGTGTTTTGTATCCATTGGTTATGCTTATATGCATGCATACAAGTCCTTCGGTTGATCTCTTATCTCCCCCAGATCTCCCTCCCCACCCCTCCCCGCTGTAATTTGAGAGTCTGTTCGGTGCTTTACTATCTCTGTATCTATCTTTTTGGTCATCAGTTTACAATGTTCTTTATTATCCATAAACGAGTGAGGTCATGTGGTGTCTTTCTTTCATTGACTGGCTTATTTCACTTAGCATGATGTTCTCCAATTCCATCCAGGTTGCTGCAAATGATAAGAATTCCTTCTTTTTTATGGCAATGTAGTATTCCATTGTGTAGATGTACCATAGTTTTTGGATCCAGTCATCTGCTGATGGGCACCTGGGCTGTTTCCAAATCCTAGCTATTGTAGATTGTGCTTTCTTATTCATGTTCCTCGTTTCTTTGGATATATTCCTAGGAGTGGGATCACTGGGTCAAAAGGAATTTCCATTTTCAGTTTTTTGAGGAAACTCCATACTGTTCTCCACAGTGGCTGCACCAGTCTGCATTCCCACCAGCAGTGCACAAGGGTTCTTTTTCTCCACATCCTCGCCAGCACTTGTCGTTTGTTGATTTGTTGATGAGAGCTAAGTTCATGTTTTTAGTCCACTGCCCCCCTAGTCCATGGATGTCCCTGCACATTTGTGTATGTGCTGTTGTTCATCGCATGTTGCTCGGCTCCTGCTCGAATGCCTGGCTTTCAAGGGCAAAATCATGATTCACATTTGCATGCCAGAGGCTCTCTATGCAGACTTGTTGTTTGGGGCAACTTCAGGGGCACCATCGACATCATGGTGCCCCTGGCTGGCACGCGCCCAGAGTTCATCTTTGCACAACAGGCGTGTTCACAGTCCTAATTCCGTAACTGCTGGCTGAGGCGTTTTGGTTGGTTTATCGGTGTCATAACTTGTCTGCGGGACCCAGGGCCAGCTTTTTTAAATAGTTCTCCTCAGGCCACCGAGTTCACCATTTCTAAAAAAGAAGACACTGCCCAAACCGGTTTGGCTCAGTGGATAGAGCATCAGCCTGCGGACTCAAGGGTCCCTGGTTCGATTCAGGTCAAAGGCGAGGGCACATACCTGGGTTGCGAGCACATCCCCAGTGGGGGTGTGCAGGAGGCAGCTGATCGATGTTTCTCTCTCATCAATGTTTCTAACGCTATGTCTCTCCCTTCCTCTCTGTAAACAAATCAATATAATATATATATATATATATATATATATATATATATATTTTTTTTTTTTAAAGGCACTGCCCTTGCTGGTTTGGCTCAGTGAACAGAGCATCGGCCTGCAGACTTAGGAATCCCAGATTGGATTCTGGTCAAGGGCACATGCCCAGGTTTCGGGCTTGATTCCCAGTAGGTGGGTGTAGGAGGCAACCCATCAATGAGTCTCTCTCGTCATTGATGTTTCTAGCTCTCTCTCCCTTCCTCTCTGAAATCAATAAGAATATATTTTTTAAAATTAAAAAAATAAGCCAATAAGAAGGTACTGGCTGAAAGCCTATTTGATTTAAATTCTACCTAATTAAAAGGACTGGGGCATTGATAGCTTTTAAAGAAGAACTTGGGGAATGAACAACATAAACGATGAACAAAAACAGACCCAGAGAAAGAGAAGCAGTGATCAGACTCTCAAACCTCAGAGGGAAGGCAGGGGAGGGTGGGGGTAAGGGGGAGAGATCAACCAAAGGACTTGTGTTTATGCATATGTGCCTAGCCAATGGCCATGGACAACAGGGGGGGCGGGGGCATATGTAGGGAGGGGTTTGGGATGGGAATGGGGGGATGAGGACAATTATGTAAGACCATAATCAATAAAGAGAGGGAGAGAGAGAGAGAGAGAGAGAGAGAGAGAGAGATTTAAAAAATACATAAATAAAGGAGGCGTTAGGGGATCCAGTGGGCAGGCAGGAGTGAGAATCACCACCTTAAACCACTCCAGGCTAACAAGCATCGTTTGATTTTTATAGATTTCGAGACAAGGGCCAGGTTGGTCCCCTCCCCCACCCAGTTTGTCAACCTGATTTTGCCTGTTTCAGCCAAATCCCATTTTTTTTGTTCCTGCTCTCCTCTTGGTGATGATGTGAAAGGGTGGCGATTTGACCTTGAATAGTACACATAAGCCTGCACGCTGAGGCCGGCGTCCTATTAATTCCTGCATCTGATCGTCTGGCTCAGGGCCAGGAAGAGAAAGGGGTTGTTTGTGGATTTGAAACAGATTTCCCTTTTTCAGCCTTCTCCTCTCCAGGCTAAATATTATTTCAGGAAAACGGGTGCAGTGTCAGCGTGAAAATTACATAACCTAATAGAAAAAGTGTCACTCTTTTTAAAAAAACAAACAAACAAACAAAACATATTTAGCCCCAGCCGGTTTGGCTCAGTGGATAGAGCATGCGCCTGCAGACTGAAGGGTCCCGATTCCAGTTGAGGCACATGCCCAGGTTGTGGGCTCGATCCCCAGTGGGGGACTGTGCAGGAGGCAGCCAATCAGTGATTCTCCCTCATCATTGATGTTTCTGTCTCCCTCCCTCTCCCTACCTCTCTGAAATCAATAAAAATAAATTTTAAAATAAATTAAGTTAAGAAATAGCATCTCTCTCCAAACTCAACACTCAGCAAATGCTTATCCATTAGCATTCTCCTGTCTGAAACCTGGCTGTGACATCCTTTTGTTTTTTTGTTGTTGTTGTTTGTTTGTTTGTTTGTTTGTTTTTAGTATATTTTATTGATTTTTTTACAGAGAAAAAGGGAGAGGGATAGAGAGTCAGAAACATCGATGACAGAGAAGCATCAATCAGCTGCCTCCTGCACACCCTCCTACTGGGGATGTGCCTGCAAACAAGGTACATGCCCTTGAACGGAATTGAACCTGGGACCCTTTAGTCCCCAGGCCGATGCTCTATCCACTGAGCCAAACCAGCCAGGGCTGTGACATCCTTTTGAATGTGCCTTTATTGAACAAGTATGTATGAAGGCGCTGAGCTATTGCTGGGGACACAACACCCAATGAGCATGGTTCCCGCCCCTTTCTGCACAGAGCAGTGGGGGAAGCACGGAAAGCAATTGGTGGGAAGGCATCAGGGGGCGGGACCTCTGGCTTGGCCTCTCCACTGAGCTCTCCGCTCCGGTGAACTCCGGTCCTCCCTCAGGGCTGTTCTTTCTGGCTCCATTGCTGCTGCGGCCCCACGCTTCCATCTCCCCATCTGTTGAGCAATCCTAATTATGCTCTTGCCCGCTTCCCAGTATATTTCCAGGGGAAATCATCATTCTGCTCTAAGCTCATAAGCGCTATGATTAGCAGGAGTTTAACCTCTTTAACTTTTTTTTTTTTTAAACCCAATCACATGGACATGAATAAATCATGAAGCCAGACCGTCTTCCCAGTTATTTGGATTAAATAATGAATTTTGTTTAAAGTTGTTTACTGTCTGCTTGATTGGCTTCCCTCTGGATCTTCGTCTCTGCATTTTCCATTTCCCTACGGTCTAGTTATGATTTTGAAACTTTCTTTAAAAAAAAAAAAAAAAAGAATAGGTTGAGCCCTAGTCGGTTTGGCTCAGTGGGTAGAGTGTTGGCCTGTGGACTGGAGGACCCGGGGTTTGATTCTGGTCGAGGGCATGTACCTCAGCTGCAACCTCGATCCCTGCCCTAGAGGCAGCCAATCCATGTGTCTCTCTCACAGCGATGTCTCTCTCTCTCTCTCTCTCTCTCTCTCTCTCTCTCTCTCTCTCTCTCTCTCTCTCTCCCTTCCTTCCTTCCTTCCTTCCACTCTCTCTAAAAATCATTGGGAAAATATCCTAGGTGAGGGTTAACAAAAATAAAAAGAACAGGTTGGATTCGTTCTCTCATTATAACAGTACTAGAGGCCCGTTGCATGAAGAGATTTGTGCAATAGGCCATCCTTTCCTTGGCTTCCAGCACCGGTTTTCCTCCAACACCCGGGGCCCAGGCCTTCGCTCTGGCCAGTCTGCCTTCTTCGTCTTCACTGGAGACTCTGTCCAGAGTCCGCCATATTCATCTTCACTACAGACTCCGGAACCTGCAGTCTTGTTTTCATTGCAGATGATGGAATCTGCTTTCTTGTCTCCACTGCAGCACTCTGCTCCTGTAGATCCCTTCGCCCCTGCCCTCCCTCTCACAGCAGGTGTCCTGCCCAGCCTGGCCACTCTGCACCTGGAGCAGCTGGGTGGCCGCCATTTTGCCTAATTTGCATATTCTTTCTGATTGGCTGTGGGCATAGCGGAGGTACAGTCAATTTACATGTTTGTCTATTATTAGCTAAGATTAGCTTCTTAGTCTAGAAAGTTTGGAAACTGCAGAGAAATGGAAGAGAAACAAAATTATCCATCTGACCATCAACAAAAAATCTTATCTAATGAAGAGGGAATATGCTAATTGACTGTCACGCCATCAAAGATGGTGGCGCCCAGTCCCCTCAGCCCCTCCAGGGCAGCAGGTGCACACCATGGCCAGGCCTGACCCCAGGCGGGTCCAGCCGCTCCACACGCCTGTCTCCAGAGTCCCCCGATCCCCTCAGCCCACCAGCCACCCAGGGCCAGCCCGAGGCCCAGGCTGAGCGACACCCCCTCCCACGATCTAGTGCAGGAATTTTCATGCACCAGGCCTCTAGTGTTTTAATAGTTTGACATTTTATGCAGTAGATCTTCCTCTGTAGTGTGCCTCCTCTGTTCCAGAATCTTTATTTAGCAGCCTATTGCCTGTCACTTGCGTCTTCTCCCCTTCACCCTCCTTGAGGGTGATTGGTGATGTTTAGCGTTTGGTTAGAGTCCATCCGTGAATATATTCCTCATAGGGGGTGTGTAGGTGAAGAGTCTCTAAATCTGTAAATACCCACACTTATTTCTTTCATTCACCCTCGTAAGCGAAATCCTTGCCTGGGCTTCAGTCTTCTCCTCCCGTAATCCAAGTTACCTTAGTGTCACAGCTGGTTGAGTGACACTAAGGTAACTCTCCGATCCAGTTTCTTTGCCTCTCCGATCCAGTTTCTTTGTTGGGTAAGTGTTTTGTTTTCAGCTAGAAGTTGGTAAGAATTCCTTTTTCTCGTTGCTGTAGAGTCTTTTTATAGGATATGCGTGGATGTGTCTCTCCACATGCCTTCAGCCTCCGTCTTTGACTATTTTTTCAACGTGTAGATCATTCCTCAAGTGGGACCATTCTTCTTCTGTCGTTTGCAAACTTAGTCTTGTTGCCTCTTTTTCTCTTCCACTGCACCTGTTAGTCACCTGTTCTCTCTGTGATTTATCCAGCACCCTAACCCCTTCATGTTTTCCTGCGAGCTCCAAAGCTTTAGGGGTTCCATCGTTTCTAAGATTGATGGCAGAAATCTCCGTTCTTAAGTGAAATAAGCCAGTCAATGAAAGAAAAACGCCACATGATCTCACTCATTGGTGGATCGTAAAGAACATTATAACCGGGTGAACAAAAAAATAGATACAGAGGCAGTAAAGCATCAAACAGACTGTCAAATTATAGCAGGAAGGTTAGGGAGAGGTGGGGGAGATAAGAGATCAACCGAAGGACTTGAATGCATGCATATTAGAATAACCAACGGGCCGAAACCAGTTTGGCTCAGTGGCTAGAGCGTCGGTCTGCAGACTGACAGGTCCCAGGTTCGATTCCTGTCAAGGGCATGTACAGTGGTTGCGGGCACATCCCCTATGGGGGGTGTGCAGGAGGCAGCTGTTCGATGTTTCTCTCTCATCAATGTTTCTAACTCTCTGCCCCTCTCACTTCCTCTCTGTGAAAAATCAATAAAATAAAAAATAAAAATAAATTTAAATTTTTTAAAAAGATGACGGAAAGAAACCCGGCAGGGTAGCTCATTTGGCTCGAGTGCCATCCCAATATGCCAAGGGTTCGATCCCCGGTCAGGGCACATGCAAGAATCAAACAAAATGCATAAATAAGTAGAACAACAAATCATTAAAAAAAAAAAAAACTTATCACATGTTCATGTTTGTGAAACTGTTCCTTAAAAACCTTGTTTTACTTTCTTTTCACTTTAGTTATTCTTAGGCTGTGTCAGTAATTACGGATTGTGAGGCAGAGCATTGATTGAAGTCAATAAAACTTGTTTTAAACAAGACGGGGAATTCAGGCAGACCCCTGAGGAGTAGGCCTGCCTGATTGCCCCTCTCTGAGTTAACACTTGAAGGTGCTTACCTACCACTAATTCCCTTAATTCTCACCAAAGCCTTTTAACGTAAATATGAATATCCACATTTTGCTGAGAGAAGCTGGAGCTCAGTGAGATTAAAGAGACGGTTTGTAAATTGGAAAACCAGCTGGAGTCCAGGGTCGTTGGACCCAAACACAGCTGTTTAATATTCTCTGCTGCCTGTCCATGTGTCGGTAATGTCAGAAGCTCATCCAAAGTAAAACAAGGACAGCCCTAGCCTGTTTGGCTCAGTGGATAGAGCATCAGCCTGCGGACCGAAGGGTCCCGGGTTCGATTCCAGTCGAGGGCATGTACCTTGATTGCAGGCTTGTGCAGGAGGCAACCCATCAATTTGCTTCTCTCATATTGATGTTTCTATCTTTCCCTCTCTTTTATTCTCTCCAAAAATTAATGGAAAAATATCTTCAGATGAAGATTTAAAAAAAAAAAGGTTCTAAATTTGCACTGTAGCATTGAAATTATTTCTTGCAGTAATTGTTGGATTGCACAATACAACACTCAGAAAATAAATTTTTAAAAAAAGACTGGATCTGTGTTCCTGTTACTGCTCTACATAATACTCCACTGGTAGAATTCTCAAGAATACCAATTGCTGAAGTGCTTTATTTCAAAATATGAAGGAATGGTTTTAATTTTGAGTGCGTTGTTTGTGCCTATTTAAAGTAGCGTCCTCTTGGTTTTCTGACTTTTCTTTGTCTCTGGTTATTTTTCCCAGGGTCAACGCCTTTTCGAAAAGTTGCTCCAACTGGCTTCGAAAAATATTGAAATCAAGCTAGTGAGTGATGTGACGGCTGATTCAAAGGTATTAGAAGCCTTGAAGTTAAAGGGTAAGGCCAAGGTTGATACGCTACTTTACCACCGGGTGTTCTGCTATGCTACCTTTGCTCTCGTTTAATATATAATTTCTTTATAATGAATGCATTTCACTTCGTGGACTTCCTGTTTCTCCTTTGAAGAATGGTCTGAGCAAAGCCTATAGTTGAAAGAACTAATTACTCAATACTGATGGGACTTTTAATAGCGTTGTTGCATATTAATTTATGCAAAATAACCTAGAGGCCATTTAGTGATAATTTTTTTAATATTTTATTGGTTTTTTTTTACAGAGGGGAAGGGAGAGAGATAGAGAGTTAGAAACATCGATGAGAGAGAAACATCGATCAGCTGCCTCCTGCACATCCCCTACTGGAGATGTGCCCCAAACCAAGGTACATGCCCTTGACCAGAATCGAACCCGGGACCCTTATCCACTGAGGACGCTCTATCCACTGAGGCCACACCAGCTAGGGCAAGTAATAATTAGCTAGAAAGAAGAGTCGTTCCCTCTCTGATCACTTCCATGATGTGATTAGGAAAAAAGAGCCACTTCTGACCAGAACAGACACTGGAATTCTGTCTCTCTCTTGCTCCACATCTGACAATTATCCCCCTGCTTCTCAGAATTTAAAAGAGCGTAATTAGATGTTTGAGTCTGGGAAACTTCCTGATTCACAACTTTTTATTTCTGTTACTCCTCCCTCAAGGATATTTTTTCCCCTACTGATTTTTAGAGAGAGCGGAAGGGAGGGGAGAGACAGAAAGCAAGAGAAACGTCGATGTGAAAGAGACACATGATTGGTTGCCTCCCACATGCACTCTGACCAGGGCAGGGGACGAAGCCTGCAACCCAGGCACATGCCCTTAATAAGAATCGAACCCACAACCGTAACTCTGACCATTGAGAAAAACCAACTAGGGCCTGATTCACACTTCTTTATTTTTATTTTTATAATGAACCTTTTTTTTAAATATATTTTTTATTGATTTCAGGGAAGACAGAGACAGAAATATTAATGATGAGAGAGAACCATTGATTAGCTGCCTCCTGCATGCCCCTCCCTGGGAATTAAGCCAGCAACCCAAGCATGTGCCCTGATCAGGAATTGAACTGTGACTTCCTGGTTCATAGGTCGACGCTTAACCACTGAGCCTCACCAGCCTGGCCTGATAGCTCATCCTGGTGCTATTCAGACATGCTGGGCATGTTGCCTGCCATCTCCCCTATATATTACATTATATATTACTCATATTATATTTATATTGCTATAGGCACTATCGCCATACTATTTTTCTATGCATGGGAAAATAATGAAAGGTGATGAGATATGGCTGGGCCTAAAAAGCTTCGCTCTGATAGTATCTTTGGAAAAGTAGAAAACACCTACGTTCGCGGATTGGTAATCCACATGGATCAGAAAACACATCATTGCTTTTCCTGTTTAAGAAACATGACGTTGTTTCTATGGAAATTCTGGAAACTCTGTTATCCGACACATTTCTGGAAATGGGTTCCCTTTGGCTCTCCCTGGGTACTTGCATCTGCAGGTACGTTTTCTCCTGGAGCTTTTTGGCAGGTCCTCTGGGTTTGATTCACTGTGAGGACAGAATGCAGATGAGACCAAAACCGGTGTGGCTCAGTGGATAGAGCGTCGGCCTGCAGACTGAAAGGTCCCAGGTTCCATTCCGGTCAAGGGCATGTACCTTGGTTGCGAGCACATCCCCAGTAGGGGGTGTGCAAGAGGCAGCTGATTGATGATTCTTTCTCATCGATGTTTCTAACTCTCTATCCCTCTCTCTTCCTCTCTGTAAAAAATCAATAAAATATTTATTTTTTAAAAATGCAGTTGAGTTAGGAAGAGAGGGAGGAGCAGACGAGTTGCTTGGCTGCACACCTGCCAATCTGCCTTTTGCCGTAGCTCGTCCTCAGTCTTGTCAACTCCACCAAAGTGAAAGCTAGGGAATATGCCCGGCCAGTGTGGCTCAGTGGTTGAGCGTTCACCTATGAACCAGGAGGTCATGGTTCGATTCCCAGTCAGAGCACATGTCAGGATTGTGGGCTCCATCCCCAGTAGGGGGCGTGCAGAAGGCAGCCAATCAGTGATTCGCTCTCATCATTGATGTCGATCTCTCTCTCCCTCTCCCTTCCTCTCTGAAGTCAACAAAAAAATATTTTTAAAAAATAAAAACTAGGGAATACTAGAGCACGTAACAGCCTTTCTTCAGTGCTGCTGAGTATATGGCTACTCTAGATAGGAAATGGCTCTTACTGAATTTATGGTGAAGGCCCAGTTTGCATTTCTGTTGTGAACTATGAATTAAAACTTCATTCAGTCATTGCTTCTCACACACACAAAAAAAGCAGTGTTTGAATTTCAGTATATATATATATATATATATATATATATATATATATATATATATCAGAGGCCCAGTGCATGAAAATTCATGCACTGGAAGGGGGTGGTCCCCTCAGCCTGGCCTACCCCCCTCACATCCGAGAGCCCTCAGGGGCAGGAGGTGACCCGCCAATCAGGGGAAGGTGATGCCCCATCAAAACTCTGCTGCCGCCACTGCCAGCAGCGCAAGCTTTGGCTGGCCCTGGTTACCTGAGCCTCAGCCAGCCCTGGGCTGCTGGACAGCCACCATCCTAGGTTTGTCCGTGCCTCGGGTCAGTTCCTGGGTGGCTGGGAGCTGAGGGTACTGGGGACTCTGGAGGCAGGCTTGCCATGCACCTGCCACCCTGGAGGGGCTGAGGGGACTGGGTGCCACCATTTTGTGGCTGTGGGTGCCGCCATATTTGAGGGCGTGGAAGTCAATTCACATATTCCCTCCTTATTGGCTCTGGGCACCATCATGTTTGTGATGGTGTGAGGGTCACTTTGCATATTCCCTCTTTATTAGATAGGATTACTACACCTTAGGCTCTCTTACTGTATAATCTACGTTCTTATAAAAAAAAAAAAAAAGAAAACAAATTATGTTCCTTTATAAAGGAGAAGCAGTAAACCAGACCATAATTTCTCAGAGCTATATCCTAGGTACTGACCACAGACCTATCTGGCTTTTATTAAGATACATATGTGTATACAGTACCCCCAAAAAATGTATATATACACTTAAACAGCTGATGAGAGAGAATCCCTGATCGCCTGCCTCCTGCACGACACACACTGGGGATGTAGCCCCGAAATCTGGGCATGTGTCCTGACCGGGAATGGAACCATGGCCTCCTAGTTCATAGGTCGACGCTCAACCACTGAGCCATCCTGGCCAGACTGACAGAGGAATTCTTAAAACATCTACCTAGGGCCTCGTTTTCCCGGCTCATTCTTTGTGTATGAATCGTTTGACGCCTGTGTTTTCCACCTGTGATGGTGCTCTGTGACTTTAAGAAACAGATGCTCTCCTATTGTCTTTTTTCCATTCCGCTTGGTTTTGAAACTTATCAGAAAATCTGAAAAGATTCTGACAGGGAGGGCCCTATGTGATTTGTTGACTGAGTATTGAGAGGCGGCAGGAGACCTGTCATAACAGAGTCACCACGCGGACCATCAAGTGACACCTGTCATGCTGCCACCTGTGCGCAGCCATCAGACGACTCATCAGTGTCAGAGCTGTGACGAGGGGGACACTGGGTGCTTCAGGACCGTGGGCGGATGGAAACGAGGGTTGCTTTGACATTCAGCAGTAGAGGAGAAAATTCAACTTAGGAACCCTGAACTCCGATTAAGTTCAATTAAAATAAACCCGTCCATGCCAAAACCCGTTTGGCTCAGTGGATAGAGCGTCGGCATGCGGACTGAAGGGTCCCAGGTTCGATTCCAGTCAAGGGCATGTACCTTGGTTGCGGGCACATCCCCAGTGGGGGGTGTGCAGGAGGCAACTGATCGATGATTCTCTTTCATTGATGTTTCTAACTCTCTATCCCTCTCTCTTCCTCTCTGTAAAAAAAATCAATAAAATATATTTTTTTAAAATAATGAAATAAAATAAACCCGGCCATTCCAAATACCACGCTGAGGGAGGCCGATTCTAAACCAAACCCTAAAAGGAATGTCTATTCCTAAACCTGAGAGCAGGGGGCAGGTGCAAATTTGAAATTAATACAAGCCGAAACCGGTTTGGCTCAATGGATAGAGCATCGGCTTGGGGACTGAAAGGTCCCAGATTCGATTCCGGTCAAGGGCATGTACCTTGGTTGCGGGCATATCCCCAGGAGGGGATGTACAAGAGGCAGCTGATCGATGACTCTCTCTCATCGATGTTTCTAGCTCTCTAGCTCTCTCCCTTCCTCTCTGTACAAAATCAATAAAATATATATTTTTTAAAAAATTAATACAAGCTGCTGCGATTTCCAACTTAGACATTTGATCTGCTTGCTCCAAATAAATGTAATGCAATTTGAGATTTGTGTGTGTGTGTGTGTATGTATGTGCGCGCGCGCACACTTGTTGAGGCCTTTTTACTTAGGTTTGTTTTATTGGCTTATAATGATTCCAAAGTCAAGTTCTACATGCCAGTAGGTGTGGTTTTTCTGTGTCCATTGAAGGCAATACTACCAAGTCTTTTTAGGAATTTCACCTGAGTAATTCACCTGAGCTCTTCTCTTCTTCTGGCTTTCATTCCACCCCTTGAGAGGCTGCCATTGTTGAGAGGCCTGCACATTGCATAAGGTTGTCCCGGTGAAGGGCTGTCCTCCGGAACAGGAGTGTGGGGCCCCTTGGTCAGCAGAGCCCGTCGGGCGGCCTCCAATGGAGTCTGATCTGGAAACGGCCCAGACTAAGGTCAAGGCGCTGCTGCTGTCGCCTATCCTTGCTCCCCATCCCATTCCACGTCCACCCCACACTTTCTCCGCGTGGAAGCCACTCTGGCTTGAGGGCGTGAGGCTGGTGCCTTCATTCTGTTGTTAGCAGTCGAATTCCTTGCCAGGAGCTTTGTCCCCTACCTTTCTTTACAGAACACCGGGTATTGGCAGCGCGGCAGGGCTTTCTGTTGGCACATTATACTTTCATGATCATCGGCACAGCCCCACCGGTGTGGCTCAGAGGTTAAGTGTCAGCCTACGAACCAGGAGGTCCCGGTTTGATTCCTGGCCAGGCCACACTCCCAGGTTGTACGCTCGATCCCCAGTAGGGGGCGAGCAGGAGACAGCCAATCAATGATTCTCTCTCATCATTCTTATTTCTTTTTTTTTTAAATATATATTTTATTATTTTTATTTTTTTTTTTACAGATAGGAAGGGAGAGAGACAGAGAGTTAGAAACATCGATGAGAGAGAAATATCAATCAGCTGCACCCTGCACACCCCCCACTGGGGATGTGCCCACAACCCAGGTACATGCCCTTGACCGGAATCAAACCGGGGATCTCTCAGTCCACAGGCTGACACTCTATCCACCGAGCCAAACCAGTCAGAGCTCATCATTGATATTTCTATCTCTCTCTCTCCCCCTCTCTTCCTCTCTGAAATCAATTAAAAATACATGTATAGTTTTAAGTTTAATGAGAATTAGCATAGTAATTAGCATAGCATTTAGGAGCTTGAATTTTGGTCTCGGGTAGACTTGTGCTAAGATTCTGGACTCGGTATTTGCTGTCTGAGGCACCCATGGGAAAGTTACTTTCTCTGAACCTCAATGTGTCTTTCAGTAAAATGGGAATAGTAATAGCCTGGAGGGCTCTGAGAATTAAATTGGATAATCTATCAAAAGCATGTGGTTACACTTGGACGTGCTACATGGCTCTGTTGTCTCCGGCGGAGGAAAAAGCAAGCCCCAGGCACACCTGACCTCCGAATATGTGAGCAGCAGAGGCCTCTGTCTGCAGAAGGTCCAGATTGGACCAGCGCTGAGCCCAGAAGGATTCCCAGAACTCCACGTCTCTCTCTCTCTCTCTTTTTTTTAAATATATTTTATTGATTTTTACAGAGAGGAAGAGAAGGATAGGAAGCTAGAAACGTCGATAAGAGAGAAACATCGACCAGCTGCCTCTTGCACACCCCCTACCGGGGATGTGCCCGCAACCAACGTACATGCCCTTGACAGAAATCGAACCTGGGACCTTTCAGTCTGCAGACCGACGCTCTATCCACTGAGCCAAACCGGCTTCGACCTTTTCAGCTCTTTATTATGAAAATATATTTTATTGATTTTTTACAGAGTAAGGGAGAGGGAGAGAGAGTTAGAAACATCAACCAGTTGCCTCCTGCACACCCCCTACTGGGGATGTGCCCGCAGCCAAGGTACATGCCCTTGACCAGAATCGAACCCGGGACCTTTCAGTCCGCAGGCTGACGCTCTATCCACTGAGCCAAACTGGTTTCGGCTCCACATCTCTCTTCCACCATCCCTTCCATCGCAACCTGACCTGGACGGCCCTTGGTTGGTGGGATAGAATTGCCAGTAGAGCTGCCAGGGCTCCTTAGGTATTTCCTGACTTGAATTTCCCAGCGGGACTGGATTCGGGCTGCCCTAAACCCAGCGTGGACTCCTGTGATGCGAGCATCTCTGCCTGAATGAATGCATGTCTCTGCCCTCGGGCTTAATTAACTCTGAGGTCTTCCCAGCTGGTTCCCTCTGTCCCATGGCTGCGATGAAGAACCGCCTCATTTTATCGGCACTTTGGGAGAAACCGGGGACGCCATTCCTTTCTACCCTGTTTCCCCGAAAATAAGACAGTGTCTTATATTAATTTTTGCTCCCAAAGGTGCACTAGGTCTTATTTTCAGGGGATGTCTTATTTTTCCACGAAGAAGAATACGGCACACATTGATTGTTAAATGAAAATAAAGGAAATTTATTACCTGTATGCGGTACGGTAGTCCGGTGGTTGTCAACACAAACCAGACAAACCGTGAATCCTACAGTATCAAGAATGTACTCACTTATTCAAGGACAATCACGTCATCATCTTCTGGAGCATCATCATCACAATCCAATTCCTGAATTTCCTGGTGAATTTCTTGTGACTCCATTTCTTTCAGAATCAGTGGACCAAATCTCTCATGTTTAGCCTGGTGGGGGGGGGGGGCTTATTTTTGGGGGGGATGCCTTATATTTCACTCAGAAGGAAACCTGTAAGTAGGTTTTATTTTCGGAGGATGTCTTATTTTCGGAGGATGTCTTATTTTTGGAGGATGTCTTATTTTCGGGGAAACACGGTAGATCTCAGAAGGAAGGTGTCCACACTCCAGGTCCCATTGGCTGGGACCGGCGTGGCCACAGACTCTCTCCTTACACTCCCTTTTCCCGCGAGAGCCCACTCCCGGCTCCAGCCCCATCTGTGCAGTCGCGTAGGTCCCAGCAGGCGCCCGGCATATGGTTCGGTGCCTGCCAGCCCACCGCGTGGCTCAGCAAGCTGTCTGCTTGGCAGGCTCGCACGCCTCCCTCCCTCCTTCCTCCTGTCTGGGGAGTCTGTGTAGTGACTGAGATAAAATTGCCCGAGAGCCATTTCTTCATTACGTGTCTGTTGATTCCTTGCGAGGTGAACATTTTTATTTTTTTTAGAGGCTGAAGAGAGAGAGGGTGGAGTGAGGCACAGGTGCCCCAGGAATAAAAACCTGTCTGTACCCACCAAGGGTAGGATATACACTGAGTGGCCAGGTTATGATGATCTCTGAACGCATAATAATCTGGCCACTCAGTATATACATATATATTAGAGGCCCGGTGCATGAATTCGTGCATGGGTGAGGTCCAGCCAGCCTGGCCAGGGGGAGGGGACGTGGGCATTTGGCCAGCCTACCTGCTGGTCAAACTCCTGACCGAGGGGACAATTTGCATATTAGCCTTTTATTATATAAGGTAGACACTGAGTGGCCAGATGATTATGCGTTCAGAGATCATCATGATCTGGCCACTCAGTGTATATTAAGCTGTCAATTTGGCAGAAAACCTACTGATTAGGGGTAATATAGGATTTACTAAAAGTCTCTTTATCCAGCCATTCGCCACACACAAAAAATAATGCTATTTTAGGTACATTTGCAATGCAATTGCACTTCATAATAGTCGTAACTCATCATCAGGTGTTGTTCTGTGCACTTAGTCTGCATTCTCTTTTAACCTTCTGACATCCCTACGCGGTAGGTGCTGTTATTCTTTCCATTTTCCAGATCAGCTGAGAGAAAGATGAAAGCATGTGCCTGAGTCCCCATGGTTCGCGGGTAATAGAAGCTGTCTGCCGTGCTCATGCCTGGCAGAAGGCCCCGTGCCTACGATTTTAATCGATAATATTGGATCTTTGTAAATTACACATTTCGCAGAGGACTTAGAAAATTGCAAAGACGTCCATCCCCTTCAGCTTAGCTCCATTACCTTCTAAATTAAATGAAGAAAATTGTAAAGAATTTTATTGTGGTGCCACTGTGCATAAAATGTAGCTATTTAGTAAGTTCTGCCTTGAAATCTGTCGAAGTGTGGTTGTTTATTCTCAGCCCCACGTGCCGAAGAGTGAGGGCTGACACCACGCCTGGGTCCTGTGTGTGAAGATGTATTTCATGATGGAAGAAGAGACTAGGATTTCAATTCTAGCTCTGAACCCTGAGCCTGTTTCTCTCTCAATCATCCCATCTATTCATTCTTTCTTTCTTTTAGCAAATATTTATTGTGTTCTTGCAATTGATGAGGCACCGGTGGAAATAAGTTGATCTGATTTGGATTTTTAAAATATTTGTTTGGTTGTTGTGTGGAGAATGGATCGGAGGGGAATTGAGGCAGGGAAACCAGGTAGTGGGCTGTTGAATTACCCACCAGGCAAGCGATGTTAAGGTAGAAAAATAAATAAACATTTAAAATATATTTTAGCCCAAGCCGGTTTGGCTCAGTGGATAGAACATCGGTCTGTGGACCGACGGGTCCCGGGTTTGATTCCAGGCAAGAGCACATACTTCAGTTGCAGGCTTCTCTCCAGCATCAAAGATGCATACAAGAGACAACCAATGTGTTTCTTGATGTGTTTCTCTCACATAGATGTTTCTCTCTGTCTTTCCCTCTCTCTTCCACTCTCTCTAAAACCAATGAAAAAATATCCTCGGGCAAGGATTTAAAAAACAACAACAACAACACATCACAAATAAAATACATTTTGGAAATAGAACTGTCACCTAACCAATTTGGCTCAGTGGATAGAGCATGGCCTGCGGACTGAAGGGTCCCAGGTTCAATTCCGGTCAAGGGCACGTACCTTGGTTGTGGGCACATCCCCAGTGCGGGGTGTGCAGGAGGCAACTGATCTTTCTCTCTCATTGAGGTTTTTAACTCTCTATCCATCTCCCTTCCTCTCTGTAAAAAATCAATAAAGTATATTTATATTTAAAAAAAAAGAAAAGAAAAGAAAGAAATAGAACTGGCAGACGTTGATAATGTATTGCCTGTGTGGATGGGGTTAAAAAAGAAAGGAAGTCTGAGCAGCTGATTAGAAGTTGCTATCATTTACTGAGACAGAGAGATAATAGGATTAATGGGCTTGGCATTTGGGGAAAATAAGATCTTTGTTTTGAGCAAAGTAAATTCTGTTGTGTGCTTCTTAAAGATGCATGCAGAGTCTAAAGCTCAAAGAAGGGTCAAGCCTACAGACATGATTTGGGGAATCGTCAGTATGGAAATAGCGTTTATAGCCACTGAGCTGAACAAGATCCTCACAGGAGTGAGCATAGCTCTAGAATGTGGCTCAGTGGTTGAGCATCAACCTATGAACCAGGAGGTCAGGGTTCAAATCCTGGTCAGGTCATGTGCCCCGGTTACAGGCTTAATCTCCAGTAGGGGGCGTGCAGGAAGCAACTGATGAGTAATTCTCATTATTGATGTTTCTATTTCTCCCTCTCCCTTCCTTTCTGAAAGTGTGTACACACTTTTTGGGGATATCTTCCTATCTAATAAAATAGTAATATGCAAAGTGACTGTCACTCCAACATACAAGATGGCTGCCCCCATGTGAACACAAGATGGCCACCACAAGATGGCCAGCAGGGGAGGGCAGTTGAGAGGGAACAAGGCCTGCAGGGGAGGGCAGTTGGGGGGACCAGGCCAGCAGGGGAGGACAGTTGGGGAGGACCAGACATTCAGGGGAGAACAGTTAGGGGCTATTGGGTTGACAGGGGAGCAGTTAAGTGTCAATCAGGCTGACAGGGGCGTGGTTAGGGGGTGATCAAGCTGGCAGGCAGAAGTGGTTAGGGCAATCAGACAGGCAGGCAGGTGAGTGGTTGGGAGCCAGCAGTCCTAGGTTGTGAGATGGATCCCAGATTGGAGAGGGTTCAGGCTGCGCTGAGGGACACACACACACACACACACACACACACACACATGAATTTCATGCACCGGGTCTCTAGTGTATACATATATATAAAGGTTGTGGGGATTCTAGAATTATGTGTGCATAAAATAAAGTACAAAATCATCTGATTAATACCTTAAAAATAACAGTAAAGAAACAGAATGCCCTCCAACACCAGCTTCAATAACAAGTAATTTAGCCTGGCTGGCGTGGCTCAGTGGTTGAGCATCGACCTATGAACCAGGAGGTCACGGTTGGGTTTCCTGTCAGGGCACATGCCTGGGTGGCAGGCTGGATCCCCAGGACAGAGCATGCAGGAGGCAGCCGATCGATGATTCTCTCTCCCTGAATTGGGGTCCATGCGCACCTCAACGATCGGGGTGGTGGCCGACTGGTTGCTAGGTCGGGACCTGCACACGGGGCTGATGGCATCTCCTTGACCTCCTAGGCGCCGAGGTGACCTACATGAACATGTCCGCCTACAACAAGGGCCGGCTGCAGTCCTCCTTCTGGATCGTGGACAAGCAGCACGTGTACATCGGCAGCGCTGGTCTGGACTGGCGGTCTCTGGGACAGGTAACACCCCGAGTCTTCTCAGCCTCAGAACTGCCCCGTCCCTAACACACAGTCACCTCTGCTGTGATTGAGGGAAATCAACCTACAGCGTTCATGAATTTTTAAAAATATATATTTATGGATTTCAGAAAGGAGTGGAGAGGGAAGAGAAAGAGAGAAATGATGAGGATCACTGATCGGCTGCCTTCTGCACGCCCCCTCCTGGGGAGGGAGCCCGCAACCCAGGCATGTGCCCTGACTGGGAATTAAACCTGTGACCTCCTGGCTCATAGGTCGATGCTCAACCACGGAGCCATGCTGGGCTGGGATCATTGTGAATTTTAACTGTACTGTTTGATGAGGATCACCTTTAGTTAATGTGACCCTCTTTCCTTGTCAGAATCATCTTACCAAACACACACACACACACACACACACACACACACACACACAAACTGCTTTAGGCTTTTGTAACTCAGATGCGTCAGATTCTTTAGAGCAGGCCAGGGTGTGATTCTCGTTACCTACACCTAAATTTCCAGGATCTGATTACATAATCTACGAAATAGAGGAAAATATGTACATTGTGCAATATAGTATGTTTTAGAATAGGAATTTGTGCTATTCTTTTGATAAGTCTTAAAATGAAGGTGTTATCTTTCTCTCTGCAAATCATCAATTTGAAACTTGGAAGTACACTTGCACGGTCTTGTTATTTTCATGTATGTATTTGTGTTCACGTGATCCATAGTAGACTACATCGCCTTCCTCCCATTGGTCAACCGGTGGCAGGAAGTGCTGGATCATTGGTGCACAAGAAGACTTATTACCCGGGCACGGGCCCACACAGGCTACATTTTAGCTCGGTTCTTTAATATTAAGGCAGAAGCGACCTTGGGTAGGTTGGACAAGGGCCGTGGGCTTGAGTAAAATGTATGTTGGTGGGAAACCTTTAAGCTGCCAAATGGGACATCCCCATATCTACACACAGATTTCTTTTGTAGAAATATTGGTTATAAATTTAATAGCAGGTTGAACTTCACTTGGGTGGGGGAATTGGGAAGAAGTAAGTGGAAGCAATTTTTACGTCTTTTTCCCCCCCAAAAAATACTACTATTTACGTGCTAGATGCTGTGTTAATAGCGTTAGATATACTTCTTCGTTTGTCAAAGCAGCCTAAGGGTGGATGTTACTTCTGCCTTCCCAGGGAAGACAGTATTTGGACAGATTCAATCCTTGCTCTCCTCGCCAGTAAAATAGTAGCCTGTTCTCCAGGTGGTTTGGTCTGTAATTAATTCAGTTGTGTTTTTGAGGTGGTCATGGGAGGAGGCCAGCACAGCGTTGACTTGCTCCACCATCTTGACTGGAACTTAGAGATGGTCCTTAAATCTTTAAAATATATCTTTATTGATTCAGAGAGGAAGGGAGAAGAGAAAAAGATAGAAACATCAATGATGGAAGAGAATCATGGATCAGCTGCCTCCTGCACACCCCTGTTGGGGGTTGAGCCCACAACCTGAATCCACCCTTGACCTCCTGGTTCATAGGTCAACACTCAACCACTGAGTCACACCAGCCGGGGTGGATCTTAGAATCTTCAGATTGATGGATTAGGTTTGTGGTCGGCAAACTGCAGCTTGCGAGCCACATGCGGCTCTTGGGCCCCTGGAGTGTGGCTCTTCCACAAAATACCACAGCCTGGACAAGTCTATTTTGAAGAAGTGGAGTTAGAAGAAGTTTAAGTTTAAAAAATGTGGCTCCCAAAAGAAATTTCAATCATTGTGCTGTTGATATTTGACTCTGTTGACTAATGAATTTGCCGACTGCTGGGTTAGTTGGCAGACCTGAATCTTTCATTTTATTCCTGGCAATTTGGGACTCAAGTATGAATCAGCCCTAACTTGCCATGTTGTCATCTTCTCTGCTGCTAAACCAAACTCCAAAACTAAAAGAAATCTCGTTTCTATTCTCCTAACAATCTTTCCTATTTTTCTCCTGGAAGAGACTCTGTTCTTTGATGGGAATGGAGAGGAGACACATCTGGGGAAGGAGAAGGATTTAAAACTCTTCTGGCCCTAGCCAGATTAGCTCAGAGCGTTGGCCTGCAAACTGAAGGGTCGAAGACTCAATTCCACTCAAGGGCATGTACCTCGATTGCAGGCTTAATTCCGGTCAGGCGCATGCGGGAGACAACCAATCTAGATGTGTCTCTCACATCGATGTTTCGCTCTCTCTCTCTCTCTCTGACTCTGTCTCTCCCTCTCCCACTCTAAAAAAATCAATGGAAAAATGGCCTCAGGTGAGGATTAACAAGAAAAATAAAATAAAATAAAATAAAATAAAATAAAATAAAATAAAATAAAATAAAATAAAAACTCTTCTGCATGAACATTTCACATCTGGTTAGCTCCCCTGTCAACTGCTAACCTACTGGAGACTCCTCTTCCATCAACACCCACCCCTTCTCCTCCTCCCCTCCAGGCTTATGCACAAACGCTGTCTGCTTCCTTGTCCACCCCTTCCCTATAGTTTTTCATATCTGGGACAATGTTCCTGCACTTAATCTTTCATCTTGAATTAGATCCCCTTTGGGCTGTGCTGGAAAAACCCCTGACTCTGTGGGATTTTTCTCGCCCCGCCTCGGTGCGACATAAAGCACTGCACGGCGGGAGCCCTGCATTAGAACGGATTTCAATCGGAGCCAAGTTGTGTGTGAAGCTAACAATGGCATGAAGCACAATTACATTTCCCAAGTGTCAAACTCAACCTACAGCATTGGCCTTATATTTTGTGAAGTTTTCCAGTGAAATCAGATTATTGCCTTAGATCTATGGAAAGTGGAAGAAATAATAAAACGAATGAAAATAGCCGGCTTGGCTCAGTAGATAGAGCGTCGGCCTGTGGACTCAAGGGTCCCAGGTTTGATTCCGGCCAAGGGCACATGCCTGGGTTGCAGGCACATCCCCTGTAGAAGGTGTGCAGGAGGTAGCCGATCAATGATTCTCTCGTCATTGATGTTTCTGTCTCTCTCTCCTTCTCCCTTCCTTTCTGAACTCAATAAAGAAATATATTTAAATATATATATATATATATATATATATGCTTCAGTGTATGGAGATCTATACTGGGCATTCTTCTAAGCAATTAAAGAGTCTGAACTCATTTAACATTTACAATAACCCTTTCTTGTAAGTACCACCAGCTCTTTATTTTACAAAGGCAGAAGCCGAGGCACAAGTAAGTAACATACCCAAGGTCAAATGTCCCGGAAATGTCCAAGCTAGAATTCATACTCAGGCAATCTAAGCTCCAACGCTCCCCCCCCCCTTTTAATTCCCTGCTAATAATTTTTAAAAATAAACTATTTATGAAAAATCATTTTTCTTTCATGACGTTAGTTGCTGTGATACCAAGCTGTTCGATTTTCTTTCTCACGTGCTTTTCTTTAAGAAAAATGAACGCTGATCTGTAATACTTTCAACAATAAAGATTCATTTAAGAAGAGAAAATCTAACACTATTTGTTAAAAAAAAAAAAAAAAAACTTCACATCTTCCTAATTTCAAACCTATTGTGACATCACAGCCATTGAATGACACCCACTTAAATTCTTGATCTCAATCAACGTCTGGGTTGAATTCCCAAGACTAGGAAGTCAGTATTTTGTGTTTCTGCATTCCTGTCCTCCAGGGGTTCAGCAGGAGGCAGCTGATTGATGTTTCTCTCTCATAGATGTTTCCAACTAACTCTCTATTCTCTCTCTTCCTCTCTGTAAAAAATCAATAAGATATATTTTTAAAAAAAAAGACTTAAGGAATCTTTGATTCCCTCTTCTTGCCTTTCTTTTTTTAAAATATATTTCTATTGATTTCTGAGAGGAAAAGAGAAGGAGAGAGAGAGAGGGAAAGAGAGAGAGAGAGAGAGAGAGAGAGAGAGAGAGAGAGAGAGAGAAACATCAATTATGAGAGAGAATCATGGATCAGCTGCCTCCTGCTCCCCCCTAACTGGGGATCGAGCCCAAAACCCGGGCATGTGCCCTGACCGGGAATCAAACCATGACCTTCTGGTGCATAGGTTGATGCTAAACCATGGAACCATACCGGCTGGGCTGTTTTCTTTTGTTTTTATTTGTTGATAGATTGATTTCAGAGAGAGAGAAACATCAATAATGAGAGAGAAGCATTGATCAGGTACCTTCTGCTCGCCCCCTACTGGGAATTGAGCCTAAACCCGGGCATGTGCTCTTGATCGGAATCAAACCCGGGACCCTTCAGTCCACAGGCCTGTGCTCTATCCACTGAGCCAAAAACCAGCGAGGGCTTGTTTCATTTTTAATATTGAGGTAAAACTCTATGGGCAAAGCTCATTCAATATATACATTCACATTTCATTTCCTTCTACAAACGTTTATTTCAAATGTTTCACTGGATTTCTTTGAGAGCTTGCTTAGACCTCCCTCAGAAATGCATTTATCTTAACGACTCTATTCAGAGATATTCGTGTAGGTGAGTTTTACTGCCCCATTCTTCTTCCTTCGTGCCTTTCGTATTTTAATTGGGAGAAATTGGAGTGTATTCACTTGAAGCAGTGACGGGCGAGAATGCCCATAAATCATTCTTCCTACTTCATGCGCTCCGGCTCCCGCATCCATTATAATTAGCTGTCACTTCCGCCCTTTCTTGTGGAAGTCGCCAACATGTAGCTGTCATATTTATCAAAACCTTTTCTGAAGCTCAGTTCCCGCAGCAACGGCGAGGAAAATGAGCTCCGTTGCCTGGCGCCATTGTAACGTGGCCTCCTTCACCCCCACCCACCCGCTGCCCACGCCTCGGTGCTGTGTTAGCCGCAGCTGATGGTGCCCTGCCTAGACCTTAAGAGCCGCCTAAACACACCCTTTTGTTCCTGATTGCCCACACGGCGAGATGCTCATTCTATGAGCAGTGGGTCTGCATGGCATTCTCAGAGTGCCGTGGGGGAAATGGTGCTTAATGGCAAAGCAAGATTAAGATAAGCCAGCCCTAGCTGGTTTGGCTCAGTGGATAGAACATCTGCCTGTGGCCGAAACCCGTTTGGCTCAGTGGTAGAGCGTCAGTCTGTGGACTGAAAGGTTCCGGGTTCGATTCCGGTCAAGGGCATGTACCTTGGTTGCGGGCACATCCCCATTGGGGAGTGTGCAAGAGGCAGCTGATCAATGATTCTCTCTCATTGATGTTTCTAACTCTCTATCCCTCTCTCTTCTCTCTGTAAAAAATCATTAATATATATATATTTTTTATAAAGAAGAAGAAGAAGAACATCAGCCTGTGGACTGTCTTTCGGGCCTAAATGGGCAGTGGGACATCCCTCGAGAGGTCCCAGGTTGGAGAGGGTGCAGCTGGGCTGAGGGACACCTCTCTATCCCCATGCACAAATTTCGTGCACCGGGCCTCTAGTTGGCAATAAATAGGGACGGTATTCAGGCAACAAGATCACTTGCTCCCTCAGGGCGGTTATGCCTCAGAGGGGTCTGGAAAAGAGGATCAGTCTGGTGTTTTAAGGGTATGTTAACATAGACACATGAGAACAACGGACAGGATTCTCTCTTTTTTAATATATATTTTTATTGATTTCAGAGAAAAAGGGAGAGAGAGGAGAGAGAGAGAAGCATCCCTGATGAGAGAGAATCGCTGATCAGCTGCATCCTGCAATCCCCCTACTGGGGATCGAACCCGAAAACCGGCCTTGTGCCCTGGGCCGAAATCAAACCCGGGACCCTTGAGTCTGCAGGCTGATGCTCTATCCATTGAGCCAAACCAGCTAGGGCGGACAGGGCTCCTTAAGGCAAAAGTGAACCTTTTACTTAGACATTTATAGAGCTGGGCAGGACTACCCACCATGACCTGCCTGGTTAGGAATTTATGATCAGATCACGCTGTGAGGTTTCTCTCGGTCACTGAGCTTGTCAGACCTGTCACAGGCCTCATCAGATTTACCACAAAGCCCCTCTTCTGTTCACAAATGTAAATGCTTTCTGGCCTTTTGTACCCAAACTCACTTTCTGCTGACATCCTTGCTTTTGTTTTGACAGTGCAATGGGAGTTGAGTCCCAACAGTGGAGGGCAAGCAGTGTCAAACTTCAAGTTTTAAAATCTTTTGGATTGCCGAAACCGGTTTGGCTCAGTGGATAGAGTGTTGGCCTGCGGGACTGAAAGATCCCAGGTTCGATCCCAGTCGGGGGCATCTACCTTCGTTGCAGTCACATCCCTACTAGGGGATACAAGAGGCAGCTGATTGATCTTTCTCTCTCATTGATGCTTCTAACTCTCTCTCTCTCTCCCCTCCTTTCTTTTTTTTTTATTTTTTTTAATATATTTTATTGATTTTTCACAAAGAGGAAGAGAGAGGGATAGAGAGTTAGAAACACCGATGAGAGAGAATCATCGATCAGCTGCCTCTTGCACACCCCCCACCGGGGATGTGCCCGCAACCAAGGTACATGCCCTTGCCCGGAACCGAACCCGGGACCCTTCAGTCCGCAGGCCGATGCTCTATCCACTGAGCCAAACCGGTCCTGGCTCCCCTCCTTTCTGTAAAAAGTCAATAAAATATATTTTTAAAAATAAATTTAAAAAATAAAATCTTTTGATTATAACTTCTCAGAGTCAGAAGACAACTTAGAGCTGCCTTTCCCAGTGGAGGGATGTGCAGGAGGCAGCTGATCCAGGATTCTCTCTCATCATGGATGTTTCTGTCTCTCTCTCCCTCTTCCTTCCTCTCTGAAATCCATTTTAAAAAAGAAAGAGATGTGGTAAACAAGATGTGTGAGGCTGTTGCTTTAGAGCAAACCTTTTTATATAAGCAGAAAGACTATACTCTAAAATAATTTTTAAAAATAAAGTATAATATAGTAAATACAAAAGGCAGATGTAAGGTTTGAGGCGCAGAAAACTGACCACCAAGACATGTTATAACAAGTAAAGTTTATTCCCCAGCAATGAGCGGGACTCATTACGGAGGTAGAGAAATCAGAATTGAAGGAGTGGGGAGGGGAGAAAGACCCAGCCAGGCTGCCTCCAGATGGGCATGGAGAGAAGCAACAAGGTCCGGGGGTCTTTTTAAGGGGAGGAACAGGAAAGGGTTGGACCCAGGGCGGGACAGGAAGGGGTGGGCTCCAGGGCGTTTTGGCAGGCGCTGATTGGTGGTTCAATGTCTTGGGGATGTCTCTGTGGCAGATGCCAGTAATGTCCTAACTCCGCCCACCAGTTGGGGGGAGGGAGAATACCGGGAAACAGCCCATCTTATCATTACCCGGTATTAGTACCGCACAGAGCTATACTTTTGAACAACAGGCAGCACGTTAGGCTCATGCACACCGGCATCACCACAAACATGTGGTGTGTACAGTCAGGTGCTGGGCAGGCTTCTAGCTGCGAAGCCACAGGCTGTATCCTACATGATGTGCGCTGAACAACATAACCGCCTCACAAAGCTTTTCTCAGAATGTCCCCACCCTTAACATAACACACATCAAGCCGAAACCATTTTTGGCTCAGTGGGTAGAGCGTCAGCCTGCGGACTGGAAGGTCCCGGGTTCGATTCCGGTCAAGGGCATGTACCTTGGTTGCGAGCACATCCCCATTGGGGGGTGTGCAAGAGGCAGCTGATCGATGATTCTCTCTCATCGATGGTTCTAGTTCTTTATCCCGCTCTCTTCCTCTCTGTAAAAAATCAATAACACATATTAAAAAAAAAAAAAAAAAAACAGCAAAACACACACATCAAAGAAGGACAACATCCCTCATCTATCCTACAAATGAGCTCCCTGGGTGGATCCATTTCATCAGTAAGGCTCCACTTGATGGGGGAACAGACCAGGCCCCAAAATCAAGAGCGTTATTCTGTGACCTTGCCTATCACTTCCCCTGGGAAATGAGGTTGAACTAGCTGTTCTCCAGGTTTCTCACATTCTCCTCTCTCTTCAATGAGTCACGTTCCCTCTGCCCAGCACCATTCCCAAAGAAACTAAGGCATCAAGAAGCTAAGTGGTCTTGCTGAAACCGGTTTGGCTCTGTGAATAAAGCATCAGTCTGTGATTCCGGTCAAGGGCATGTACCTTGGTTGCGGGCACATCCTCAGTGGGGGGTGTGCATGAGGCAGCTGGTCAGTGTATGTCTCTCTTCGACGTTTCTAGCTCTCTATCCCTCTCCCTTCCTCTCTGTGAAAAATCAATAAAATATTTTTTTTTTTTAAAGAGTGATTTGGCTTTCCTGACCGAAGTTGCTCAGTGGTTAAGAGTTGACCCATGGCCAGGCCGGTTTGACTCAGTGGAGGGAGCGTCGGCCTGTGGACTGAAGGGTCCCAGGTTCGATTCCAGTCAAGAGCATGTACCTTGGTTGCAGGCACATCCCCGCTGGGGGATGTGCAGGAGGCAGCTGATCGATGATTCTCTCTCATTGATCTTTCTGACTCTCTATCCCTCTCCCTTCCTTTCTGTAAAAACATTAATTAAAATATTTTTTTAAAAAAAGTTGACCCATGGACCAACAGGTTACTTGGGTTCAATTCCCAGTCAGAAGGCAGCCAATATATATTTCATTGTTTCTCTCTCGTCGATGTTTCTATCTCTCCCTCTACCTTCCTCTCGCTCTAAAAGTCAATTTAGCCCTAGCTGGTTTGGCTCAGTGGATAGAGCATCGACTTGCAGACTGAAGGGTCCCAGGTTCCATTCCAGTTAAGAGTACATTCCCAGGTTGCGGGTCCATCCCAGTAGGGGACGTGCAGGAGGCAGCCGGTCAATGATTCCCTCTCATCATTGATGGTGTCTCTCTCTCTCTCCTTTCCTCTCTGAAATCAATAAAAAGTATTTTAAAAATAAAGTAAAAATAAATAAAAAGTCCATTTTTAAAAACCATTAAAGAGGAACTTGGCTCATCTCTATCAGCCCATCAGTGTAGCTGGTGGTGGGGGAAATAACATGGATTTGGGGTTTCCATGTGTAGACTTTCAAAGGAACAAACAGCTACTCCTTCATCCTTGTGCACTGTTTTCTCTCTGACACCAGCACGGTCAGACGCACATGGCCTTGATGCCTTTGTGTGTGTGTGTGTGTTTTGTTTTTGTTTTGTTTTGCCTCAGATGAAAGAACTCGGTGTCATCTTCTACAACTGCAGCTGCCTGGTCCTGGATTTGCAAAGGATCTTCGCTTTGTACAGCTCCTTGAAGTTCAAGAGCAGAGTGCCCCAGACCTGGTCCAAGAGGCTCTATGGCGTCTACGACAACGAGAAGAAGCTGCAGCTGCAGTTGAACGAAACCAAATCGCAAGCGTTTGTGTCGGTGAGTTGTTGCCTCTGTCTCTCCCTCCTCACCCCCGACCCCCTGTCCGGGCCCTACGTTACGTCGGGATGCTCGAGGGTGGCCTTACGTTGGGCGGCGATGGATTCGACAGGTCGGTTTCTGTTCCAGGCCTTGAAGAGTTCAAATCCGTCCACTCATGCCCTAACTGGTTTGGCTCAATGGATAGATTGTCAGCCTGCGGCCTGAGGGGTCCCAGGTTCGATTCCGGCCAAGCGCACACGCCCGGGTTGCAGGCTCGATCCCCAGTATGGGTCATGCAGGAGGCAGCCAATCTATGATTCTCTCTCATTGATATTTCCCTCTCCCTTCCTCGCTAAAATCAATAAAATGTATTTTTTTTTAAATCTGTCCACTCTTATGCTCTGTCATATGCTGTCCCTAATGAGGATGACCAGGATAAATGTTAATAATCATTCCCAATTCCAGATACTTTATGTAATCTGATTGGACCCTTACAATCATCCCTTAAGGTAGACCTAGGATTGTTACAAATGAGGTTATATTGGCCAGCCAGTGTGGCTCAGTGGTTGAGCGTCGATCTATGAACCAGGAGGTCATGGTTAGATTCCTGGTCAAGGGCATGTACATTGGTTGCAGGCACATCCCCAGTAGGGGGTGTGTAGGAGGCAGCCAATCAATGATTCTCTTTTTCCTCCTCTCCCTTCCTCTCTGAAATCAATAAAAATATATCTAATACATATATATCTAGTACATATATTTTAAAATATATCTAGTATATATATTTTAAATATATCTAGTACATATATATCTAGTACAATATATATAATACAAATATATCTAGTATATATATATCTAGTACTATATATCTAGTATATATATATATATATCTAGTATATATATAATATAAATATATCTAGTACATATATATTTTATTTATTTTCTTTGTAATTGATTTTTAATGTCCTTACGTAATTTGATTTTTAATTCCTTGAGGCTAGGAATTGTGTGTTATTTTATTTATTTGTTTATTTAATTATTTAATAAATCTTTATTGTTAAGGTTATTATAGTTGTTCCTCTTTTTCCCCCCATAGCTCCCCTCCACCTGGTTCCCATTCTAGTGCATATATTTTTAAATTCCCTCCCAAAACAGACTGAGAGGACAGACTTGAGACCAATCCCACCACACTTTGCTGCCTGCATGCCCCAACTCTGATAGGATGGCTAATATATTTGTCTTATCTCTAAAGAACTGGAAGGTCAGTTTGCAAAGAGAGAGAGAAAGAGAGAGAGAGAGAGAGAGAGAGAGAGAGAGAGCTGAAATCAGTTTGGCTCAATAGATAGAGCGTTGGCCTGTGGACTGAAGGGTCCTGGGTTCGATTCCGATTAAAGGCATGTACCTTGGTTGGAGGCACATCCCCAGTGGGGGATGTGCAAGAGGCAGCTGATCAATGATTCTCTCTCATCGATGTTTCTAACTATCCCTCTCTCTTACTCTCTGTAAAAAATCTATTTAAAAAACATATATATATATATATATGTGTGTGTGTGTGTGTGTGTATATATATATATATATATATATATATATATATATATATATATGTTGTGTGTTTTTTTAAAGAGAGAGAGAGAGAGAAATCCACAGTTGACCCAAGTTAATGCTCTAAAAGTTTGGTCTCTGTGCTCCCACAGAATTCCCCCAAACTCTTTTGCCCTAAAAACAGAAGCTTTGACATCGATGCCATCTACAGCGTGATCGATGACGCCAAGCAGTACGTGTACATTGCTGTCATGGACTACCTGCCCATCTCCAGCACAAGCACTAAAAGGTCAGTGAGCGCATGACCTTGACTTAGAACCTGGTCTCGGGGACCAGGCACCGAGCTGGCGACCCCTGGGGAAGCCCGCCTGCACACCCAGGTCACGTCAGGTCACTCATCATTCCAGCCAGCTGGGCGAGCCCAGCCGGCATTGGCTCAGTGGTTAATGAACCAGAAGGTCATGTCACAGTTTGATTTCTGGTCTGGGCCACATGCTGGGGCTACAGGCTCGATGTCCAGTAGGGGGCGTGCAGGAGGCAGCTAAGCGATGATTCTCTCTCATCATTGATGTTTCTGTCTCTCCATCTCCCTTCTTCTTGTTTTTTGTGTGTTTTTTTTTAAATATATTTTATTGATTTTTTGCAGAGAAGAAGGGAGAGGGAAACATCGATGAGAGAGAAACAGCCACCAGTTGCCTCCTGCACACTCCCTACTGGGGATGTGCCCGCAACCAAGGTACATGCCCTTGACTGGAATTGAACTTGGGACCCTTCAGTCCACAGGCCAACGCTCTATCCACTGGGCCAAATCCGTTAGGGCTCTTCTCTGAAATCAATAAAAACATATTAAAAATAAGAAGAGAAGTTGTTGGGGGATTGAGGACAAATATGTGATACCTTAATCAATAAAGAAAATTTTTTTAAAAGTTGATTCTTGGGCCAGGACTGGTTTGGCTCAATGGATAGAGCGTTGGCTTGGGGACTGAAGGGTCCCGGGTTCAATTTCAGTCAAGGGCATGTACCTTGGTTTCGGGCATATGCCCAGTAGGGGGTGTGCAAGAAGCAGCTGATCAATGACTCTCTCTCATCGATGTTTCTAACTCTATCTCTCTCCTTCCTCTATGTATAAAATCAATAAAATATATTTTAAAAATTAAAAAAAAATTTAAAAAGTTGATTCTTGGTCAGGCTGGCTGGACCCCACCCATGCACAAATTCATGCACCAGGCCTCTAATGCACACACACACACACACACACACACACCACAGAATGGCCAGATTATTATGATCTCTGAACACATAGTAATCTGGCCACTCAATGTATATCCTGTATAATAAAAGGCTAATATGCAGATTGTCCCTTCGACCAGGAGTTCAACCAGCAGGCAGGCCAGCCAACCGCCTGTGTTCCCTCCCTCTGGCCAGACTGGCCAGACCCCACCCATGCACGAATTCATGCACCGGGCCTCTAATATATTTATACACACACTGAGTGGCCAGATTATATTATGCGTACAGAGATCACCATAATCTGGCCACTCGGTGTACATCACAGAACAAAGTAATAGTCAGATGAACATCGGTGTTCTCGGAGGCCTAGTAAATCTATTTTCCAAAACGAACTTGCTTGCTCTGTTTTGATCCACGTCGGTATTATTTCCGCAGGTCATACTGGCCAGACTTGGATGGGAAGATAAGAGAAGCGTTGGTTTTGCGGAGCGTTAAAGTTCGACTCCTGATCAGCTTCTGGAAGGAAACGGATCCCCTTACATTTAACTTCATCTCGTCTCTTAAAGCTATCTGCACTGAAATCGCCGACTGCAGTTTGAAAGTGGTAAGTATTCTGTTGGCTTCGCTCTTAAAGAGAAAGCATCCCTTCCCTCTGCACATCCATCCGTGAAAGCTATAAGCACACACATTCCCACAAACTCCCAGTAAGAACAGGAATACCAGTCCTCGAGAGAGAGAAAAACACTTTAAAAGGTAGGGCAGGGCCTGGCTGGTGTGGCTCAGTGGTTGGGCATCGAGCTATGAGCCAGGAGGTCATGCTTTGATTCCCGGTCAGCGCACATGCCCTCGGAGGTATGGAGGAGGCAGTCGAGCAATGATTGTCTCTCATCATTGATGTTTCTCTCTCTCCCTCTCTAAAATCAATAAGAATATATTTAAAGAGAAAAAAAAATACACACAAGGAGAAAGAGATTGGAGGACTTCGTGGGAGGCAAATGTGGGTTAGGAGGTGCACAGGCCTTTAGACTTCATTCTCTTTTTAAAAAATATGTTTTATTGATTTTTTTACAGAGAGGAAGGGAGAGGGATAGAGAGCTAGAAACATCGATGAGGGAGAAACATCGACCAGCTGCCTCCTGCACACCCCCTGCTGGGGATGTGCCCGCAGCCAAGGTACATGCCCTTGACCGGAATCGAACCAGGGACCTTTCAGTCTGCAGGCTGATGCTCTATCCACTGAGCCACACGGGTTCGATTCCCATCAAAGGCACGTGCCCGGGTTGCAGTCTCAGTCCCCAGTAGGGGGCGTATAGGAGGCAGCCGATCAATAATTCTCTCTCATCATTGATGTTTCTCTCTTTCTCACGCTCCCTCTCCCTTCTTTGCTGAAATCAATAAAAATAGATTTAAAAAAATAAAATAAAAAAGACCAAAAGCATTCTCTGTTCACCTGCTCTATTTATTTCTTCGTTTGTGTCTTCCAGAAGTTCTTTGACCTGGAGAGAGAGAACGCGTGTGCAACAAAAGAACAGAGGAACCTCACCTTCCCGAGACTGAATCGCAACAAGTACATGGTCACAGACGGAGCGGCTTACATCGGTAGGTGCCCGGGCTGCGGGGGAGGCCCCTCGGGAAGCCCGGGTCCGAGGTGGCCCAGCGGTGCTCTGCCCCACGGGGAAGAGGCACTGGGGGCACCGGGGAAGGGGGGTGGAGCCCTGAAGGTCAGGAAACATGACAGTGAGTGTGAAGAGCTTCTCAGCCTGGCATCTCTGTGGCTGGCTCGCATCATAAGAGACCCTGTGAGGTGTTTTTTTTTCTTTTTTTTAAATATTTTATTGATTTTTTACAGAGAGGAAGAGAGAGGGAAGAGAGTTTAGAAACATCGACAAAAGAGAATCATCGATCAGCTGCCTCTTACACACACCCCATCAGGGATGTGCCTGCAACCAAGGTACATGCCCTTGACCAGAATCGAACCCGAGATCTTTCAGTCTGCAGGCCAACACTCTATTCACTGAGTCAAACTGGTTTCAGCGAGATTTTTTTTTTAATATATATATTTTTTATTGATTTTCTACAGAGAGGAAGGGAGAGAGATAGAGAGCTAGAAACGTTGATGAGAGAGAAACATCGACCAGCTGCCTCCTGCACACCCCCTACCAGGGATGTGCCCACAACCAAGGTACATGCCCTTGACCGGAATCGAACTTGGGACCCTTCAGTCCGCAGACCGATGCTCTACCACTGAGCCACACCGGTTTCGGCATCAGCGAGATTTTTTTTTTTTCACAAATGATTTGCGGGAGATTTTTTTTCATAAATGATTTGGTCGTGGTGAGGTGGTAGGTGAGGTGGTGACTGGCTCATCACCGGGGCGTCCTGGCACCCTGCCCCTTCCCTACTACACACAGGACCACAGCCAGCGTGCCAACACGCCCCCAGGGCGACAGCCCCACCCTTAGACCATGTATATAAGCTCTCAGTCTTCTCATCTGTAAAATGGGCCCAACAGGAGCTCGTCCTTCACCGGGTGAAGGTGACATGGGATCTGATGTGCACATCACCCGGCACAGGGGTCACCCCGAGTCATGTGAGTCATGTCTCCGAAGGCCATGAAGTTCCGGGTGCTGGCGGGTCAAGTGTGTTCTCCTTCCCCACCGTGTGTGTCCGGCCAGGGCAGCCCCTTCCGCTGATCCACGGGGATGGTCAGGTCCAGGCACCGTGGGATTGCGGGGCTCAAATCTGGACACTTTGCCTGCAGGGTCTCCTGAAAGTAAGGTGTTGGGTGGACGTGCAGCCATGACTGGTGCCTCCACCCAGATGTCCTTTCAATGAATTAAACGAGTGTTTTGGAGTCAGACAAACCGGTTTTGAGTTTTACACTGACCCAAGCCTGACACGGTGGGAAGCCATGCGTCCTCTCTCATTGCCTCCTCCTTTGTGTGCGTTGGTGTTTTGGCAGTTAGGACTAAAATGGGTAACTGTATCCCCTCCCACCGAGGGTGGTGGAATGAGGAGTGATTGAGGTAAATATAGGAAAGGCTCTTATCTGCGTAGCTCCTAAGTAAACATTCATTCCTGGCTGTCTCGCTTCTTCCCTCATAATGCATACCGTGTTTTAAAATACACAGGTTTTTTTTCCCCAGAGAAGTTTCATGTTCCAACACAACTGAGCATAAAGTACAGAGACTTCCTATATACCCCGCCCCCGGACCCCCCTACACACAGACCACCCCCCCAGATTCCCCCACGAGAATGGTGCATGTGTCACCGTTGATAAACTAACATTGACACCATCATCATCATCATCACCCAAAGCCCATAGATTACCTTAGGGTTCACTGTCGGTTTAGTACATCCCGTGGGTTTGGACAAATGTATGATGACGTCATTTGTGTGATGTCTATAATGTCATCCATCATTATAGTATCACACAGTATTTTCTTTTTTTTAATATATTTTATCGATTTTTTTTTTTTAGAGAGAGGGATAGAGAGAAAAATCGATGAGAGAGAATCATCGACCAGCTGCCTCTTGCACACCCCCCACTGGGTACATGCCCTTGACCGGAATCGACTCTGGGACCTTTCAGTCCACAGGCTGATGCTCTATCCACTGAGCCAAACCGGTTTCGGCTCAACACGGTATTTTCACTAACAATCCTCTCCGCTCCACCTATTCATCCCTCCTTTTCCCCAACCCCTGGCGACCACGGATATTTGTAGCACCTCCATCGTTTTGTCTTTTCCAAAATATCATAGAGTTGTAGCCAACTCTATGATATTGTAGCCAGCTCATAGATATTATCCATGATGCTTTTGCTCAATGATGTGGTCTTACGTTGCCTTCACTTAACGTTGTTTGATGGCTTGAGATCTCATTTCTCTGCAGTGCCGAATACTATTTATTGTGTTGTCTGGATGTACCATCGTTTACCCATTCGCCTGCTGGAGGGGCATCGTGTGTGCGTTGGTGTTTCGGCATTTAGGACTAACCTGCTCTAAAACACCGTGTGCAGGCTTTATACCAAGAGCATGGTTGCTGAATCCTGCGGTCAGAGTGCGTTTAGCTCTGTAACGACATTGCCACACTGTCCTCCGAAATGGCTGCACTGTTTCACCTCCTTCACCAGCAATGAATGGGGATTTCTGTGGCTCCACATCCTCGCCTGTGTTTGTTTGGTAGTGTCCGTGTCTGGATTTTGGCCTCTTTAAGAGGTGTGCTATGGCATAGAGTTGTTGTCCTCATTTGCGTTTCCTTGGTGACGTGTGAGGTGGAGCATCTCTTCACAGATTTGTTTGACATCTGTCCATCTTCTTTGGTGAGGTGTCTGTGAAGGTCTTTGGTTTCATTGGGTTTTTTGTTTTCTTACTGTTTTTCATTTTCTTATTTTAAGAGTTACTTGCAATGTTGGACAACAATCCGTTATCAGACATGTATTATTTGCAGGTATTTACTTCCAACCTGTGGCTTAGCATTTTCTTTTCTTGACAGAGTCTTTCACAGAACCAGTTAATTTTCATTAATTGAAAATTTCAAATTTTCATTAATTTCAAAATAATGTTATTTCTTTCATGGATCATGCCTTTAGTATTGTATATAAAATCTTTACCCAACCCCAAGTCATCTAGATTTTCTCCTAGGAGTCTTAGAGTTCTGCATTTTACTTTAAAAATATATTTTTTTTAATTGAGTTTTTATAGAGAGGAAGAGAGAGGGATAGAGAGTTATAAACATCAATGAGAAAGAAACATCCATCAGCTGCCTCTTGCACATCCCCTACTGGGAATGTGCCTGCAATCAAGGTACATGCCCTTGACCGGAATCGAACCTGGGACCTTTAGTCTGCAGGCTGACACTCTATCCACTGAACCAAGCCAGTTTCGGCTGCATTTTTCATTTTGGTCAATGATCCACTTTGAGTTAATTTTTGTGAAGGGTGGAAGGCCTGTGTCTAGATTTTTTTTTTAATATGTTCTTATTGGCTTTTGAGAGAGAGAAGAGGGAGAGGAATAGAGAGATGGAACATCAATAGCTGCCTCCAACATGCCCCACAGTGGGGATTGAACCCACAACTGGGGCTTGTGCCCTGACCTGGAATTGAACCTTTGACCTCTTAGTTCATGGCTCGATGCTCAACCACTGAGCCACACCTGCCAGAATAGATTCATGTTTGCATCTACCTGCCCTATTGTCCCAGCACCTTTTATTAAAAAGACTGTCTTTGCTCCATTGTATTGTCTTTGCTCCTTTGTCAAGATCAGTTTGTGTGTGCATCTGTTTCTGAGCTCTGTTATTGTAATGCATTTTTAATTGAGTTTATTTTACCCATAGCACTTTAGCAAAACATTGATTCCCTAGAGCAAAGCATAGTTCCAGTATAAAAATATTTCAAGGGCTTCAAGAGGAAAATTCATTGATAATTTAAATAATTACCAGCATGTTCTGGAAAGCTCTTAAGTCATCACCCGGACACCCACTGAGAATTCTGAATTAAGAAAAAATCCACACTAGAATGGATTTTTGGAATTACAGCTCTATTGATTTTCATAAAACTTACAGAAGCATCTCCAAACAGTATCATCTCTCAAATGTTTAAGTCTCCAGAGTATGTTTGAGTCAAGCGTGGCAGACTCGTCTGGAGGATGGTTTGGATGATTCGAGGACTGACCAGGGGTGGTGGTTGACTGAAGGCTCACGAGGCCCATCTGCCTTCCCAGTAGTGAGATGGTTGGTGCCATCGCCATGGCGATCCTGCAGCTGGCACCACAGTTCTGGCCTCTGGGGCCTACACCTGCATCCAGAAGCTGATTGGCCATCTCTAAAGAGCTGGGCGAACCCATCCCAACTGAGAGGAAGACTGAAGCTTATGATTTTGAAGTCCAGCCAAGCCAGTGGGAAGATAAAAAAAAAACCATGATCGCACTAGTGTAGGAATACCTCTGTGGGCCTGTGAGAATAGCCTACAGCTATTTTCCTAAGAAGAACCAATTATTCTTCTTCTGAGACTCAATAAAGATTCTTTCATATTGAAGGAAAAGGATAAATCTCACAGAATAAGGCTTGAAAATCTCATCCCTTCCCTGTGCTACCCCTGAGCACATGTCTTTTGTTTTAACTTTTTAAAAATATATTCGTATTGATTTCAGTTTGCAGGCCCATGCTCTATCCACTGAGCCAAACCAGTTAGGGCCAAAGCACATTTCTACCCTGTTTCCCCGAAAATAAGACAGTGTCTTATATTAATTTTTGCTCCCAAAGATGCGCTAGGTCTTATTTTCAGGGGATGTCTTATTTTTCCATGAAGAAGAATACGGTACACATTGATTGTTAAATGAAAATAAAGGAAATGTATTACCTGTATATGGTACGGTAGTACGGTAGTTGTCAACACAAACCAGACAAACCGTGAATCCTACAGTATCAAGAATTTACTCATTTATTCAATGACAATCATGTCATCATCTTCTGGAACATCATCATAACCATCCAATTCCTGAATTTCCTGGTGAATTTCTTGTGACTCCATTTCTTTCAGAATCAGTGGACCAAATCTCTCATGTTTAGCAATAGCATTCTGAGACAGAGCCTGGGGGGGCCTTATTTTGGGGGGGGGGGATGACTTATATTTCACTCAGAAGGAAACCTGAATGAAATATATTTTCTTATTTTCAGGGAAACACGGTATGTGTGTTTCCTTAAGAGGGTGTGGTCTACAGGTGTTTGGAGCAGGGATCCCAGCGTGTGCCCTGATGCACCACTGGTGATGAAGTCCAGGGTGACGTGCACAGTTAGTGCCAGGCATGCCTTAGGGTCAGAGGTGACGTGGAATGGAAGTAAAATGTGGGCCATGGAGTCAGACCTGGCTTTGAACCACACCCCGAAGGCAGCGGTCGGCAAACTCATCAGTCAACAGAGCGGCAAACCGCGGCTCAAGAGCCGCAGGTGGCTCTCGAGCCACAGTTTGCTGACCACTGCCCTAAAGGATGGGGACAAAACTATGATTAGAGTCGCTCAGCTGGCCTGGCTTAGTGGTTGAGTGTCAACCCATGAACCATCTCTCTCTCTCTCTCTCTCTCTCTCTCTCTCTCTCTCTCTCTCTTTCTCTTTCTCTCCCTTCCTCTCTCTGACATCAATAAAAATAAATAAAAGGTTGACCACATGTGAGTGACTTAGATGTGATTAGCCCTTAATGGGACCCATCCCAGCCTTACCACCCGCTATGGGCTGAATCGTGTCCTCCCAAAATTCACAGATTGAGTCCTAACCCCAGGACCTCAGAACATGACCTGATTTGGAGATGGGGTCTACACAGAGGTAATCAAGTTATAATGAGATCATCAGGGGTGGGCGGAAGCTTATCCAAGTTGACTGGTGTCCTTATAAAAAGAGGACATTTGGCCATAGCTGGTTTGGCTCAGTGGATAGAGCATCGACCTGCAGACTGAAAGGTCCCAGGTTCGATTCCGGTCAAGGGCATGTACATTGGTTGCGGGCACATCCCTGGTAGGGGGTGTGCAAGAGGCAGCTGGTCGATGTTTCTCTCTCATTGACGTTTCTAGCTCTCTATCTCTTTCCCTTCCTCTCTGTAAAAAATCAATAAAAGTACATTAAAAAAAATAAAATAAAATAACATCGACAAAAAAAAAAAGAGCAGCAGATCCTCTGGTGTGCATTTCAAGTTGAGCAAAGCTGAAGAGAATGCGGAAATCACACACGAATATTGATCTGTCCTACATAAGCCTTCTTGGAGTTGTTTTTCTCAGAGCTGTCAACACAGTTTAGGCGTCCTGTCGCCATGCCCGGATGTGTATTTCATTTTATATATTTTAAAATATATACTTTTTTTTTTTTTATTGATTTCATAGAGGAAGGGAGCGGGAGAGAGAGATAGAAACATCAATGATGACAGAGAATCATGGATTGGCTGCCTCCTGCATGCCCCCTACTGGGGATTGAGCTCACAACCCCAGCATGTGCCCTTGACCGGAATCAAACCCGGGACCCTTCAGTTCCCCAGGCCCATCGATGCTTTATCCACTGAGCCATGCCAGCGAGGGCCATGATATTTTTAATAGACTCTGCTGCGCATGGTACTCTAAGGGGAATATCCCCAACGGGTCTTCACCATTTCTTTGTACTGTGTTCGTTTGCAGGAAACTTTGACTGGGTAGGGAATGACTTCACCCAGAACGCGGGCACGGGCCTTGTTATCAACCAAGCGGACGTGAGGAATGACACGAGCATCATTAAGCAGCTGAAAGATGTGTTTGAGAGGGACTGGTACTCACCCTACGCCAGGAGCTTACAGCCAACCAAACAGCCGAACTGCTCCAGCCCGTCCAATCCCAGCCCTCCCTCCAGCAAAACTGCCACATAACAGCACGAGTGGGAAGGACCCTGCGAGTGTATAACATGAACGAACACCCTGACGGACCACTGGTGTTTCGTATCCTCTATAATAAAAAGCTAATATGCAAATTGTCCCCTCGACCAAGAGTTCCAAAGGGCAGTTTGACCAGAGGGCAGGGCTGACCAGCCAAATGCCCCAGTTGACCCTCATACCCTGATCATCGAGGGTGGGGTCAGGGTCCGCCCACCAACCACCCACGGCCCCTCCTGCCGGCTGGCCCAGCCTGATTGGCCCCGATCAGGGCAAGCCGACCAGACCCCACCTGTGCGCGAATTTGTGCACCAGGGCCTCTAGTTTATATATAAAACACTGGAGGAGAGAAGAACCATTTGATATGTCTTTTTTTTTAGGGGAAAAGCACACTTATTAAAAAATAATCTTTGAATGCCTATGTCCTATCTAACCACATCGTAGGGGTGTATACACTCCCTTCGAGACTTTTGTACTTGTTACTTCTGACGGAGAATGTCATTCCGGCTTGGGAGTTCGTTTTCACGTTTGCATACCAATTTTAAGATTTCTGCTGGCCCACGGGGTCAGTTCTTAGGAAGCTTCGCATGCGGTAAGCTTCTTTGCTATTTTTGCGAACCACTGGCTTGGAGGAGAGGGAGGATGTCACCTTGGACAGGAAGTCAAGCCAAGAAACTATCCTCATCAACCATCTCCAAGACCTGTCCAGTCATTGAATTATGAACTTCCCATGGCAGCCGTAACTCTTGGAAAATACTTTTCTTGCCTCCGTGTTCATTTTCTTCTAATACCCTAGATTTTGTGTGTGTGTGTGTGTGTGTGTGTGTGTCATTTTCTCTTCTCATAAAAGGTTCTCATGATCTAGTGTGCCTGGAGTCACCTCAACACTAGTTCTCAAGTAGGATATCTTCTGAAAATGTATGCTTTCCTCAGAATGGGTACAAAATGGACATAGCAGCCTATTTTTTTTAATATATATATTTTTTATTTCAAAGAGGAAGGAAGAGGGAGAGAGAGATAGAAACATCCATGATCGGCTGCCTCCTGCACACCCCACCCTGGGGATAGAGCCCAGGCATGTGCCCTGACGGGGAATCGAACCGTGACCTCCTGGTTCATAGGTCTATGCTCAACCACTGAGCCACACCAGCTGGGCAGAAATAGCAATCTTTCATTTTCACCTTTCAACTGCATTTTTCTCTACTGAGTAGATATTTTACAACCATAGCCAGCAAAAATCTGTATCCTTTCTCTCAAGCTCAGAAAAATTATGTAGCTCCCTGCTAACAGCCAGCAAACGGTGAAGTCTGTATTACGGAGACTGACGTCGTTTTTCTGGTTTTTGTTTGGTCTGTGGTATTAGAAAGGAACCATCTCCGGGGGCCAGTGGATTTGAATTTCTTTAGAATCTTTATGCTGTTAAGAGTATGCCAGCAAACGTTTATAGAGCTATTTACTATGCCTTCTGCTATTTAATATACCTTCTGCTATTTAATATACCTTCTGCTGTTTAATATACCAAATGCTTTTCAGAGAAATGCAATTTAAATACTGTGCTTAACCTATTTTACTAAGAAACAAGAATATTGGATTATTGTTCTATAATGTCATTGTGTCTTGTTTTCTGTCTATCCGATGCATAACCCTACGTTAACTGAGACTGTTGCTACACTAGAGAATCATGGTCGCCCCACAGCTCAGAGCAGGTTGTCTTGGGACACTCAGTTTTTTGTTTTTTAATATATTGTATTGATTTTTTTTTTACAGAGAGGAAGGGAGAGAGATAGAGAGTTAGAAACATTGGTGAGAGAGAAGCATCAATCAGCCGCCTCCCACACATCCCCTGTCAGGGATGTGCCTGCAACCAAGGCACATGTCCTTGACCGGAATCGAACCTGAGACCCCTGAGTCCGCAGGCCGATGCTCTATCCACTGAGCCACACTGGTTAGGGCAAGGGATGCCCAGTCTCAATGTCGCTCCTGACTCTGTCCCTGGCCTTGGTTTCTATTGGTCATGCAGGGATAGTAAACACTCACCTTACCTCGCCAAGATGTGGTCACAGTAGGAAGTATTTATAAACTGGTTTGGGAAGTCAAAAGAGCCTCTCTATAAATGCTAAGCTTTATGATGTGGAATCATTTTCTTGAAATCATCTTGGTGGGATCCTGAGGGAATCCAGGCCAGGTTTTCCCAGAGAGCCTGCAAGGGAAAACCAATTCACAGTTTCTGGTTGCAAATGCCAGGGGAGTTGGGGTGGGAGGGGGGGAGACACAGCTAAGCAGAACTCCTGCTAGACATGGAGACAGTCATTGTCATGTCGGGTCACTTTGGCATCAATGACGTCAGTGTAACACCAGACATTGTGTGAAGGATTGTCCTTTAGGACTGGCGGGACATGTGTTTTCAGAGCAAAGCAGTGCCATCTTAGTTACGTTTTTCTATTAGAGATTTATTTCTATTAATGTCCTATTATTTCTATTAAATTTCTATCAGAGATTTATTTTTTTAATATATGTTTTATTGATTTTTTTACAGAGAGGAAGGGAGAGAGACAGAGAGTTAGAAACATTGATCAGCTGCCTCCTGCACACCCCCAACTGGGGATGTGCCCGCAACCAAGGTACATGCCCTTGACCAGAATTGAACCTGGGACCCTTCAGTCCATAGGCCGACGCTCTATCCACTGAGCCAAACTGGTTTCGGCGAGATTTATTTCTAATGTGTCATAAGAGTGATGGGGAAACCCATGCATCTTATCCATTGGGTTTGCTTGGTGTAGAATGGCTATTGATGGGCAGCTAGCAGTCACATAACTTCCTTTCTTGTTGTTTCCAAATATTGCTACTGGATATTTAACAGATGGTGGAGAAAGCCGTATTTTTTAAAAATTTCTTTATTGCAGAGAGGAAAGGAGAGAGAGAGAGAGAGAGAGAGAGAGAGAGAGAGAGAGAGAGAGAGAAGCATCAATGATGAATCATTGGTTGGATGCCTTTTTTAAAATATATTTTTATTGATTTTTTTACAGAGAGGAAGAGAGAGGGATAGAGAATTAGAAACATCGATGAGAGAGAGTCATTGATCAGCTGCTTCTTGCACACCCCTCTACTGGGAATCAAGCCCGCAACCCGAGCATGTGCCCTTGACCTAATTGAACTTGGGACCCTTCAGTCCACAGGCCAATGCTCTATCCACTGAGCCAAACAAGCTAGGAAGAGAGCTGTATTTTTTTAAGGGTGGCATTTTTTTTTAATTTATTGTTTTTGTGGTCTGATCTGTTACTGCAGTTAAAGTGCCTCGCAGCACCTGGGGCTGACAGGGGCTCATGTCCCACAGGGCTGTGGTTATTCTCAAGTGACTTCAGTTCGTTCTGTTTTCTCTTTGTTTTTAAGAACTTCTATGGAACTAAGTTCTAAGAGAAATTTAGAATATAAATGTTTACTGATTTAAGAGAGGAAAGGAGAGGGGGGAAGAGAAACATCAATAATGAGAGAGAATCATTAATCATGGATCAACTGCCTCTTGCATCACCCCCATGTGCCCTGACCAGGAATCGAATCGTGACCTTCTGGTTCATAGGTCAACACCCAACCAATGAGCCACACCAGCTGGGCTATAAGAATATTACCTAATAATAGCCAAAACCAGTTTGGCTCAGTGGATAGAGCGTTGGCCTGCAGACTGAAGGGTCCTGGGTTTGATTCCGGTCAAGGGCATGTACCTTGGTTGCAGGCATATCCCCAATGGGGGATGTGCAAGAGGCAGCTGATCAATGACTCTCTCTCATCGATATTTCTATCTCTCTATCCCTCTCTCTTCCTCTCTGTAAAAAAATCAATAAAAATATATTTTTTTAAAAAAAGAATCTTACCCAATAATAGACGAACATGTAAATTGACAGTACCTTCGCTATGCCCATAACCAATCAGAGTGACTATGCAAATTAACCCAAACAAGATGGTGGTTAATTTGCATACTTAGGCACCCAGCACCGATGTCTCAGGAACATCCTGGCACCCAGGTCACTGTGAGGTAAGGCCTGGGCAGGAGCAGACCTTCTGCCATCAATCGCAGAGAACTGGGGGTCCGCTCCTGCACCAGGCCTGAATCGTTTCTATCTCTCCCACTCTTTCCTCTGAAATTAATTTAAAAATATCTACACTAATAAAAGAAAAAGGTACAAATTGACCGTACCTTCATGATGCCCACCAGCCAAGAGCCGCCAAAATGGAGAGAGGAGCTCAGTGACCCTAATGGTGCCGACTCAGAGCGGTAATGGCTGCTGCTTCAGCAGCCAAAACAAGTGGAGTTCTTGTTTGTTTTTCATTTATCTTTATTGAAAGCATTACAGGTGTCCCCGTTTTTCCCCCATTGACCCCTTCTAACCTGAACACCCCCCCTCCCTGCCCCACCCCTCTCACCCACACACACACACACACACACACAGACACACACACACACACGCACACGCACACGCCCAGGCCTTCACCACCCTATTGTCTGTGTCCATGGGTTATGCATATATACATACAAGGTCTTTGGCTCGTGTCTTTCCACTCCATCCCCAAATTCCCTACCTCCCTCTCCCCCCACCTCACCCCCACCTCCCACCGTCTCTCTGAGATTGGACCGTCTATAGTAGAGTTCTTGTTGAGTCACCGTTTCTGCTCCTAGGCTACTGGAGGAAGCTTTACTGGTTCCTGAACAACAAGGCTGAGCTTGGTAGTTACTGGGTTGCTTTCTAATCTTCTCTTACTTTCGTATGTATCAGCACAAATAAACTCACCGTAATTGAGATAACCTGGCTGCGCGCCATTCTTGGCAATCCCCAGAGGTGTCACTAACACACTCATGAAAGTCAAAAGCTATCCTCCTTTCTAAGTAGCTTGGAAGAAAATGAGAAAGTCAAAGAAGCACTGAAGTAAGCCATCTTTTAATTAGACGTGGACTCGTATTGGAAATCTTCCTGCTAAATTACCTGGACCCACTCTATAGTAAGTGTTAACAACAAATCAATTGTAACCAAATATTCTTGACTCATAGAGATAAATTAGAAGCATCGAAAATAGCAATCAAAAAGCCATTCAGGCCCAGCCTGCGTGACTCAGTGGTTGAGGGTCCGGCGATGAACTAGGAGGTCACAGTTTGATTCCCAGTCAGGGCACAAACCCTGGTTGCAGAGGGCTCCATTCCCAGTAGGGGGCATGCGGGAGTTGGCCGATCAATGCTTCTCTCTCATCATTGATGTTTCTATCTCACCCTCTCCCTTCCTCTCTGAAATCAATAAAAAGTTATCATTTTTTTTTAAAAGCCATTTAAGAGATGACTGACAGATATAGATTGTTAGAGCTGGAAAAATATTTAAAACTCTTGAAGTCCAAACCCATCATTTTTCTTTCTTTTTTTTTTAAAAAAATATTTTATTGAGTTTTTTACAGAGAGGAAGGGAGATAGATAGAAAATCAGAAACATCGATCAGCTGCCTACTGCACACCCCCCACTGGGGATGTGCCTGCAACCAAGGTACATGCCCTTGACCGAAATTGAACCCGGGACCCTTCAGTCCGCAGACTGACGGTCTATCCACTGAGCCAAACCGGTTTCAGCCAAACCCATCCTTTTTCTTATCATTTTTCTTTTTCTTTTTAATATATTTTATTGATTTTTTAGAGAGAGGAAGGGAGAGAGATAGTCAGAAACATCGATGTGAGAGAAACACTGATCACCTGCCTCCTGCACACCCCACACTGGGAATGTGCCCGCAACCAAGGTATATGCCCTTGACCAGAATCGAACCCGGGACCTTTCAGTCCACAGTCCGACGCTCTCTATCCACTGAGCCAAACCGGTTTCGGCCTTATCATTTTTCTTATCTGAAAAAAATGAGGCATAGACTGCACATTAAGTTAAGTAGAAGCAGATGTGTTATAAATTTAGAAATTGTTTGTAAAAAATATTCTGATGATTGACTTAATAAATGCAAACGGTGCTAATACTATGCTAAACATTTGGGGAAAACGGTTAGCTTACAGGAATTTGTAAAAGATGAAGTGAAAATACCCCTAAAGAGGTCTGACCAGGGAAGATGGGTCTTTATGATGCCACAAGAGGGGTTGGAGGAGGTGGGGGTGGGGAAAGGCACTTTTCGCCGGGCAGCAATTCCCACGGAGTGTAGGTCGGGTTAGGAATATCAGAAGAAGGTCTATAATTACGTGTCCGGTTTCACAGGCTATCCTCATCCAAAAATCAAAAGAATGGCCCTAGCCGCTTTGGCTCAGTGGATAGAGCGTCGACCTATGGACTGAAAGGTCCCAGGTTCGATTCTGGTCAATGGCATGTACCTTGGTTGTGGGCACATCCCCAATAGGGGGTGTGCAGGAGGCAGCTGATGGATGTTTCTCTCTCATTGATGTTTCTAGCTCTCTATCCCTCTCCTTTCCTCTCTGTGAAAAATCAATAAAATATATATATATTATATATATACATATATATATATATATATATATATATATATTTATTTATTTTTTAATCAAAAGAATGAAGCCCTAGCTGGTTTGACTCAGTGGGACCTGGGTTCAATTCTGGTCAAGGGCACATGCCTGGGTTGTGGGCACCATCCCCTGGGACTGGATAAAAAGTAAAACGATGGACGTGTACTCAGGTGGGTACTGGAACAATTAACATGATAATGAAGGAATTGGTGGCATCTGTCCTGGCACCCACCACATCTGGTTGTGCCCCAGGGGCTCCAGAAAAGGGGAAGTTACCAGTTACCCAGACATTGCAAGGGCATGTTATCCTAGATGCAAAAAGACAGATCGGCTCAGTTAAGGTAAAGGTTGACCTTGTCAGTGAAGATACCGGCCTAGGACATAACTACCCACCATAATTACTTTGAGTTAAAGTTTCATTTCAGACCACCATCCTTTGTGGTGACTTTAGGTCTCTGAGTTTGCAAAACCGCCATGCAGGCCTCCCCTGAGCTTGTCAGGTCAGCAATGTGGCCCCTTCGGTCCACAAGAGGATTAGCTCCCATCTGCTGAGTGCTGTGGTACTAGTCTGGTCTCCTCCATTGATGTGGTCATCCTGCAAGTCCTCAGGCCACAGAATGCAGTAACGAGGAGGCGGGGAGACTCGGTGAGTAACAGCCCTTGGCCCTGCGCAGCTGAGAATGGCCAATGTGAGCTTTGATATCTTCATTGCCAGGGTCAGTGCCGTGCCGCTGGGAAAGTCTGGGCCAGAGAACAAGGGTCTGGGCACACGCTTTGGACCAAAAGCCCCCTCGGTGGTAGCCCTGTTCGCTCGCACCCGGGTAAGCGCTTTCTGTGGCTCAAGTGAAAGGCACCCTGGGATTCCTGCGTCCCCAGCATCTATAACGGGAACTTGGGGACATGGACACAGCCCGGGACGTCAGCTCCTGGTTCGCTGAGAGTGTGGGGTGTTCTGAGGCGAGGTGGGTGGCTCATAAGTCATCACACTCCTCCTTGGGCGGTGTGGTGGCCATTACTCATTGCCCTGGGTCCCAGAGCCCTGTGCTCAGAGCTGTTCTTACTGTCCTGTCATTGTCACACTTCACTCTGTAATTCCTGGGTGCTCCCAGCTACTCCTTTGGAATCAGGGTTAGGCGTTTTCTGTGGACTGGTAAGCGTGGTGTGACATCTAGTGGCCAAAGTCACCCATTTCCGGTTCTTCCTGGCGTGATGTAGACGCACACGCCAGGATAAAATGTGCACGGAAGCCAGAAATTATGGAGCACCTACTGTGTGAGAGCATGAAACGCACCTACTGTGTGAGAGCATGAAACGCACCTACTGTGTGTGAGCATGAAATGCACCTACTATGTGTAAGCATGAAACTGAGGGCTGATGGGGGGGTCAGAGATGGAAATGTGCTGCCTCTGCTCTTCTTGGAGCTCGCAGACTCAGTTAAAAGAGGGAGGGAGGGAGGGAGGGAGGGAGGGAGGCCCTAGCTGTTTTTCTCAGTGTTTAGATCATCGGCCTGAGGACCACAGGGTCCCAGGTTCGATTCCAGTCAAGGGCATGTACCTTGGTTGCAGGAGCATTCCCAGTAGGGGGTGTGCAGGAGGCAGCTGATCAATGTTTCTCTCTCATCGATGTTTCTGACTCTCTCTCCCTCTCCCTTCCTCTCTGTAAAAAAATCAATAAAATATATTTTTTAAAAAAAATCACAAAACCCACCACAGGGAAAATACTAAAACGCCCAGCTACCCTGTTTCCCCGAAAAAATAAGACAGTGTCTTATATTAATTTTGGCTCCCAAAGATGCGCTAGGTCTTATTTTCAGGGGCTGTCTTATTTTTCCATGAAGAAGAATACAGTACACATTTATTGTTAAATGAAAATAAAGGAAATTTATTACCTGTATACGGTACCGGTAGTACGGTCGTTGTCAACACAAACCAGACAAACTGTGAATCCTACAATATCAAGAAGTTACTCATTTATTCAATGACAATCATGGCATCATCTTCTGGAACATCATCATCACAATCCAATTCCTGAATTTCCTGGTGAACTTTTTGTGACTCCATTTCTTTCAGAATCAGTGGACCAAATCTCTCATGTTTAGCAATAGCATTCTGACTCAGAGCCTAGGGGGAGGGGGGAGCCTTATTTTCGGGGGGGGGGGATGCCTTATATTTCACTCAGAAGGAAATCTGTAAGTAGTTCTTATTTTCGGAGGATGTCTTATTTTCGGGGGGGGGGGGGATGCCTTATATTTCACTCAGAAGGAAACCTGTAAGTAGGTAGGTCTTCTATTCGGAGGATGTTTTATTTTGGGGGAAACATGGTATTTAGATCATGAGATCAGATGGATGACTGGGGAAAGTTTTGGTGATTGTGAATGCTCATATTTCCCAAGACAGTTCAGAAAACCTCAGTGGGGGGGAGAGGGGGTAGAAAATAAAGAAAAAGTAAATTTTTAAAAGAGGGAAGAAAAAGCAAAGGTGATTTTCAGACGGAGACCTAAAGGAAAGGCCTGGTGAGGAGGAGTGAGAAGGTGTGGCTCCCGCCGAGGAGGGCGGGCTGGAAGTGGGAGGAAAAGACAGCAGAGTCGCCCCTCCCTCTAAGCTTCTGGACTGATTACAACCAAAGTGGGTTTGTGAGTGGATCTGGAAAACCCCGAGGGTCCAGCTTGTTTGGAGCCAAAGGCTACGTTAGCCCAGGGCTCAGGCCAAACTTGTGCGCGGCCCTGATTCACCTCTGAGAACTCAGATTAAGAGCCTTGCTCAGAGACATCAGAGATGACCTCTCTTGACCTACCTACGGGGCGGGGCCGACTTTTGGTTAAACGTCTGATCCCCTGATTGTCCTGCATTGACTGTTGGCAGCCCCAGGGTGCATTTGATTTTTAAAAAATAATATTTGTTAATTTCAGAGAAAGGGAGAAGAGGGGAAAGAGAGGAATATTAATGATGAGAATCATTTTTGTATCCACCACCTGCACTTCCCCTACTGGAGATCAAGTCCTAAACCTGGGCATATACCTTGATCGGGAATCTAACCATGACCTCCTGGTTCATAGGTCGGTGCTCAACCACTGAGCCACACCAGCCAGGACAGTTATTTTCTCATTAAAAAAATTGAAGACCTTCCCTAGAGCAGTGTTTCCCAAAATGTGGTACGCGTACCCCCAGGGGTACGGAAAGAATCTGGTGGTGGTACGTGTTGCACCGGAGTTTGGTGGGGATATGCACTGCACCGTGCTTAGCTGTGCCTAATTCTACGTTCTCATGAGTACGAGGGGTACTCAGCGTTACAAAAATTATAGAAGGGGTACCCATATGTCAAAAGTTTGGGAAACACTGGGGTAGAGCGTTGGCCTGCAGACTAAAGGGTCCCAGGTTCTATTCCGGTCAAGAGCATGTACCTTAGTTATGGGCGCATCCCCAGTGGGAGGTGTGCAGGAGGCAGCTGATCGATGTTTCTAACTCTCTATCCTTCTCCCTTCCTCTCTGTAAAAACTCAATAAAATATCTTTTAAAAAATAATAATAACTTCTCTCCCTCCTAGGAAAAAAAAAATCAAGTTATTTTTTCCTTTATTTTATTTTCTGTCACCATGAATGCCCCCCATACCTTCTTACAGCTCCCTCTCCCCCTCATGCAATCCCCACACGGTGGTCTGTGGCCATGAATTCTCTTATTTTGCACAATCCCTCCAACCCCCTCTCCCCCGACCCCACCAGAGCCGTCTGCCTGTCCTCTCTGGGGTCTGCTTCTACGGTCTGCTCTGTCTCTTAGCCTCCTGTCCGGATGCAGTTAACGGGGACGGTACCTCAGGGAGACCCAGTCCAGACTCCACTTGAAATTGGTCAGCATGAGCTTGAGGGCCTTTGTCCACTGCTCCTCCGTGTGCAGGCGGGTTCGGACCGAGTAGAACTTGCCGGACCCCGGGTCCTCCATCCGGCCCCGCTCGGCGTGGATCCGGTTGGGCATGCACAGAGCCGGCTCGGCCTTCTGGGCCTCCTCCCGGAACTGCTGCATGCAGTCCAGGAAGGCCATCATGGCCCGGTCGAACTTGCTGTCCCAGAGAGAGCTCTTGCCTCCGGTGCAGAACAAGGGCAGCTCCGCGGGGTCCTCGGGGGTCAGCGACCGCAGGTAGGAGTGGTCCCCGCGGGGGACCAGCTGGTACCTCTGGAACCGCAGACCCACTGTGTGCGCCAGGCTCGCGAGCAGCAAGGCCGTGTGCCCCCAGGCCGCGTTGATCTCCCCCCAGCTCACGGGGACCGTGGGCACGCAGCCCAGCCTGCAGCCGTTGATGACGGCGATGGGGCCGTCGCAGCCGATCTCAAACGTTGCCTTGAAGGCGTTGGTCCTGGCCAGCCAGGCCAGCTGGGCCTGAGCGTGGCGCAGCCGGCCCTCGAGGCTCCACAGCTCGTCCTGCAGCTCCAGCTGCTGCCACTCCAGCGCCCCGAGGTCCCGCGGGTGCCGCCTCTCCTGCTGCTCCAGCCTCTCCGTCTCTGCACGGACCGCCTCCAGGGCCCCGGCCGCCCCGTCGCGCTTCTTCTCCACCTCCTCCAGCTCCTGGACCAGCCTGGCTTCCTCCAGCTCCAGCACCTCCAGCTCCTGCCGCAGGGCCTCCCTGGCGCCCTCGCCGCATCCACGCCTGGCCTCCAGGCAGCGCTGGTAGGTCCGAGCGTCGGACTCCGAGATGCTGAGCCGGCGGTCCAGCTGCTCCAGGAGGCTGTCGGTGCAGTCCTCGCACAGCGGGTGGCCCAGCTCTTCCCCGGAAAGGATGTCACAGAGCCCGGTCTCGGTCCTATGGATGCTGCTGAGGGTCCTCCCGGCGGCCAGCTTGCCCAGCAGGGTGAAGTTGGTGGGACGGTCTCCGGACAGCTCCGCATCACCGAGGATGTGCCAGGCGGAAGCCTGCAGCTCCTCAAGGTCCGTCTCCAGGCTGGAGGCAGAGCCTTCCTCCGGGGTGTCTCCCGGCGCCCCCTGAGCGGAGGGAAAGTACGAAGCTCCAGGGTCTTGGCCAAGGTCAAGGCCCGGGGTCTCCGTGGTCCGGACCAGCTTCAGGGGCCGGCGGCAGCCGTGGCAGATGAAGCGGATGGAGGACATGGTGGAGGCCTTGACTTTGGCCTTGACTTTCCCAACTTTCCCCCCAGCTCCCAGGTTCCTCCTCCATTTATTCTGGGTGAGGGCCTTCAGGGGAGGGAGTTTTAAAATGCATATCTCATCTCTCACCTTCCCGCCTCAAACCTGGCCCTCCTTAGATACCAGCCAGGAGTCCTTCTCAAAGGATTACAGCCAAGAATCTCCCAAAGGCTTATCTGAAGAGTAATCTTTCTACACTTGATCTTAGCCAAAGGGCCCCAGAACGGAGTTTAGCTTTAGTTCCTAAAGCTAAAATCTGGTTACGGTACTTCCCTCCTGAAAACATTTGATCCTTATTGTACCTTAAGATCTTTTGATCTTTTTTTAAAATATATTTTATTGACTTTTTACAGAGAGGAAGAAAGAAAGAAAGAGAGTTAGAAACATCCATAAGAGAGTCATTGATTAGCTGCCTCTTGCACACCCCCTACTGGGGATGTGCCCTCAACCAAGGTACATGCCCTTGACCAGGAATCGAACCTGGGACACTTCAGTTCACAGACCGACGCTCTATGCACTGGTTTCGGCTGTATCTTAATATCTTAATATTTTAACCTGATACCAAGGCCTCTGTCCACATGTCAACTTCTTTCCCCCTTTCTTCTTCTATTTTTTATTTATTTTTTAAAGAAATTTTATTCCTTTTGTCAAATACCAAATAAGGGATGCTTTATTTTATTTTATTTTATTTTAATATTTTATTGAGTTTTCACAGAGATGAAGGGAGAGAGATAGAGTTAAAAACATCGATGAGAGAGAATCATCAATCAGCTGCCTCCTGCACACCCCCTACTGGGGATGTGCCCACAACCAAGGTACATGCCCTTGACCGGAATCGAACCTGGGACCTTTCAGTCCTCAGACTGTTGCTCTATCCACTGAGCCAAACCGGTTTCAGCTACTTCTTCTTATAAACATATTTTTATTGACTTCAGAAAGGAAGGGAGGAGGGGAGACAGAAACATCCATGATGAGAGAGAATTGTTGATCGGCTGCTGCCTGCACGCTCCCCACTGGGGATCGAGCCTGCAACCCGGACGTGTGCCCCGACGGTGAATCTCACCGTGACTTCCTGGTTCCTAGGTGGACACTCAACCACTGAGCCACACCGGCTGGGCCACATTTTGTTTGTTTGTTTGTTTGTTTTGGGGTGTTTTTTTTGTGTGTGTGAATGTGCACCTACAGATACTTTTCTCTTTATTTCTATTTTTAAAAAATATATATATATATTATTGATTTTTTACAGAGAGGAAGAGAGAGGGACAGAGAGTTAGAAACGTCAATGACAGAGGATCATCCATCAGCTGCCTCCTGCACACCCCACACCAGGGATGTGCCTGCAACCTAGGCACATGCCCTTGACCGGAATCGAACCCGGGACCCTTCAGTCCGCAGGCCGACGCTCTATCCACTGAGCCGAACCGGTCTCGGCTTCTCTTTATTTTTAGAGAGAAACATGGATGTGGTGGAGACACACTGGTTGGTTGCCTCCCACAGGGGCCCCAACCGGCGTCAGGGATCAGCACTGGAGGGATCTGCCCTTCAGCGGAAACAAACCAGGGACCCTTCCGTAGAGGGGCCCGTGCTCTATCCACTGAACCACCCCGGCCAAGGCTGGAAACAGACTCTTTTCTGCTGGCCACCCTTCCCTCCCTGCCTCTCCCCGCCCCCCCTTGGGGAAGTTTTATTGTTTCCATTTGGTCCAACCCACGGAGGAAGGCACCAGGTGCTTGAAATAATGGGAACCTGTGGCCAGTTGGGCTCAGTGGGTGGAAAGTCAGCCTGCGGGCTGAAGGGTGCTGGGTTCCATTCCCAGTCAGAGCACAGGCCTGGGTGGTGGGATCCGCTCCCAGTGCGGGGTGTGCTGGAGGCTGCCGATCAACGATTCTGTCTCATCATGGATGTTTCTATCTCTCTCCTCCCTCTCCCTTCCTCTCTGAAATCAATAGATTATATTATTAAAAAATTAAAAAAAAAGAATAGCTAGTAGTTTGGAGGAGAGGCTCCAGCAAAGTCAGACACTGGGGGGTACAGAAGGGCCCCCCCCCCCAGGCCTGTGGGCTCCCCAGGCTCCGGTTGTGCCTGAGGGGGAGCCGGGGGGTAGGAGCTGGCCCCGTCCAGCCTGGGGCCCTGGGGGGGCGGGGGCAGGTGTGGCCCCTCTTCCCCATGAGCGGCCCCGCGGGAAGTCCTGGGGGCGGGGCTGCGGGCAGAGCCAGGGCTACGGCTCCCAAGGGCCTGGGTCAGACCCTCTCCAGGCCCGCGGCCTCCAGGGCGCCCCGAGGTCCCCCTCCTGCCGGGGAGGCCCCTGTCCTGAGAGGAGGCAGCAGGCTCTGGGTTCCAGTCTCCAGGATGCTCAGCGGCCCTGGGCTGCTCTCCCAGCTCTGGGGGTGCAAACAGAAGCCCCGAGAGAGGTGAGTGTGGGGCGCAGAGGGGTGAGTGTGGGGCGCAGAGGGGTGAGTGTGGGGCGCAGAGGGGTGAGTGTGGGGCGCAGAAAGGTGAGTGTGGGGCGCAGAGGGGTGAGTGTGGGGCGCAGAGGGGTGAGTGTGGGGCGCAGAGGGGTGAGTGTGGGGCGCAGAGGGGTGAGTGTGGGGCGCAGAGAGGTGAGTGTGGGGCGCAGAGGGGTGAGTGTGGGGCGCAGAGGGGTGAGTGTGGGGCGCAGAGGGGTGAGTGTGGGGCGCAGAGGGGTGAGTGTGGGGCGCAGAGGGGTGAGTGTGGGGCGCAGAGGGGTGAGTGTGGGGCGCAGAGGGGTGAGTGTGGGGCGCAGAGGGGTGAGTGTGGGGCGCAGAGGGGTGAGTGTGGGGCCCAGGGGGGGGAGTGTGGGGCGCAGAAGGGTGGGTGTGGGGCGCAGAGGGGGGAGTGTGGGGCGCAGAGGGGGGAGTGTGGGGCGCAGAGGGGTGAGTGTGGGGCGCAGAGGGGTGAGTGTGGGGCGCAGAGGGTGAGTGTGGGGCGCAGAGGGGTGAGTGTGGGGCGCAGAGGGGTGAGTGTGGGGCGCAGAGGGGTGAGTGTGGGGCGCAGAGGGGTGAGTGTGGGGCGCAGAGGGGTGAGTGTGGGGCGCAGAGGGGTGAGTGTGGGGCGCAGAGGGGTGAGTGTGGGGCGCAGAGGGGTGAGTGTGGGGCGCAGAGGGGTGAGTGTGGGGCGCAGAGGGGTGAGTGTGGGGCGCAGAGGGGTGAGTGTGGGGCGCAGAGGGGTGAGTGTGGGCGCAGAGGGGTGAGTGTGGGGCGCAGAGGGGTGAGTGGGGGGCGCGGGGGGGTGAGTGTGGGGCGCAGAGGGGTGAGTGTGGGGCGCAGAGGGGTGAGTGTGGGGCGCAGAGAGGTGAGTGTGGGGCGCAGAGGGGTGAGTGTGGGGCGCAGAGGGGTGAGTGTGGGGCGCAGAGAGGTGAGTGTGGGGCGCAGAAAGGTGAGTGTGGGGCGCAGAGGGGTGAGTGTGGGGCGCAGAGGGGGGGCCGGCGGGTGGGGGCCTCCCCCGGGTGGAACAATGGGGTCGTGGCAGGGCGGCAGGAGGGAGTCGGGGGGGGGAGGGGGGAAGAAAGCGGGGTGCGGGCTGGTCTGGAGGCGGGGGTTCAGGGGAGACTGGGGGAGAGGCCGGAGGGGGTCGGGGCTGGGGAAGGGGCGCCCCTGGGTCTGTCCCCGAAACCCCTGGACCTGGGACCAGGTGAGCGGGTCATTGATGCCTGTTAATCTCCCTGAGCTTCCCTGCAGGCTCTTTTGTTTCCAATTATTTTTAATTGATGAAGGTTTACATGTGTCCATATCCCCCCATTGCCCCCTCACCCCACTCCCATACATGCCCCCATCCCCAGTGTCTGTGTCCATTGGTTGTGCTTATCTGCATGCATACAAGTTCTTGTTTTTTTGGGGTTTTTTTAGTTTGTTTGTTTTGTTTTTAGAGCATCTTAAATTTTTCATCCTTCCTTGGCAGGTTACCTAAGACCCCTTTAGACTCGGAAAACTCTAGAACGTTAGGAACTGCCCCAAGCCAACGCCAGGTGGTGGCCCTTGCCCATTTCCCATGAGTCCTGCCTTTTTGGGGGCGTCTGAACGCACTGCCGGGGTCTCTGCTCACACTGGCTCACACAGGTTTCAGTGCCCAGGCCGCTGCTCCCCATATTTCATTGTGAACCTGTCAGCGTTCTTCTAGAATGTTCCCGGTCCTTAGAGGATTGCTCAGTGAGGTCAGTGCTCAGGGAGGGGGCGGGGGGTTTGCACCGGGGCATGAGGGGCTGGGTCACCAGGTCCGTTTGGTTGCTGGCTGCCAGGTGGCAGCACTGATGACCGGCAGACACACCTGTCCCTGCTCGTCCGCACTGGGGTGCTAGGTCTTTGTTTTCAATGTGATCTCCGGGGGGTTTGAATTTGTAATCGGCTGGAGAGCTGGTTTGGAGTCTGAAGGCCCCTTACCGTGTGCAGGGTTGTCAGGAACAGGAAGCCTTTGCCAAGTCAGTAAATCAGCCTCATCAGCCTGGATGTTAGGAAGGTTTTCATTGCACATTTGGGATTTCTTCAAGCTCCTTCATCAGCCTCCTGCGGGCCGCCTCCTGGGATCTGCTTTCCCAACATGCATACAAGTCCTGAGGCTGATCTCTTTGCCCCCTGCCCTCCCCAGCTTTTCCGGTATAATTGGAGAGTCTATTCCATGCTTTACTGCCTCTGTGTCTATCTTTGTTCATCAGGTTATAATGTTCTTTATTTTCCATCATGTGATACTTATCTTTCCCTGACTGGCTTATTTCACTTAGCATCATGCTCTCCAGGTCCATCCATGCTGCTGCAAATGGTAGGAATTCCTTCTTTTTCATTACAGCATAGTATTCCGTGGTGTGAATGTACCACAGTTTTCTGATCCACTCATCTGCTGGTGGGCACAGATTTGGCTGTTTCCAAATCTCAGCTATGGTAAATTGTGCTTCTGTGAACATAGGGGTTTATATGTCCTTTCTGATTGGTGTTTCTGGTTTCTTGGGATATATTCCTAGAAGTGTACATTGAAAACATCAGTAACTATTTTTTTAAATAAAGTATTATATGTTAAAATTATATTTTTAAAAAATAAAAAAAAGAATGGCTAGCGGGGATGAGGACAAATATGTAATACCTTAATAAAGAAATTTTAAAAAATAGTTATTACCGCAGCAAAAAAACAAACAAAAATCGCAATAAAATCTGTTTAGAACATTGAGGGGGGGAATGAGAGGCTCTGACAAAGCCAGATACTAAGGGGATGCAGTGGAGCTCCCCAAAGGCCTCTGGGCCCCACAGGCTCAGGTTGTGCCTGAGGGGGAGCTGGGGGAGAAGCTGGCCCCGCCCAGCCTGGGGCCCCTGGGGAGGGGCAGGTGTAGCCCCTCTTCCCGATGAGTTCCAGCTCCTCGTCCGGAGCAGGTGCAAACCCGAGTCTCCCCCTGGGTGCGGGGTCATTGATGCCTGTTAATCTCCCTGAGCTTCCCTACAGGCTTTTTAAAAATATATATTTTATTGATTTTTAACAGAGAGGAAGAGAGAGAGAAAGAGAGCTAGAAACGTCGATGAGAGAGAAACATCGACCAGCTGCCTCCTGCAGACCCCCTTCTGGGGATGTGCCTGCAACCAAGGTACATGCCCTTGACCGGAATGGAACCTGGGACCTTCCAGTCCGCAGACCAACCCTCTATCCACTGAGCCAAACCGGTTTCAGTCATATGTCTCCTTTCTTTCCCCATTCACCTTCCCCCGGTCTTCCCTACCCCCCAATGCCTTGCGTCCTTTGGTTGTGCTTATCTGCATGCACACAAGTCCTTTGGCTGATCTCTTACCTCCCCGCAACCCTCCCCAGCCTTCCCGCTGTCATGTGACAGTCTGTTGGATGCTTCTCTGCCTCTGTATCCATCTTTGTTCATCAGGTTGCAATGTTCTTCATTACCCATAAATGAGTGAGACCATGTGATATTTATGTTTCACTGACTGGCTTATTTCACTTAGCATACTGCTCTCCTGTTCCATCCATGCTGCTGCAAATGATAGGAATTCCTTCTTTTTTAGCGCAGGGTAGTATTCCATTGTGTGGACGTACCACAGTTTTCTGATCCACTCATCTGCTGATGGGCATTGAGGCCGTTTCCAGATCTTAGCTGTGGTGAATGGTGCTGCTGTGAACATAGGGGTGCATGTATCTGAAAGATCAGACAGAGGCCTAAAACCAGGACTACAGGCTTTATCAGAGGAGAAGGGCCTGCTGGGCTGTCTCGTGTGCAGAAGTGAAGACGCCTTTTGAGGGGAGCAATGGGAAGGAATGGGGCTTAGTGTACTCAGCACGCGCTGATTGGTGGCTTAATGTATGGTCCATATCAGGTGCTGATTAGGTGCTCAGGTATGTCCAGGCTGCGGGTGCAGGTTACATCATACTCTGCCCACCAGTTGGGGGAAGGGAGGGTCTATCATTCCAGGCTTTTGGTGATGGTAAAATATTGAGAGTCTAGGCAAGGTCATGGGCGTAGCTACTTCCTGCTGAGAGGGGGCGTCCTCAGGGGCATCTGCCCAGGGTCTCGAGAGTTCTGGTGACACAAGCGTCTCTAGGTTCTGAATTCAAGGCCAGGTAGATCTCTCCCACCTTCTGGTTGGTGAACGCCTGCATTCTGTTCTGAAAAAAAAAAAAAAAAAAACCTATTGAAATAGAGCATGAGACGGGGGCCAAAGAGCAAAATTAAAAGAATAAATACCAGTGGGCCTCACAGTGGGAGGAGCCACAGAGTAAGTGAGCCAGAGATGGCATACCCCCCTTCTAGCTGGTTACGTCCTCTTTGGTCAGTCCTTCTAGCTGGTTACGTCCTCTTTGGTCAGTCCTGCCCCGGAGGGATTTATTGTGATCTTTGATAATTCCGGATTCATTTACAAAGTAGCAGCATTCCTCCCCAAGAAAGACACAGCTACCCCCTTCTTCTGCTGCTGTCAGGAGATCTAAGCACGCAGGTTCTGTAGGGGATACCGCTGCTAGGGAGCCTGCCTGCCTCTGAAGGGAATTGCTAACGATGGAAATATCTTCTGAACATTCAGCAATTTGTGGTAGAAATGATCAGAGGAGGAAATGCCTCCCACTCGTGTCCCCACTGCAGGGAGGGCTCCCGTGCCCACTAAGATAAGGTGACCAGACGTCCCGATTTTTAACCATTTGTCCCCTGTCCCCCAGCGTTTTAAAACAGTCCCGATTTTTGGAAAGAATGCACGACAAGCTAGGGAACGGCGGGAGAACGGGAAGGGAATACACGGTTTTCGGCGGCCATGTGGCTATTTAGCCAGGATATGAGTTTTATGTTGATTTTTGTTAATTGTATCATGTTAAACTTTAATCATAACAAATAATGGTTGAGAACTAATCATCGGGAACTGCTTGTCAAAGTTCACATTGTTGACCAGTTGTTAGAATTCACTCAAATGAGAAATATGCCAAAGAATAAAATAATACTACACATCATTTTTTAAAAATTTATTGTAAATTGTACTTATGTTGAAATTTTAAAATATATATATATTACAATACTATGTTTGCGTTCTATGAAAAATTTTGGTTGCTCCATATAGACCAAATTTCTAATCAAGAACATACACACACACACACACACACACACCCTCGTCAATGGTGTCCCGCTTTACCACTGTTAAAATCTGGTCACCTTACACTAAGAGGGGAACAAGGGCGCCCCCTTGTGGCGGGGCCTGAGAAGACCAGGAGAGGATTCGCATTCTCCCTCTGTTCTGATGGGAAGATGGGGGGTTAGGAAGACAAAGACAGAGCGCGTGGGGCAGGTCCTGGAGGACGCAGGTGTAGGCTGTAGTCCCAGAGGAGAAAAATGCCCGGTGCGGGGCAGCTAAGGGAGGGGGGACATTCATAGATGGTGCACAGCAGTAAGGGGCAGGGGTAGGTGAGGTGGAGGTGTGAGCGGTATTTGTTAAACAGGTCGTGTTCTCCGTGCTGGACGAGGGGTGCAGCAGCACGATTTCCCCAAGAGACTGGCTGGTGAAGTCTGGAGAGTGATCCTGTTGAGTGACTGGGGGTAGGGGATGACGGGGTAAAAGCTGGTCTTGAGGCTGCCACAGCGTCACTTGTCTAGTTTTGCTGCTTTTTCTGAGCCTGGAGCTGAAAGACAACTGAGACCTAGATGTTATTATTATTTATTTATTTATTTTAATTTTATTGATTTTTTTTTACAGAGAGGAAGGGAGAGGGATAGAGAGCTAGAAACACTGATGAGAGAAAGAGACAGTGATCAGCTGCCTCCTGCACACCCCCTACTGGGGATGTGCCCGCATCCAAGGTACATGCCCTTGACCGGAATCGAACCTGGGACCTTTCAGTCCGCAGACTGATGCTCTATCCACTGAGCCAAACTGGTTTCGGCTATTATTATTTGTTTTTTTTAACAATTTTTTAAAATATATATTTTTTATTGATTTTTAATAGATAGGAAGGGAGAGGGATAGAGAGTTAGAAACATCGATGAGACAGAAACATTGACCAGCTGCCTCCTGCACACCCCCTCCTGGGGATGTGCCTGCAACCAAAGTACAAGCCCTTGACCGGAATCGAACCTGGGACCCTTCAGTCCACAGGCTGAGCCAAACCGGTTTCGGCTAGATGTTATTTTTAGGGGGGAAAGAGTAGGGTCTCAGTGGCCTCACTAGTGATATAAAAGAGGAGAATAGGTTACCCTGGTGATAAGGTTCTTGTTTTCCCAGTTTTGCTCTTGCATCCACAGGTTTCTTGTAAGTCCTGAGACAGAGTTTCAAAGCAGGTAGAGCAGTGGTTAAGCTCCCTGTGGCGGTTTAGTTCCAACCCCTGCTGTGATGCCCAGGTTTATGAGGAGAGGGGTGATCTGGGCTCCCCTTTTGTGTCAGATCTGATGGGTTAGTGTTGCCCAAAGTGCGGTACGCGTACCCCCAGGGGTACGGGAAGAGTCTGGTGGGGGTACGCGTTGCACCGGAGTTTGGTGGGGATGTGCACTGCACCGTGCTTAGCTGCGCCTAATTCTACGTTCTCATGAGGACGAGGGGTACTCAGCGTTACGGAAATGATAGAAGGGGTACCCATATGTCAAACGTTTGGAAAACACTGGGTTATGGGACCAGGTGAAGACTGATCAGTGGGGCTGCGTCTACATTGGATGAGAGAGAAATGAGAGTACAGGTTCCTGTCCAGCCAATGAGGAGACAGGTGTAGGTGTTCTCCCCACAGGGGAAGAGAAATCCCAGATCATGGAGACAAGCTGTCAGGTGTAAGGAGAAGAGGGGTGGGCTAACGGGTAGGAGATTCCTTTTTCTGGTTCCGCACTCCCAGCTGAGAGGGCAGTCGCCATGGCGCTATCAATAAGGGATGCCAGAGGAGTGATTGAGATGGCACTGCAGTGAGAGTGGGAGGGAATGCCAGAGTGGGCTGCTCTCCACGGGAAAAGAGAACAGGAAAGGAAGGAGCAGGGGAAGGGCAGGATGGAGAAAAGGCAGAGGGAGGAGGGAGCAGGCCCCGCAGCCTGTTCCAGGGCCTCTAGCCACTTGGGTTTAAAGTTGTCCCATTTTTTGCCGGGACCGCTTTGGCTCAGTGGATAGAGCGTCGGCCTGCGGACTGAAAGGTCCCGGGTTCGATTCCGGTCAAGAGCATGTACCTTGGTTGCGGGCACATAGAGGCAACTGGTCAATGTTTCTCTCTCATCGACGTTTCTAACTCTCTGTCCCTCTCAATTCCTCTCTGTGTAAAATCAATAAAATATATTTTTTTAAAAAATAAAACTGTCCCATTTTTCCTAGAGAGAAAGATCTCACTTTCTGCCCAAGCCGGTTTGGCTCAGTGGATAGAGCCTCGGCCTGCGGACTGAAAGGTCCCAGGTTCGATTCCGGTCAAGGGCATGTACATTGGTTGTGGGCACATCAGTAGAGGGTGTGCAAGAGGCAGCTGGTCGATGTTTCTAGCTCTGTATCTCTCTCTCTTCCTCTCTGTAAAAAATCAATAAATTTTTTTTTTTTTTTTTTTTTTTTTTAAAGAAAGCGGTGGCTAGGAGCTGGAAGGCCTCCTACTTGGGCCTCGGCCTTGGCCTGATCTCACTTTTGATTTTGTATTTGGGCCTCCTCGTCTCCATTATTAAAAACCTTAAAGGTTAGGTTTGCCTAAACCAGTTTGGCTCAGTGGATAGAGCGTCGGCCTGGGGACTGAAAGGTCCCAGGTTCGATTCCGGTCAAGGACATGTACCTTGGTTATGGGCACATCCTGATAGAAGGTGTGCAGGAGGCAGCTGGCTGATGTTTCTCTCTCATCGATGTTTCTAGCTCTCTATCTCTTCCTCCCTGTAAAAAATCAATAAATTTTTTAAAAATAAATAAAGGTCAGGTTTACGAGGTCCTTTTGAGGGCTTTGTGGACCTGCATCTATTTATTTATTTATTTTTGAAATTTGAGGCATATGTTGGGGAGCAAAGGTTGCCTTTTGAGGGGAGGAATGGGAAGGGGCTGGGCTTAGGGTACTCGGCACGGATTGGCGGCTTCATATAAGGCACAGGATTAGGCACTTAGGGACTTAGGAATCAAGGGCTTAGGGTATTTGGCAGGTGCTGATGGGCGGTTCAATGTACAGTCCATATAAGGTGCCTGGTTAGGTGCTCAGGAATGTCCAGGCCTCAGGTGCAGATTACATCATACTTCACCCACTGGTTGGGAGAAGGGGGGATCTATCAGTATTATATATGTGTCTTTATCCCCCCTCCAATGGCGCCCCTACTCTGCTGAGAGTTTTTATAAAAAACTAGAGGCCCTGTGCATGAAATTCATGCGTGGGGGGTGGGGGGAGGAGGGGAGGTGTTCCTCAGCCCAGCCTGCACTCGCTCCAATCTGGGACTCCTCAAGGATTCCCTCTCACAATCCACGACTGCTGGCTCCCAACTGCTCACCTGCCTGCCTTCCCGATTGCCCCTAATCGCTGATCACCCCCTAAGCACTTTCCTGTCAGCCTGATTGATGTCTAACTGCTCCCCTGCCAGCCTGATTGCCCCTAACTGCCCTCCCCTGCAGGCCTGGTTACCCCGCAACTGCTCTCCCCTGCAGGTCTGGGTCCCCCTCCCAACTGCCCTTCCCTGCAGGACTGGTTGCCCCAACTTCCCTCCTTTGCCAACCTGGTCACCTCTAACTGCTCTCTCCTGCTGGCCTGATTGCCCACAACTGCCCTCCACTGCTGGCCATCTTGTGGCGGCCATCTTGTGTCCACATGGGGGCAGCCATCTTGTGTGTTGGAGTGATGGTCAATCTGTATATTACTCTTTTATTAGGTAGGATAGAGGCCTGGAGGCCAGCTGGTTTGCCCTAAAGGGTGTCCTGGATCAGGGTGGGGGTTCCCTTAGGGTGTGGGGCGGCCTGGGTGAGGGCCCTGTGGTGGTTTGCAGGCCGGCCATACCCCCTGGAGGCCCTGGTATCTGGGATTTATTTATCTTCTATAATTGAATCTTTGTAACCTTGAGCAGAGGCCAGGGCTGGCCAGGGTGTGCAGGAAGCCTCCTGCTGGCTCAGTGGCCACAGCCATCTTTGTTGGGTTAATTTGAATACTCCTGATTAGCTGGTGGGCATGGCTTGTGAGTTTAGCAGAGGTTCAGTCAATTTTCATATCACTCTTTTATCAGATAGGGTGGTTGTTGGATTTTGTTGAATGCTTTTTCTGCGTCTATTGATATAATTTTTGTCTTTCAGTTTACTTACGTGATATATCACATTTATTGATTTATGAATATTGTGCCAGCCTTGCGTCCCTAGAACAAATCCCACTTGGTCATGGTGTATGATTTTTTTTTTTTATTATTGATTTTTTTTTTACAGAGAGGTAGGGAGAGAGATAGAGAGCTAGAAATGTCGATGAGAGAGAAACATTGACCAGCTGCCTCTGGGACACCCCCCAATGGGGATGTGCCCGCAACCAAGGTACATGCCCTCAACTGGAATCAAACCTGGGACCTTTCAGTCCACAGGCTGATGCTCTATCCACTGAGCCAAACCGGTTTTGGCGTGTATGATCTTTTTAATATATCATGGATCCGATTTTCTAATATTTTGGGGATCATTTTAGCATCTTTCATCGGGGATATGATTCTCTTCCTTTTTAGTGTCTTTATCTGGTTTTGGAATTAGGATAATGCTGGCCTCATAAAGAGCTTGGGAGTGTTCCTTCCTCATTGGTTTTTTTTGGGATAATTTGAGGAGGATAGGTGTCAATTCTTGTTTGAATGTTTGTAAAACTCCCCTGTGAAGCTGTCCAGACCAGGGCTTTTGTTTGCTGGGAGTTTATTTATTTATTTATTTATTTAATTTTTATTACTGCTTCTATTTCCTCAGTTGTTATTGGCCTATTCAGGTTTTCTGATTCAGTTTTGGGGGATTGTATTTTTCTAGGAATTTGTCTATTTCATCCACATTATCCAGCGTGTTGGCAGATGGTTGTTCAATGTATTTTCTTACAATCCTTTGTATTTCTGTAGTGTCAGCGATCAGTTCTCTGCTTTCATTTCTGATTTTATGTATTTGGGTCCTCTCCCTTTGCTTCTTGATGAGTCTAACAGTCCATCAATCTTGTTTACCATTTCAAAGAACCAGTTTTTAGTTTCATTGACATTTTGTATTCTGTGTGTGTGTGTCTGTCATTTATTTCTGCTCTAATCATTATTTCCTTCCTTCTACTTTGGGCTTTTTTGTTGTTTTCTTTCAAATTCTTTTAAAAAATATAATTGATTTCAGAGAGGAAGGGAGAGATAATGAGAATCATTGATCATCTGCCTCCTGCATGCCTCCTACTGGGGATTGAGCCCACAACCTAGGAATGCCCTTGACTGGAATCAAATCTGAGACCCTTCAGCCTGCAGGCCCATGCTCTATCCATTGAGCCAAACCAGCTAGATCTCTTTCTACTAATTCTTTAAGTTTTAATGTTAAATATTTCTTTAATGAATTTTTCTTGGCTTCATCTTTCTACCAACAGACCGACATTGGCCCCGTCCTATCAGAGCTATGCAAATTATATCCTCATTTGCATTTATACTGACCAATCATAATCACACAATATGGAAATCTCATTTACATGAAACAGACCAAAATGGGAAATAGGAGCCAAAAAAAAAATGCTATTTATTTGTTTATCTATTTATGTATCCATTCATTTATTCATTATACATCATTCATTCATCTATTCCCTTATCATCCATTCATTTATTCTTTATTTTTTTATTAAGGTATTATATGTCTACAACTCTTACCATTGCTCCCCTCTCCCATACATGCCCTTCCTCTCTATAGTTTTGTTTCCATTGTTTGTGCTTATATGCATGCATACAAGTCCTTCGGTTGATCTCTTATCTCCCCTCCCCCATTTATTCTTTATTTATGCCTAAATTGTTTTTCGATAACAAAGCAAGTTGAGGCTGTTGGTAATGGGTAACCCTATCCAACCAATCGGCAGTCGTAGGTAGGAGTGGCTAAGTTTGTGTGGTGGGTGGGAAGAAAGATAGTTTCAGAACGGCGGCGGTTAACTAAGGCTGGATAATCCAAAGTTCCTCTGACCCGCCTCTGCTCCCCCGTGGTGAGCAAACACCTGTCTGTGTGGGAGAAGGTGGTGCTGTCACTTTTGGAGGAAGCACTGATGGCCCAGCATCCTCTAGTCTGAGGATCTCCTCTGACATGCTTTTCTCCCTTCCCACCAGAGTCACCTAACCCTCAGCAGGCTCCCGGAAGCTCATAAAATACCCTAACTGCTCCAGAGAAACTGCATCAGTGGAAGCTAGAGGTTTTCAGGCACCGCCCACTCAGAGGGCGGTTTCATGTCATTTTCAGTTTCATGTCATTTTAAAAAATATATATATTTTTTATTAATTTTTTTGCAGAGGAAGAGAGAGTGATAGAGAGAAACATGGATGAGAGAGAAACATCCATCAGCTGCCTCTTGCACCCCCCCCCCCCCCACTGGGGATGTGCCCAAAACCAAGGTACATGCCCTTGACCGGAATCGAACCCAGGACCTTTCAGTCCGCAGACCAACGCTCTATCCACTGAGCCAAACCGGTTTGGGCTTCATGTCCCTTTTTATGGCAGCAGCTGGCAGTGACCACTGTCATCCTTTCAGCTCTTCAGTCGGCTGCATTCACTGCACCTGCCTTTGTGCCGAGCGGGAGGCCTGGGGCCTGTGGTCGCAGCAGGTGGACAGAGTCCATCCCACCAAAGAACCCTCCCGCCCGGAGGGGGAGGCTCAGAGGCAAAAGCTGTGTTTGGGTTTACGTTTTACTTGCTGATTTGAGAGGGAGGAGAAACATCGATTTGTAGTTCTACTTATCTATGGCTTTTCTAAAAAGTGTTTTTTATTTCAGAATTGTGAAAATGATATAATCTAGTTTTGTTTTTTTTTTCTTACCTGTCACTGTTTTTTATCAAATACCAATTTTTTTTCTTTAAAGTGACTTTGTTGCTTTTCTTACCGTTGGCTGTTTAGGATCAATCATCTTAGGTACAAGTCTACTTTAAAGTTGTAAATCTTGTTAAATTAGAAATTTTCTGAAATTAGTGTCTTCTTCAGAGCCTGGTCTCAGTATACTAGATTTCTCTGTCCATAATTTCAACATTTGTCACTTCCTGATCCTAAGGAACTAGTCTAAATCTACTTGTGGGCCTTTCTGATAGATTTCCATGATAGTAAAGATGTTATTGTTACTAACTTTGTAAGAGATTAATCTAAAAACTATTTTGTGATTTCTTTTGGAGTAAAAATTTTTAAGCTGAAAAACATGGATTATGGGAACTTTAGACCCTCTACCCGCTCCAAAAAATGCTCAAGAACAGGGTGTTTGTTCTGCTGAGTGTTCTTTTTAAAAATATATACATTTTATTAAATTTTTTACAGAGAGGGAGAGGGATAGAGTTAGAAACATCGATGAGAGAGAAACATCCATCAGCTGCCTCCTGCACACCCCCAACAGGGGATGTGCCTGCAACCAAATACATGCCCTTGACAGGAATCGAACCTGGGACCTTCAGTCCACAGGCCGACGCTCTATCTACTGAGGGCTGCTGAGCGTTCTTGGTCAGTTGTCCCTTCCACCTCAACCTGCTTCTGCTGTCCCTCTCCTGCTCCGTTTTGGCTCAGCTTCCAGCAGTATCTCCCGTGGGCACCCTGTCCTAGGTCATGGCAAGCTGGTCCGATGTCCCCCCCTTGCCCGGGCCTCTTGCCCTCTCGCCGCTGGGAGGGCAAAGCTGTCCCAGATGCCCCGTCCGCCCGGCTGCTGTGCAGGTGGGAAGCCATTCCAGAGCTCTGCTCAGGCCCCTAGACGGCTGTCCCTGCCTCTGCTTCTGATGCCAGCGCCTCCCAGTGGCCTGGTTGGGGCTTGGGACTCAGTGAGATCATTTACAGTGAGTTTGCTGTCATGCTCACACGTGTGACTAGCTCTCTAGTGCGGGGTTTGGAGATGGAGAAATTACTGCACTGCCGCCTTTCCCTCTGCTCCCTCCCCAACTGTAAACGCTCCCAGCCGTCCTGTCTGCTCCAGCCTCACTCCGGCCCCTTCAAAGGCGCCTGCATGATGTCCCCACGGGCTGAGCTCATCGGGACTCACCCTGTGGCTCTGTCCCTGGAGGAGGGACGTGTAACCCACGTGCCTGACTCCCCTGTTACCCTCTGTGAGTATATAGTATGTTTTATTCCTTTTGTCCGTTAGGTGGCATTTTAAATGGAGGGGAAGATACACTTTTTGCAGACAATGTCTGATTCACATTCTTCATCGTTCGATAGCAGGAGACATTCACAGAAAACTCATTTGCTTCTGTTCTTTGGATTTTTCTTTTCAGATTGGTTTTTACTGTTTCTTACAATGTTATGTTCATGGTTCCATTCTGACCTGTTAGGCAATAGTCCTCTATTAAGTCTCATTTACTTTTTAAATATATTTTATTGATTTTTTACAGAGAGAAAGGAAGGATAGAGAGTTAGAAACATCAATCAGCTGCCTCTTGCACACCCCCTACTGGGGATGTGCCCGCAACCAAGGTACATGCCCTTGACTGGAATCGAACCCGGGACCCTTCAGTCTGCAGACTGATGCTCTCTCCACTGAGCCAAACCAGTTAGGGCTTAAGTCTCATTTAAAAAAATTAAAATATTCTGGGTCCCTATCCCTTATCTTCTATAGCTTAGGTTGGCAAACTCAAGAGTCAACAGAGCCAAATATCAACAGTACAACGATTGACATTTCTTTTGAGAGCCGAATTTTTAAAACTTCTTCTACCCTGTTTCCCCAAAAATAAGACAGTGTCTTATATTAATTTTTTTCTCCCAAAGTTGCGCTAGGTCTTATCTTTCCATGCGCTAGGTCTTATTTTTGGAGGATGTCTTATTTTCGGGGAAACACGGTATCGCCACTTCTTCAAAATAGACTTGCCCGGGCCGTGGTATTTGTGGAAAGAGCCACGCTCAAGGGGACAAAGAGCTGCATGTGAGCCACGGTTTGCCGACCACTGGCTTAGGTAATTGTATAATTTCTTCAGCCCAGCTGGTGTGGTTCAGTGGTTGAGCACTGACCTATGAACTAGGAGGTCACAGTTTGATTGCCGGTCAGGGCACATGCCCAGTATGGGCTGTGCAGGAGGCAACTGATCAACAATTCTCTCTCATCATTGATGCTTCTGTCCCTTCCTTTCTCTCTCTAAAGTCAATACAAATATATTTTTAAAAATTTCTTTACACCATGCCAGATTTTCCCTTGCACAGCTGGTTTTGTCCAGGTGTCTGCCTATTTCTCTGTGGAGTGTGTGTATTAGAGACCAGTGGTTGCCAACCGCTGGCTGGTGACTGCTTTATAGACTCTGCAGCTGTAGCATCTGACATCACACCTAGGACACTCATTTTAAATATATGTTGAGTTTCTAGCCTGTACTTCAAAAAAGACATATTTAAAAACAGGCTATTTGGAAGTTTAAGAATATTAGTGATGTAAGTAGTAGTTCCTTCCACTGTCATATGTACATCCCAATCAAACCCCTCAGGGGTAGGAAAGCCCGGCCCGCTGTGCGGCCACCTGCACGCCTTCCAACCCCCCTCCCAGCAAATTTATTTCCCACCCACCCCCGAAAGGCCGAGAGGGGCACGTGGAAAACTGTGATTTCCTCTAGGATAAAACGATTTACAGAAATGCAGTTTTCTACTCGCCATCCTGATGCTCACAATGCAACAGAAATCCTTAGGAGTCAATGGTTATAAATTCTAGCGGGCCTGCCCAAATAACATTAAAACTTCCAAAACTGCAGAAAAGAATTACCCTCGTTAGCTGCTTATGCAAACGTAAAAAGCCGAACAAAGGAAGCAATCACAGAGTTCATATACGAAATGTACTCTTATTTAAAAAGCGTGGCGGGACTCTGAGAACAGAATTGGTGACCCCGGCCCGGGGCCCCCTCCACCCCGGCCAGGGGGCGGCCCGGACAGAGAGGCTCAGTGGAATATCGCCCTCTGCACACGCGCACACTCCGGCCTGTGGGAGAGGTCCTCTTCGGTCTCCGGAGTGAGCTGGATGTTATCCTTGACTGCAGACAGGGGATCTGGCTTCTTACAGGACGGAAGCTTCTCAGAATCTCTGCAAAAAAACAGAACAGAACAGAACGCCATGAACTTGGCGTCTTTAGAGGGCAGAGGCTCCTAGAGGATGCTCTCCCGGGACAGAATAACGGCCAGAGAGAGGACACGGCCCTGTAGTGTGGCAGTGCCCACCCGGGTTCTCCGAGGGCCTCCCTCCAATGGCACCTGCTTCAGTGGCCGGGGGCGTGGCCCCCTGGTAAAGACACGCGAGCTGAGGCAGAATGAGTCCACTAGAGCAGTGATTCTCGACCTTTCTAATGCCGCGACCCTCATGTGGTGGTGACCCCCAACCATAACATTATTTTCGTGGCTACTTCATAGCTAATTCTGCTACTGTTATGAATCATCATTAAATATCAGTGTTTTCCAATTGTATCAGGCTCTACAGCATCTCTTGTCTCGACCCACAGGTTGAGAACCGCTAGCAGGGTTGCCCAAGACCATCAGAAAACAAGATATTTACCTTACAATTCATAATAGTAGCAAAATTAGTTATGAAGTAGCAAGGAAAATAAAATTTTAAATATATTTTATTGATTTTTTTACAGAGAGGGACAGAGAGCTAGAAACATCGATGAGAGAGAAACATCGACCAGCTACCTCCTGCACGCCCCCCATCGGGGATGTGCCTGCAACCAAGGTACATGCCCCTGACCAGAATCAAACCCAGGCTTTCCAGTCCGCAGGCTGACGCTCTATCCACTGAGCCAAACCGGTTCCAGTGCAACGAAAATAATTGTATGGTTTGGGGTCACCACAGCATGAGGAACTGTATTAAAAGGGTCACGGAACTAATTCCGTGAGAACCAGTGCGATAGAGAAACGAGTTCTTTTCTACTTGGCACCTCTTCAAATCTTGCTAAGAACCAATGTGAGGCTCCTGCCTAGCCTCACAAATGTCCTAGCCCTAACTCTTACCCCCATTTTTTGTGTTCTCCACCTCCAGGCACAGCTTAGAAGTGACCAGCTGGAGCTGTCAGGCACAAGAGCAAGATGCTCTCAAAGAGCAACACGGGTCTGGTCAGGTCAGTGGGATGCGGGAAGTTCACTGTCAGGGTTTCATGCTCGGCCTCACAATAACTCACAACAGGGGCCACTGTGAACACCCCTGTCCAGGAGAGAGCCGCCCCCGAGTTTTCTTCATATACTTCATATACGGCCAGGTTTTCTTCATATACTTCAACCAAAACAACATACCACAACAGAACAAACACAGGACAGGTACAAGAACCCAGCTAATTCCATTAAACTAGGTCAGTGTTTCCCAAAGTGCGGTACGCGTACCCCCAGGGGTACGGGAAGAGTCTGGTGGGGATATGCACTGCACCGTGCTTAGCTGCGCCTAATTCTACGTTCTCACAAGCACGAGGGGTACGCAGCGTTATGAAAATTATAGAAGGGGTACACGTATGTCAAAAGTTTGGGAAACATTGAACTAGGCAATGAACTACACTTGCAAATGTGTAGTCTTTTTTTTTTGTAGAACTATGCTATTGATTCTAAATACTTAATAAGTTTATAGTTAAGTGTCTATTTTAATTTCTAAAAGGTTAAATGTTGACAGATGTAACTAATATTTTTCAAAGTATAAAGGGTTCCTGAAGACAGGTGTTTGAGAACTCATGCAATGTGGTTTAGTCCTAGACTTGACACGACGTAAACTGTAAGCAAGCGCAGGCCAGTGTTTTTACTAAGTGTTCCCATCCACACCGTTTCACCTGGTGACACCACCTCTGTTAGGTAAGGCTTACTCCTATGGCACCGAGTAATCTTTGTTTTTCATTTCTTTTTCGCACATTTGCTTTAAGGACAAGAAAACGAATGAAGGGCGAACCAAGAGGGCCGTACAGGTACATGCCTGTAGTCCAGCCTCCCACAGCCACGTCAGAATGACAACCACAGTACGAACCATCACGCAGAACTGCCCGAACGCTGGCTGCACAGAAGCCCTGCAGCCCGAGAGACGGAGAGAGCAGACAGACTGGTCAGAGGGCGACCGGGCTGGTCCCACAGGCACGTGGGCGTTGTGTGTGTTTCTAAGTGGGAGGCAGACAGCGAGGAGCAGGGGTCCCGGCCTAGGGTTCCAGAGTTGGGAAGAGAGGTCCATGGTACTACAGGCTGTAAGGAGCAGGGGGATGTGGCTAAGTGACGAGACTGCTGGGATCCCAGCTGTTCCTCTTAAAGGGCCCATGTGCACACTTACAGGGTCCCCCTTCTTCCAGGCTCCAGCGCTGGGGAGCCAGGCTCCCATGGGCAGGAACTCGGGGGCGGCTCTCTCCCGGACAGGGGTGTCCACAGTGGCCCCTGTTCCCGTGCTGGGACCTCCGGTCACAGGGTGACTGGCAGCCAGATCTGAGGCTCAATCAGCACTGTTTGCTCTGTCTTGGGGATTCCCTGAGGCTCCAACCCACCCAATATGCAGTCTCACCCAAGCTGGCTGTAGCTGCTTTTCCAAATCCATGGCCTGTCCTGGCTCAGACTTCACTAAAA